>OZ005659.1:33270014-34470014 GCA_963930645.1 Salticus scenicus | reverse complement strand
ACAAATATATAGATGTTTCTTGTCAAATTTTAGCGGTATTTATTATGTACTTTTTTAGTTTAATTATGATTTTTAAAAATTAAATCTTCAGTTGTTATATTATAGTTGCTACATTGTTATTTATTGTTTAATTATTTTTATAATGTTGTATGAGGTTTATGCTTCTTGATTTTTGATCATTATAATGGTGTAGTATCATTATACATATACATTAAAATGTTGATACATTAATACATACCGATACACATAATGTGCTCCGCTGGAATTAAATACATTTCCGTTTCCTAAGCGACCCACAAAGTCTGTTGGTTTGGACAGGCTTTTTATAGATGAAGTATCAAACACTGGACAGACACTTTATAAACTCAGGGTTAGATAGGATTATTATCAAACATCATGGACAGAGACTCTTTATAAACTCAGGGTTAGACAGGATTATTATCAAACATCATGGACAGAGACACTTTAAAAATTCAGGGATGCACAAGCTTTTTGATGGAATAGGTTTGTTACAGATGAAGTATCAAACACTGGACAAAGACACTTTATAAACTCAGGGTTAGATAGGATTATTATCAAACACCGTGGACAGAGACACTTTATAAACTCAGGGTTAGACAGGATTATTATCAAACATCATGGACAGAGACACTTTAAAAATTCAGGGATGTACAAGCTTTTGGATGGAATAGGTTTGTTATAGATGAAGTATCAAACATCATTGACAAAGGCAAACAAAGTAGTTTACAAACTCAGAGATGTACAGGCTTGTAATAGATGAAGTATCAAACATCATGAATGAAGACACTTTATAAACTCAGGAATGTACAAGCTTGTTATAGAAGAAGTATCAAACATCATGGAGAAAGACACATATTATAAACTCAGGGTCGGACAGGTTTTCGGTTAAACAGGCTTGTTATAGATGAAGTATCAAACATCATGGACAAAGACACTTTATAAACTCAGTACTATCTGTAGTTTTGTTTGAGGCTTTTTTTTTTTTTTTTTTTTTTTTTTTTTTTTTTTAATCACTTCAAATATTCTAAAATTTAAATATTTTATTTCAGAAATTTTCTGAGAAGAAGAAGATATTTGATGTCACATTTTGTCACCACGATTTTCAAGTGGCCATAAATTTCGTTAATATTTTTATCTATCTCTACATCTACAGCTGTGCAATGTATTTACGCAATTATTAGCAAACAATATGCGTAACATGCATTAAATTCTCACGCATGAATTTCCAAATTTGTTTATCGTTTTCTGTTAAGCTTTCATGGCTGTTTAAATGTCTATACAAAAACATTGAAAATTGTTAATTTATTTGATTACTGTTAATGTTTCATTATTTGTTTTGCAGTACTTTGTAATATATTAGTATGTTAAAGTTCGGCTGGAGTTAAAATGACTATCGTGGTCACAAAGCTAAAATCTTTGGCGAAAAACGTCCGAGTTCTTTCGGCGCCATATCGAAATTCCGTATAGCAATGAAAGAATTCATTCTGAAGAAAAGAGTTGTTTTGTTTTCGTCAAGCTTTGTTTTATGGATATTTTTAAACTATGAAAAATTATCTGCTTATTTAAGCTTAGTGTTTTTTGCGATCGTAATAACTATATTATATAATATTTGAAAAAAAAAAAAAAAAAAAAAAAAAAGGTTATCTCTGACAATGAACTAAGAAATTTTGTAAGTTTTATTAATTATTTCGTTGAAAAAACGAATCTTCTATTACCAGGCAAACCATAGACACAGTTTTATTGTTATTTTCTCAATACGTTGTTGCAACAGTGATGTCGTATTTTCTTTTAAATTACAATTTTACATTATTTTATTCGATTGCAATGTAATTATGGATAAATTCTACTTTATTTCAATTGATTGTTTTAACACCAATTTTCAGCGTTATCCCTAGGAAATCAAGGCCAAAAATTAAGCTTGTAAAAACTTATTCATATAGATTCACTCTAACTCAATTCCCTATCATATGTTCCCTCATCATATCATTAGTATGATGTACAGTCGGCTGCAAAATTATTCGAGCACTAGCAAAAATCCTTGCCAAAATAAAGTACACTTAATACAGCTTTGTTAAATAAATCCTTGTCGAGTCATGTTCTTAATCAGTCTAAGAACATGATTCGACAAGGATTTACTTAGCAAAACAGTCTTAAGTGTACTTTTTAAATATAGGAATTATTGCCTAGTGCTCGAATAATTTTGCAGCCGACTGTAAATTGCAAAGCACGTTGGTTCTGTTTATACAAAATTTTGATTTTTGATGTTCATTTATATGACAATTTTAAGACTTATAGTTTACAAAGACTTATGTCTTGAATAATCCATGTTACATAAATTCACAATTTATTTACTTGTTTAATTCATTCAACAGCTTTAATACTTATAGCAACAATCATTTATGTCTTTAATAATCCATATTACATAAATGCACAATTTATTTACTTGTATAACTTCTTTGCTCCAGAGGTTCACATATGTGGACCTCTATTCTTTGCTTTATAAAATCTAAATTGTTTAATATTTTACCATGTTTTTATTAACTTCAATTCTTGTTTGTTTGTCCAGTACAAATCTTGCAATCGATTTTTAACTAACTTCCCGACTAGCTAGACATTTAAAACTTTCAGGACATCTCAGAACACGGTGACAATACATTTTTTTAATACTTATAGTTAACTGTTTCAGGTCCCTACTGCCTTCGGCAGCGTTTATATGATTCAACAGAGAATTTATTTAACTAACTTCCCGACTAGCTAGACATTTGAAACTTTCAGAATAGTTCAGAACGCGGTGAAAATGCATTCTTTAAATATTTTTAACCAACTGCTTCGGGACCCTGCTGCTTTCGGCAGCGTTACCAGTACAAAGCTTGCAATCGATTTTTAATTAACTTCCCGACTAACTAGTCATTTGAAACTTTTATAATAGCTCAAAACACGATAGCAATGAATTTTTTTAATACTTTTAACCAATTGTTCAGGGTTTCCGCTGCCTTCGGTAGCGTTTATGTGATTCAACAGAAAATTTAAAAACATGGTATATAAAAAGTTCTTTTTATTTTGTAATTTAAGTTTTGATTAAACTAATAAAAAGCTGAATAAATTGGCTTAAAATGGCACCATTATGCAGGACCATAATATGAAATATATTATGCTCCTGCATAATATATATTAATATGTTTATTTATGAAATATAATGTTATTTTGTCTAGTTTCACAAATTGGCTTCAAAAGAGTGTGGTCGTATGTAATTTTTATATTTATTTAAAGTACTTACACTTTACCAGAATAAAAAGAAAACGACATAGATTCGTCATAGTTTTAAGAGAGTCAGATAAACTGTGTGATAAGAGCATCAGAGCACTGTGCAGGGATGGAACACGGGAGTAGAATTCATACCGGAATCTGTTTAAGAAATTTCTATACCTATAATATCGTTGATTTAAGAAGTAGAAAATTTTCTTACATTGATAGTGGTATGAATTCTGCGCCCATGTTCCATCCCTGACTGTGTTAAAGTTAGGAAGATTTAAGTAACTTTCGAAACCGGTGGTGTTTTCATTAGTTTTATGGTGTGTGAAGAAGTTTTTAGTTTGAATAATCCTAACTTAATAATTTAGAGTTCTGTTGTTTAAAGCCATACACTTGTACTGTTTATTATTACCTCCCTAAAATATAAATTTAAGAAAAATACACATTTTTGTAATGAATAATGTGAAAGTATCTGTCTAAAAGCCTTCAAATATTATTTATGTTGTTATTATAGATTCGGGTGCAAAGAGGGTATAAGTCATAGAATGGACATAGAATGTCACATAGATTTAACAGTATCAGATTTCAAACTGTGCTACAGTTAGGAAGATCTGAGTAACTTCATAATTTAGAGTTTAGTTGCTTAAAGCCATACACTTGTAACGTACATTACTACCTCCTTAAATTATAAATTCAAGAAAAATACACATTTTTGTAATGTATAATGTGAAAGTATCTGTCTAAAAGCCTTCAAATATTATTTATGTTGTTATTAAAGCTTCGGGTGCGAAGAGGTTAATTCATTTAACAGCTTTAAAACTTATAGCAACAACCATTTATATCTTGAATAATTCATGTTACATAAATTCACAATTTATATACTTGTTTAATTCATTTAACAGCTTTAAGACTTGTAGCAACAATCATTTATGTCTTTAATAATCCATGTTACATAAATGCACAATTTATTTACTTATTTTATTCATTTAACATCTTTAAGACATATAGCAACAATCATTTATATCTTACATAATCCATGTTACACAAATTCACAATTTATTTACTTGTTTAATTCATTTAACATCTTTAAGACTTAACAAAAATCATTTATGTCTTACATAATCCATGTTACATAAATTCACAATTTATTTACTTATTTTATTCATTTACATCTTTAAGACTTACAGCAACGATCATTTATTTACTTGTTTAATTCATTTAACATCTTTAAGACTTAACAACAATCATTTATGTCTTGAATAATCCACGTTACATAAATTCACAATTTATATACTTGTTTAATTCATTTAACATCTTTAAGACTTAACAAAAATCATTTATGTCTTACATAATCCATGTTACATAAATTCACAATTTATTTACTTATTTTATTCATTTACATCTTTAAGACTTACAGCAACGATCATTTATTTACTTGTTTAATTCATTTAACATCTTTAAGACTTATAGCAAAAATCATTTGTGTCTTTAATAATCCATGTTACATAAATTCACAATTTATTAATTTAAAATCTTTAAGACTTATAGAAACAATCATTTATGTCTTGCATAATCCATGTTACATAAATTCACAATTTATTTACTTGTTTAATTCATTTAACATCTTTAAGACTTATAGCAACAATAATTTATGTCTTGAATAATCCATGTTACATAAATTCACAATTTATTTACTTATTTTATTCATTTAACAGCTTTGAGACTCGTTATAATAATATTTGTCTCGAATGATGTATGTTACATAAATTCACAATAACACAATGCACAATTTCTTATGTACATATATGAGGACTTCACAAAAATTTACGTCTTACACTGGATCGGACCCGGACTTTTTTGTTACAGAAGGTTGCCAACTAGACCATCGCAGCGGTTAATTTCACAATAACAATGCTCAATTTTTTATATACATACAAGGACTTCACAAAAACCACGCCTTATCTGGATTCGAACCCGGATTCTTTTCGTCCAAAATAAACTTTGATGTTCCATCATTTTTATTGTAAATAAATTAATTGAGCTTCGCTGACGTAAAAATAATCCCTATGATGCATGTTTACACGAAATATTGCCCTATTCTGCAATTTTATGAAAATATTAAACTTTGAATAACTTACGAAGTTTTGAAAATAGAATGTTGGTATTCTATACTGTACATGCTAATATTATAAATAATATTTTAAAACTGGTTTGACTTCTTTAGGGTGAAATTAATCTCCATGATATATGTTTAAGTGGAATTTTGTTCTATATATTTTTTTTTATGCAAGATAGAAACTTGTGTTGTATATTGCTTGAAATAGCTATACAACGATCAGAAATCTTGCATTTGCTGACAGAGATGCAAGTTTCTTGATGAGATCATTTCTGGATTTCAGCATTTAAAACTCTATTTTTCACTTCATGAATTCTCTTTTCTTTCAACAGTTTCTTTTGTTTAATTTATTTCTTTCAATTTCTATTATTTATTGAATGTTTTTACTGGTTTAATGGATTATGCAAATTATCTTATCGTTAGGCTTAAGTGTTATGTATGTTATTTCTCTTCTGCATAAGTACCTTAACATCTTTTTACTACTCAGTGTAATTTAATTAATTTATCATCGTGACAATAATTTTATACGTAATACATCTCATTTCAAATTGCATTGTTGGTATTTTCATCTATCTTTCATTTGCTGAGTGTTGTAAAAGAATTAAATTATTCAAATTATATATATATATATATATACATATATATATGTTTTTGCGGAATTTTGTTATATATATATATATGTTTTTGCGGTTCTATATAAATATATGTATATATATATATAAAACTTTTAAATTTATAATAATTTACGAAGTTTTCAAAATAGAATGCTGAAATTCAATATTAAATTGTAAATCATAATTTAATACCAATATCATAAATGATATTTCATAGAAACTGTTCCTAGCTTTTTATGATCCCTCTGCGGTGGATCAAAACTGAAAATGAATGATTGCATCTAAACCACTTCTAGAAGTAAATCCCAAACCGCAGCCAATTTCAAATTGCGTAGCTTTAGTGCGATATAAAATTCTCCCAACCTGAACTTAAATCGACTTTTTTACAATCATTCATTCTAGAGATAATATTTACATAGACTAACATACTAACATATATTAAAACCTTGATACAGCGTACCTATGAGAAATTGACTTTGATTTGTTTTTCATACATCATTAAATGTGAAAACTAGTTGGCATAGCTGGACTTCGCGCAGTTCCCCATCACGTATTTGTTTCCACACATTTTAATTATTGTTAAAAACTGTCAAACTAAAATTGACATATCGCATCTCGGCAAGAAAAACTACGCAACTTAAAAATACAATATTTGAGAAGAATCAACTTATAGATGGTATAAAGAAAAAATTGGCTATAATAAAACTAACATGAATGCCTCTCAGGTGGATGAATTGAGAGTTATAGATGTGATATTTTCCGCGCTCATTGGGGGTTTTTTATATGCATTTTTCAAAACATAAACCCAAATTTGCCATTTTAGGTTGATTTCTTTGGAAATCGAAATATTCTAATCACTTTGTTTCTCTCTCTCTCTTTCTCTCTCTCTCTCTCTCTCTCTCTCTCTCTATCTATCTATATATATATAATCGAAATCTTATCATCATGGTAACTTCCGAAATAATACTCCAAATCGAACATAATTTGCACAGCGAATGTATCTTATAAATATCTTGGATAAGTTCGTTAACCAAGTTGCTCCACAATTTTGTTTTCAAGTGGCGACGTAAAATGAATTTTATAAATGAATTTTATCTACCATGATATTTCTAATCGCTTTTTCACACCAATAAATCCCTAACTCCAAACTTTCATCAAAATCGCTATGTCCAATTTGGTGCAAACCATATTTCTGCCATGCGTTGCAATTGGACTTTAATGTTTAACAGCGAACGCGAAAGTTTCTGAAGATGAAAATATTTCCAATCATTTATGTACCCCTAAATTTTTATCCAAAATCTCTATATTGATTTCCGAGTAAACCCAATTTCGGCCATATGTTGAAATTGGCCGATAAAGGGTTAACTGAGAACGCAAATTTTTCTGAAGATGAGGGTAAATCCAATCGTTTTAGCACCTCCCCGAAAACACTTAATCCCGAATTTTCAACAAAATCACTATATCCATTTCCGAGTAAACCCGAATTCTGCTGTGTTTTGCAATTGACCGATAAAGTGTTAATTGTGAACGCGAATTTATCTGAAGATGAGATCCAATCGTTTTTTCTCATCAAAAATCCCTAACTCCAAATTTTCATCAAAATCGCCTTCTCCATTTCCGTGTAATCCCAATTTCTGCCATACGTTGCAATTGGCCTTTAAAGGTTTAACTGTAAACACGAATTTTTCTGACGATGAGGACAATTCCATTTGTTTAAGCATCCCCAAAAGCACTTAATTCCAAACTTTCACCAAAATCCCTATAACCATTTCCAAGTAAACCAAATTTCTGCCATTTGTTGCCATTAGCCAATAAAGGGTTAACAGCGAATGCAATTTTCTCTGAAGTTGAAGGTTAATCCAAGCACCCCGAAAAACACTTAACTAAAAACATTTTGAAAATCGCTATATCCATTTCCGAGTAAACCCAATTTCTGCTATATGATACAATTGGCCGATAAAGGGTTAACAGTGAACACGAATTTTTCTGCCTTGCGAAATTTTCAAAGTCGCATGTTTATAGTTAATGATGTTCATCCTGGCATCAAAACTGATATTTAAGAGCTGTTCTTACACCTTTACGATAAAAATATTTCTTTTCATGCATGTTTAAGTGAAATTTCCCCTTATTCTCCCATGTTAAGAAAATCGTAAATTTCAAATAACTTCTGAAGTTTTTTAATTAGAATGTTGCAAATAAATAGTGTTCTTGCCTGTGTCATAAATAATATTTTAAAACTGGTCTGACCTCTCTGCGATCATTTGTTCGTGAGATATCGCGTAAACAGACTAACAAACTAATGGACTAACACACTAACGGACTAACACATTAACAAACTAACAGACACCCTACAGACGGATACCATACAAATTTTGTTATTTTCAGATTTCTCACACCTGAAAACGTATAAAAAAGTAAAAAAACCGAGGTCGAAAATTTTCACGATTACCTAAGTTTCCTATACCTATAGTGTGATGGGGAACTAAAATTATGTATATCACCTCATCATAGTAATTAATGAGGATTTTGTGAGGTGGTACTTTAGTTAGTTACTGGTGATATCGAAAAAGATATTTGGACTTTAAAAAAGTGTAAAAGAGTATTTACTTTTTATGTTCCTTATATTAGTTCCCCATCATATTTTAGGTGTGGGTGATACTATAGGGAATCCCCATCATACTATAGGTAATCGTGAAAAATTTCGAACTCGGTTTTTTGACTTTTTTTATACGTTTTCAGGTGTGAGGAATCCGAAAATGACAAAATTTGTATGGTGTCTATCTGTAGGGTGTCTGTTAGTGTGTTAGTCCGTTAGTTTGATAATCTGTTTACACGACATCTCACGAACAAATGATCGCAGAGAGGTCATATCTGTTTTAAAATATTACTTTCGATACTGGCAAGAACCCTATTCATTTGCAACATTCGAATTAAAAAACTTTGTAAGTTATTAGAAATTTCCGATTTTCTTATCATGGGAGAATAGGACAAAAATTCACTTAAACGTGCATTAAATGGAAACATTTACTGTAAAAATGTCGGACCAGTTTTAAAATATCAGTTTTGATGCCGGAATGAACATCAGTAACTATAAATATGCTACTTTGAAAATTTCGCAAGTTATTGGAAATTTACGAATTTCTTAACATGGCAGTATAGGGCAAAATTTCCCATAAACGTCAATTTTGAGAGATATTTTCATCGTAAAGATGCCAGACTACTTTTGAAATATTATTTAGGACACTGACATGAATATTAATGACTATGAATTTCCCAATATGAAAATTTCGTAAGTTATTGGAAATTTACGAATTTCTTAACATGGCAGAATAGAGCAAAATTTCACATAAACGCCAATCTTGAGGGATATTTTCATCGTAAAGATGTCAAACCACTTTCGAAATATTATTTAGGATACTGGCATGAATATCATAGACTATGATTTTTCCAATTTAAAATATTTGTAAGTTATTTGGAATTTATAATTTACTTAGCATGTCAGAATAATGCAAAATTCAGCATAAACTTCCATTTTGAGGATCATAAATACGTTAGACAACTTCAAAATTACATTTATGGTAATTGTTTGAACATGATTGAATACAAATATTCTACTAGGAAAGTTTCGTTAATTATTCGTAATTTACGATTTTATCAACATAGCGAAATTGTAAATTTTTCATATAAATATGTATTTTGAGGATTATTGCATTAGAAAAAGAAAGCATGAAAACTAAACAAAGGAATTGACCCTGATAAAATAAATTAATAGATTAGAATAAGATAAATATATCGAAGTGAGCGGTGGATAGCCTATTAGGCGGGGATTTCATTCTGTCACTGTATCAAGCTTTGGTCAAATTCATTTCTTTTAACATGATTATAATACGTGTCGCACCAGAAATTTATGAGAACATAAATATGATGGGGAACTGAGCAGAGTCCACCTATGCCAACTTGTTTTTTCAAAGATTGGTGGAAGGTTCTTCATGTAATATAGGAATTAATTTTAATGCACGTGAAAATCGTGAAAAATGTCAAACAAAAACAGCAAGAGCACTCTATCAAATATTTTCTGGAACAAAAAATTCTACAGGTAGCGTCTAGTGCCCTGCTGTGAGATTAAAGAAAGGTATATACATTCTATTCTTATAAATATCTTTGACATTTTTCCAATAATTCGATATAAAGGGTAAAAGCATAACCACTCTAATTGAAACTGTTTTTCATAATTTTTAATGATTCATTAATACCATAATCTGTATTTCACAAAACAAATTGTAGATATTACAGAAGCATTACTGACGATTATTAACTGTCGAATTTCATAACATTCTTTTCTCGAAGTCCGTTAATAATTAATGTTCCATTTAATGAAATAGGAATATTTAAATAATATTATAAATAAATAATTGTAGCAAAATTGTTACTGGCTTCGCTGTTAGTTGAGCTGTATTCGTACATCTCAGTTGATATACACTGATATATTTTTACTTTCTTCTATATGTAATATAGAGAAAGTATTGGATTCGCGAAAATTTTCGACCTCCGTTTTTTGACGGATCTACACGTTTTGGGATGTCCTGAACACGAATTGATAGTTTTTAGAAAATGTCTGTCTGTGTGTCTGTCTGTCTGTCTGTCTGTCTGTGTGTCTGTCTGTCTGTGTGTCTGTATCATTTTTTTTGTGGACGCTGTATCTCACGAACATATGAATGAAATTTAACCAAACTTGGTATTTAGTTGCACCCTGACATGAACTGGTGCCCATTAGATTTGGGGATCAATAGCTCAACAGGTGGCGCTGTAATCGCATTTTATGCAAATTTTTAACATGGCAGCATAGGACAAAATTCCGTATAAATGGGCATAATGAGAGTTATTTTAAACTTGTGATTGTAAAATTAATTTGAATTATTGATGATAGTAGTAGTTAACTAGGAAAAAAAAATTGTGCATGGGGGGGCATCGGTTCCCCCCCTGGGGGGGAAGTACCCCCCCGGGGGGGTTAAATTTTGAAGATGGGTATCATTCGAAAGATCTCGTCAATACCTTTAAAACGAATGGTTGAACCATGAATCTGTGATAATTTAAAACAAAGTTATCGATTTTTTTTACTTTTAACAAAAAAAAAAAAATTAGAAAAAAAAATTCGATTTTTTTTTTTTTTTTAATTATTGTTAGTGATTGAATATGTATTAATTTTCACACAAAAAAAAAAAAAAAAAAGAAAAAGAAAAAGAAAAAAATTTTTTTTTTTTTTTTTTTTTTTTAATATTGTTACTGATTGAATATGTATAGGAAAATATAGAAGAAAGTCTTGTGGTGGCCACAACATACTAGTTTATTTTTAATCTTATATTATTCCTCATTAACTTAGTAATTATTGGTAAGTACGAAAAATAACTCTATTATTTATTGCTATTTTCTCTAGATACATGTCTTTTAGCAAAACAGCTACGGAATGTTTATCTGCTACCAGCTGTTCATTGAAAGATACGCAATTATTTGACAGAAAGCCTGCTGACAGAAAGCCAAGTCGTTTGTTTCACTTTCAAAGTTCTTGAAGATGAACATACATATTTCTTCCAGAGCATTAAATATTAATATAGTGTCTGCTTCAGAAGGAAACTTGAATGAGAATGAGAATATAGCATAAATTAAAAAGCTGAAAAAAAAAAGAAGTAAAAATTTTCAAAATTAACATATTTATACGATCCCTATGCAAAAAACTTCAATGAGTGCAGGTTGACTCATTCACTAATAAAATGATGTTCAAAACTTAATCATTGTATCATACGAAGTTTAAAAGATATTACAAGGGAAAAAAAATATTGACATTCCAATGTCTCTTACATAAATTCTAAAAAAAAAAAAAAAAAATTCCTTCCGGCTCATTAATAGCCGCCATTTTGAATTTGAAATTTTCAAGTGGCCGGCACTTGGAAACAAGATGGCGGATCAAGTTGGCAAATGCATTTGTGAGATAAGTCTAACGTACAAATTTTGTTCGAATTAATTCAGAATTTCAAAAGTTATCGCGTTGACAAATTAAGTGGCTGCCACTTGGATTAAAATGGGGGAGTAAGTTGCTCAATGAACTAATCTATAACATTTGTAAGATAAATCCACTGTCTAACTTTGGTTCGAATAAATTCAGTATTTCAAAAGTTATCGCGATAACAAATTCTCGAGTGACAGCGTTCAAGTGGCCGGAAATTGTAAAGAAAATTGCTTAAAACTTGCTCACCGAAAACATAGATATTTGATATTTGAATGATAAATTCATTTTCCAACTTTGGTTCGATTTAAGCATTTCAAAAGTTATCGTGATAACAAATTTTCAAGTGGCTGCCACTTGGAAACAATATGACGGAGCAAGTTGCCCAGCAAACCTATCCAAGATATTTGAAGCATAAGTTCACTGTCCAACTTTGGTATGAATCAGTGCAGTATTTCAAAAGTTATCGTTATCACAAATTTTCAAGTGGCAGTCTAAGTGACTGCTACCTGGAAACAAATTGACGGAGCAACTTGCCCAGCGATATCATCCAAGATATTTGTCCAACTTTGGCTCAAACTAATTCAGTATTTCAAAAATTATCGTAATAAGAAATTTTCAAGTGGACACCACTTGGTAACAAAAAAGGTGATTGAGATGGGCAGCGAACTTACCTGAGATATTTGAATGATAAATCCACTACCCAAATTTGATACTAATTGATTCAGTAGTACAAAAGTTATCATGATGACAAATTTTCAAGAGGCCGTCATTTGGAAATATAATGGCCGAGCAACTTACCATGCAAACTTATCCAAGATATTTGAAAAGGAAGTTCACTATCTAACTTTGGTTTGAATCAGTTTAGTATTTTAAAAGTTATCGTTATGATACATTTTCAAGTGGCAGCCTGACTACAAGAGGCCGCAACTCGGAAACAAAGTGTCAGAATAAGTTACCCGATAAACTCGTCCAAGATATTTATATGATAAGTTCACAGTCCAGTTTTGGTTCGAATTAAATCAGAATTTAAAAAGTTAACATGATTACAAATTTTCAAGTGGTAGCCTGATTTTAAGTTATCCCGCTTAGTTTATAACACCGAAGTTATAAATGCTTAAAAAAGGCGGATGAAGTTCATTAATAAACTTGGTTAAGACCTATATATAGTCTATGTATACATCAAAATTCAAACAAATCCGGTCTTAAATACGCTTTTTACAATGTGAATTTGAAATTTCTTAAGTGATCTCCACTAGAAAAGAAAATGATAGAGCAACTTGGTCAACAAACTCATTCAAGATAATTAAAGGATAAATTCGTTATCGAAATTTGGTTCGATTCGGAGTATTATTTCGGAAGTTATAGTGATTATAAATTTTCAAGGGGTACAGTCGGTAACAAAAGTATCCGAACACTAGCAAAAATTTCTATGTAAAAAAAAGTACACTTTATACGGTTTTGTTAAATAAATCCTTGCCGAATCCTGTTTTTAGACTGACTAAGAACAGGATTCGACAAGGATTTATTTAACAACACCGTATGAAGTGTACTTTTTTTACACAGGAATTTTTGCTAGTGTTCAAACACTTTTATTACCGACTGTAGCATAATTTCAAGTGGCTCCGCTTAGTTTAAAATATCCGCCACCTTCTTAAAAAGGGCGAATAAAGTTCATTAATAATCTTGGTTGAAACTCTTATATGGTCTATGTATACATAAAAATTCAAGTATATCCGTTATTAAATTCATAGTCATTTATATTCTGCCAGTGTCCTAAATAATATTTCAAAAGTAGTCTGACATCTTTACGATGAAAATATCTCTCAAAATTGACGTTTATGTGAAATTTTGCCCTATACTGCCATGTTAAGAAATTCGTAAATTTCCAATAACTTGCGAAATTTTCAAAGTAGCATATTTATAGTTACTGATGTTCATTCCGGCATCAAAACTGATATTTTAAAACGGATCTGACATTTTTACAATAAAAAGTTTCCATTTAATGCACGTTTAAGAGAGTTTTTGTCCTATTCTCCCATGTTAAGAAAATCGTAAATTTCTAATAACTTACGAAGTTTTTTAATTCGAACGTTGCAAATGAATAGGGTTCTTGCCAGTATCAAAAGTAATATTTTAAAACTGATATGACCTCTCTGCGATCATTTGTTCGTGAGATATCGTGTAAACAGACTAACAAACTAACGGACTAACACACTAACGGATTGACGCACTAACGGACTAACACACTAACGGACTAACACACTAACAGACACCCTACAGACAGACATCATACAAATTTTGTCATTTTCGGATTCCTCAAACCTGAAAACGTGTAAAAAAGTAAAAAAAAACCGAGGTCGAAAATTTTCACGATTACCTAAGTTCCCCATACCTATAGTATGATGGGGAACTAATTCACGATTACCTAAGTTCCCCATACCTATAGTGTGATGGGGAACTAATAAGTTACAAATAGATGAAAAAGTGACCAAGTGGCAGCCCTGTAATAATGATAAGTTTTGTACTTGGCCTTATTTATATATAAAGTATATAAGTAGAGTTCTAAAAATTTTCCGGTAAGAGAAACTTGATACACGTGTAAAGACATATAAAAGAGAGTTTACATATCGAGTTAAAAAATAAGAAAAAGAAATGGTAGAATTATTTTTTGAAACACCAATTTTTGGGATGTAAATCAGATCTCAATCAGGAGACTGCCAATTTTACTCTAATAACCACGTAATACATGAGAAAGGATATCTAAAATGGATTTATGTAACAATATTCAAGAAAATCGTTAGAGCCGTTTTTGAGATACCAACTTTTACCAAAACTTGGTATACAGAATTATTGACCGGAAAATAATAATTACGCACAAAAGAATATTTAAAAAGAAGTTAATACGGCGAGTTAAAAAATCCGTACAGCCGTTTTTAAAAGAACGCACTTGCGAGACGATGTTAATTTTGTTTGAATAAATTTGTTTTTAATTTTCAAAGACAAAGAAAAATCCATTATTTTAAATTGAAAAAGTAAAAATGAAAAGATTATTACGAAAAAGATCAAGTGCTTATAATGATGCCGAAAATAAAAGAAAGTTCTCTTTTTAGAAAACTAAGATACAGTTACAAAGTGGCTGAGTAAAAAGTAAAAAGAAAAAAGTAAAGAAGCTTTTTAACTTTTTGAAGAAAATAATAGCATGAAAAAAAATCAGAGTGGAGGAAATGTTTTTGTTTCTCTAAAGTTGTTTTTGAACAAAGAAACTTTTAGAAAAAATGAATTGAAAAGAAACATTATATGAAAAGATTTTGAAATTTTTATTTTTTCCCTATGTAGGTATATGTGTAATTTTTTTTTTTTTTTTTTTTTTTGTTTTGATCATAAATAATTTTTTTGGGGAATAAACTAGCGGTGTATCTTTCTACATTCATTTGCTTTGATTATTTAGCAACTTTTTTATATGTTTTTGAATTGTTTTATTTTTGGAAAATTTAATAAACTTATTCTATGTATAAAGGAAAAAAAAAAAAAATGCCGAAATTTATTTATCATTATTTTGCATTTTAGTAAATAAAATAACTTCGAAAAAGAAATTTCTTTTATATTCTAAAGTAATTTTTCCTTTGTGGATGGCTGAAACATAAAGATATCCCAAAATTACCATTCTCTATAATTTATTGACAAGTCTTATTGCACACGGGCAAATTTGTTTGGTCACATCTCTAGATGAAATAAAAATTTTGAAATGAAAAATGGATACTTTTAATTTAGTTTCAGGTTTAAACTCCTGCCATTGGCCTGCTATTCCGTCCATTATTTTATGTGATACCTATATAAAAAGGCCTACCAGCGGCTGAGCGGTGCACTCAAAGTTGGCAGACGTGAGATGCCGGGTTCGATCCCAGAAAATTGAGGAAAATTGAAGGAAAATTGAAACGCTTAAAAACTTTGGCTAATTTCAAACATAAGGGGGGATAAAAAGGCAAGACAACAAGATTATCAGGTTTAATTTAATCATCAATGGAAAGAGTAGAATTATAAGTTGCCCCACTGAACTACTAATTTAATTTTTATTTAACTATTTATTAACTATTCTTTATTCATTTATAAATTTATTTTACTAATTAATAAAGAGAACATTTTTACGTGTTTAGTGAAGAATTCTTCTTGACATGTTTGTAAATTAAAATTAAAATACTTAAAGTGGAATAGTTTAGTTATATTAGCTATTTTTTAATATTTTATTTTACGATTAATTAAGTAAAACATGTTTAAAGGGGATAAGTATACTTCTTTATGAGGACGAATACGTGATTTTGTCAATATAGTTTGAATAGAGAAGGAACAAAAAGCCATTTAAAAATATTTTTTAAATCACATTTTAGATTAATCTAACTCTTAAGTTTTGTAAAATAATTTTTGTTTAGAAAATAGTTTTTTAGCTACAGCGATATTTGATTATTCGATATAGTAAATTGCTACTTAAAGCTTGTTATATAATAAATATTCAAATCAACATACAAAGTTACAATGCTTAGGTACTTATATCGACTTATTAGGTTGCTAAAACTTTTCTGTTAGGTAAACTTATATTACTTAAAACTTATTTTATTATACTTCTTTATCTACACTATTTAATTTAGTTCATCTATCTGTATCTATATACATAAAATGTAGTTTCATCCAATTACTATGATAAATAAGGTACAATAAAGACTCTCAAAAAAAAAAAAAAAAAGTAGCAACTAAAGATTACAACTTGCTCCATTATATTGTTTCCAAGTGGCGGCCACTTGAAAATTTGTTACCACGGTAACTTTTGAAATAATTAATCAATTCAAACCAAAGTTGAAAAATGGATTTATCATTCAAATATCACCAAGTCCATTAATAATTTGTAGCTACCACAAGATGGCGGCTACTTGATAAAGAGAAAGAAATCAACCTATCCTTTCAAATGAGCCGGAAGGACTTGTTTTATTTGTAATAACTTTAAAATTAATGTTTGAAACAAATAAAACTATCTTGTTTGCATAATACCAAAGGGGTGAAATGATACCTATGTACATTTTCAATTTAATAATTCGCTTTATTGCACTCGACGAAGTACTTTATAAAAATCTGCATAAAACTTTCTTTTTAAACATAATGCAATAACCATACACTTTGTATTCGGTTATGATTTATTATATGAAATAAACAAGTAATATTTTAATATATGAAATAAAACTATTTATTTGTTAGATCTAAGCAATTTTTTATTAAAAATATGTATTCTGCATTGGGTTAATTCCACCTTTATATGGAATTACTGCTTTCATGCGCGATGGCATAGTTTTATACAGTGTTTTAATATAAATCTCTGAAATTTCAATGTGCGAAATATCACAAATGATTTTTTCTAGTTCTGGCAGTGTTGTAGGCTGCAAATTTTGAATCCTCTCCCCTCTCCCCCGCCTTTTTATAGACGAAACATTTTCGAGCGGATCGCAATTAGGACTATTTCTATGTCTGGTAAAAAAGAAATTCTACTATATCCTTTGTGAGACTTAGACTTAAAGTGGAAAAAAATATGATTACTTACAAAATTATAGGTTCTCATGGGAATGGATAGGAAAGTTTGACAATATGAAGTGAATAAACTTACCACAGACGCCGTGTTGTAAAGGTGCCTTATCATCTTGAAATGATGTTTACGGAAACGTCCAAGATACCTCCAAAATAGTCGATCAGGCACCACTTTTATGAAAATTGTGTTTTATTTCGAGTTAATCGATCCCTTGAGCATAAAAATTTGCCCGACTGTGTGAAAAGTTATGCACCTCTGTACCATAATGTACAGTGAATGTGTCACTATTTTAAAAGTGCGATTTTCATTAAGTCGGTCATATTTTCGTTATCAAATCTGCTTGTTTTCTTAGCTCGAAATAAGTTAAACTTGACTCATCAGAGAAAACCACTTCAGCCCAATAATTAACTAATCATTTTTTAATTTTTTTTAGCCATCTGAGGTCTTGCTTTTCTAATTTTTTTCACTAAGAATGGAATTTTTTCAAAATTTCTGTCATTTAAACCTGCTTTCTTTAATAGTTGCTGTACTGTAATTAAAGAAATTATGCTGCTAATCACTTTTTCTAAATCTCTTTAATGTTCTAAATGTAATACAAACCGATTTTATAAGCAATGGCTTTTTAACTTACGGTCATCTCGCTTGGATGAGCAACATGGCCGCCTAAAGCCAAATTTTCAGTTTAAACAGCCAAAAAATTTTATATCTTGCTAAAAACCATTTTACCAATGTTATGTTAACGCTTAATTATTTTTTCATCTCACGTATTAAAATATTTTTTGATTTTCATTCAAAAATTAATACTTTTTGTGGCATCGTTAACTGCTTTATTCTTACCATTTTTGAAATAATTTCTAAAATTACAATTTTCCTGACAATTGCATTTTGTTTTTAACACTGGACTCAAAGCTAAAGTGTATGTGGAGGACAACATAGTAAAATCTATTCGAAAATTTGCTTTTTAAACGATAAAATTGGCGGTTGTAGAAGGTGAAAAGGAAAATATCCAAGTGCGGCTTTTTTTTTTTTTTTTTTTTTGTCGTTTAGTGTATATTTATCTTTCTGTCGCTCAATATAGATATTTCAGGTAGATAAAATAGAGTAATTTTTTGTGAGGATAGCTATAATCTATATAATATTTCTCTATGGTGGACCAGTTACGATTTTGTTTTGTAGAAACGATACGATAGTAACAATAAAGTACGGGAGGGAAAAAAAAAAAAAAAAAAAACCTAAGCAATACATTTAAGCACGCGGACTTAAATCAGTGATCTAATTTAAAAAAAAAAAAAAAAAAAAAAAAAAAAAAAAGACATTTGTATGATGAGATAATTTTATAGAAAAAATTATATTTAAAATTTGCATCTTTACAATCTTTGCAAACTTTGTTTTAAACCTAGCAATACTTTAAATATGTAAACAAAATATGAACTTTTGTGTCATAAATTGACTAAAAAACGCAACAATAAAAAGTATATTCAAACTAAGTACTACGTTTTTTTTTTTTTTTTTTTTTTTTTTTTACGAAATATGTTAAAATGAATAAATTAAAAGGCATCACCAACATGGCGGCGAAAACTTAAAAGTCACCATAGGGGTCGTATACTAAACCTGTCCTGCCAGAGGAAGTATGAAACAGATCGTCAAACATAAATTTTATTTTGAAATTTTCCTTTCAATGATTTTGGGTTAACTATCATAAGCGTTCCCCCCCCCATCCCCCCGAAAAAAAAAAAAAAAAATTTTTTTTGTTTTTGATAAATTAAAATTTATATTGGGTGGTGAAATTGGTAATTTTAAAGGAAAATAAAAAATAAAATAAAATAAATAAACTGCGGAAATTCCTCAAGGTATTGCTAGTAATAAAATAATGTACGAGGTATTGTAAAAATGATATATTCGAATACACTCATATAACTAAAAGCGAAAATAAAGCTTTACTTTATTTTCCCCCTACTATCACTGCATAAAAATCATATATATACGACGTTCCATTTATCTACGAAAACGAAAGAAAAAGCAAATAAAAATAAACCCACATTCATAATCAAAAGCTAAATCCTCTTCTATGTATGGGGGAAAAAGAAAGCTTTCTTCAGTACATCTCTATCTGCTTTCTCTAAATCAGTTTCTGTTATCTGTGTATAATAAGATTATTTATTGCGATGTGTGTCTGAAAATAAGCAGAAAGAGGTAAATCCACTTCCTTGGAATCTGTTGATAAAATTAAATTCTGTGCATCACGTTCCTCTCTTACTAGATATTTGTAAGGATTCTCGAAATAAGTTGATACTCTAATAAATAAATAAATAAATGTATATATAATATAAATATATCTATTTTCAATCAATTTTTGTTAGGCTTAAGGATAGTAACAGGGCCGACTTCCACCATAGAGAGCGACGCTGAAGGAAAGTAACTTGAAGCGTAGTCTTGTTCATTATTATTATTTTTATTTTCAAAAATTATCTTCTTTATATACTAAATAAATAAATATTTGTGTAATTAAAAAGTTTTTTAAGCTTTTGAGTTATTTTATAACACCTTTACAGTGCGTTAAGAAATTATAAGACCACAAGCGTATTGGTGCATTTCTGAAGAAGAGAGCATAATATGCAAATTTTTAGTTGCATATTTAAAATTGACAGTGAAAACGCATCCCATATTAATTCCAACTTTTAAAACTAAATTAAATTTCATTAAAACTTATTAATTTTTCTAAAAATTAAAGACTGTGACTGTTAAGATATTATAAGACCACCTGAGGAAATTAACATACTATACATGACGTCAAACTCAATATAAAGGGTAATTTCCTAATTCGTCAGTATTTCCTAAAAGCATTACCTAAGAAGCAAAGGCTTGGGTTTTGAATGTGTTATCTACGATTAATTTGACGATGCCTCGAGGTAAAGAATTATCGGAGTGCGAAGTAAGAAAAATTTTATTTTATAAAGGTTCTGGTAAATCTGAAAGAGATATTGCGAGGTTAATGAACCGTTCTAAAACTGCCATTCGTAATGCCATAATTTGAAAATTATTCAAACAAAATAAAACGATCTGGTAGAAAAAAAATATTTTGACAGCATGTGATAATAAACAAATTTTTCGACTGTCAACTAAAAAAAGGTCTTTCAACTCGTGAAATTTCGAAACGTTTCAACAATAAAACTTCACATGTTTCAGTCTGGAAGAGTCTTAAATTAAATATTAATACGAAATTTATGAAATTGAAGAAAAAAGCAAAGTTATTGAAATGCCATCGTGAAGAAAGATTAAAATGGGCTAAAAATGTCATGTCATGGAATGATGAGTGGAAACAAATTATATTTTCTGATTAAAAGAAATTTAACCTTGATGGTCCCAATGGTTACAAACACTATTGGCATGACTTGAGGAAGGAACCAAAAGAATGCTTCAGTCGACAAATGGGTGGAGGATCAATAATGATTTGGGGAGCTTTCGGTTATGAGGGGTTGTGTGATTTACAGTGAATTTCGGGTCATATGAACTCTACGCAATATCAGTCTATGCTATATGATCATATGATACCGTTTGGACCTTTATTAGGTGGTGCTAACTGGATGTTTCAACAGGACAATGCTGCTTGTCATACATCTAAATCCACACAGGAGTGGTTTAAAAAAGAATAAATTAATGTTTTGCTATGGCCAAGTCGAAGTCCAGACTTTGAATCCCATAGAAAACCTATGGGGTATATTATCTCGCAAAGTTTATGCTAATAATAAACAATTTTCATATGCCAATGAACTGGAAGTAGCCATTGTAAAAGAATAGTACAATATTTTTATAACTGAACTTAACCACCTGGTTACTTTAATGAAAAGCAAAGTGTGTGAAGTCATCAGGAAAAATGGAGTACCAATATCATATTAATTTTTTATACAATTTTGTTTTTTGACAAGTAGTCTTATATTTTATTAACATGTTATTTTTCACTTATTTCTAATATATATTTTAATTAAACATTTATTGCATTATACCAAGTTATTGCAAACTAATTATAAAAAAATATAGAGCAATATGTTATTTTATGTATTTAAATTATGGTTAGAATCTTTATTTTTCTTATAATTTACAAAATTAAAGTGGTCTTATAATTTCTTAACGCACTGTACACGTATTACATGCATATTTTGGAGATAATGTGATAAGAAGGTATAAAAGTGACCTAAAGAAGTAGAAACCTAAAATTTTTCCGGTAAGAGAAACTTCATACACGTGTAAAGATATATAAAATAAAGCTTATATATAGCAAGGTAAAAAAAAAGAAAAAAAAAGGGGGGCAGAGTTATTTTTTGAAACACTAATTTCAAAGATCTAAAACTGACCTAGCTAAACAGGATGACTGTTAATTTTTTCCCCTCTAATAAACATGTGATACATGAGAAAGGAATGGATTTATATAACAATTTGCAAGAAAATCTTTAGAGCCGTTTTTGAGATACCTACTTTTACCAAAACTCAATTATTGACTGAAAAATAATAATTACATAAAAAAGGATATTTAAAAGTAAATTAATATGGTGAGTTTGAAAAAAATCCGTACAGCCGTTTTTAAAGGAACACGCTTGACCTGAAATTGAGCTATTTATACAGAACGCCTATCAATTTTCCTGAACTAATCAACTATATCATTCGAAAGGACATGTAATACAGCGTTTATATAGCAAATTTGAAGAAAATCGTTGGAGCCGTTTTTGAGATACGGACTTACGGAACTGAATGTTATGAACTGATTTTGTGAATTTAAAAGTAGTAGAAAAAGTGAAGGAAAGAAAACTGCACATACGTTTTCGTTTGGCAACTTTATTATTGTTTACAAACTTGATTGTTAAAAGCAATTTATTTTAAGAAGCAAGTGCTAAATATTAAGAAAATAAACTTTGAATATACATAAAATAAAAACATTTTTTCATTTTAAAGCATTTTGTATTATTTAAACCGAGCAACGTTAAATATTTAATGATTTCATACTGCTATTTCAGAATTACAGTTTGTAATTTTAATTTGTACTTGAAAAAGCATATTTTTAAACATTATAAAAAATAATTTTTATTTCTTAGAAGAATAGCTGTGAATGTTTTGAGGATAATTTTGTTAATTCAAAAACAATAGAAAGTGAAGAAAAAGAAAACTTCCCATACTAACCTGCTACTAACTACTCGCGAAATAGAAAAACAATTTTCGATCAAAGATGTTATTAATGTAGACTTAACACTTGTAGTACCCCTCTGTTGACACTAGTGGTGCTACTATATTTCCGGTTCGCGTTTTAGCTTCACTGTCCTATCTGTATGATAATCTGTGGACGAGATAAAGTCACCAGTTGGATTTAGCATAGGCTGACCAGATCAAAGTACCTTTATAATAGAGAAGCGTTAAAATTGCTACAATTATCCAATTACGGATGTAATTTTTCATTCCTAATAAATAAGGACTAAAAATAAAGTATTATCGATTAATAATTTAATTTCTACAACTTTTTTTAACCTAGAAAAATGCCTTCAAAATAAAGGAAGTCCTCAGATGTCCCCAGAAAATGGGCACATTTGGTCAGCTTAATTTAGCATCTAGCGTTAGCTGGCGATGGTCTCGGTGAAAGTATAAGGTTGAGCCTAGAAGAGTTGTGCTGGTGTAAAAGAAGGTTACTAGTTGTTCTAACTTAGCTTGGCATTTGGTTTCAGCGGAGATATAGCGATAGTTAAAGGAAAGTTGCGAAGCTTTTTATGTTCAGTTGGATATCGGTAATTTTAGGATAGATGTTTTAGCAACAATGAAGTAGTAAATCGTTCTCCAGTTTATTTTCTTAAAGTGAAACTTATAAATTAAGGTTGGTTGATTGGATTTTACATCGCACTAGTGCCGCGCATTGAGCAATTGGCGACGGTCTGGGGCTCACACCCACAGATTATTATACAGATAGGACTCTCCCGTATATTCTTCGGTAACCAAAATTTGACTGCAACGACCCTATTGTCAACAGCTGTATGCTTCTCGAGCTATCCAGCTTACGCAATCGGTCGTCTTATTTTTATTGTATATATGTTCATATCGTAATATAAGTGCAACGTTAAACCCAACATCCAACCAACGTTTAACAACTTTGTTATTGTTTACGAAATTGATTGTCGAAAGCAATTTATTTTAAGAAGCAAGTACTAAATATTAAGCAAATAAATTGCGAAAATATGCATAAACCAGAAATATTTTTTTCATTTTAAAGCATTTTGTATTATTTAAACCAAACAATGTTAAATATTTAAGATTTCATACCATACTGCTATTTCAGCATTACAGTTTGTTATATTAATTTGTACACTTGAACACGAATGTGTTTGGCAAAATTTATTTTCAAACATAATAAAAATTAGTTTTATTTCTTAGAAAATAGCTGCGAATGTTATGATTTTGTGACTTTAAAAGTAGTAGAAAAAGTGAAGGAAAGAAAACTGCACATACGTTTTCGTTTGGAAACTTTATTATTGTTTACAAACTTGATTGTCAAAAGCAATTTATTTTAAGAAGCAAGTGCTAAATATTAAGAAAATAAACTTTGAAAATATACAGAAAATAAAAACATTTTTTTCATTTTAAAGCATTTTGTATTATTTAAACCGAGCAACGCTAAATATTTAATGATTTCATACTGCTATTTCAGAATTACACTTTGTAATTTTAATTTGTACTTGAATATGAATAACTTTGACAAAGCATATTTTTAAACATTATAAAAATTAATTTTTATTTCTTAGAAGAATAGCTGTGAATGTTTTGAGGATAATTTTGTGAATTCAAAAACAATAGAAAGTGAAGAAAGCTTCCCATACTAACCTGCTACTAACTTCTCGCGAAATAGAAAAAGGGCAATTCTCATGTGATGCACGGGACATTGTCTGACCGATTATTAATTCTATAGGGTTTAATATTATATACAAAAAATAAATAATTGGTGTTTCTGATGCTAATGAAGGTTAAACTTCATAAATGTAAAACAATATTTAAAAATAAAAATTATTTTGTCAGAATAAATGAACAAAAACCTAGCGTGATGCACGGGACGCAGAAAAATCAATTATTTCTGCACTCATTCAGTCAAAATAATATTTGTCTGAATGTACTTGCTATAAACACATAAAACTACTAATCTGTGTTAATGACACTATGTTGGATATAAAATGTGAAGGAACAGACAATTCTATCATTTTGTTTATTTTTTATAATTATCTAAAAAAAATATGGGTGTGATGCACGGGACATTTGATGTGTGATGCACGGGACAAATATAATTTGTCAAAACTATAACCAACTTTTTATGCGGTATTTAGCATATTTATATTTCATAACTGTCAATATTAAGTTCATAAATAAAAATTCTAACTTTAGAAAGAATATATAATAATAAATAGAATGGCATAACACAATTTTTAGGAGGATGCAAACAATTCTGCACTTCACTAGTTCTGTTTTCTCAATAGAAGAGTTTAACCATAATTTTATTTAATATAATGATTTTGTATTTCCTCACTGTAAACTAAGTAAACTAATGCTAAAAACTGAGATTATTTATATTGAAGCAAGGGACGTTAAGAGCTGTGTAGATATGGAAAATGCCACACCCATCCAAAGCATCATGCAAAAACATGTGATAATTGTTTCTGATGGAGAAGTTCAATTAAAAGAAAATGCATGTGACAATTTCAAGACCAAAACAAGTTCCATGCAATTAGATTTAAAGCTTCAACTCAATGTTTGGGTCTTTGCTAAATATGAAAGTGATTGTTATCCTGGCATGATTGTTGCCAAAATAAATGAAAATAACTTTAAAATTTCTGTTATGGTAAAAAGTGGAAATCAGTATTGGAAATGGCCAGATAAGGCAGATGAACTTATTTATCCAATCGAAGACATTATTAAGCAAATTCCTCCCCCAGAAATTGTAAATTCATGTAGAAACTTCAAATTTGAAAGCTTTTTGTGATGCACGGGACATAATATATTAGCAAATAAAGTTAATTAAAATAAAGTTTTGTTAAAATATTTCTAATGTAGTTTAAATATGGTTCATTTTAAAAGTTCTTAAGAATTTTTCAGCAACAAAAATAAAAAATAAATTTTGTACACAAATAAGTAGCTCTTTTTGCGTGATGCACGGGACATGCATACTTCTTAGTAAAAATTGAATAATTTAAACAGTTTAAAAATTATATAGATATATTTAATTGTTTTTTCTGAATGTTCATTCATTATAATGTTTTCCTATAACACAAAAAACTTAAAATTTTCATTACTAATAATTTAATGAGAATTTGAAATTTCCTCCCAATTGCAGTATTTTTGTCACAATTAGTTTACTAAATTTCAAAAATTCATAAAAAAATAATTTTTCAATATTTTTTTATATTTTGGCATTTTTTATTTAATACATATGTTCTATATCAACAACAGTAAAAAGAAAATACAATTTTCAAAAAAAAAAATTTTGACATTGTTGGTTTCATTTTTCAGAGAATTGCCCAAAACAAGTTTCGATCAAAGATGCTATTCATGTAGACTTAACACATGTAGTTCCCCTCTGTTGACACTAGTGGTGCTACTATATTTCCGGTTCGCGTTTTAGCTTCACTGTCCTATCTGTATGATAATCTGTGCTCACACCTAGAGGTGGTCTGGAGACATGCCATCACAATTTCCGAATTAAAGAAGTGTGCTTTTGGACGGAGTCTTTGGATAAGCTGACCAAATGTCCCCATTTTCATGGGACAATTGGGGATATCTGGGAACTTCCTTTATTTTGAATAAGGCATTTTTCTAAGTTTTAAAAAAATGTAGAAAGTAAATTATTAATCAATAATACTTTATTTTTAGTCCTTATTTATTAGAAATGAAAAGATACATCTGTAATTGGATAATTGTAGCAATATTCAACGCTTCTCTATTATAAAGGTACTTTGATCTGGCCAGCCTATCTTTGGACCCCGTCATTTGGTCATGCTTGTTAAATTGTGAGTTTAATTACGATATGTAAAGCCTTAGATGTTAATCGCTGTGAAAAGTGAAGTTATTTTGACTACGGTCTCTATTGCAAATTAGGGATTTGAAATTCATATTTTTGCAGCAAATGTTGGTAAGAGATAAAATTATTCATTTTTTAAGTTAAAGATCTATTTTAAAGATTATTTAAGCTAGGCAATTGTGTAAAAGTCCCGCCTTACCTGTTCTTTAAAATTCAAAATAAAAGGAGTCAGATTTTATCTATCTTGCTTTCATTTGCATTTTATAGATATTGTATAGTTAATAGGATAGGAGAAGAAAATAGGGCTAAGAACCAGACATTACAAGTTGTACAGTCGGTAACAAAAGTCTCCGAACACTAGCAAAAATTCCTATGTAAAAAATATACACTTAATACAGTTTTGTTAAATAAATCCTTGTCGAATCCTGTTTTTAGATTGACTAAGAACAGGATTCGACAAGGATGGATGGATGGTTGGGTTTTACGTCGCACTTGTGCAGCGCAGGTGGGCAATTGGCAACGGTCTGGGACACACCCTTAGAGGTGGTCCGGAGACATGCCATCACAATTTTGATCCTACACGGAAGGGATGGCTCTCCCGCTTCGGTGACCCCCAGAGATATAATTTTTTATGGGAACATGGAGGATATAGCGGCCACGACAGGTTTTACGTGCACCAGCCACCATTAGTGTACACGACGGTCACTGGCCGGCTCGAGTACCGAACCCGCAATATTCCAATTACGAGGTCGGCGCTCTACCGACTGAGCTACCGCGGCCCGGATTCGACAAGGACTTATTTAACAAAACCATATTAAGTGTACTTTTTTTACATAGGAATTTTTGCTAGTGTTCGGAGACTTTTCTTACCGATTTACCTCCAAATATCGTTTTATTGCACAAAACATAACGAATTCAACATGTACCTTTAGATGCACAAAAGTATGTTTTCTATAGAAAAATGTATGGTGCATCAATGATTGGCTACAGGACTACACAAAAATTTCAAGTTGAATTTGCTCAAAGTACATTTTCAGTTCTGTTATTATTTATTTATTTATTTATTTTATAACTAATTTAAAAGTGCTTATGTCACCGGTAACAGATAAATAGATTTGGAAATTGATTTGTAATGCATGCAAATCACACGATTTTCCTTTCTTGTTTGTACTTTAAAAAGTTTTTCATTGTCTTTGTTATTTTCATTTTTGATCAATTGAATATAACAGGTGTTCTGATCCTAAACGAAAACAAAGTGAATTAAATATTTTTGATGCAATTTCACTAACTGATGTCTTTAAACTATTTAATTAAACAAATAAAAAGAAAAATAAATAAATAAAAGAATATTTATTGTATTGCTTAACACGTTGAGCGCCATGTCAGTCATTCTTAGATTCTAGACATTTTGTCATATATCTCTAAAAGTACTGAAGAAATAATTTTGAAACTTTAGGAATATGCAGAACATGTTATACTTCAAACATTTCAGTGAAAGTTTTACCGCGAAAGTAAAAGCAGTACTAATAAAAAATTAACACGTCGAGCACCTTGTCAGCCATCGGCGGCTGACAGTGTCAAACATGATATAAAGCCGCGTGAACCATCGGTGGTTGACAGTGTAAAATAGGATATAAAATTAAAAATATTGCATTGTTTTAAGTAATTATTGTAAATTTATTTAAAATTTGTTTAATTTTTATTTATTGCAGGGGAATCATTAAGGAATTTTAATGGATTTTCAGAATTCGCGTGGCGCTCAACGTGTTAATAACATTTTATCAACAGTCTCCTTATCATAATGTGAGACTGATTTGTCACATACCTTTTAAAAGATTAACAGGTAAAAGCTTCTTACATCACGCGCCTGCTAATCCCTAGAAATTCAAATTAGGTTATTGGGCTAAAGAGGTCTGAAAGCGGTGTTTCTTTATAGCCTTCAGTGTATATTTAAACAAATCTAAACATAAAGAAATTAACATGCATATTTAGCGAATATAACAGTGATCTGATAGTGTAATTTTAATCTCTTTAATTAAATCAATAAATAAAAAATAAAATAAGAATGTTTATTCTAGCGTTAATAACCTTTTATCAACAGTATCCCATGCATAATGTGAGAATGATTTGTCACGTCTCTTTTAAAAGATTAACAGGTAAAGGATTCTAAATTACGCGCCTGCTAATCCCTGGAAATTCAAATTAGGGCAGTGGGTTAGCTATCGTGAAGTGTGTACGAGGTGCGCGACTTAAGAAATTTTCACAGTACTGCGTCACCGCAATGACGAAATTTCGTTGTCAGGACAACCAGAATCGATAGAGTTGCTGGAATACATCACTTCCGACTGGGAATATCGGGAAAAGGAAGACAGAGTGGCAGACAAAAAAAAAAACTGTTGCAGAATTCGTCTACATCTCAGATCGATAGAGCTTAAGATAGATTTATAAGAAGGGGAGAACAAAGAAAGAAAGAAATCACACTTGCAAAGGAAAAAAAAAAAAAAAAAGGGTTATTATTTTTTTTTTTTTTTTACACACTACGATGATTTAAAATATAAAAATCAGCTTTTTTGGCGCGAAATTAAAATTTGCAAATGCATCATATTTAAATTTTTTACTTCTTCATTTAAATTTATTTTTACATACATAAAAAATAAATAAATCAAAGATTAAGTATGTGATTTAATTATCATTATTTTTAAAATTGCCCTAGTAAAAAATTGGGGAAAATTTATTACTTTGTAATTTTCAGTTTAAGAGGAATACATTATGGTATATTTCCTAAACAGAATTTATAATTGAAGCAGATTTTTACTATATTAAATCAACAGTTTAAAACAACTAGTTGACATAGGTTGTCTTTACTCAGTTCCACATCATATATTTGTTTTCACAAACATTTACCATAGATATAGTAATTTATATAGATCTATCATCCCCATGTTAACGAGCAAAGATTTTTGATGCCGAAAAAGTTTTTTTTGCGTCAGCCATTAGAGAGTTAAAACTCAAAAACAGTAATAGAATAGAATGGTAATGAATTTTGAAAATGCCGAAATATTGCGCGGCTTTTAAGTGTTCTAATAAATATATGAAAAGAAATGGGGTAGGTTCCATAAATAAGTTATATTCAAGTAATTTATGAAAAATATAATTTTTATAATCAGTTACTTTGTTATTATTATGAGATAATTACTATTTTCATATTTAAAGGAATACTTTTTTTAAATTTTAATATTTTTTAAGGTTTTATATTAGTAAGTAATATGGAATTCTCAAAATTCTTTTAAATATAGTTACCAGCCGCGAAAGTATTAATATATAACTAGTATGTTGTGGCCACCACAAGACTTTCTTCCATATATAATCCTATACAAATTTACGCAATACAAATAATTTATTAAATTATAATTTATTAAGATTATTTTTCATGATGAATGCAGATGATTTTTATCTCAAAGAAGTATAATAAAAATAAATGCCGAAAGAAAAACAGTTTTGAGCAGACCATGAGTATACTAGAGTATAGTAAAAAAATAAAAAAAAATAAAAGAAAAATAAAAGGAAAGGAAAGGGGTATCTGGAGTTTTTCATTCTCTTTTAGTGCATACATTTTATTTGCTAAATTACCTATGTGTATTCTCGTGTATATTCACTCTAGGAAAGACATCCATAAGAGAGTAAAATGGCCGTCTTTTCTCGACTAAAAAAGTTATCACTTTTCCCCTCTCAATGGTCAATCTATGTGTTATTACTGTATCTATGACTTTTACTATAGGGCATACTATATGTATGTTAAAAGAGATGAGCTTAGTCGATCATTTAACATGTTCCATACTGGAATGCTCCACCTACTACTCTACCCTATCTACCCTTTGATACATTTACTTTGACCTAAACTGCTAATAATTTTATCAGGGTTAGTTTCGTATTTTAATTTTCATGCAATTCCATACTATTTCCAATTATTTTCAATGCAATAGTCCTCATAATTTACGCTTTTCTTTTCAGTTTGGTCTGGTAGTTCAGATACAAAGTTTCACAGATGTAGTATAGAGATAGACTGTTCTCTTAGGATTTTGATAAACGTTTTTAACGTCATACATTTCGTAGCAGCAACAAATTTTATTCATTACTATCCTACTCCCCCTTGGGGGGCAAATTTCGCAAAAACGCTTCTTAGGGGTTGCTTACACTATATGTTCTATAATTTGACCCAGTTTCGAGTCAGTGGCTCCAGTAGATTTTGCTGTGCGTTGATGAGTCAGTGAGTGAGTGGAAGTACTCTTTTATATATATAGATGTGGCATGTATTGGATTTCTAAAATAAATGGAATGCATTATCATCATCAGTTTATATACGTTTTTCAGTACCACAATGCGTTTTAAAATCGATGAAAGTTCCGTTATTGATGAAAAATAACCGTCAAAAATGGCTTTCCGTTGCATATACTCTTATTGTTGTAAAAGTTGTTTTACAGGCATTTCTGCATAACGACTGTATTGCAATGAAACATCGTAATTTGGGTATTTTCATATTAATTATATCTGTTTAATAGTCTTATATCCTTTTTAATAATACATAGACTCAAAATATCTTTTTTATAAACATTTTAAGGGGGGTCCTTAACAGTTATGTTAACTCTTGTTGTTGAAAAAATTGTTTTACAGGCGATTGAATGGCAATGATTACAACGATTGAATTGTAACAAAGTTTCGTAATTTGAATATTTCCATAACATATTAATTATATCTGTTAAGTATTCTCATATCCATATTAAGTATATATCGGCTCAAAATAACTATTTTATAAATGTTTTAAGTGGTCTTAATACTTTTAAAATGTTCTGGTGCATTGAGAAAAATTTCTGTAACCAACATCTAGAATTTAAATTGGGGCTCTAATAAAAATAGTTCCTTGTCATCCTCATAAGTTCTAGTCCCCTTTAAAAGAGAGTTCTATAATAGAAATCTCTATTTGAGTTCTAGAGCGTTTGCCTAAATTATCGAAGGGTCAAACTTATTTAAAAATCTCTGCAAATAAATGCGAATACAAGAGGCGGGTTTTAGCAACTATAATCTTAGTTTATGATCCAATTCTAAAAAATCAAGCGAGAATTTCTCGCAACAGAAAGAATTTAGAATATTCAGAATATTGTTTCACCATCTAGATATGTATAGACTAGAAATTCTCGATCATTTCGTCTATTCAGCTTATTGGCGTGCCTTATCCGCATAGCTCAGAAATCTATATTTCTAGTTTAGGGATTTAGAAAATGACCACTTTTTCTTTCTAGTTAGAGGCGACATATTTTTTTTTTCTCAGTGTGAGTGTGAAAAATAAGCCTATGTAAATTGATTTATTTTTTAGTTTTTATTAAAAATATTTATAAGATAAAAAAACTTTTTATATACCATGTTTTAAATTTTCTGATGAATCATAGAGCTCTTATCAATGTGCGTAAAATTTTTAAAGTGATAATGACGTCAATTTTTGTGAGATGCATAATTTAAACTTTTTATAATTTTTTAATGTTCACGTTTAATTATAAATGTATTTATTTTTATGTCGAAAGAAAATGAACTCGTAATTTTTTTTGGCAACAATTAAATTATAGCTAATATTTTAATGGCTATTTTAACGCTATTAGGATGTTATTATTTTCATATTTTAATAAATTATAAGAAAACTAATACAAAATTCGAAAATCTGACTAAAATTATAATTCTGAATTAATTACAACTAAGCATTCAGTAAATTATTAATGTACCAGAAAAATTCAGTGTTATTTCACGATCCGTAAGATAACGAATTTGCATATTAACATATAGTTTGCATTAAAAGATTCCCAAAACTGCATTATATGGAAGGAATTAATACTTTTAAGGTAATTTATTACTTTAATTATTTATAATGGTTCATTAATTAAAAGTTAAGTAAACATTTGTACGTTTAGAATATCCGTGATATTCTTGAATAGTACTTTTGTAGGGTCTTAGTGCTTGTCTCGGCTACTTCAGACCCCATTTCTAACTTAGTACTTAATCTAGCAAAGAACCAGTGATGGGCATAATCTATTAAAAAGTAATTGAATTACAATTAAATTACACTTATAATTATTTTACTGTTAATCGATTAACAAGTAATTGATTACAAATAAATTGAATTATTACAAATAAATTGAATAAGTAATTCAATATATTTGTAATCAATTACAGTCCATAACAAAAGTCTCCGAACACTAGCAAAAATAAATTCCTATATAAAAAAAGTACACTTAATACAGTTTTGTTAAATAAATCCTTATCTAATCCTATTCTTAATCATTCTAAAAACTTTTATTCAATAATTATTTATTTATCGAAACTTCATTATTATTATTTTTTTTAATATATATTAATTTTTACTTTTCTTCTCATACTTTTATTACCGACTATACTTATTAATTAATTACTTTAAAATAATTATAATTATAATTCAATTATAATTCAATTACTTTATAATCAATTATTCCCACCACTGCAAAGAACAATAGAAGACTCTTTAGGTTAAAATAAAACGAATAATTTATTTCGATTCAAAATATTGGGGAGGAATTGCTCGTGGAAAAACTCAGTATTTAATCAGATAAATAAATTAAATAAATATGAAGATTGATCTCACCACTGGTGATTAACTAGGTCCGGCTGAAAGCTGGCTGCTTAGCTCTGAAGAGGTATAGTCGATTCAAAACTCCGCCAATGAAAAGAAATTCTCAATCGTCGCACTACTTATTCCACACTAGAGCGACAACACTTCGACAATCACTAGATTCGCTCAACACTCTATCTCGTAATAATTCTCTGCTCCATACAGTGATGCCAGATGGTCGAGAATTTTTTTCCTCAAACAGGTCTTCAAATTTCTCCAAATCAGGTTTTTTTTTTTTTTTTTTTTTTTTTTTTTTTGAAAAAATCACCAACTTGATTTCTACTAAAAAGGAAAAATTTAAATTAAAAAAAAAAAAAAAAAAAAAATATCAAGCAGATTTAAGTGGATTTAAGCACATATTTTCCCCCAAATGAAGGCAATTTTTGAAAAAAATCCCCATATCCCCGACAACCGGTCGGCATTACTCACTCAGACAACCTTTAGGCAGAAACATCTGGTCTATCATGTAGATAGCTCGACAGAAATAAGCCGCAGGTAATGGAAAACACCATTAAACAATGAGAGAAAGAAATACAATTTATTTATTTATTTTTTTTTATAAAAATCACACAATCAACTGATTGGGAAGAAAATCATATTGAAATTTTATTTTTCCGACTGAGTGAAAATAATGCCTGGACCGGGAGTCGAACCCCGGATTATTGACTGACAAGGTCAAGGCTCTACCAATTGATCTATCCAGGTCGAACCAGGCCTGTATATTACTTTATTTTCACTCAGTCGGAAAAATAAATTTCAATAAATATGATTTTCTTTCCAATCAGTTGATTGTGTGATTTTAATATTTTGTATTCCTAAAAGATTTAGCTTCTTTTACCAAAAACCAACGAAACAGAATTAGCGGGCAAGAACGCGTGGCACAGTGCCAAGTGTTTAATTCGAGACAAGAAGGTCTTCAGTTTGATCTCCGCCTCAGACGAAATTTTATTTTATTTTATTTTATTATTATTTAAAACATAATACCAATATTTGGTTCAACCAAAATTACCAGATCATGGTAAAAGGTTAAACCGTCGGGTGGTTGCAGCTACTTCAGTACCAAGTTTTGGTTTAAACTAATACCAAATTTTTAACAGTGTTTTACAGTCGAACCTCGTTAACGTGAACGAGCTTTCCACAATTCCCATCAAAATGAGGATTAGTTTCTAAATTACCGATTGCATGAACTACTGATAACATGAATTTTTTTTTATTATTATTAACGTACACGAACATCAAGCCGTTTCAATTATATATATTAAAAACAAAAAAAACTATTTTATTTACGAGACAAAACTTAAGTTAAAATACATTTAAAATCAAAATATACATATAAAAATAATTAAAATCTAGAAGTTTTAAAACCCATCCGGGTTTCCTCATCAGTATCTTCACTTTAAACCCATAACCCCTTCTCTGGATCTGACTGGCGTAATATATTTAATGCCTTGTAAAAATTGTAAATATGTTTATATAGGTGAAACTGGCCGTACAGCAAAAATTAGACTACAGGAGCACAGAGGATCTTTCAAAAATTGTAACCAAAATTCTAAAATTGTAATCCATTCAATAGAAACCAATCATATTCCTGACTTCGATAATATAAAAGTTCTAAATTCTGGTTTTGATAATTATAAATCACGTATTTTCCTTGAAAGCTGGCACACTGCCAGGCATCTCACCACTACCATGAAGCATGCGCACTGGCTCCTCAATATTCGGTACTTCTTTAAATTCCTTGGGTATTCATGTAACGCTTGCATTTTATGTTGTAATTGATACTGATGAGGAAACACGAACGGGTTTCGAAACGTGTAGATTTTAATTACTTTTAACCGACTTCAAAAAAGAAGGAAGGTTCTCAATTCAAACCGTATGTTTTTTTTTATGTTTGTTAGCTCATAACTTCTGAACGGATGCTCCGATTTTGATACTTTTTGTTTTGTTGAAAAGGTCTTGGTCTGAAATAGGTCCCATTGTATTATCTTTACGATCTAAAGAAAATACAAGGTGCCCAAAAAAATCAGTCCCAACTCATTTAACAGCTAAACGGCTGCAGCTACAGTGATAAAAATGGTATGTAAGCATAGCAAAGTGGCCATGCAGTACAAGGTTAAACCGTTTGCAGCGCCAACTGGTGGAAAATAGCGGATTTAGTATTCCTATCTCGAAAATGGTTCTAGAGAAAAAGTGAATTACAAAGTTGAAGAGTATCACCGATTTAGTACAAAAATATAGTTTAGACATTCATGCTAGCGTTCCTATCTCGGAAAAGGTTCAAGACAGGGGGAAAAAGTGAATTATAAAATTGCAGAGCATCATCGATTTAGTACGAAAAGATAGTTTAGATATTGATGCTAAAAATACAGTGCTAAAAACATGCATTTGTTTATTGACAATTTCTTACACTATGCACACTTGAGGTACATTGCACACGTTGTAGCGTAGCTGGTGAGACATACGCTATATAGTGCAAAATACGGTTACTTGATACTTTTTGTTTTGTTGTAAAGATCTTGGTCTGAAGTAGGTCCCATTGTAATATCTTTACAATCTAAAGAAAATAAAGCGCCATCTGGTGAAAAATAGCGGAATTAGCGCTCCTATCTCATAAACGGTTCAAGATGGGAGAAAAGTTAATTACGAAGTTGTAGAGCATTATCGATTTACTACGAAAAGACAGTTTTTAGACATTATTGCTAAAAATAGAACGCTTAAAACGTGCAGTTGTTTGTTCGCAATTTCCTACACTGTGCACACTTGAACTACGTTGCACACTTTGCAGCGTAGCGGATGACACGTATACTCTGTGGTTCAAAGTACCGTTACTGTAATCGGTCACATCGATTAGCGCAAAGTCGTTTTTAACCAACTTCAGAAAGGAGGGTGTTCTTAATTCGAGCTATGTGTTGTTGTTGATGTTTGTAAGCTTATAACTTCGTAAGAGAGGCTCTAATTAACCGACTTCAAAAAGGAGGAGTTTCGCAATTCAAAGCGTATGTTTTTTTTTTTTTTTTTTTTTTTTTAGCTCATAACTTATGAAAGGATGATCCGATTTGATACTTTTTGTTTTATTGTAAAGGTCTTGGTCTGAAATAGTTCCCATTTTAATATCCTTACGAACAAAAGAAAATAAAGGTTGCCCAAAAAAGTCAGTCCCGACTCTTTTAACTACTGAACAGCTACAGCTATAGTCATAAAAGTTGCATGTAGGTATAGTGAAGTGGACATGTGCTACGCAATTCAACCGCCTACAGAGTCACCTGGTGGAGAACAGTGGAGTTAGCTTCCCTATCTCGGAATCGGTTCAAGACAGGGGAATAAAGTGAATTATAAAATTGCAGAGCATCACTGATTTAGTACGAAAAAATAGTTTAGACATTAATGCTAAAAACAGAACGCTTAAAACGTGCATTTGTTTGTTCACAATTTCCTATTTTGTGTACACTTGAACGACGTTACATATGTTGTAGCGTAGCGGGTGACATTTATGCTATGTAAAATTCAAAGTATGGTTATTGTAAGCGGTCACATCAATTAACTCGTAGACGTTTTAAACCGACCTCATAAAGGAAGAGGTTTTCAATACAAACCATGTTTCTCATTGTTGTTGTTGAAATTTGTTAGCTTATAACTTCGTAAGAGATGATTTAATTTTAATACTTTTTTTGTTGTCGTAATGATCTTGGCCTGAAATAGGTTTCATTATGATTTCATTAAGATATAAACAAATTACAGGATACTCACAAAAGTCTGTTCTCACTCTAACTGCTGAACGCATGCAGCTATACTGGTAAAAGCAGTATGTAAGTATCGATGTTGAAACTTCTGTCCGTCAGCTGCAATGCATATTTTGCTCTTTGTTTGAACTTTACGCAGCGCAATTTCCAGCACAGCGGGTGACAGGTGTTCACTGTAAAGTTCAATATATATGCCTAACAGAATATTTGGTTACGTATAGAGCGTATCCGTTCTTTACAGTCGGTAACAAAAGTGTTCGAACACTAGCAAACATTCCTATGTAAAAATGGTACACTTTATACGGTTTTCTAAAATAAATCCTTATCGAATCATGTTCTTAGACTGACTAAGGTGAGGACTCGACAAGGATTTATTTAACAAAACCGCATGAAGTGTACTCTTTTTACATAGGAATTTTTGCTAGTGTTCAGACGTTTTTGTTACCGACTGTAACATTTCTAAAGAGTTTTTAATTTAACGTATGTTCATTTAATAGATAGTTTTTTTGCTCATTATCCAATAAAGGCAAGAAAAGTGACACAACTTAAAAATGCAGCATTTGAGAAAAAATCAACTTAAAAACGACTTGACTAGAATAAAACTGTCACAACTATCTCTGGAGTGGATAACTTTCTAGATGGAGATGTAACTTTTTTGTTCACATTTTGTTCACATGTATTTTTCAGTGACATAAACCATTTTTTTAGTTATGTCACTTTCTTGGAAGTTGTGATTTGTGAAACTGCCGTCGAACGTCTTCTGATGTTCTGCTATATGAATAAGTTTTCCCTGAAAAGAGAAAAATAAAATCTTTTTGTAAAAAAATAGAACCGACTCCAAAAAGCGACTACTATTCAAACAACTAACGAAAAAAAAAATTGGTATAAAATGAAACTGTAAATTACGCCTAAAATTATAAAATAATTTCCTTCGCCAAACAACCTATAATCATAACTATTAATCATAACTTTTGAAGTCGGCGCAAAATTAAACAAAAATTGATACCTTTATTCAATATAAAAATCAAATCCTATTCAAAATAACCATCTCACATTGTCACCTGCAAAACGCAGCCGAAAACTATTTTGATTCAAGAAAACAAATAAGATTTCGTAAGCAGCAAAAGTTGGCGAAGATGCTGGTATCTGACGTCCTTGGTGAAAGAAAAATCGCAAAAAGGTATATTAAGAGAGTAATCAAGAGTATGAAACAATACTTCGTACAATATATACGAGTATTATGAAAATATACATCTCGCGTGTATAGTTTTGCATTACGTTTTGATCGTCCAATCCAAAAGCTCCCAAGAATGATAGTTATCAAAGTTATACCAAATTTGCAAAGGCAGCAAACCAAAAAGCAAACAAAATTTTCATTTGAACTTCGTATAAACATAAATACCGTATTGTGAAGAATGTTCACCGTTCTATGTAGATGCTACCAATGGGCCAATTGTATACAGTGATAAAATAATAAAGGAAACATGAAAGTGGATCGTTCGAGACAATAGGGTTTGTTGCTACCGATCTAAAAACAAACCTTTAAAAACTAATTAATTTTTTTTTAATTTTGCGCCGACTTCAAAAGTTATTATTAATTGTAGGTTGTTTGGCGAAGGAAATTATTTTATAATTTTAGGCATAATTTACAGTTTTATTTCATACCATTTTTTTTTTTTTTTTCGTTAGTTGTTTGAATAATAGTCGCTTTTTGGAGTCGGTTCTATTTTTTTACAAAAAGATTTTATTATATGTATATTTTGTTTTTAAATGTATTTTAACTTTTGTCTCGTAAATAAAATAGTTTTTAGTTTTTAAATTTTTTATTCCTCTTGAGATTCACGTTAATGAAGTTCAACTGTACATGTATTTATTATTAAAAGTACGCTTTTATGCATTCAAGCATACGTTAGAACTTTTCAAGCACGTATTGTCTGCAATAAATAATTTTAATGACATTAAATTTCATTTAAAAATGATGAACTTTTTATTTTTCAGCTTTAATTTCTATAGAACTTTAGACATTATTTTTTATTCAAGTTTTCATAAAAGAAATAAGAAGTAAAACATGGCTTCTCATATTTCTAAATCTTTTTTTAGAATTATTTCAGAAATTGTTGTCTGTCTTTTTTCTTTCTTCTTTTTTTTCAATGACTCTCATTAATTTTATTTTTCCAATCTTCCAGAAAATACTCGTTCATTAAAGTATTATATAACAAGTTTCTTATGATGTTAACTTGTAGTTAAATAAAAGTAACAAAAACAATTTCTGTTAAAAATGTAGTAGAATATTAGCAGTATAGTTTATTATTTTATCTTGTATTGCTTTAAGGACTCGTTGTCAAATACTAGGATTTTAAATTTAAATTTTATGACTAAATTTATGATTAAATATAAAACATTCTTTTAGTAGGTGATTTACAAACAATGAATAATTTTACGATGACGATATTAGATTGAAATTTTAAAACTTATTTAAGAATAGTTCACTTAAGCTAAATTAATCTGCTGATCATTTATTTAATTAATTAAAAGAAACTACACCCTGAAATAAAGAGGTCTCTGATTTAACATAACAATAACATCTTATAAAGATGACACACGTACAAAAAAAAAAATTGTTCACTGAAGAGTAAAAAAAAAAAAAAAACTGGTGCACCTGACTAATATCGTTTAGGGCCTCCGTGAGCATGCATATGTGGCGCAGCACGACATACCATGGACTCGACTAATGTCTGAAGGTGTGCTGGAGGTAATTCACACAAAAAATCCTGCAAGGCAATCAACAAATCCGTAGGATTACGATGGGGGGGGGGGGGTCGCTTCTGAACAGCACGTTGCAAGGCATCCCAAATATGCTGAAAAATGTTCATGTATGGGGATTTATGTGAACGATCGACATTATTAAAGTCAGAAGAGTGTTCCTGGTGTCATCTCGACCTGTGGGGTACTGCATAATCCTTCTGGAATTTTCCAAGTCTGTCCGAACGCACAAATGATATGAATGCTTGCAAGTGGCCGGAGAGGATGCTTACATAGCTGCCATTTGTTGAAGTCATATCTAGACGTATCAGGGTCCTATATCACACCAACTACACATTCCACATAACAGCCAGCTTGAACAGTCCCCTGTTGACATATAAAATGTATGGATTCACGAGGTTATCTCCATACTCGTACACATCCGTCCAACCAATATAATTGGAAATGAGACTCATCAGACCAGGGCATCTATTCTCCGACCAGACTATACCTCAATTCCGACAGTGGCAGTCGTTATTTTGATCACTTGACGTCACATTCCGACTTTTGATTTGACGACTGTCGTTGTTTAAGGACGGTCGCTATGGCAGTCGGATCGGAGAATAGATACCCAGGCACCATGTTTTCAGTCATCAACAGTCCAAAGATGGTATTGGCGGGCCTAGACGAGGCATAAAACTTTTCATCGTGCCCTCAACAACGGAACTCGACTAGACTTTCGACTCTGGAAGTTTATATCAGTGATGATTCGCTGAATAGATCGTACGTTGGCACTTGTTGATGCCCCAGCATTCAAATCTGCAACAATTTGAGGAAGGGTTGCACAGTTGTCATGTTTAATGATTCTCGTCAGTCGTCACCGATCCCGTTCTTTCACGAACTTTTTCCGACCACAGCGATGTCGGTGATTTGATGTTTTACTGTATTCCTGGTATTAACGGTACACTCAAAAAATGATCGTACTCGAAAATCTAAATTTCATAGTTACCTTGGACACGATATAACCCCTCTTTCGTGCAAAAACTGTAACGCCATGTTCAAAGTCGCTTAAATCTTCATAACTTGCCATTGTTTTGCATCAGCAATCGATCTAACAGCTTTGATAGACACGTGTTATCTTATATAAGTACTGCCGAATGCATCGCATTACTCTGATTTGTTCCATACCATTTTTCCTCTGATTTGTTCAAAAAAATAATAATAATAATAATCCGTTTTTTTTTTTTTTTTTTTTTTTCCGTTAAAAGTAAAAAAAATCGATAACTTTGTTTTAAATTATCACATATTTATAGTTCAACCATTCGTTTTAAAGGTATTGACGAGACCTTTCGAAATATACCCATTTTCAAAATTTACCTCCCCCCCCGGGGGGGGGGGGTGGCGAGGCTCCTACACATACAAAAAAATTTTCCCAGTTGACTATCTCTATTATAAATAATTCTTGTAAATTTCATAATGATTACTAGAAAATAATTCTCTTTATGCCCATATATACAAAATTTTGTCCTACATCACCATGTTAAAAATTTAGAAAAAGCAAGATGGCAACGCAACCCGTAAGACAATTTTTACCAAAAGTTGACAGGCACTAATTTATATCAAGGTGCAACTACATACCAATTTGTATGAAATTCTGTGCAGTAGTTCCTGAGATACAGTTGCCACAAAATTTTGTCACACACACACAGACAGACATTTTCTAAAAATGGTCAAATCGTGTTCTGCAGCTCTCAAAACTTGTAAATCCGTCAAAAAACCCGAGGTCGAAAACTTTTACGAATCCAATACTTTCTTCTGTTGAATACAGAAGAAAGTAAAAATGCGTTTTTTTTTTTTTTTTTTTTTTTTTTTTAAGGGGTTTGTGGGGAGGGGGGGGGGGGGGGTAAAAATGGAAAAAAAAAAAAAAAAAAAAAAAAAAAAAAAAAAATCAATATCTTTATTTTGAATTATCACAGATCGATGGTTATTGGCGAATGACGAGCTCTTTTAAAAGATACTCATAACGAAAATTTTGTTCCTCCACCTGCGAGGGGGCTTCCTAAAAGCAATGCTCCTACATATGCAGAAGAAAAATAATTGCAGTTGACTATCGTTATTATGAATAACTCTTTTCAATTTCGTAATGATTAATAAAAAAAAAAATTTCTTTATGCACATTTATATTGAATTTCGTCCGATACTGCCATGTAAAGATTTTAGAAAATTCAGGATGGCCACCTGCTAACGATTTTCACTGAAAGTTGATAGGTACTAATTTATGTCTAGGTGAAACTACACATGAAATTTTATGAACTTCTGTGCAGTAGTCCCTGAGATACAGTTGACACAAAATTTTGTCACACACACAGACAGACATTTTCTAAAAATGGTCAAATAGGCTTCTAGACCTCCCAAAACCTGTAAATCCATAAAAACCCGAGTTCGAAAATTTTTATGAAACCAATATTTTCTTCTATTGAATAAAGAAGAAAGTACATAATAATAATAATAATAATAATAATAATAACTGAGTAAATTATTTTAAATTACAATATTTTCTTTACATAGTTCAGGGAAGTAAAAAAAAAAAAATAAATAAAAAAAAAATAAAAAATAAATAAATAAATAAATAAATAATAATAATTAATAACAAAATATGTAAATGCCACTGCAGAAAATGTCACGACCTTCAACTTTACGTCATATATTCGAAAACCTTTCCAACTACTAATTTGTAAAAATGGTACAGCAAAAATTTGTTCTGAAAATTTAAAACTAAAATTAACTCTAAATATTATTTACAAATTATTTTTTAAAACAATTTCTGAAGTATTTTCTACACATTTATCTTCAAAATCACAGACTTAACCTGTATGATCTAGAATTATCTTATCCGCACTAAGCACGTTCCATTTTATTAGCCATAAAAGAAACAAAAAACTTTTATTGAGTTAAAACATTTTATCTACTAAAAATAATATCGCTTGAAAAAGATCCAAAATATTTTCAAAGTGCTTAGTGGTACTTAATTTTTGTATTAACGAATAAGACGCGATTAAATACTAAATATATGTAAGATTTAAAAAATAAAATATGTTTTAAAGCAAATATTTTTCATGTGTGTGTGTACATATAATAATATTTTAATATAATATATATATATATATATATATATATATATATATATTGAAAACCTTTTCAGACATTGAATAGATGAAAACAAGAAACATTGAAAAAGATGAACCAGAAAATTTCAAAAAAAGATTGCGACTATCAAACATTTATAAATTGAAACATGCAAATTCATTACGTTTTCAAGGGTATAGAATGAATGTTGCATGTAAAATAGGTGTTATTTCTGTCTTGTTGTATGCAAATTGCTAAACATTTACAACAAACTATACCCTATAACACCCCAAAAAAATAGAAAAATTAAACTGAAGAAATATGTGAAAAACCAAATGAGAATAAAACATATTTAAATTCATGCAGCATAGTTAATATTATTAATTTAAATACTAATAATAATAGTTAAATGAAAGACTAGTAATAATTAAAAAAACTAAAGTATAATGTACATTACACAAGAAAAACTTGTATAAGTAGTTTGCACGGAAAGCTAGATCACTAAACATGCATGTGGCTGTATACAGTTAGATTCACAGTTAATAGTGGAATCGTATTAAATAACTGAACGATTAATTGATTTTTGAATTTGTATTTGTCAACTGAACGATAAAGTTGAGTGAACTGTTTGATTTTAATAATTAACCTAAAAGTTATAATTTAAAATTAAATTTTGATTAAAAATTGAGATTAACTTAATTTACGAAAATTCATAAACTTAAAAATGTCATTTTATTGAAACATAAATTGAGTAAGTAGCGCGCCATCTTTTGGAGTTTAGAAAAAGTAATGACCCCATTTTTTTTTTTTTTTTTTTTTTTTTTTTTATGTGTGTGTGCTGAATAAAATCTAATCAAATGCTATCATTTAAAATACAATTTAGAGTTAATAAAAGAACACCATGCAATATGTAATTAAAATTGAGGTTAATTAATTAATTAATTAATTAATTTTTTAATGTAGATTTGATAAATGTATCCTTGGACAAATTAACTAAGTTGAAAGTCAATAATATAACTAGTATGTTGTGGCCACCACAAGACTTTCTTCTATATTTTCCTATATACATATTCAATCAGTAACAATATTTAAAAAAAAAAAAAAAAAAAAAAAATTACGATTTTTTTCTTTTCTTTTTTTTTTTTTTGTTACAAGTAATACATATTCAACCAGTAACAATATTTAAAAAAAAAAAAAAAAATAATACGATTTTTTTTCTAAGTTTTTTTTTGTTAAAAGTAAAAAAAATCGATAACTTTGTTTTAAATTATCACAGATTTATAGTTCAACCATTCGTTTTAAAGGTATTGATGAGACCTTTCGAAAGATACCCATCTTGCAAATTTACTCCCCTCGAGGGGGGACTTCCCCCCAGGGGGGGGGGTGGAGTGGCTCCTACACGTACAAAAAAATTTTCCCAGTTGACTATCTCTATTATAAATAATTATTGTAAATTTCATAATGATTACTAAAAAATAATTCTCTTTAAGCACATTTATACAAAATTTTGTCCTATATCACCATGTTAAAAATTTAGAAAAAGCTGGATGGCAACGCAACCTGTAAGACAATTTTTACCAAAAGTTGATAGGCACTAATTTATGTCAAGGTGCAACCACATACCAATTTGTATGAAATTCTGTGCAGTAGTTCCTGAGATACAGTTGCCACAAAATTTTGTCACACACACACACACAGACAGACAGACAGACAGACAGACATTTTCTAAAAATAGTCAAATCGTATTCTACAGCTCTCAAAACGTGTAAATCCATCAAAAACCCGAGGTCGAAAATTTTTACGAATCCAATACTTTCTCTATATTACATATAGAAGAAAGTAATAATAAAGGAACACAATGCAATATGTAATTAAAATTGAGCTTAATTTATAAATTAATTAATTAATTTATTTTTTAAATGTAGATTTGATAAATGTTTCCTTGGACAAATTAACTAAGTTGAAAGTCAATAATATAATAATAAAGATTTTTAGAATTATCAGTTTTTTTTTATGTTTTTTTTTTTTTTTTTTTAATTTATAAAGCAAACACTTTTTATTTATTTATTTATTTATTTTATGTACATATGCATATATATATACAATATATATATACACATATAAATACGCCAGAATCACAGTCCCTTCCAACCATCCAGTCAAACAACACGACCCATCCTCCTTAATCAAGCATCTGCCCACCCATCCTCCACAATTTTTATTGTCTTTTATTTTTTATATAATGTTTTGATAAAAATACACAAATGCCCTTTTTTTTCTGTTTTTTTTTTAATAATTAATGTAAACACCATAGACAAAGTAAGATGATTAAATCAGAAATATGATTTAATAATTGAATTTACTAGAAATTTTGGATAACCATATACTCTAGCTTGAATATAGATAGATTTAACGTTTTTACTTTTATGTTTATTAGAACAAAGATGTTTTATTCTATAGAGGAAGTTAATTAGAATGTTTTTATATATGGTTTATGTAAACAAGATTTGTAATGAGTAAATAGATTAACTTGAAAAGAAAATTCCTTTCTCTTATCATAAATATCAAAATCTAAATGTCCATTATCATTATATATTTTTAAATCTAGAAAATTTATTTCTTTGTTTATCATATCATGTTTAGTTAATAAAAGACTATGAGGATAATTATCTATGAAGGTGTTGGTATTACTATCATTAAAGTAAAAAACGATAATATCATCTATAAATCTATAAAACATTAAGTCATTACTAACAGAGAAATTTCTTTCATAATAATAAAGATACAAATCAGATAATAAACTACTAGCTGAACCACCTTGTGGAATACCTTTAATACTTTGGAATATAGTATGATTGTGTAAAATAAAATTATTTTGTAGTATGAAATTTAACAAAGTTTTAAAGTAATGAATCGATATTTTTTCTTTAATACTATGTTGGTGTTCATTAAAAAGAATTAACATAGTATTATGTAAGTCATGTATGTCTATATTATTAAATAAATCAGTAAAATCAAATGTACTAATGTTTGTAATATTTTTAAAAATTTTAATTCTATTTAAAAGTTGAAAGCTGTTTTTCACACAATGCTTATTGTCATAATTTAACGTTAAACTATGAATTTCTTTTAAAAGTTTTAATAGAAGATTGCAAGCAACAGTATTATATGCATTACAACCTATAGTAACAGTGCGAAATTTGTCAGGAGGAAATTTAGGAATTATAACTATATATGGAGAGTTGAAATTTTTACATTTGAGTTTTAATAATTTATGAAAGCTAAGAATCTTTTTATTATTAATTTCAATGGTGAAGGTGGTTTGCTTAAAATTATTACTATTTAAAATAGAGTTCTCTAAGATCTGTTTATAAAACTTTTTACAAATGATGGCATAGTTGTTAGGTGATTTATCTACGTAAGTAATAATAAATTTATTTTGTAAAAGACTGATAGATTTATTTAAAGTTTGATTTCTTTCAATTTTAATAAATATAGAAAGAATAATAAGCTGATTTTTTAGAATATTTAAAGAATTAATCTTCCAAACATTAAAATATTCTAAAGGTTGTTATAATCAATAGCAATTTTATAAATAAATAAATCTAAATCTAGAGAAAACTGACTTAAAATATTATTTATATTACATTTTGTGGAAAGTCTAAATTTAGTGCCATAATTCATGTTGAAGGACCCCTCTCACATAGTAATGCACGCCTAATAAAAATATTTCTAAAACAATTTTTAACTCTATTTTTGAAGGAGATACTCGTCTCATATAGTAATGTACGCATCATAAAATTGTTTCTAAAACAATTTTCAACGCTATTGTTGAAGGACCTCTCTCACATAGTAATGCACGCCTAATAAAATTATTTCTAAAACAATTTTCAACCCTATTTTTGAAGGAGATACCCTTCTCACATAGTAATGTACGCATCATAAAATTGTTTCTAAAACAATTTTCAACTCTATTGTTGAAGGACATCTCTCACATAATAATGCACGCCTAATAAAATGATTTCTAAAGCAATTTTCAACTTTATTTTTGAAGCAGTTACCCTTCTCACATAGTAATGCACGCCTAATAAAATTATTTCTAAAACAATTTTCAACCCTATTTTTGAAGGAGATACCCTTCTCACATAGTAATGTACGCATCATAAAATTGTTTCTAAAACAATTTTCAACTCTATTGTTGAAGGACATCTCTCACATAATAATGCACGTCTAATAAAATGATTTCTAAAGCAATTTTCAACTTTATTTTTGAAGCAGTTACCCTTCTCACATAGTAATGCACGCCTAATAAAATTATTTCTAAAACAATTTTCAACCCTATTTTTGAAGGAGATACCCTTCTCACATAGTAATGTACGCATCATAAAATTGTTTCTAAAACAATTTTCAACTCTATTGTTGAAGGACATCTCTCACATAATAATGCACGTCTAATAAAATGATTTCTAAAGCAATTTTCAACTTTATTTTTGAAGCAGTTACCCTTCTCACATAGTAATGCACGCCTAATAAAATTATTTCTAAAACAATTTTCAACCCTATTTTTGAAGGAGATACCCTTCTCACATAGTAATGTACGCATCATAAAATTGTTTCTAAAACAATTTTCAACTCTATAGTTGAAGAACCCCTCTCACATAATAATGCACGTCTAATAAAATGATTTCTAAAGCAATTTTCAACTTTATTTTTGAAGCAGTTACCCTTCTCCCATAGTAATGCACGCCTAATAAAATTATTTCTAAAACAATTTTCAACCCTATTTTTGAAGGAGATACCCTTCTCACATAGTAATGTACGCATCATAAAATTGTTTCTAAAACATTTTTTAACTCTATTGTTGAAGGACATCTCTCACATAATAATGCACGCCTAATAAAATGATTTCTAAAGCAATTTTCAACTTTATGTTTGAAGCAGTTACCCTTCTCCCATAGTAATGCACGCCTAATAAAATTATTTCTAAAACAATTTTCAACCCTATTTTTGAAGGAGATACATTTCTCACATAGTAATGTACGCATCATAAAATTGTTTCTAAAACAATTTTCAACTCTATTGTTGAAGAACCCCTCTCACATAATAATGCACGTCTAATAAAACGATTTCTAAAGCAATTTTCAACTTTATTTTTGAAGCAGTTACCCCTCTCACATAGTAATGCACGCCTAATAAAATTATTTCTAAAACAATTTTCAACTCTGTTTTTGAAGGGTTACACCTCTCGCATTGTAATGTACTCCTAATAAAATTATTTCTAAAATAATTTTCAACTATTTTTAAGTACTTTAGAAGTACTTTTATTCTTATCATGTACCTTAAACTGTATTAACTAGTTTTATAAAAATGCATGGCAAGGGAAGTTAATGCGAGTGCCGCACTAGATTATTTTAATTTGGATTTTTAACACTTTCCAAGAAATATGAAAATCGTTTGTATTGTCGGTTTGTCTGTCTGTCTATCCACTCTCTAACTTTTGTAAACATTTACAGAACTCCTTGAGACTACATACAGTATTCAAGTTCACTATGAGATGTTCTCTATTAAAAATTAAGTACTAAATACAATAATTGAAATACATACGAGTATAATGACAACCAAAAGAGTTCTAATATTCTGTTTCATGAGCTGTAATTATATCAATCATATTTTTATACCCGTAAACAGCAGAAATTGTTTCATATGCATAAAAATATTTTTCTATGGAATATATGGTACGATTAGCATTAATGTTCACTGGGCTATACATAAATATTCAGATACGTTAAACGATATACACTTTAAGATAAGGTCTATCAACACTAGATTACAATCAGTGACTGGCAAAAAGAATTCTAATCACTGACCGTAAAAATAAAGCTAGCCCGTAAAGCTGTCAAGACATTTTTTTTGAAGTGAAAATTTCTTTAGGCGCGTTGAGCACTTTTGGGTGAACAAAAATCATTGAACGCGCGTCATCGTCAGCTGACGCTTTCCATTTGAAGTGAAAACTTTTGGATGAACAAAAATCATTGAACTCACGTCATCGTCAGCTGACTCTTTCCATCCTTGTATGATACAAATAATGTAGCATATAATTAACTTGCTAATGTGAAGTGTTAATAATTATATACTGTATATTGTTTTAAAATCTGGTGCGGCTCTACACGACTTCTCTCATCTCCGGGCACTGTCTCTATTGCAGTTAGACCTCACAAAACCGTGAGAAAGGCCAAAGCCGCCATTTTTCTCACGTTTTTACAATCTGGTGCGGCTCTACACGACTTCTCTCATCTCCGGACACTGTCTCTTAAAGATTGCAGTCGGAAACGTTGCAGTTAGGCCTCACAAAACAGTGAGAAAGGCCAAAGCCGCCATTTTTCTCACGTTTTTACAATCTGGTGCGGCTCTACACGATTTCTCTCATCTCCGGACACTGTCTCTATTGCCGTTAGCGCATTAAATGAAATTGTAATATAATTTTTGTAGTAGTAGTTTATATTAATGAATAAAAAAACACTTCATTTAAAAGTATTTCCCGCACAATAAAATATTTCCTGACGATTCAAGAAATACACACGTAATTGTTCACGTTTTCACTTTTGTCGGCACTCCCGGAGTGCAAATGTTTTTTTTTTTTTTTCGAAGATGGAAAGTAATCCTTTAATAAACGGCCATCACTCGGAATTTTACAGCAATTTGATACAAATAGAGGTACTGGACTTTTTCTTGAAGAAGGGATTTTCCCATGTAGTTTAATGGCGAATTCTTCGACTTTTACTGAAATTTCTTAGAGTGTAACGGGTAAGTTCAGTTACAGTATTTATATTTTACGCGAACGGCACGAAATTTCTCTCTCTCTCTCTCTTTTTTTTTTTAAATCAAAATATCAAGTCATTTCATACAAAATAATTGTGAAATGTGAAAATAAAGCATTTAAAATGATTATTTGTAGTATCTTATTAAGTGTTGCAATTAAAAAAAAAAAAAAAATTCCATTATTATTTCATGACATACGGAAGCTCTAGTTTTAATTTATCTAAAAATTGCTAGTAAACAATATCGGTCTATCACTGTAACTTTTCTCAAACAAAACACTATAGTATGATTACATAAATGAATGCAACATACATAGCGGTTTGTATGTATTATTAGTACGACAGGACTATTGCTTCAAGCCAGATATTTCGCTTTGTTACGTTTGTTGTGTTTCACTTTGAAGAGTATGCCAGGTTTTAATTCGCTGTGCTAAGCTACACTCTACACTGTTTAACCGATCGCTACGAAAATTGGTACACTTATTAATCAGGACAAAATCTAGTTAATGTCGCATTTTTATAGTTCAATCGAATTGTTGGTTCGAAAGGTATTAAATAAAAACCAAATTTAACTTCAAAATAAAAAAAAAAAAAAAAAAAAAAAAAAAGTTGGAATTTTTTTTTTTTGACATAAAAGGAAATAAATCTAGTTATTTTTTTGTCGGGAAAAAAAAAAAAAAAAAAAAGTGCAACAAGTGCAACAATTGTAACAATTTTCTTTTATTTTAATTGAGGTATTAGATTTTTTTTTTTTTTTTTTTTATGCATTATGTATATTAATCCAATTAAAAAAAATCCTTTTCTCTTTTTAAATCTTGCAGCAAGTTAAAAAATATATTTAAAATAAAACTGAGAAAAATCTCATGAAAAAAATGGAACAGTCTTATTATAGGATCCTCATGATTTTTTTTTTTCTTCTTTTTAATTTGAAACGTTTCATCGAAGTAGCTCGAACGTTTCTTATCAAGGGTTTTACTTAAGCAATTGCCGTAGTTATGTTAATTCAACGCCAAAATGACAACAAAAATTTAAAAGTTACCAAGTTTACCTTAAACTAAAGCTGTGACAAAGAGATTTAAAAGAAAATGGGTATAGTAACTATTGGTAATACAGTCATTTGCAAAAGTTTAAGACCCAGTTTGCCGATTTTAGTATTTTCTAAGATTCTAAGATTCTAAGACGGAAGGAGGCTGCTCACCACTATACAGTGGTTTTGAGTGTTTTTAACCTTTAGAGAGGGGCTCCAAAGCCACTGTGGAGATTCAAAAGAGCCCGTCTCCGAAGGTTAAACCTCCCCCGTTGTTTGTTGCATAAGCAACAACAACAACAACAAAAAAAGAAATGGTCGCCAGAGCAGAGCTCTCCCGCGACTAAGGCAACAAAGTTGCATGAAAGTGAAGAGGACCGGAGCCGAGTGGTAATCTATTTACAAAGTTCATACAGGTAATGTACAAATTTCACACAGTCTTTATACAAAGTTCACATAGTCATTATACCAAGCCCAGACAACCTATGAACAATGCTGGTTAATAGCAACATTATTGCTTCTCGAGATCACTTCTGTGGAATGCTGTAGCAGATTTTAGTATTTTAACACATTGCATCATTTGCGCTGATTATTGCGTCATCTCATGTGCTGATTGCATCAGACTCATTCTACTTCTATAAATAAAGGTGGCCGGCACGTTTATCGCCAGTTATTTACTAGATTTTGTCGTAGACAGTGCTGTTGTGTAACTATTGTGATGGCTAAAAAACTTCCACTTACTGTTACAAAAAGGTCAGAAATATTGACCTTGCATGAAATTGGATTTTCTGAACGTCAAATAAGTTCGAGGGTAAATGTAATCAAGACAGCTGTGCATCAAGCTATTAGTAAATTTAAAATTTCGGATCAGTGCACGTTATGATCATTTGATAAGAAGGATTGGTCGTACGAGATCGAAGAACCTCCTGCAATACAATTAGACATTCTCTGGCTGCAAAAGACACCAACGTCAGTTTGAGTACTATTTCAAGATGTTTGGCCAAAGATTTTGGTTTATCATCCCATAAACCAGTGGCGGCTCGTGCATCAAAAATAGGTGAAGAGGCACACTGCATTTTACACTGTATTCATTTATAGAATATAAATTTACATTAAAATAAGTATTTTTAGTTAATTTTAGTTAAGATCCTGCTTAATAAAAAATATTCATTAAAAATACTTCAATATTATTTTTGAGCTCTTCACCTATTTTCGGTTCACGAGCCGCCCCTGCCATAAACCTGCAAGGAAACCTCGATTTACTCCAAGTATGAAAATGAAACGATTGACTTTCGACAGACAATATCAGAATTGGACAGTACAGCAGTGGAGTAGGGTCTCTACTTTCCTATGAGTCAAGTATGCAGCAATTTTCGCCGCCCAAGGGGAAAAGGATATGATGAGAGATATACGATTCATACTGTGAAACATCCTCTAAGCCAAATGATATGGGGAGCAATGTCTGTGTCCGGTACTGTTATGTCTGTATTTTGTGCCACCTAAAACCACTATGAACGGAAAGCAGTTGCTTAATTTGTTACGTGAGAGGTTGAAGCTTCACATGCGTGTTCATAAATGTTCAATTTTCATGCATGATGAGGCTCCGTGTCACAGTGTGAAGATTGTCAAGAAATATCTGAGGGCACAGAAAATAAAAGTGCTTGACTGGCCAGGTAACAGCCCAGATTTGAATCCAATAGAGAATATGTGGTGCATTGAGAAAAATGAAGTCGTCGAAAAGCAAACATCCACTGCTACGGCACTTGTTGAAGCAATAAAGCATGTCTGGTGCACAAACATTTCTAAAGCTTATTGCAAGTCTCTTATTTATAGCAAGCCTAAGAGGATTGCACAAGTTATTAAAAACAAAGGAGTTCCAACAAAATACTGACTTCAATTACAGTAAATAACCATGTTCAGTTTATTTTGTTCTTTTATATGTAAAATATGTATGTTATTTTTGCGGAATTCCATTAAATGTGATTTTTCTATGGGCGGTCTTAAACTTTTGCAAATGACTGTAATGCAACACAGTTATACTTCTCAATAGAGCATTTCCTCGTGACGTCATGTGGTTGGCAAAAAAGCGCGCTCGACTTTCCCGCGCCCCGCCCACCATTGATTTTCCGTTGGTAGTAATCAAGTAATCGCCATCGCTATGCTTTTCCCATAGAATAATAATAAAGGAAGAAGGAGCATACGTGTTTCTAATAAGCTGTTGTGTTGCCACAACAAACAGCGATATTATTATTTTTCTATGGCCCTACTTTAAGGTTTTGAGTAGCAAAAGTAGCTTTCGCTGGCATTTCACTAGAAGGGGTTTGTAAGCATTAAGAGTATTGCCATGCTCCTTCTTCTTATTATTATTCTATGGCTTTTCCCAAGCCTTTTTGCCAACCACTCATAAAAGTTGAGATGTTTGTTTACAAACAAGGAACTGCCCTATTGAACAAATTACTATGTACTCGAGGTTCGTGAATTGTCTGTGAATGAAAGACGAATTTTACAGAGGCTTAAAATTTCATTTACGGAAATTTCCAGAAGATTAAAGCCTGTTAACCAAGCATCATCTTCAGTTTCACCAGAAAACACAGCTTAAATAACAGCTGGCAATATAAAAAGCATTACCGTAGCATTAACACACAGCATGTTAGCTGTATTCATTGACATAATACACAACATTAGTTGTAGTCAGAGGCTCTGTCAGAGCTCTTAACATCAAGCCGCTTGGCGTAGAACTGACAAAATGGTCGGAACAGGATCATTTTTTATAGAAAGGGATATAAATCAAGACTTTTTACCCCTATAAATCAAGAATTTTCCAGTAATTTTCATAATAATCGAGTTACAACTTAGGTATAAGTAAAATTTTTCACGCCAAGGCGCGATAAAGTAGCCAGTTTCGTCGCTAAGGCCATTACCTGGTTTGTGAAGCTTTTTAACGTGTTAAACCTCATTGAATAAAATTGCATAAAAATAACTACCGTACTGTTATTTACAAATTTCGTAACAATATTCTACTTAACATTATAATTTTCAAGGACATTTGTTGTATGTACAAAGCTTTCGTGATCATTAAATTTAAGTAGAAATTAATTATATTAATTTTTCCTAAAATTCATAATGTCAATCAATGTATGTATACATATATTCTGGGAGTTTTTAAAGGTATATGGAAGTTTAAGTACCAACTTTTAATGAATAGATTATAGGTTGCAATAATAATCGAAATTAATTAGCTTTAGTTAATTTATTTAAAAGAATCTCCATACTTTTCAATTCCAGATTTTCTGCGACTAATTATATAAATTAACCTTATTAAAATAATCTTTTCCTGTATAATATTAAAATTAATTTTTTCACTTATAAATGTTAATATTTTTAATCATGCCATAATAATATATAAGTCATGATTAATTTTCTGTATTCTTTAGGTATGAGACTGTTAATATATTTTCTCAGACATGGCACTTTTCTTTTTTAGTCAGATTTGAAAAAAAAAAAAAAAAAAAAAAAAAAAAACAAGAAAATTAAACTTTAAATTTTACATCTACTTTTTAAGGTAGCACTCGATCGTGTTTTATATAAAAATCAAATAATTAAATTCATATTTTTATTTATTTTCATTTCATATTATTGCACGCGCACTATTTATTTCCTAATTCAAAATTATTACAAAAAACGTTTTCGATATCTCTTGTAACGATCCGCGATTGTAATGAAATGCTCGCCCTCTGGTGGGCTAAGGTGAAATTATCGTAACACTGATAGCTTTCACTCTGAAACAATGATAGAACAACAAGAAAGAACAATAAATAAATACACGTGGCTATTATATTTACTAACATCTGCAGCTGAGAAAGCGCTATCTATCGATCATTACAAACGCGGATACTGATTATTATTAATTTTCTTTTCTTTTTCTTACAAAAAAAAAAAAAAAAAAAAAATAATAATAATAATAATAATAAATGATTTTGATGAAATTCTGGCAAAAGCAGAATTTAGTTTAGGACAGAGGACTATTAGTTTTTTTTTTTTTCTTCCCAATTATAACATCGCTTTCAAATTATTCAATTATATTTTCGATAAATTTTAGATTTCGATAAATGTACAACTATCGGAAAATGATTTCGACAAATGTCCAACTATCGAAAACGACAACGCAAAAATCGCTGTCTGAGACTAATAGGCCCTCAGTCCTAAAAAAAAAAAAAAAAAATTGCTTTTGCATGAGTGAAATAGTTGCGTCGTATTATTTATTAACCCAACTCGAGTTATAAGTATTTAATTAAAAATCGATTTATTTCTGCTCATTTATGATTGGCTGGTTTAAATAAACGGTTGTTTACTGTCATTTTCACTGGCCCTCTCTATTGACTATATCTGATCTATCACAAATTTTGATTGCTCCAGACAGTGACCTAAAATTTCTTCTTTCAAAGCTGGCAGACAGGAGGTGGGAGTTAGAACTCAGGTCGCGCTTGTCGGCCTAGCCATTCAGAGTTATCTGTGTTTTTATTTTTATTCATGTACAGTAACCACCGCTTAATAAAATCACTGGTTAATAAAATCAGCCGCTTAAACTGATCAAATTGCCAGGACCGGAATCAAATCAATACAAACTACTTTTAAAGTCACCGCTTAATAAAATAAACATCGCCGGTTAATAAACTGAAAAATATCTCCTCAGCACCGAAAAATATCATTTCTGCACACTAAAAATATTTTTTATTTGCATTGTGATTTTTTTTTTTTAATAAAAAAAGAAATCAAAGCACGACGAACCCTCCGTTATCGATGATTGTCGAAGATTTCACACATGCAGGACAGTTACAAAATAAACACGCCCCATAACATATCTCCGTAACAATATCAAGAAGCTATTCTTCAAAGCGCAGTAATAAGTTGCAAATTTGATTTGAAATGATTTTTTTTTTTTTTTAAATTATAAAAAGACAATTTCTATTTCTTATTTTGAAATTACTATAATTCATGAGGTTTAAACGGAAAGATTTTAAATTTATAAGAGCAGTGCGAACTTTTGGTAAAATAATGATAATTTTCCTCTAAAGGAGAGCGTATGGGAACTTGGAATGCGTTTAATTTACTTATATCGAAGGAACAATTAATTAATTATCTATAAAAATTAATTAATATGGTTTACTAATTCCATTATTCGTTACCATTTGAAGTTTCTTTCCAAATTCAGGGAAGTAATACCTTTTCCTTTAGTGCAGGAACGTTCGCCGGATTTAAAAATCAGCCGCTTAATAAAATCACTTTGGCTCAGAACGAATGTGATTTTAATAAACGGCGGGAACTATATTTTGTTTTTGCAAGAAAATCCTTAATTAATAGTTTTGTAATTAATATTCTGTAATTAATATCATTTTAAGGAATGAATCGTTCTCAAACAATAGATTCTTTTTAAAACTAGTCAAAAATAACCTTCTTTTTAAAACCATCGTCATCTTTCACAAAAACCACTCATTAATATTACTTTATTAACAACATTAATTAATACTCTCATCACGTTTCACGATTAAGGGCCCTCTTCACTCACCGCCGCCGGAAGCCGAAGCTAATGTTATTGTATGGGAAATTTTTCTTTACAAATAACTTATTAACTAATACATATTTTTTAATTCTGTTTTCCCATTCTGAAAATTCTCAGCTGTTAAATGGACGGACCTTTTTTAAAAAAATATTTTTTTTAATTTTTTATATTTTATTTTGAAGCTGCAAATTACTAATTTTCAATATGTGAATTTTTTTTTTTCATTTTGCAATATCAAAATAAAATATTAAAAATTTAAAAAACGCATTTTTAAGAAAGGTCCGTCCATTTAACAGTTGGGAATTTTCTAAATGTGAAAACAGAATTTAAAAATATGTAATTAGTTAATAAGTTATTTGTAAAAAAATTTCCCCATAGAATAACATTGGCTCGGGCTTCCGGCGACGGTAAGTGAAGAGGGCTGTTAAGTCGGAGGGTGTCTCAAGGTCGACGCCAACTCGTCTAGACCCTCGGGGGGTGGTGTGACAACCGCACGGCTCCACTCGTTCCGCCTTGCACCCTTACATCTCCCTCATGGACTGAAACTCACCTTTATTACCTACTGTTATTATTATTATTAAATATCTGGAGTGACTCCCCGCAACTTTCCAAATATTAAGCAATGGATGTTAAAAATATTAAAGTAAGAGAAGTCGTTAAAAAAAAAAAGAGAAAATAGGATGTTTAAGTGTATTTTCCCATATAGTATGTTGTTTAATTTAACGTTATTGCACTTTAAATAATTTGAACCCATAGGTTATAATGATAAAGAATTTTCCATTGTGTCCCTGTAAAAATGTAATGTTAGATTCAACAAAATGCATACTTTATGTACGATGGTAATCTATAATATATATATATATATATATATATATATATATATATATAATTTTTCAGATTAATCGTAATAAGGTGTTTAGACGAAATCGTACTTTAGTTAATTTGAGCCCATATGCCATAATGATAAAGAATTTTTCTTTGCGACCCTGTAAAAACATTATAAATGCTAAATTCACCAAAATCAATAGGGTTCGTGCTTCGGTTACCTACAACATACGTACCAACTTTCGTCAGATTTGAACGAAGTGTTTTAGTCACTATTGTGTTCACTAACACCTAAACACGCATACCCGCGCGCGCGCACGCACACACACACATATATATCACCGTGAAATAGGAAAAATGAATTTGAGGCACCTCAAAACGTATAGATACACAAAAATCGGAAAGTCAAATCTTTGTCACGATTACAATACTTTCCTTACATATGTATATTTAGAAAGAAAAAAAAATCTCTCATCAAATGTAACGTTTAATTTAAACATAACCTATTCAAATAAATACCTTTAAAGAATTATATAATGTTTAACTAATGTTTAACTATCATTAAAACAAATAGATAAATATAACTTTCTAAATAAGCTTTGTTTTTTAAACACATAATTCCATGCATTACTAGTAAAAGTTATGGGAAAAAAAAAAAAAAAAAAAAAAAAAAAAGGCGTAAAATATTTAAAAGAAGACTTTAACAGTTTTTATTTTATTTTATTTTTAAGGCGTTATGTAAAACATATAAAAAAAAGATTGAATTGAAAAAAAAAAAAAAAAAAAAAAAAAAAGTTCAATTTTCCTCTTGAAGAGAAAAGAAAATCAATTCAAAAGGACTTATATAAAATAAATTCCAAATATAGCCTTTTAAACACCAAAAATGTCTCCAATAGTTTTTTTTTTTTTTATGTTTTTTTTTTCCTTACTATTATTAATAGAAAGCAGAAAGTTTAAATTAAGAAAAGAGAGAGAAAATTCAAATATTTTATTTTTTATAACTTAATCTATAAAACATATCTTTGTTGACGTCAATTTATTACTTTATAGTTCGAAACTAGAAAAAACCGTGTGTGCATTTATTATATATATATATATATATATTTAAGAACGTTTTGTAGTTTAAGAAAATTGTAGTTAATAATCAATATTAGCTTTACATATAGTTTTCTACTTTTACTAAGAAAAAATATCATAAATCATTTTTATTTTTAAATTTAAAAGTTTAATTGATAATTATCCATAAAAGAACAAATTATTATTCATTTATTTATACATTTTTACTTTCTTCTATATTCAATAGAAGAAAGTATTGGATTCGTAAAAATTTTCGACCTCGGGTTTTTGATGGATTTACACGTTTTGAGAGCTGTAGAACACGATTTGACAGTTTTTAAAAAATGTCTGTCTGTCTGTCTCTCTCTCTCTCTCTCTCTCTCTCTCTCTGTGTGTGTGTGTGTGAGACAAAATTTTGTGGCAATTGTATCTCAGGAACTACTGCACAGAATTTCATACCAACTGGTATGTAGTTGCACCTTGACATACATTAGTGCCTATCAACTTTTGGTAAAAATTGTCTTACAGGTTGCGTTGCCGTCCCGCTTTTTCTAACTTTTTAACATGGTGATATAGGACAAAATTTTCTATAAATGTGCATAAAGAAAATTATTTTTTACTAATCATTATGAAAACTACAAGAATTATTTATAATACAGATAGTCAACTGGGAAATTTTTTTGTATGTGTAGGAGCCTCGCCACCCCCCAGGGGGGAAAGTCCCCCCTCGAGGGGAGTAAATTTTCAAGATGGGTATATTTCGAAAGGTCTCATCAATACCTTTAAAACGAATGGTTGAACTATAAATCTGTGATAATTTAAAACAAAGTTATAGATTTTTTTACTTTTTACAAAAAAAAAAAAAAAAAAAAATTGTATTATTATTATTATTTTTTTTAAACGAAATTTAATTAAACTTGGTATTCAGTTGGCCCCTGACATAAACTGGTGCTGATTAGATTTCGGAATCAATCGCTCAACAGGTGGAGTATTTTTCCTAAATTTTTAACATGGCAGTATAGGACAAAATTTCGTATCAATGTATATAATGAGAGTTATCCTTAACCTGCGATTGTAAAATAAATATGAATTATTGATAATAGTAGTAGTAGTAGTTAATTAGGAAAAAAGTTTATGCGTGTGGGGGCATCGCTTCCTCCCCTGGGAGGGGGGGGGGGTAAATTTTCAAGATGTGTATATTTCGAAATGTTTCGTCAATACCTTTAAAACGAATGGTTGAACTATAAATATGTGATCGTTTAAAACAAAGCTACCGATTTTTTTTTTTTTTTTTTTTTTTTTAACTTTTAACAAAAAAAAAAAAAAAAAAAAAAAAAAAAAAAAAAAGGTTACGAAAATCGTAATTTTTTTTTTTTTTTTTTTTTTTTGTATATTTTTACTGAGTGAATTTGTATAGGAAAATATAGAAGAAAGTCTTGTGGTGGCCACAACATACTAGTTTATGTTATAGTAGACAAACTCGTTTCAGAGTTGGTAGCGCGGATGTCGAATGCAGGCGATTTTCATCTCAAAGAAGCGTAACACACAATTTCGAAAGAAAGTCAATTATGTGCCGGCATCAAAAGAAATTTTTCTTTTTGAAAAAAATTGATAAATTTGTTTTCTAAATTTCGATAACACACAGAGAGAAATATTTCCTAAAAATTGTCACATCATGTTTAGAGTATTTCAACATGTGTGAATCCACCAAAAGCAGTAGGACGAAAAAAATTTCCCGAATCTAATACTTATTCCTTTTTATATATTGTTACAAAATTGTAAATAATAGTGTTTATTTTTGTATAGATTCTTTCAAAGAGGCTTAGTAAGTTGATAAAGTGCTAATTTTGTGCATTTCTAGTCGTTTTAGCGTTGAAATAGCCTTATTTCCCCTTAAAAGCGCATTAAAAAGCTCCAATAAGGCAGGTAATGGATTTGGCGCCAAATTTGGCAACTTTTCCCCTCCTTGGCGATTTTTTTGGTGACCTTGGCGAGAAAATCCTTATTAGGGATATATTAAATATGGAAGCTCTAATCTCATTGGCTGATGAGATACGGAAATTTCTGGAACTTTCCACACTTTTCTACAGGGGTATATAAGGAGCGCTTTCTCGCCAAGGCAAGTTAGTTCAGTTCAGTCTGAGATCAGCTTCTGTCAATGTTGCACTGCTTTGAGCCTCTTTGGAAGAGACTTGCTTTATGTGTTATTGCTATACAGTTTGTACTGTGGATTTGCTATTGACAGCTGTTGTTTAAGTTGTGTTTACTGGTTGAATTGAAGCTGATACTTGGTTTATAGACCTGTATTTTTCTGGAACTTTCTGTGAATAAATTACTGAATTTTTGTAAGTTTCACTTTTCATTCTCGGACAACTCACGAACCCCCAAGTACGCAACAATATGTAGAAAAATATAATAATAAGAAGAAAAAAATGAAGCAAAATAAAAAAAAGATGAATATTTAACTAAATACTTCAAATTCTGATCGATGTTGGCATATTAAGCTGCTCAAGAGTCCAGGATCATTTGCCGATATTTCCTTCACGACTTTATATAAGAGGTCCTGACAATTGTTACCGGCATCATAAAAGAGTATTTTTTCCTTTATTGGTTGGCAACATTTAAGATTGAGCCAATTTAAATAAATTTCAAAGATATATTTTCTCTTTAAATTGCGTCGATAAATTTAATTTCAGCTTTCAATTTCCAATAAAAATTACTCCAAGACTCTCAAGTAAATTAAGATTTCTATAAGACTTCTTCTGCCACGAAATTTAAAGGATTTCATTAAATTCTTTGGTTACCTTATTTACTCTGTAAAGCGAAAAAAAGGAATAACGGAAGAGCAAATTAGAAGAAGCAGCGAAAAACAATAAGATTTAAAGGAAAAAAAGAAAAGAGAAAGAAAAGAGGAAACTTTAGTTTGTAACGTAATTAGTTTTAGTCGCTAAGGCGACCTCGGACATTATTGGTTGTTTTTTACTTTAATAAAGGAATCAAAGAAAAGAAAAAAAAAAAAAAAAAAAAAAACGCTCAGCATTTTTTGTTTCTTACTGACAAAACAAATTATGTAATTTTAAACCCACCTTTAGATAAGACAATTTTGATTAAAGATAAAATTGTAGTTTTTAAATTTATGCTTGAATCAGCTGGCACATTTAATTAATGAAAATTTAATAAGTGAATATTACTTTCAGTTATATTAAATTTTATTTTATTAAAAAAATAAAACAAATAGGATATGAATAAAGAAAAAAAAAACTGATTAAATATTCTATTAGTATTTGATAATTATATATTAATGCTGCATACATAAAAAAATTTCAGTTATTTTAAAAAAATAGATTTTTTTTTTCTTTTCATAGTTCAATAATAATTTACAATTCTTTTCCCAGAATTAATAAATAAATCTTTCAGTTTTAATTAATGTTTTTTCATTCTCATTTATACTTTTTCTTTCTTTTATTCATATAATGGTAGAGAAAATATACTTTATGGGTCAAATTAGAAACTGAATTTTTGTTATAGTAGCATGTTTTAAGATTCCCTGAATTCAAAAATCCGGTTTTTAAAGATGCAAAAAAAAAAAAAAAAAAAAAAAAAGGGGGGGGGGGGAGGTACATTCTTACTCTTTAAAATTATGTACATTCTTATTTTCACTTTTTACTGCTAATATTTTCTCTAAAATAATTTTTAAAGAGTTTTTCCATACTTTTTGTACACCCGGCTTTTCTTCTGTGATTTTCAAGTTTTTTTTTTTTTTTTTTTTTTTTTTTGGGAGGGGGGGGGGCGGGTAAAAATATTTACTGGTAGATAGTGTATATTTTATAGGGATTAAAAATTAGTCTTAAGTTTTTTTAATAAAATAAAATAAAATACATTTGAGTGGGTCGAAAAAAACAAATTTTTCTTTTTCGGAACGCTTTACTGAGGAAAAATTGCTTATTATAAAAAGAAGAAAAACGAGCATAAAATAATAATAATAAATAAATAAATAAAATAAACACAATCAGTTGGCACCTTCCGTTCGCGAATCGTACTTAATGAAAAATTGAAAAAAAAAAAAAAAAAAAAAAAAAAAAATTCCCCCCCCCCCCCCCCTTCCCCACTTTTTTTTTTTTTTTTTTTTGTAATTTTTTTTAAAAAATTAGTTAAGATTTTTAAAATAAACACGCTTAATGCTTTAAGCTTATTCTATAGATTAAATAACCTAAATAAATTCTAATCAATAAACTAATTTTTCCTCTTTGCACAACCCCTTAGGGGAAAAAAAAAAAACGGAAATTTTTTAAGTATTAAGATGTTATCCGATTTTAATTTTTATTATGTCGTATTTCTTCGTATTATAATAGGCAACTTTATAGCAATACAACGTTTCTAAAAAAAAAAAAAAAAAACTATTTAGACCCCCCTTATATATAGAGAGAGAGATTGAAAATGAAAATCCTAAGTTTATTTAATAAAATGAAATAAAATATTTAAATTTATTTTTTCAAAAAGCTACTCACTAAACTAAAAGGCAACATGTTCAAAGAAAGTAATTAAAAAAAATAAAAAAAGAATACTATTTTTGAATGAGATATCCTTAGAAACTAAGCAACAAAAATCCCATAGGATAATATGGGAATGAAGAAAGGGGGAATATGCCCGGTGTGCAGCCACGAGGGGCTTGAGATTTAATGAAATGTCCTCCATCGGGGTATTTCTAGGAGCTACTAGCTGCAGAAAAATCTGTGTTAAATATACAAAATGAGGACAATAATTTTTTTCTTTGGAGTCTTCTCGCCTGTGAGAAAAAGATTGTTATTCATGCTGAACGAAAGTCTCACTGCGAACCGTCTTAAAATGAAATCAAATTAGGAAATGTAACATGTCCCGTGTCTTTGACAAAGATACCCATCATTGAAAAGATGAATGCTTTAAGGATTAATGTCTTCGGCTATGAAAATGATGTTCAATATTATTTTCTATAAGTTCAGTAAAGCAGGAACTTCTCTTTTCTTGCAGTGTATCAAAAAACATAGAAACACCCCAAGAAGTGGAAAAAAAAAATAAATAAATAAATGAGAAGTACGATTTTGCAGAACTGGGTTATAAATGTTCTTAACATAAAAAATAAAAATTGTATCCACACACGTTTTTCCTCTTTTCCAATTATAAATACTTACTATCATCAGCGTAATAACGTATTTTAGAAATTAAGTGAAAATTTACATTTTTCTTTATCTTTCCTTGGAAGAATTTTACTCTGATACTGTTACATAAGAGTGCTTATTTCACTAGGGGGAAAAATCTGGAGTGACTCCACTCGACTTTCCGAACATTGAGTAATTAACAGTTTTGCAGATAAAATAAAGAGGAGTTCTTAAACAAACAAGAGAGAGAAAACCATATTAGAGTGTTTGAGTATTTTTCTCCGTATATCACACGATGTTTTATTTAACGCTACTGAACTTTGAGCCCGTAGATCATAATAATAAAGAATTTTTCGTTGTGTCCCTGTATGCTAGATTCATCAAAATGCTTATAGTTCGTGTAACAGTGATTTATAATATTCATATAAATTTTCAGCTCAATTGAATAAGGCGTTTAGATGCTATCGCACTTTTAAAAATTTGGTCCCATAGGCCATAATGATGAACAATATTTCTTTGTGTCCCTGTAAAAAAACTGTAAGTGCTAAATTCACCAAAATCTATACAGTTGGTGCAACTGTGATCTATAACATGTGTACAATTTTTTTGTTCAGATTAATAAAGCATTTAGACGCTATCGCGCTTTTAAAAATTGGGCACCATAGTCCATAATGATAAAGAATTTTTCCTGGAGTCCCTGTAAAAAAACTGTAAGTGCTAGATTTACCAAAATCTATAGGGATCGTACTATGGTGACTTACAATATACGTACTAACTTTCAGCTTATTCGAACAAAGCGTTTAGACGCTAGCGTGTTCACTCACACACAGACATGCACACATACACACACACATCATCGTAAAAATAGTGGAAACGGACTCAGGGGACCTCGAAACGTATAGAAACACCAACTTCTCAAATTCGGATTTTTGACATGATTACAATACTTTCCTCACTATAGTGTTCGGAAAGTAAAAAAAAAAAAATAAAAAGTATTATAATAAAAATGCACTTGAAATATCCCGAAAACAGTTTCAAATTTTTACAACGCTATATTTAGAATCTGTTATAATAAGTGGATTTGATTTTTTCGATTTCATTCCTTTCTGTTCAAGTTAAAAAAAAAAAAAAAAAAAAAAACCTTTCTTTAATTTTGGAATCCAAAGAATTTCGAAAGGTCTTACATAATGTTTAAAAATAAAATAAAATAAAAGCAAAGGTATTACAATACCTTTTTTCATACACTTTTCTTTTAAATATTTTAAGCGTTATTTTTATTTTTCACTTTTATTAACAATACATAAAATAATCTACTTATTTTAAGGAATTTATTTATTTATTTATTTTAATGATTTATAACATTACACATAATTCTATAGAGACATAGATTTGAATGTGTAATTTTTATAGATTAATTATGATAAAATTAAATAATATAATTTTAAAATTAAGACAGTCTGATATCATATTGCACTTGGCATTTGCATTCGATGAAAAATTTTAATAATGACAATGATGATGATGGTGGTGATGATGATAATAATAATAATTATTATTATTATTATTATTACAACATTTTCAGTTGGTTATTTGGTTTTTATATTTAAATTTGAAAGAATAAAAGTGTTGGACATCATTTTGCCTTAGTTACTTTCTTAAATAATGAAAATTAACTCAACTTGAGTTAATTTCTCTTTTCTTTAGAAAAAATGGACTCACTTATCTTGAGTTGAATTTACTTAATTGGATTATTTAAAATATTGCACTCAAACTTGAATTATTTGTAATATTGCATGTTGGAGAAATAAATATTGTAATACGAAAAAAAAAAAAAAGCCACTGTCACGATTTGAAATCTAATCACTTGTGGGGCAGCCTAGCACAGAACTGATACATACCATGCGCATCATACGAGGGCTGTTTTTTTTTCAACCTCCGATCGCACTGTATGAAGGCCAGACATGCGGCAGGTGACTGGCGTGTGCAGTATGTGACTGCGCATCTCCTCTTCTACACGCTCTATCACTGCCGAGTGCAACACGCTAATTCGTTTTCAGTTGTAGTCACGTAAACATGGCTGTCTTTATTGATTCTCCCGCCAAGTGTGAATTGCGAAGTGTTATTACTGCAACAATTACTGCAGATTCTTATTGTGAGACTTTGCGACGCTTACGGGGGGCTATTCAAAACAAAAGAAGAGGCTTGCTAACTTCTGGAATTTTCTTATCCATGACAATGCTCGTCCTCACAGTGCTCGAGTAACCCGACGGCTCCTTGGGCATTTTAAATGGGACATTTTCGAACACCCACCATATAGTCCCGACCTAGCTCCCAGTGATTACCACCTTTTCCCGGAACTAAAGATGTGGCTTGGAGGGCAATGCTTCCAAAATGACGAGGAGCTCAAAGAAACCGTCATAACTCACTTCAAGTCACTGGCGGCAATATTTTATGAAGAGGGTATTTCAAAGCTTGTTCACACATACGACAAATGCCTCAATCGTCAAGGTGATTATGTAGAGAAGTAACCTTTAATCTACATTACTTTTGGCAATAAAATCATTTTTTTATATTTACCCGTTTTTCCCTTATAGCCTATCGAAGGTTGAAAAAAAAAAAAAAAAAAAAAAAAAAATAGCCCTCGTAGTTGGTTAGTTTTTAGCACGACAGGACTATTGTTTTCAGACAACGATTTTAGCGTTGTGGAAATTTGCAGAGTTCACTTGAATCAAACATATACATGGTGATTCAGAGCTATTGTTAAAAAATCTACATGGAAATCAGGAACATGATAACAAACAAAAATCGTATGGGAACATGTGGTCGTATACGCAATCCAGACGCGCAAGGAGGCACTAGAGGTGTCGAGAAGGATGAAGCGATGTTAATTCAAAAAGTTGTATGAGATGGAATTGTAAAGAAAGAAAAATCCAGTTTCTCTCTCTTTGTCTGAAAAATAAATAAATAAAAGTTGATGATACGGATCGTTATCAATATTTATTTACAATCAGCGAAAACTGTATTATCACTGATTGAATCAAAATAAAAATCAGCAAAAGTTGTATCCTGAAGAAGAAAAGGAAACCAGTAAAAAATTAAACAAAATTCAGAATGATTTGGATCACCCTGTAAAAAGTTATGCTTTATGCTTTTTGGCTGTAGCATGTGATTCTGAGGACTTTTCTCATTATCTGTATAAATTTTTATGAGGCTACCATATATATTCATGGAGATATAACTGTTTTATTAAAATATTGAAGAAAAAAAAATCACTGTTTAAATTATAAGACGTAGGGTATTAGACCGACTGCAAAACCATTTTTTTTTTTTTTTTTTTTTTTAATCCATGTTTTTATTAACTTTGATTCTTGTTTGTTTGTTTGTTTATCCGGTACAAATCTTGCAATCGATTTTTAACTAACTTCCCTACTAGCTGGACATTTGAAACTTTCAGAATAGCTCAGAACCTGATGGCAACACAGTATTTCGAAGCCCTATTTTCGGATTTTTGATTAGTTTTCTTTTAATTAATTAAAATATGAAAATAATAACCTCCTAATAGCTTTAAAAACAGCCATTAAAATATTAGCTATAATCTAATTGCTGCGAATATATATATATATATATATATATGTATATAAATATATATATGTGAGTTTATATTCTTTCGACATAAAAATAAATACATTTAATTAAACGTGAACGTGAACGTTAAAAAATTGTAAAAAGTTATATTATGCATCTCACAAAAATTGAGGTCATTATCACTTTAAAAATTTTATACGCAATGATAAAGTGCAATAGCTATATAAATCAACAGAAAATTTAAAAACATGGTATATAAAAAGTTTTTTATCTTGTTATTTTAGGAAATTTGGCATACTACATTAGACGCAGCATACTGCAATCAGGATGAAAGATATATGAGCATTTTTACTAAATAATTTTTAACTACGCAATCGCTAGCTTTTAAAAATTTTTATTTGCATAATTTAATAGTCAAATGTATTGAGCAACTTATATGAAAACCCCAAACAAATACCGTGTACATTCAACACCACCTGTAATAATGCCTCCGAGCTGAGTTCTACGTCACGGAAGATCGGCCGATTTCATCCAATCCCCACGATCCAACCTGTATCATAGGAAGTGTTGATTGGATAAAATCGGCCGATCTTCCATGACGTATAGCTCAGTTCGGAGGCATTATTACAGGAGGTGTTGGTACATTCCAAAAAGTTATGAGGAATAGAATGAACAGAATTTCAGTTCTTCATAAAAGAAAAGGAAGATGATAGGGGGTTTATCAAAATTTATTTACAATCAGCAAACTCTGTCTTACCATTGGACATTGATTGAATCAAAATAGAAATGTGAGTAAAACCCCTTGTAGTTTAGCTTTTATTTGGAGAGGAACTGAATATCAATTCATTCTATCGGCGACAACTTTTTGAATTTACTCGATATTTCTTTGGGGTTTTCATATAGTGAGTAGCCCAGTACTTTCGGCTATTAAATTATGTAAATGAAATTTCGTTAAATCTTGCGCATGCGTAATTAAAAATTATTTAGTAAAAGGGCTCATATTTTATAAGATATTTAATATTTTTGAATTCTGATTGCAGTATGCTGTGTCTAATGTAGTAAGCTAGCTTAGTTTCCCAAAAATAGCTTTGCGCAGGTTCTTATACCCTGCATATTATAATTTAAGAAGGTCTTTTTTTTCTTTTTTCAAGAAATCGTTGTATCTCCATGGATGTATGTCGAAGCCTCATAAACACATAACGCATTCCAAGAATTACTTTCAACAGGGTAATCTAAAACATTTTAGTTTTGTTTCATTTTTTATTGGTACCCATTTTAACAATTTACTCTTTTATTTATTTATTTTTTCTGCACCAGAGATTGAAATACTAAACTATTTGTCAGTATTATTTTTTTATTTTTGTTTTAATTAATTAATTTTTGAGATGTCTAAAAAAGTCCGTCCAGTGGGTTATTTCGTGTTGCATCTGCATTTTTGGGTTATATCACGATTTATTTATTTATTTATTTATTTATTTATTTTTTTTTTTTTTGGGGGGGGGGGGTTGGAAGAGAATTAATTAAGGTTTTAAGTTTTTTTGTAGGTTTCAGGAAATATTTTATTTTTTGTAAGAAGAAGTGTATAATATGACGATTTAAAAAATCAAATTTTAATTATTTATTAATATAAAAAATAATATAAATAATATTTCATTTTTAAAATTTCTAATTTTTTTTTTTTTTTTTTTTTTTTTTTTTAATGATTGAATTACATGGAAGTTAAAAGAAAATATTAAAATAATTTTGCTTTAAATATCAGGATTTCAGAATATTTAAAGCAAAATTAATTATTCTGAATAATTAAAATATTTTTTTTTTTTTCATAATATTTAACAATCTTTACAAAAAGCTGTACTTAAATAATCAATTACAGTTTTGTTTCATTAAATTTTTCGTATTCAATAGAATTTCATCAAATGTTTTAAAATTTTCTTTCTCCTAATTAACAGCATTTCAATATTAAAACATTTAGATATTTTATTATTATTATTATTATTATTGTTATTATTATTTGACATCTGCTAGTCTTACAACGTTCTTTGTATCGACAAACACTTTTACCTTTTCTTTCATCTGTTTATCTATATCTTTTTTCAGTATTTTAATAATATAACAAATTTTTAATAAGGATTTTTTTTTTTTTTAGGCATTTCTCTTTAGAGCTATTTGAGTATCTCCAAATTTTTTTTTTTTTTTAATCTAATTCTCTGTTCTGATATACTATACATATTAAGATAAACGCACCCTTTTAATTTTAAACTCGGAGAATAAGCTACCTAAAAATTCTGAAGATTCGAGCAATGTTCAGGAAGGGAGTTATAGTCCTCTACTGTTAAACCCTTTAACTAAAAATAATTCCGACCATTAGTCTTAAAATAATGTTAGTTTAACTGAAAAACTTTGCACTTTTTGTGATTTTGCCGTTTTCTTCTTATCACTTTGAATAAGAAAATGAAATTTTATTTGCTCGCTCTCTGGTTCTTTTTAACTGATTTCTCCTACCTTTTGCTTTCATATGACTAAAATAAGTATTCAGAATTCATTTATTGTGCTATTTTTTAAATCTTGTATTAACACATAGTATTTTTATGGGTGTCCACTACTGGTGCCAAAAAATGTCATCATGACAAATAGTGGACAGCCTTGTCCACTACTGGCTCATGTGACTTTTAATGCCAGATCCAGTAGTGGACACAATTCCGTAATCTAGCAATTTTAGAGTTGAATTTTAAAGCAAAAATTCAAAGGGGTCCACTACTGGAACAAAAAAGGGTCCACTACTGGGTTTTTAGTGTGTCCACTACTGACTCATTTTAAGCTCTTCAGATTTTTGATTTTTTACATATATAAATGCTACAATTAGCAATTTTCATAATACAGTCGTGTTAAGAAAGAGTTAGTAAATGTCTGAAATATTAATTATTTCTTGAAACTCTAAAATTTAGGAAATTACACAAAAAATAGCCGGAAAATGTCCTTAAAGTGTCCACTACTGGTACTTTTACCTTATGTTTGTTTTAAAGTTATATATTTACTAATAATTAGGTAGATGAAAATGCAATTCTAAGTAAGGTGTTGGTGTTCGGGTTAATATTAATTGTGCACACTAGGAACTTAGGCCTAATAGTGATGCCTTCCGAGAGGGGGAGGAGGGCTCTTTCTAAAGGATTGTAGCCTGTATTCCTGACGCAAATTTCTGAGAAAATCTAAAGAGCGAGTTTCTAAGAAAGTGTTAAAAACATCACGTCTATGAGCGAAATTTCAGGTAGGTACATTTTAACAGTATTACACATAACGAAATTAAAATGTATGTTTTATATACACAAAAGTATGTTTCCTATCAAACATTCATAATTTGTTTACAAGGCCATACAAAAGTATTTGTATACAAAAGTATTTGTATCAGGTACCACTGTTGAATATTGCTTGAAATGCATCCTAAATTGTATTAGGGGAGAACCGTGTAATATGGACCATCGTGTAATACGGACCATGAGGAAATTTTTATGTTCAACACTAGATGGTGAAACCATATCATTGCCTTTAGTGAATATTATTATTATCCAAAGCAAGAAGTGACTTGTACACGCGTACCTGTATTTGGGCGATTATGAAATTGAGTTTTCGGTTTATGTGATCATTGATGTAACAAGTATGTTAAAATGAAAGTATTACTTTCTACTGTTAGGTAATTGTAATATAATTTTCGCGTTAATAGTAGCAAATGTACTTATTTTATGAACAATCTAGACATGTGCTTCATGGGCGCCAATTTGCATAGCGATATATGATTGGAAACCACGTTTCTTTGTTTATGCGTGTAGTATGAACCATGCTCTGTTGTGTAATATGGACTCGTGGTCCATAATAAAAACAGCGAGGTTTTGTTAATTCTCGGCGTACATACGTCGCGCACTCAAAATCTTGAGGCTATAGAATAGGCCAGAGAAGCAGGGGTAATCAAGCTATCACTTCCTTCCCATACTACCCAATGAATATAGTCTTTGGACCTCCATTTTTTTTCGTCCATTAACTATTATTTTTTTCGTCCATTTCTACTATTGCCAATAGATGGACAATTGTACGAGGGAAAATGCTGGACAGTTCGTTTCACAATTCCAAGTGTTTCAATTGTTCGGGAAGGACCACCGACACATAAATAAAATAATTATTTCCTGCAATTATTACTAGTTCCCAGAGTGCTTTACTAAGCTTGAACCATGCAACTATACAATTGTAATGAGCAGCCAACAAATAAATTTTTTTTTTGTTTTAATAATTTTAGTTTTATGAGCCTTCTTGATTAGGGGGTCCATATTACACGAATCTCCCCTAGTTGTTTTTCTAGTGTTCCAAAATTTAGTACACTACGTGGTGCATATACAGATAGTAATCAATATACAAGACTGCCTAAAAATAATCTTCGAAGAGTGTCCGGACAAAAAAAAAAAAAAAAATTCTAAACAATTTTGGAAAAAAAAAAAAAAAACTGTTGAATAAATAAAAACTGAATGTTTAATTAATGTAGTTCCAATATTTAAATAGTAGAGGGTGCGTGTCACACAGTAATTTACACCAAACAAAACTGTCTCTAAAATACTTTTTAAGGTTTCAAAACATTCTGGAAATTTTCACAGTAACATTTTTTCACAGTAACATTTATATACCATAAAAATGTAATAATTTATTTTTATGGAAACGGAGGTAAGAGAATGCACTGTGAGTAAAACACAAGATTATTCTCTTAAAAATTTTTCTTAGAAGAAAATGTGCAAAATGATACATTTTTTAATGGACAAAAATTCATTTTTTTTTTTTTTTTTTAATTTTTTGACTTTATGAAATGGAGTTGTGGCGATGAGACAATAATTCCGTATAGGGTTTAATTACACTACTCGGTATGAAAATTGCCCCGACACCAGTTTAGCATATTCGTATGTAAAATGACCTCCTGAATCCGAATCTGGCCCCCATCTTGCCCCATCACCCAACGTTTTCTTGATACGCCCCCTCCCCCATTTTTATCATTGTTTGATAATTTTATACCCATCAGTTTGATTTTGAGAGGAACGATGATTATTTTAACCGTTAAATGTCTTCTGACCCGAGGAGCTACAGGAGTAAAAAGTTCTAAAACACGAACTTTTGTAGTAAGGAGGAGATTTGAGGAGATTTGTGCACAGAAAAAAAAAAAATAATAATCAATAAAAACAATCAATTTCTGTTTCTTTTCTTTTTCTTTTTTCTTTCTTTTTTTGTCTTTCGCAATATTTCTCTTATTTTTTACATATTCGAGCTTCCAGTTTCCCATTTTCTTACCAAAAACACCCCAAATAATAAAAATTATACCGTGAATTATTTTTCAAAATGTTGTTGAGTGGAGTAAAGGTCTCAAAGCCCTCGGAAGAAAATTTGACTGATTCACTGTACGACGTTTGCTTTCAATAACTCCCACGTTAAATGTTTTGGGCTGTAAAACATGAACAGTAAAATCTCCTGCTTTGACACGTGTTTTAGGTCATTGCTCTTATTTTTGTAGTCGTCAGTCGTTATCTACCTTTAGCACACGTTTTGCGACAAGAGAGTGAACTTTATGGTGTTCTCGACGATGGTGTTATTGTGTGGTGGTCTTTAAGACGTGTTAAAAGAGGATATTTTACTGTTCACGTCTTGCTGCCCAAAACATTTAACGTGGGAGTTATTGAAAGCAAACGTCGTACAGTGAATCAGTCAAACTTTCTTGCGAGGGTTTTGAGACCTTTACTCCGCTCACCAACACTTTGAAAAAAATTTCACTGTATAATTTTTATTATTTGGGGTGTTTTGGTAAGAAAAGGGCAAACTGGAAGCTGGAATATGTAAAAAATAAGAGAAATATTGCGAAAAAATAAAGAAACAGAAATTGATTGTTTTTATTGATTTTTTTTTTTTCTTTCTGGACACAAATCCCCTCAAATATCCTTCTTACTACAAATGTTCGTGTTTTAGAACTTTCTACCTCTGTAGCTCCTCAGGTCAGAAGACATTTAATGGTTAAAATAATCATTGTTCCTCTCAAAATCAAACTGATGGGTATGAATTTACCAAACAATGATAAAAATGGGGGAGGGGGCGTACCAAAAATAAACGGTGAGTGATGGGGGCAAAATGGGGGCGAGATTCAGATTCAGGGGGTCATTTTACATAAGAATCTGCAAGAATAGTATCAGATATCGAATTTTTTTTATTTTTTTTGCAGAGCAGTGTTATTATTTGGCCCAGGAAAACTATTCTTTGCTCTAAAATAACGCTGCAAAGTGCAAAATTTGTTGAAAGAAATATTTTTATGCCCTATGAAGAAAGATAATCTTATTCAATAGCTAAAAATGAAATTCGATAGATAAAAAAAAAAAAAATGGTTTTTAATATTTCTATACGTAAAATAAAAGGCGTGATCAACAAGAAATGATCAACAAGATATAATAAAATTGCGGCTCTCAAGGGTTATTTAAACACTGTCAACAGTATATGTATTTTACTTTGGTCATGACATCTTAAATATATATTTGTTTTTTAATTATATGAAGAAAGTTTTACACTTTACTTTTAAAGGAAATGCACAAAATAAATTGCTTTTTTGTCGCACTGTATATTGTATTTAACTAGCATTTTTACCACATAGTGTTACCACATAAATTTATTTAGTTAAAGATCTGAAAACAAAACTGAAAGCGTACTTCGAACTATTTTCATTCATTTTAAATAAATACCTCTCATGGACTAGAATGTATCTAAAATCGTTTGGAGTCCTTATACATGAGCCAGTAACCTTATTTATAACCTTTCATTAGGGAGCATGCTACAATAAAAATTAATAACATACATCAGTTTCTAAACATCTTTGGAAAAATGAAAACGCGGACAGACATTAACTTTGTTGTAAGGTGTGTGTTTAAAAATAAATAAATAAAACTTATATTTTACTGCAGAAAGATAAAATATAGATAGCTGGAATATAATCTCTATAACATATATTCCAGTTGACTGGAAAAAGATTAAAAAAAAAAAAAAAATCTATAACTAAGAAAAATAGGTTTATTTATTATTATAGCCAAAGTTATATGTATAACAATGATTCTAGAATGCAAAAAAAAAAAAAAAAGATGAAAAAATGCCATCCGTATGCATGAAGAAAAAAAAATGATATATCAGTAAAAGTTTAAATAAAGGTGTGAAAAAAAAAAAAAAAAATTGATACCCACTTTAATGTTATCATGAAAACATTGAAAATAAGTTAGAGTGTCTACCTATATCAGACTTTTAACAAAAAGGAACAATAAAAACTTATTAAAAATTGAAACAGTTAAAAATCGCTTAAAAAACTGAAAAGATTAATCATCAGTTTCGCCCATCTCTTCCGTGAGAATCAAAATGCAAGATTTCATACTGTGATTAGCTATTTTAATCCATTTTTCGCTGGTGTTGCGTTCAAGCAACACCAGATGTAATTGCGTTTAACAGTTAACTGAAAACGATATTTTATTTTAAGTACTAGCGGGCTTTGCCCGCTTCGCTTAGTCACTACATAAAAATGATTTCTTTTTAATTGAATAATTGAAACGTTTAAATAAATATACTTCGATTGGTGACTATTATCGCCACAGCTTTAGTATGAGATCTTCCCAGTGATATTAAATATATATATATATATATATATATTTAGCTTCTCGAATCTATACAACAAAACTATTATTAAAACGAATATTCTCGAAAACAATCCAATAGTAAAGCTTATTCTTCGAGTATTCTGGAAACAGTTGAAACTGTTACTCATATAGCAAAAGTCACTATTAGATGAATGTTCTGGAACATTCTGAAAAACAGTCACTTGTTCCACAGGAGTAAAGCAAATAACATCAAATACTCCGCATCATAAATCTTCGCAAGCTCAAGAAAAATGTTCATTAGCTTAGAGTTCAATCCTAAAAGTGCAATCACTTATAATAGGTCTCTGAATAACTCTGATTCGCAGTGAATACATACTCTCTCGCATAAATCAACTCCCTCCTATTTATAACTTTTTGCGATGATTCCATCGAGAATCCCATGGAAAGCTCGAGATCTGTGCTCCCGTGTGTCGGAAATCTTCGAAACTTGAGGAATTCTAAAGTACCATTTCTCATCAAATTTGGTTGCCCTATCACCAAATTCGGTTGCCCACTCACCAAGTTTGTCGCCAAGGTTGACCCTACTGAAAGTCAATGAATGAATTACCCTTTTATTTTCACTTCACCTATAAAACGGTTTTCATTGCAACGGTGCTAATGATCCGGGGCAAAGAATTAATCCCTTATAACAATATGCTATGAGCACTTCTGCTACATTTTAGACAACTAATATTTTTATGGTTATATATATTTCCCATTAAACGTATTATTATTTTTATTTATTTATTTAAATATTAATTTAAATTAATCAAATATTTCTGCTAGACAGCGTGCAAGTACAGTCACACACAGCAGCTCGTATATAAAGTAAACGTATTTATTTTCCCGTCGGAAAAAAAAAAAAAAAAAGAAATGAAATCGTAATTTTTTTTTTTATTTTTTTTTGGGCGACAATTAAATTAAGGATAAATTTTAATGGCTATAATTACAGCTATTATGAAGTTGATATTTTCATATTTTAATTAATTAAAAGAAAACATATAAAAAATTTGAAAATCGGGCTTCGAGGTGCACAAGGACCCCTCGGAGGGCACCTTCATGTCGAAACACGTGACTGTCCGAGCTACCGTCTTTGTGCTACGCTGTCCACACACAGACACACAAACATTGCATTATATATATATAAAGATTGTTTTTAAGTAAGGAAATAATAGATGTTTATTTTATTACAAAAAAATTTGATCTGAAAAATAATTTTTTATTTAAAAATAAATTTCAAACTTGAAGCACTAATCAATCCAAAACTTTTGAAAATCTTCATATTTGAATAAGTTTACATAACTTGTAAAAAAATGTTTCATAATAAAGTAATTACTTTTGAAGTCATCTGTAGTTTTTGTTGTTTTATGTTCCCTCAAGGAAATTTACGCAAACATTTATTTTTATTCATTCTATACTCTTATTCCACTGAAGTTATACAAATAAAACACCCTGTATTTAGTAAGATAAGACTAATTTTAATAATTTTATTTTAAATTTTTGTTATATATGATCAAAATAATGAGTATTTCTGTTTGTATTTAGAAAAAAAATCATTATTTCTAGTTTTGGCGGTTAATGGGTTAAGCTAAATACCATGGGGCCTAGGACATTCTGCGTATTTGTAAATAGTATACATATACATCAAGACAGTAAAGCTGATTAAACTAAATTCATATTTAGTATATTGAATCGGGTAAGAAAGCTGTTTGATGTCACGTCTTTTACAAATGAAATTAATCATTGGCAGTTGATTTTATTTATTTTCTCTTTGAGATGAACTAACCATTCTCCTACGTATAGCTGAGGTAGTTTTCAACACATGTTAGCACAATATCTCTCTCTAACACGTTAATTGCCTGTCACATGATATGGTGCGATGCGAGTCCTCACGGAACGGCCGATCACGCGTTATCGCGTGAACTTCGCTATCGAGTTTCTAAGCGGAATAATATAGCGGCCACAGCGAAACGGCGCGTAACATTCATATTGGCCACTAGGGAAGGGATTTTTATTTTTTTCTATTTGCACGAAATTCCAATTTTCAGCTTGGGAATGAACGTGCTAGCATATGTCTAACAAAAAGTTAAGTCTCATTGTTAAAGACTTAAAGGTTTCTCTGAAAAAAAAATTCTTTAAAAAATATTTTATTTTTATTTTTACTTATTTTTACTGTTTTGAGAATTTTTACAAAAACCAAAATTCATAATAAAAATAATTAATTATAATAACATATTATGCGTAACTATCGAGACAAATAAAAAAAATAAAAAAAAACATTGAATAGTTTTTTAAAATACTTTAAAGTATAAAAATAAATTTTGTTTTTTGCATAAAATAATAATGATTAAAGAAAAGTAAAATCAGCAGAAATGAAATTTAATTTCATGACAAAAGCACATAATTAAATAAAGGTAGATAACTTTATTTTCTAAGATAATTACTTTCAGCAACGAAATTGAACTTCTGCATTAAGGAAGGCTTTTTTTAATTTGCAAAAAATCGAAAAAATTCTATGGAGAGAAAAAATTAATATGATTAATTGCAGCAATAAATTATATTATTTCAAATTTGTATTTAAAGTAAATGTTTTTAAATGAAAGATAAATAGTTCAACTTGTTTATTTTATTAGTTTTCAAAGCGAGAAAGAAAATAATAATAGACTGTACATTCTCTAGGTAAGTTTTAAAAAGCACGCAGTATTTAATTTGTTAATTAAATATTTAAGCTTCATAAAATATACAGAAGTGAAAAGAAAAATTAGTTACAAAAAATAATCATTGAATATGAAACTTCAGTTTAACCAACTTGACCTTTTAAACTAAATAAATGCTGAAGTTTAAAATAAATAAATAAATAATAAAAAAAATTTTACTTTATTTTTATACAAAATAATAATAATAATAATAATAATAATAATAATAATAATACTGTATTTGTAAAGGTATAGACTTTCTGTATTCTATAGAATTTAGCTTTTGGGGAAATCCAGAATAGAATCTGATGACTATTAATAAGTAAGAAACTGTAGGCATGAATGTAGGGTGGAAGCAGGGTAATGCTACTTTGATGATCCACTATCTGCCCCCTCTTTTTTCCCCCTAATAAAGAGCTGTGAATAATTGTTACAAACTAAAAAGAAATGTCCATGCTTTTGTTAAGTTTTAAAATGATGTCCTTATAATTAGCCTTCGAATTTTCTCACACACCCTCTCTTTTGTTTGTTTGTTTGCTGTTTATTGTTTACTGTACCAATGTAATTCGTTTTTTTTTTTTTTTTTTTTTTTTTTACTTTCAGTTGATGTTGTAGTCTATTATAACTATGTAATACTTTGCAGTACTTTTTTATATTTATTGCTGTTGATATTTATTATACCTACACAATTCATTAAAAAGTGTATTTTCGTGGTTATTGTTGCTGTCTGTTATGCCAATGCAATCTCCACGAAAGTCTATTGTTGTTGTTTTGGCTGTCTATTATATCCTTCAGAAGCTTGTTGTAGTCATTATTATCTATTGCACATATGTAATCCATTCATATATGGTTATTATTTTTTCTTTCTTTATTTGTGGTTATTCTGTGTGTTTATTGTAGCAATGTAAACCCATTCAAAAAATTGTTGTTGTCTATTGTACTTCTTTTTTATTCGTACTTTTCTTTTTCTTCCCCCCCCCCCCCGACGTTTCGGTGGTTGAATTTTTCGTGAATGATGTTATTATTTTTGAAGCAATTGCAAAGTTAATTGTCCTGTTGTTTCAAAAATCATGTGATGCAAGTAATGTCACAAAGAAAGCTTGAAATGAGAGGGATGTCCAATGAATCATGCAAATTTATTGCGTAGAAAACTTTATCTTACGTATCATTAACGTATTAGGTATTACGTATCATTACGTATAAGGTGCCCTACTTTCGTCTAAGGCTGCTATATATACGAGCTGGCGCATCAGGCATTTTGTTGCCTTAGGGTTGCCACATGTACCCAGCACGTTTCTCTGATAAACAAACGACAAACATTCTTTTTTATCGTCTTACGTTTCTTTAGAGTAACTTGTTTTATTATATTTCATAATTTTAGCTAAGTAAACTATGATATGGAAGTTTGTTTAGCGATAAACTGCTATAATCATTCAAGAAGAGAATATAAAGTGTTCACAGACCTTCTATTACTGTGAATTTGAGTTTTGGCGACATTTTGTAAAAGAAACAGAAACCGCCCTAACAACACATCTTACCCCAGTACATCCATAGGATATCCTCAGAATAAAATGACATCCTGAGAATGTACTGTGAAAAAAATGTGTTTTTAGGAATATTATTGTTGCTTATGGCTCTTATCTTGACCGGATTAGCTTCAGATCAAGATTTCTTAAAATCATTAGGGAAGCGATAAGGACGCCAAGTGGGAATGCTGTCCTCTTCGGAGGCAAAAAAATGGCGTTGATGCACCGGTCTATTATTTTATTTAAGGGGCTCTACTTTCGTCCAGTTCCCTAATTTCCTCACCCACTTTACTTCTCTGGATATCCCTGAGTGGCGCCACCTATAATGCAAGGCAAAAGAAGTGGTATGTATAACGAATCAGCAGTGAAAGTTTCTTTCGCCATGACACACAAATATGTTATATACGTTATGGATTTCCTGGTTTTAGAAACGGTGAGTTCTTACTATGTCTTTTCTAGAATGTTATTTGGTGTACTATAAGTCATTCTTTCTCATACATTGCATGCATTCTATGTTGGTATGATGCTAATAGTAGCATACAGTGAGTCTTCGGATGTTCAGTTCATTTTACGAGAACTGAAGTTTCGCCATGTTGGAAAGCAGCATGATCCCAAATTCGTCCCCCTCTGGGGGTCACCGAAGCGATAGAACCTTCCTCTCCATGGAGGATTAAAACTGTGAGGGCATGTCTCCGGACCATCCTTAGGGGTGCGTCCCAGACCGTCGGCAATTACCCATTGCGCAGTACGGGGGAGCGTCCCAGACCGTCGGAAATTACCCATTGCGCAGTACGGGGGAGCGTTCCTCTTTCCCCGTCCCCCATACGGCGAAAATTTCATGGTAACTGATCAACCATCATCAAGTGTCCATGTTCAGAAAATTGCTGCTGCCACCAATCCGAAATACATAAGTAAATTGCCAGTGGTCGACTTCTAAAAGAGGCGATTCAGCAACATATGCATGTTCCTAATGTTTGAATGCCTAATATTTCTCTCAGTTATTCTTAAATTAATAACTCAGTTCTTTGTGTCTTGATTCATTCTGAAATACATTTTGATTTATAAGTAAAGCCTCGTTACATTGAATTTTTAGAAGGGGGGCGAGGACCACTTTTTCACTTTTGCCTAGTATAGGTATCTTCTGAATCACAGTGTTTTGAATTGGTAAAAATATTTTAGTAGTCAATTTGGCTATGTTTAGATGTTTGTGGATAGTTAGTGAATGTAACATCCAAATCTTGTAGGTTTTCAGGACAGTTATAGCTTCCAAGGGCCTAAAGGTTACTGAGGGACAAAATTAGAGCACTTTACTTTCTATATAAACTGTTATTTAACTCTATTCTTAGCCTTGTGTTCCTCATGGTTTTTATAACTAATACGTTAGTGCTAATATGTGTTTAATAATCAATAGTATTAATTTAAATTAAAATAAGCAACCTTTACAATAATAAGAAAGTATAAGCGTGGCAATCAACGCGGCAACGCGACCACTTTGATTGCAGCACTCGTGCCTACTTTATTCGCCTGACGAAGGCTCGCGTGTTTTTTTGACCCGAAACAATTGTTGTAAGTTTATTGCATTTTATGGTGTTTATTCAAAGTTTTGTACTTATTAAGCAACTTTTACGTTCGTAGGATTAAAATTTAGGCAATATATTTATTTATTGTGGCTGAAAAGTATTGATATATTTTTTAAACTAAGTATAGGTAAAAGCTGGCATTACATATTGAATGTTATTTAAAATTTCTGGTATTTGAAGCTGTTTTTCATTTTAATGATTTTAATCTATGTTTTCGTTCCATTCTTTCATATTTTTTTCAATTGTTAAATCTCTATCGGTGTATATAAGGCTTAGGTACTTGTAAATTCTTAGCATTTTCTTGCAAATACACCGAAATATACACCTTTTGCATACAACATACAATCTAGCCTCTGATGAAGTATTGTACTGTTGTATGCCTTCAGTAATAATAATAATTAAAAAAAAAAAACATTAATTTCCTTTTTCAATTTGTTCATGTTCTCCAGTATATATCTATATATATATATATATATATATATATATATATATTGAGAGAGAGAGAGAGAGATGTATATATATGTATGTACATATTCAAAGCAAGAATTTGAAATAAAGCAAAGTTTATCAATAATTTTGTAAACTTTAAAATTCATTTGTAAATTCATTTCTCTAATAATCCACTTATGACTTGATAAGATCACTTGATATTTGTCGTGACATTTCGCCTGTAGTTTCATGCTCTGAATATGTGAAAGCATTTTTAACATCATTATGTATTATTGATTTATGTTTTGTTTTGCATTAAAAATACATTGTAATATTTAATATTAACTAGTAAAACAAAACACTTATTTCTTTATTTGCTATTAGAAACTGCATGCCCGGTAAGGCATGAAAGAATAAACTCTACAGAGCAAAATTCTATTCAAGAATTTTGCTTTGTATCGAATTTTACTCTTTTCAAGAATTTCTATTCACTATATCTTTTAATAAACCTGTATAAGAAATTTGTTTCATCCACTGAAATTTGAAAACTATCCTTTTGCTTTTTAAAAATATATTTTCTGTTTTACAATTCTATTTCTTTTTATAAGCACTGATAATTTTTTTTTATGCACGTATTTTATTTCGTATTTTATCTTATTTTTAGTGTTTTATTCAATTCATTTTCTCTTAATCGTTTTGGATGTTAACGTCTGGTTGTTACATTGCTAGGAAACAAAATACAACACAATGAAGGAAGCATTCCCCAAAAAGCACGATGTTTATACAAGTAAATTTTAGTACGCCATGCAAATTATTAACATTATAGCGCAGGACGCGCAGCGCTTACATTGGTACCTGTAGTTATCTCCAAGTCTTATAAAAACATTCTGCCTTTATAAACTTTTTAAAGTGAAAACTTCTTTAGGCGCGTTGAGCACTTTTTGGGTGAACAAAAATCATGGAACTCGCGTCATCGTTACCGAACGCTTTCCATGAGCTATATGTATATACTGTGTATATATGTACATAGATATACCTTCGTGCGTTACTAGTATACATTATATATATACAAAGAGTATGTCTCTCTACATATATATCCATATATGTAGCGCACGGCGCGGCATGCCTCATATACATATATATATATACATATATATGTATAAAATGTATATTAATACGAGTGGTATACTGGTTACTGGCATCTGTCTCTTTCTAGTTCTATACTCTATGTATGTATGTACTTTTTCCACAGTATATACATAGTTCACAAAGTACAAGCACGTGCTTTCATACAGACTGTTATATTCTTCTTTTTGCTTTCAATATAAATTTTCAAATAAATAATAAAAAAAAAAAAGAAAATTATTTTAGTCATATTATAAGGCTTAGTTCATTTAATTTGGGTAGGTACAAATATTGTGCCGAATCATATAATACAGATCATAAACACTTCTTTACAAACCAAAAATAGTTCGAAAATAATAATCTAATAGCTCGACGATGCAATTCACAAGTTACTCAGTTTTCACTTCCATCGGCAGTCCCCAAAGACTGCTTTTAGTTTTTTTTTTTTTTTTTTTTTTTTCACATGGCATTTTTACATAAGAAGTTTGAGCATGCTTTTTTGAAAAATGCAGGCACGTTTCTGTACAGCACGTTTCTGTGTTTGGCAAAGAAAGAATTGTAGCTTATAGAGATTTCGTATTTTCCTTTGAAGAAATTGATGGTCGTGACGGACGTAAAGCCACAATGAGGTGCAATTGACTGTTGCAAGAGAGGATAGATTAGGTAGGCCGATGACAACGATTGTATTATCCTTGTTGTCCCAAAGTACGTAAGGAAAGGCAAATTAAGAGTACTTGCAGTGATGAATTGCCCTATAATACCCAGTACCACAGCGCAAGAAATAGGGTCTATTGCTAACAGTCTGTGTTAGCACGTATCATTCGATGTCGTCTACAACACAGGGGAATTGCTGCAAGGTGCACACAGGTGTTGCATTTGCGATAGTGCAATATGCATAAAAAATGAACTAATGACTGGCATTACGCCATTTTTCAGACGAATCATGTTTTTACCTGCAGCACTAAAAAGGTCATTTCCGAGTCTGGCGGCACCATTGCAAGAGTGTACATAATTCTTGCAACATGCATCCCCATACCACTCTTTCACCTGGCTACAGCGTCTAGAATAAACAGTGTGGAAAGCGGCGAATAAAATTGTACTAAAAAAAATAAGCCTGTCACCAGATGTCATTGTAATCGAAGCTAGTGTCACGACAACAAAACCGAGACTCCCTATTGGTTAATTATATGCTTAGATCACGTGATTAAACTGACGAAACTGGCAAAAGCCAATCAGGTCTTCGATTTGAGCAATAGCTTCGATCACAGCGACATCTGGGTAAGCTTAATTTTTGTAGCATCATTTTAACATCACGGTTGTAGGCGATTGCCACACTGTTTATTCTAGATGCTGTAACCTGGCATTATAATTTAGGGCCGTATGAAATTTTACTCCCGAAACTTCCATTATACATACAAACGTACTCGAGTACTGAGTTATGCTCTGAGGTTTTGAAGAGTGTTGTCTTATTTTATGTTCAATGCTTGTCTGAAGTCATATTTGAACAAAACAATGCGAGATTGCATGTGGCCCGCAATTTGCAAAAAATATTCTTTACGCTCTAGATTGCATTGATGTCTTGATCTAAGGTCAATATTATGGCTTGGGCACACATGACACTGGCCCATGGTCTCCAGATTTAGGAAGCCTCATCTCCGAAAACTTCAAAATAATAGTACACGTTCTCACGTAATATGTGTAGTTAAAAAAAAAAAAAAAAAAAACTTGTCCTCCCTTCTCATTTGGAAGGGTAGGTTGATTTCTTTTTTCTTATCAAGTATCCGCCATTTTGAACCAAAATGGCGGCTACTTGATAATAATAATTTGTAACTAATATACATATGGAGTTTTAAGCAAATCTATTCATACAGGGGCGCGCCGACCCGGTGTGCGAAGTGTGCGGCGCACACAGGCGCCAGGTAAAGAAAGGCGCCAGCCGCGAATAAATTATTTGGAAAAAAAAAAAGAAATAAAAGAAAAATATATATGTATTGCTTTATTAAATCTGATTTTATAATGCCGGTCTGAAGCCATGAGACTAGTGTGGCTAAATGAGGCGCCTTGAAATATATACTGGCAAAACTAGTGGTCCTCAATAGTTTAGGTGTTTTTTGTGAAAGGGTACATTAAAAGTGGAATAACTTTGTAAAGATGCGCCTACCTTCAGCAAAATTTTCTTTGACTTTTTTAACATATCAAAGTATTCTATTAAAATTTAAAAGGGCGCCTTAATTTCTCTCTCTCTCCTCTTCCCCCCCCCCCTCTTCTGTCGGAAAAAGGCCACTTAGATTAGTAAAATGACAACATAACTGGATTGCAAAAGGGAAAATTTTATGGAATTGGAGATTTTATTAAGAGTAGTTTTTTAACTTTTGCATTATCGATGTAACATCTATATTAATAAAATCAGATTTTTGTCTATAAATGTCTCAAATTCGAAAAATTTGCAATATCTTCACGTTTCACACATCGTGAAAGCCAAATCTTATTTCAAAAAATGTTCTCAAACATTTTTGTCTGGGTATCACGTGAAAACAGCTGGACAGAATACAACAACACTTGGCAGGAATTACCCAACTTAAAATTATATCTATCAACTTTTGTAGATCCCCCCCCCCCCAATCAGGAGACAAAAACACGTTTATATGCATAACTAGGTTTCAAATTACTTCACAGTGAAGAAATTGCATGTGAGTCTAGATTTGAGTACAAATAAATAAATAAATATAATAATGATTGTCTACGATTTTGGAATTTTTGATTTTTAAGAAGTGAGAAAGAATTTTTGAGCGGAAATTTACCAAAAATGTTGAAAACAGCCATGCATCTCTTTTAGGATATTTGCATAAACCCATTTTTGGTGTTTGTGAATTTCGATCTTTGGGGGGGGGGGGGGGGGGGGGGTTACGAGAGAGCAAATTCGAGACCACTCTTTTAGCGCTAAATTGGTACTGGAAAATTTATGGGAGCTCCGGTCACGAATTTCGGTGCGTGCATTATTTAGATGCATTCGATGCCTATACTGACGGGATTTTACGAAATTCTCTTTCACCCTTTCCAAAGGAGAAAGGAAGCAAAAAAACACTCTTATAAGCATAACTCGGCTCCAAGTTACTTCACGGTGGGGAAATTGTATGTGGGGAGACTAAACTAAAGTAAAAAAAAAAAAAAAAAAAAAAAAAAAAATTGGAATTTTTGATTTTTGAGGGGGAAACCGATTTTTTTCGGGGGGGGGGGGGGAATTTTGCAAATTCCGGATTTTATCGAAAGAATTCTACTAAAAATGGTACAGATATGTTGAAAACAAGTATGCGTCTTCTTTAGGATATTTCCAAAAACCCATTTTTGTTTTTTTGTAATTTTCGATTTGGGGGGGGGGGCATAAAGAGGGGTGAATTTTAGACAACTCCCCACTTTTAGCGCTAAATTTGTCGTGTAAGATCTATGGGAACTGCAATCACATATTTTGGTGCGCAAATTGTTTCTATGTATCTAACACCTATTGATTTTACGAAATCCCCCCTTTTCTTCCTTGATCTCAAACACGTTTCTAAACGTAACCATACTCCAAATTATCTCAGCAAAAATAAATTTTATGTGTGGATTAAATATTTTCGATATTATTCTGTCATAATTACCAATAACATCAGTGGAACAATCTTTTTCTAAATTTAAAATGATCAAAAAATACTTACGCTCTACAACGGTATCAGACAGAATTTTAAATTTTGCAATTACATCGATAGCATAAGATACTTTGGATCAAATGGATATTATTCCAGAATTCACAAAAATTTAATCAAATGAATCACATTTCACTAAATAATATTATCTGTTTAAATGTTCATATAATCTACTTTAAATTTAATAAATTTTATTATATATTCTTATTTTATCTACTTATAAATTTATCTATTATTTATATCTGTGCAGCGTACAAACGTCGCGGCAAAATAGTTTAAAACAGATTTTTGCATCTTACTACTATATGGAAAAACACATAAATTTATATACAAATTACATAAAAAATTTAGATAATGAAAATGGGCAAAATTCCTTTCATTAGATGTTTTCTTTCCCTATTAAGTACTTTTTTTATCCATATTTACCAAGTAATATTTATTATATATTCCTATTTTATGTACAGTAAAACATCTCTAAGTTGGACACCTACGGTTCCAAGAAAAAGTGTCCAACTTAGAGAGGTGTCCAACTTATAGGGGTTAGACATAATGTTAATGGATACATTCCGCTCCGAGAAAAAGCGTCCAACTTAGAGGGGTGTCCAACTTGAGAGGTTTCACTGTATTTATAAATTTATTTGTTCCTTTAAGGAAAAAAAAAAAAAAATTCCATAATTAACCAAGTCAAATCGGGTCGTTATTTCGATAGTCTTATATTAATTTGATGTTAAGAGTATTTTGAGAGTTTTAAACAACGAAATTGAGAAAAATAGAACTCACTACGGGATTATTATTATTATTATTATTATTATGAGTTCTAATTTTATATAATTATAAATTCCCTTTATCTGTACTAGTGCAAAATGTTAAACTCATTTATAATGTTCAAACGTACCGCAATAGTACGACTAAGAAAAAAATTTGTTCATTGTAGCATTGCAAAGAGTTAAACCACTTTCCTAAATTAAAAGTGTTGTTGCAATAAAAGCAGATTTACAATTAAAGTGCAAATAAAGAGCAGTTCATTCAATTTGAATGGGAGTGGGCTAGGAGGTGACTGTCAGCCTTGGATACAGACCTGGCAACTTAGCGATGAATTTGGCGACATGGCGACCAAACTTGGTGAAAAGTAATAATTTAGTGTTTCCAAAGTTTAGGAGCTCTATCTTCATTAAGAGCCGATTTCTGGAATTTTCTGGGTTCATCAACTGGCTTCTAGCGCAAAATAATCTGGAAAGTTCCCCAAATCACGACAGAAATTATTTAAACAGAAGAGACACTCCCAAAGATCATTTGCATTCGGACATCTGTTCTGAACGTTCGTTTCCATTTAAATGGTTTATATTTATTCTTAAATAAGTGAAATTCTACTGTGTGGTGTTTTTATCGTTGTTTTACGACCTTTTTGAGGTATGAATTTGAGTATGATAATTAACTGGTTTTTTCGAGAACAGTCTTTGAATAAAGAGTATCTTTCGGCAAGAAACTGCCTATTTCTTTACAATTACTTTTTTCATACAAGAAAATCGACATCTTGGTAACAATATGGATAGAGACAGATATTTTGGATCAGTATGATATGCGTATTACTCGCAAAAGGTGTAATGAAGTGAAGGAAGATTTAGTTCACTAAGATTGTTTTTTTTTTTTTTTTTTTTGGCGCGTGTGTGTGTGTGTTTAAATATTTACTTAAAAATTACATCCAAACAAATAGAAACGTTTACACTTACAACTTTCATCTAAGCCATCTACTGTAATGCCTCAACGCGGCATTTTTGCACCCACATTAACACTAAATCTGCCTATTTTAGTTTCCTCTGTTTACCTTCACAATTGTACCTCGTATTTTTACAACCTCTTGTATAAGGGTGTTTTTCTCTTTGTGCAAGATGCACTTTTTAATTGTTTCTTTTCAAATTTCATTTTATTTGATACATTTCTCTTTTTACTAGCCATTCAATAAACTTATTACTATTAAGGCTCGAGATTCAAATTGACTTGCTAAGTAATAACATTTTATAAACTGATTTTTATTATTATTGTTATTATTTTTAAGGTAATATAGGGCGCCAACTGAAACTCTGCACACAGGCGCCTGACAATGCTGGCGCGCCCCTGGTTCATAAATACCTTTTTATATGAATTTGAAATTTTCAAGTGGCCAGCACTTGGAAACAAGGTGGCTGGCCAAGTTGGCAAACAAATATGTCAAATGCATATCTGTGATAAATGTACTGTACATATTTAGTTCGAATTAATTCAGAATTTCGAAAGTTATCGTGTTGACAAATTAAGTAGACACTTCTTGGATTAAAATGGCGTAGCAAGTTGCTCAGTGAACTAATCCAAGATATTTGTATGATAAGTTCACTGTTAAACTTTGGTTCGAATAAATTCGCGATAATAAATTCTCAAGTGGCAGCTTTTAAGTTGCTACAACTTAGAAACAAAATTACGGAGAAACTTGCCAACCGAAATCAGAGATATTTGAATGATAAATCCATTTTTCAACTTTGGTTCAAATTAATCAAGTAATTAAAAAGTTATCGTGATAACAATTTTTCAAGTGGCCGCCACTTGGAAACAATATGACGCAGAAAGTTTCCCAGTAAACTCATCCAAGATATTTGGAGCATAAGTTCACTGTCCAACTTTGATTCGAATCAGTGCAGTATTTCAAAAGTGGTAGTTATGACAAATTTTCAAGTGGCAGTCTAAGTAGCTGCAACTTGGAAACAAAATGGAGGAGCAACTTGACCAGCGAAATCATCCAAGATTCTTGTATGATAAGTTCACTGTCCAACTTTGTTTCAAACTAATTCAGTATTTCAAAAGTTATCGTGATAAGAAAATTTCAAATGGCACCGGGATATCAAGAGGCCACCACTTAGAAACAAAAAAGCAGAGTCAGATGCCCAACGAACTTATCTCAGATATCTGAATGATAAATCCACTACCCAAATTTGATACGAATTGATTTAGTATTACTAAAGTTATCATTATGATAAATATTCAAGTGGCCGCCACCTGGAAATAAAATGGTGGAACAAGTTACCATGCGAATTTATCTAAGGTATTTGAACTGTAAGTTCACAATCCAACATTGGTTAGAATCAGTTTAGTATTTTAAAGGTTATCTTGATAGTACCTTTTCAAGTGACAGCCTGATTTCAAGTGGCCACAACTTGGTAACAAAATGTCGGAAGTTGCCCAGAAAACTCATCAAAGATATTTATATGATAAATTCACTGACCTACTTTTGTTCAAATTGAATCAGAATTTAAAAAGTTATAATGATTATAAATTTTCAAGTGGTAGTCTGATTTCAAGTGGCTCCGCTTAATTTAAGATATCCACTTTGTTAAAAATGGCTGATAAATTTTATTAATAAACTTGGTTGAAACCCTTATATACAAATGGTTGAAACCCTTAGGTTGAAACCCTTATATACAAACCCTTATATACAACCTTTTATACACCCTTATATACAATATCACCCCTATAAGGTAATTCCGGGACAGATGCCCCACTTAAGGAAAGGGAGCTATAAAATAAATTGGGTATTAACAATGACAACGAAAATTTGTGGGAAATACATAATATACTAGCAGACCCGGCCACGCGTTGCTGCGGCTAAGTAATACGTTGATAATTTAATAAGGTATATAGTATTTCCCCACAACTGGATTTGGCGATTTTTTTTTTTTTTTTTTTTTTTTTTGCGCCTTTTTGAACGATAACGAAGTCGTTCTGGATTCTTTGCAATAAAATACGGTAACCTGCATGCTTTTATTTTAGATTTATGATTTAGCTTATGATTTTATCATTTATGATTTTTAGATTTATGATTTAGCCATAATCGCCAAATCCAGTTGTGGGGAAATACTATAGTTGTTACCCACAACTATAACTTATAATATAACTTCAGTAATTATATTCGGATAATTATAACTTCAGTATCAGTATATCCCCACAGCTTTTCTTTGGCGCCGTTTTGAACGATAACGATGTCGCTCTGGACTGTTTGTGATATAATATGGCAGCCTATATGTTGTTCATTTTGGATTTATTATTTTATGTTTTTGATTTATGATTTAGATTATCATTTATCATTTATAGATTTATGATTTAGCCATAATCGCCAACAAAAAATTGCCAAATATCGTTGTGGGGATATACTGATTAATATATTACTGAAAAGATTAATATATTTTAACGAAGTGGTGAGAAGATTCTGAGTATGTTAAAATTTTAATAGTAAATTCAAGTTAATCAAGAAGGAAAGCATTGAGGATTAAGATAAGAAAATTGCAAGATTTTAAGATCGCATTTTCAGCAATAAATATGAGTCAAAATTTAATGCAAAATACATATATAAATCACAAATTTAATCAGGAACGTTAAATTGGTAAGTTATTAAAGAAAAAGTAAAGAAAAATAAGAGAAATAATTAATTAAAGTTTCGAACATCGATCATATAGATTAGCGTTACAAAACAAATAAACAGACTTAAACTCTTCCAGACTTTTAAATAAGTTTTAAATTAAGTTTTAAAATTTAGTTTTAAATAAAACAGACTTTTAAATAAGTTTTAAAATATTGAAATGGTTACTTTTTATTTAGAACGTTATGTATAGATCACAAATTTCTTAAAGAAAACGAAGGGATTCAGATTAGAATAATGCAACAAAAATTGAAAAAGCAAGGTTATGTCGTAAATAAATTTTTAACACACGTGTCACGTGAAATAAATTGTAGCATATACATAATGTATCTGATATAAGATATTAACATGTTGCAGCGAAATAAATTTCATATCTATCATCCTTGGCGGAAAAAAAATAATATCGCCAAATTATCTGGCGCACACATTTAATTCCTTTCAAAAATCATGGTTATTTTAACAACTTATATTAAGAGAGTAATGAATAATATGAAACAATATTTCACACAATACATATTACGAAAATATACATCTAGCTTGTATATTTTCGTGCTACGTTTTTGATCGAAAAATACGAAAAACTCCAAGGACGACAGAGCTTTGAAATTTAAAATTAAAATTTTGTCAATTTAACAGCAAAATAACTCAATCTAACGTATGCACATGATAAATAATACATATCTATACAAAAATATGGGGATTAAAATCCGGAAATAATTTTCCTCGTTTTTAATAATTTTTTTCAAAAAAATACAATGGGCCATTAACATAAGAAATCTTTTTCTTGATTTCACAGACTGTCAGTGACGTCACACTTCGCTTGTGTATAACTACATACTTTATCAATGCGAATAAAATCTTTAAATTGATTATGACGTCAATTTTCGTGAGATGTATAATTTAACTTTTTATAATTTTTTAACGTTCACGTTTGATTAAATGTATTTATTTTTATGTCGAAAGAAAATGAACTCGTATTTTTTTTTTTGGCAACAATTTAATTAATGGAACTCACAGATATTTTGGAGCAACTTTAATAAAGGTCTATAATTAACAAATAATTGCAATAAAACAATATTGTGACAATAAATTGAGATAAAAACTATCCTATCTCTCAAGTTGGACCAAACTGCACACTGTGTGCAAAATTTCATTAAAATCGGTTCCTTAGTTTAGGAGTTTACCCCGGACAAACATCGTGACACGTAATTTATATATATATACAGATATTGTTTATTAATGAAAAGTAGTTTTTTTGTACCGTATTGTAAATTTTCCAAAGAAAAAAATAAAATTGCCGCACTACTATATTTTACCATCTTTCCCGAAGTTGTGGGTGAGATGCCCCACTCACGTGGGAGAGATGCCCTAAATGAAAAAAACATAATAAAAGATTTTAACAATGGTCAATAGTTTATAGCAATTTTTCAGTATTTTATAACATATGAAACGTAAGCTATTTTTAAAAAAAATACGACCTTAGCATTAATTTATAAAATATTAAAATATTTAGCTACCATAGACAAGATGTAAAAATTAGAATAAAACACATATACTATTGAAAAATATTTCAAATATATATATATATTTCTTTAATATATGGGAAAATTTCATATTTACAGCTTAGAAAGTGTAATAAAAAAATACTACGAAATATGTCGAATTTATTCAGATAATATTTTTCTTTTTCTCTTCTTTAATTTTCGCTTTTTCGCAAACATTGCACAGATCTCCGTACATTGTGCATGATTAATGCAATCATTTATGGCCCTTTATGCAATTTATCCAATCTACTGTTTCTTTTGTAAATTAATAGTTCTCCTCACATTCGTGGCAATTGTTTGTAAGATCACTTTCGTCATTTTCAATAGGCATGTCCATCACCAGCTGTTTTGACGCTTTGCTAAATTTAACAGCGGATTTTAGCTTTTTTTCATGGATGTGCTCTTGGGATGTAATGACCTTAGCTTACTGTATCATTCTTTTTCGGCATCTTTCCTTTAACCTAGGTACAGGGGGAATCTGTTGCAATATTTTTGTCGGGGAGGATGTTTATTCAGTTGATTCAGAAATTTGGGACTGTTCACACGTCTGTTTCAATTCTTCACTTATGGAAAAGAAGTGGTTTGGAATCGCTGCTTGGTTTAGAGGAAAAATTCTCGCCTTCCGAAAACCATTAACAGCAGTGCCAACAGAAGCTGCCCTTTTCCAGGCTATACCAATCAGTTCTGCAGCTTGTATTCTCCCAATGGTCCTTCCTGGATGATTAACAATCCATTTCCTTGCTTCCTCTTCAAAGTAGTATTTTAGTGGCTGCTTAAAAACAGACCGGTCAAGAGGGTGAAGAGTTTGTGTCGTATGGCTGGGCAGGCGTACAATTATAATGTCCTTCTTGTCCGCAAATTCCAGCAAAATTCCAGTGAAATATTGTCCTTCTGCATTGCAACAGGCAATGACTGTACATTTTTCTCCTCTCTCTGTAAACGTCAAAACATGAAAATCTTTTGCCCCTTTCGTAGCCACGACCTTTCCTGGAACTTTATTTAACTGACAGCCGGTTTCGTCCATATTATAAATACTCCAATGTTTGGTAAAGAATAGATTTTCTTCAGACACTCTTGAAAGAACTTTTAAAAAATGATGAACACTTTCTCTGTTCATGCCTTCCCCTCTTGCTAAAGAGAACCCCTAGGCTTGTCTAATACTTAGTTCTGGGTTTCTCTTAAAAAATGATGGCAGCCAGGTGTACCCAGCCATTCTTGCTTCTAAATTAAATCGATTCTTGAGACCTAGTTTTTCAGCAAACTGAAATGCAACTGACCTAATTGTCTGTCTGGCAGGTGCAAATCCACATTTTTCTAAACATTGGATGTGCTTGACGAGATGTTTTTCGTTTTCAACTCCAAACACTCCTTGTGCCCCCAAGGAACTTGTTTTGGTATTATTACCTGTTTTTCTTCGACGATGACGATGTGTCCGAGAAGGAATTCCATAGTACCTAGCAGCTTCATTGACACCAATTTCCCCTGCTTCTAGTCTCCTGAGAGCCTCTTTTAAATCGTCTTCTGTCCAGGTCTCACGAGCTGCTCCAGTATTTTTTCTTTTGTACGCTGTAGGCATGCTTCCTGAAACAAACAAGAAGCACTCAACAACTGCATGAACAAATACAATAATATACACTCACTGGCACAATTAACCGCCCAGCTACAGTTTCGTTAGCACCCAAGTTTTATTTATGTTATATTTTAAATGTCAATATTCAGTTTAAATGTCAAAGGTCAGTCTGACATACCTGTGCGTTTTCTGCTTTCTTATCTGGGTTTAATCTGTATTTTTGTGATTTCGTTTTGAGTTGCCTCTTCTAGTGATCACGTGAATTTGAATTTTATTTGAAGAATTTTAATCTAAATTTATAGTTGAAAAAAAATATTTTTAAGTTGAAAATTTTTCAATGCACAAATATTAAGCATTTTATAAAAACAATATGATTTAAAAAATATTAGTTTAAAATTTAAACAATTAAAAAACTTTTCTCTCTGAAAATGTATGTGGGGCATCTCACCCGAATATTATCTGGGGCGTCTATCCTTTTGGTATGGGAGAGATGCCCCGGAAACTGTCCAAAGTACAAGACAGCAAAAATGGCCGCACAATGCCCGAAGTCGATCGATCAACTTCTTACTGCAGGTTTTTAAGCTTATATAAAGAAATCCCTACTTATTAAGTAGAGCCTGCCTGACAATGCAACATCACTCTTATAACAGAGTAGAAAAAACATGGTACTTACTTGAAATATTGTTGTGGTAGCAGAAAACAAAGAAATGACTTCACGTAACTTCCACAGCACACTATTCAACATCTATCTGAAATAATAATCGGACTCGCAGAGCCATCTAGCGTTACGTCTCGAAATTACATAAAGTGGGGCATCTCTACCGGTGGGGCAACTCACCCGAAATTACCTTATATTATATGAAACCCTATGTATACATCAAAATTCAAACAAATTCGAAATACACTTTTTACTACGTGAATTAGAAATTTTCAAGTAGTCACTTGAAAACAAAATGGCGGAACAACTTGGTTAACAAACTCATCCAAGATATTCATAAGATAAGTTCACTTTCCAAATTTTGTTCGATTCGGCGTATTATTTCAGAAGTTATCGTGATATTAAATTTTCAAGTGGTAGTCTGATTGTGAGTGGCCCCACTTAATTTAAAATATCCGCCACTTTGTTAAAAACGTTGAATAAAGTTCATTAATAAACTTGGTTGAGATCCTTTTGTTGTTTACATTTACATTAAAATTCAAGCATGTCCGTCATTAAATACGTTTTATACAATGTGTATTTGAAATTTCCATGTTGCCGCCACTTGAAAACAAAAAAGCGAAGCAACTTGATTAACGAACTCACCCAAGATATTTATAAGATAGTTCGCTGCCCAAATTTCGTTCGATTTCAAGTATTATTTAGGGAGTTATGATGACAAAATTTTCATTATGTATAGATGGCATATATATGGTATATGGTATATAGATAAACGAAGTGATTGATACAGGTCTATTTCCAAAGAAATCAACCTAAAAGCTGATTTAAACTTTTTTTTAATACTACATCAAAGGGCTTAAACAATTGTTAATTTTTGTCACTAATCTCCTTATCTAACGTAAAATTTATACTGACTGATGAATGCGCATTAGTTTTCTGGTTGTCTTGAAAATAAAATAAATGATTTTTCCATAAGTTGATAAAAATGGAGTAAATAAAAGGTATAACAGAAGGAGAAATCTAAAAAATGCCCTTTACAATACAAATTGTTTCAAATGGATACAAATATATATATAAAACTTATATCTTTCTTCCCCTATTTTTTCCAGAATGGGCCCATTTTCTTAAACTCTGTAACGCAGGGTGAGGGCTTCCAAATAATATCAGTGCCACGGGTCTTAAAAAAGTATACTCCGGCCATAAATAACCTGCCTGTTTTCCTGATTTGTCACAAATCGGATATGTCTGAATGATGATTGAAAAACGAATGGCCCATGATCATATGCAAGATTAATTTTCTCAACTTGTGAAAGAAACATAGAATAACATATCCCAAGAACCTATCTGAAACTTCTTTCAATCATTGTCGAGGCGTGGTGTAGCAGCAGCTATTGCTGGTCGTATCCGCTAGATAAAATATGGATTTTCCCGTGTTTCTCAACTCGAAGGTGACTATATTTTCAAGCACTTCATCTTCAGAAAGACCCCAACCCCCCAGATATAGTAATAAGACATAGATTGTTCATTGACGGGGAAAAGGTGATGCCTTTTTATTTGGGAAAAGACGGCCATTTTACTCTCTTATGGATGTTTTTTCTCGAGTGAATATACACGGGAATACACATAGCAAATAAATTTTATGAATAATTTCTGTACTAAAAGAGAATGTACAACTCCAGATACTCATTTTTCTTTCTTTTCTTTTCTTTTTTTTTTTTTTTTTTTTTTTTTTTTTTACTATACTCTAGTATACTTACAGTCGGCTGCAAAATTATTCGAGCACTTGCCAATAATTCCTATATTTAAAAAGTACACTTAAGACTGTTTTGCTAAGTAAATCCTTGTCGAATCATGTTCTTAGACTGATTAAGAACATGACTCGACAAGGATTTATTTAACAAAGCTGTATTAAGTGTACTTTTTTTTGGCAAGGATTATTGCTAGTGCTCGAATAATTTTGCAGCCGACTGTATATCTGCACAAAACTAACTTTATTTTGGCATTTATTATTAAACTTCTTTGAGATAAAAATCGCCTGCATTCATCATGGAACATAATTTGAATAAGTTATAATTTAATAAATAGTTTGTATTGCGTAAATTTGTATAAGATTACATACAGAAGAGAGTCTTGTGGTGGCTACAACATACTAGTTATATATTAAAACTTCCGAGGTTGCTAACTACATTTAAAAGAATTTTGAAAATTCCATATTACTTACTAATATAAAATCTTTAAAAAATATTAACATTTTAAAAAAGTATTCCACTAAATATGAAGACAGTAATTATAACATAATAATAAGAAAGCAACTAATTATAAAATTTATATTTTTCACAAATTACTTGAATGTAACTTATTTATGAAAACTTATCCCATTTCTTTTCATATATTTGTTAAAACACTTAAAAGCCGCGCTATATTTCGGCATTTAAAAAATTCATTACCATTCTATTCTATTACTATTTTCGATTTTTAACTCTCTAATGGCTGATGAAAAAAGGTTTTCGGCATCAAAAATCTTTGCTCGTTAACATGGCGATGATAGATCTATATGAATTACTATATCTATAATCGATAATTTTGTTTTAAATTATCGCAGATCGATGGTTCAACCATTCGTTTTAAAGGTATTGGCGAGCTCTTTTGAAAGATACCCATCATGAAAATTTACTCCCCTCGAGGGGGGACTTCCCCCCCCCCCGCAGGGGGTGAGGCGAGGCTCCTACATGCAAAATTTTTTTTCCCTGTTGACTATCTCTATTACAAAAAGTATATATTCGTTTCATTTGGTTTAGTGCAGTCTATAGATGTTAAACTCTACTTACCTGCAATTTCCCCCATAGACGTAATGTATTTGAATACTTTTGAGTGTCCCTGTACACGAACTATTTGCTTGATCTTAACGAAAAGTTTAGTGTAGCATCCTTATATGATACACATTTAGAATACCAAGTTTGAACTTTCTGCTATAATTTGTTTTTTAGATATGATGATAATAGACAGACACACACATAGTTACACACGCAGACACACACACACACACACAGACATACACACAGACATACGAACAGACACACAGACATACGAACAGACCATTTGCTAAAAACATGATTTTCGTATTCAGGGGTTCTCAGAACATGTAAATATAACAAAAACTCGCGTTCGAAAATTTGACCCAAAACAATACTTTCTCTACTTTATGGGTAAGAGAAAATAATAAAAATAGTACATACCTCAAGAATTTATCCGAAACCTCTTTGATTCATTATTAACTGTAAGTTTTTAGCTTTAATGTAATTTTAAACACTTATCATTGTATTACTTCCCATTTCTGTTTTGTATTATTTATTAGACACTGGATGTCACGAAGAAACGCAGCTTGAATAGTCTTTTATAATTCAATTCTATATTTACAATCCCATTATTTTAGTATTAATACAGCTGTTAATTATGCATGCACTGGAAAAGGTTTTAAGGTGATCGATTTTCAAATTTCGTCTTTCAGCTTTCGACATAATTCCCAAGTGTTTAGACGTATATGTCCCATTTATATTCATAAAGGAAATTATTTATCAACGCATAATTTAAATAAAAATATTATCCCAATTTAGATGAAATATTGAGTAAATCCAGTTCCATTTTCAAAGTTTGTTAAAATAAGTCTAATTCAACTTCTATTGTTTATTCAGCTTCAGCCTCTAGAGATTATAGAATCGGCAGTTCAATCATGAGAAAGTTTGGTATTTTGAATTAAGTTAGAGACTTTTGGCGAATTTTCTTTCGTTTGTTTTGTCATGTTGAAATAATTTTTAATACTGCACATTATACGTATCCCATGTGATAGAAATATAAATCATTGGCATTGATTCAGGAACAAAAATAAGTAATAGGGAATTTTAATTTCATTTTCCTTTGTATCTTTGAACATATTCCAACAAAATTGAAAAATATTTATGGTAATGATGAGGTATGGATTAAGGCCTTTTATCTGAGTTCAAAACACAGGCCTGAGTAGAGTACTTTCCACGGTAATATTTCTAAGGATTTCTAACAAGTATTCATGTGAGTTTCGGAGAAAATCTTAAAAAATACCAGACAGCTAGGCCAAGGAGTGTGACCTGGGCTCGAACCCGACACCTCTTACCTACCAGTTTAGATAGCGAAAATACAAGAAAGAAAACAAGCATATTAATAATCAAACTTTTTACATTAAGTTCAATATTATCAGCTTCAGTGCATAGACTGGCGTACATTAGCAAAAATGCCAAGCAGTAGGCCTGTCACGCTCATTTACAGCAGAAACTGAGAGTTTGTTCACGAGATCATCATCAGACTTAATGCGATTTTTGTACACCATACATATTCCTGTGCCAATCCACGTTTGTACAGGTTGATTCAAAATAAGTGTGACCAATTTCAAAGTATCAGAAATTTTTATTGAATTAAGTTATTTACATGAAATTTTCAGTGTAGTTTTCTTTAGCATAGTACATTTTACGTAAATCTTTAGGCCAAGCCAAAAGAGCTTTTTTAACCATTTTTAGGGGCATTTTTCCAACTTCCTCTTTGATTGCTTTTTGAAGCTCTTGAAGTGTTCTTACTTTACGTCTACTTAATTGTTTTTTTCTAAGTATCCCCATAAAAAATAATCGCAAAGAGCACAGTTAGGTAATGATGGTGTCCATTTATCAGGAGGAAAAAAAAATATATTTTTTATTTTTATTTTTTAGCCCTTTTATAGTTGATTTTGCAGTATGACTTGTTACAGAATCTTGGTGAAAAACGAAGTTTCCTTGGGGTTAAAGAGGTTTACTTTCTTTGATCATGTGCTTCAAAACTTTATTCTGATAGTATTTAGCATCAATTTTAGCCTTTGGTTCTACAAAAAAATGGTTTTGTTAATCCTTGGGAGGACATTCCCATCCATACCATAAAACCTGACGGCCAACTTGCCTTTTGCAAAACAGTTGCGTCTTTGCGACGCTTTTCGGGTGAAATATATTGTATCTTCGTTTTGTCAGTTGTGGATGACAGATAAAACAGTTCTTCATCTGATGCTATCCATTTTTTGTATCTACCTTTGCGTAACATTAAATACGGAGGTCAAGAACATTTTCTTAGTTTTTTTATGGTCTTTGCAGACCTTTGATGACAGACTGGTTTATTCACTTTTTTATAGTCAATTTTCTTTATCTGACGACAAATTGTCGCTTGCAATACCCGTAGTTTCTTTGCTAAAGTTCTCTGAGGCAGTGAATTTTCTACAGCGATAAGTCTTTTCTGCTTCTTTTTTTCTTTTTCACCAATCACTTGCTTTCGTCCACATTTTTTCCCTGGAGCTTTTTATTGCCAGCCAAATTTTATTTCTTTTCAAAGTTTAGATAGTAATTCATTAGAAAAATATCTTTTTTGATTTTTAAATGCTTTATTTATAACAGAGTTTGAGCAAACATCCTTCAAAAGCTTTAAAATTTCGTTTCGGGTTTGAGGATCTAATTTCGAATCCATAATTTACTCCCACTAATAAAAATAGCTAGACTGGTAATTTAAACGTCTCACTTTTAAAATAAAACCGGCGGTAAAGCGATTAAAGTTTACCATAAATAGTTACGTGCTATTAAAATTGGTCACACTTATTTCGAATCACCCTGTAATGATCGATAGATGGCGATTTTTCAGCTTTTGTTGTTAGTAAATATAATAGCCACGTGTATTTATTATTGTTCTATTTGTGTTACTACTTAATATTCGTGCTATAATTTCTCCGCCATTACATCATGGAAAATTGATTGCTTTTGGAAAAAATATTTCAGTTTATTCAAAGTTCGATCGGAAGTAGATTTTTAACTGAAGCTGAACAAATATTAGTTTCAAATCACCTGATTAATTCTTTACTTCCATTAGCCGAAGCAACTGAAATTTTAAATTTGTCATTTGGAAATAAATGGAAGCTTAATTCTGGATTTCTTGATCCTCTGGAGTTACACTGTAGCACACAACAGTATGTGTTATCTTTTTTACCGGATTTATTCATTTTTATTCAATAAATATATGTGACACTAAACATCGGCAAGCAATGGCGTCTCAACGAAAGCCGAAAGCTATGCATGTTAATTGTAATTTCACCTTAGCCTACCAGAGGGCGAGCATTACATTACAATCGCGGATAGTTATAGAAATATTGGAAAGATGTTTCTTTGTGTATTTTTTAAACAGCTGCTCATTTCCATTTGTACACATGAAATACACATCGGCGAGATGCGAATGCGATTCTTTCTAGATAAATCTATGCGGAGAATGACTATTACAAACCAGTGTTGCTAACTCAAATTTTGTCACGTCCCTACGTACAGTCGGTAACAAAAGTGTCCGAACACTAGCGAAAATTCCTATGTAAAAAAAGCACACTTCATACGGTTATGTTAAATAAATCCTTATCGATTCACGTTCTTACACTGACTAATAACAGATTTCAACAAGGATTTATTTAACAAAACTGTATTATGTGTGCTTTTTTTACATAGAAATTTTTGCTAGTGTTCGGACACTTTTGTTACCGACTGTACACTGTACAGCTCAAAATACCCTTACATTGATAATAAAAGTCCCTAACTTAGTTTTCTAAGTTAGGGACTTAGGATATCACTAGGATGTCCGCCACAGTCCATAAGATTTTCGCCACTGAGGATGTCCGCAGAACATAATTTCTTGCTCAGATTATCTTGAGAATGTCCTGGGGAGATAACGGTACCTCCAAAAAGTACTTACTCCGTCCTTACATGCTGAAGAAAACTCCTTACTTAGGGACAAATCCATACAGCTGGCAACACGGTTACAGACAACAAGTCGCTTTCACGTACTGATCTAAGCAACGTCACTTACCGCCTCAACGCAGCATTTCTGCATCAGCATTCTTCTACTAAATCTGTTCATTTCAATGCCCTCTACCTGATTTTACATTTATGCCAGATATTTTTGAGACATATTGTATATATACACATTACAGTTTTAGTCCTAATCTTCTTCTATATATATAAAAATGAATGTTTGTCTGTATGTTATTTATAAAATCGTAAACGGCTTGACCGATTTCGATCATTCTTTTTTTGTTTTTTTCCTTATAGGTCAGGGATGGTTTAGGAAAAAAAAAATTGAAAAAATCTTTAAAATTAATTAAAATATGAAAATAATAAACTTATTGGCTTATATTGACTTAATATAAGCCATTTAAATTTTTAATTGTTGCCAAAAAAAGTTTACGAGATGTATTTATTTATTGTGTTATGAACCCACGTTCTGTATTTTATTATTATACTTAAAATTGTAATATTGGTTTGTGAATCTGGCAACAAGTCAGTTTCTCTAGTTTAAGTTTTGTTCTGGATTAAGTACGTTACGTTTGATTAAGCTCTTTTCCATTTACGTATAAATATTTCATATCATCTGTAAATAAACATAGTTTTAATTAGTACGAGATGCGTATTCTTTGAATGCTGATAAGTAACATTTGGCGTCCGCGATATTTAACTCGAATATGTTTGTTTTCATAACTGAAATAAGTAACTAGTACTTTCTTTGCTTTTGAAATATTCTTTTGTTTGCATTTACGTAACTGAAATTTATAATGAATCAAAAGAATAACGATGGTGCAAATACGAACCAAACAAATAATGATGGTGTGAATACAAATGTTTTGGATAATTTGAAAAGAGAAAGAACAAATTTACGACGTCAGTTTACGACTGCTTGTAACCAGTTCGATGAATTAATAGCTGACACGACGATAGAAAGTAAGCAAATTTCTGTGATATTTAATAAGATTTTGGATAAGTCAGAACGTTTATTTAAGATTGATTCTGAATTGAGTGAACTTTTAGAATTAAATGATGATGAATATGATCAGATTGAATCATATAGAGATCGTTTTGTAGAAATCAAAACTATATATGAAAAAAATGAACAATCATCTCACGATGAAGTTTCTAGTACAAATTCGATTTCTGGTCTTAATTTAAAACTTCCTAAGCTAAATTTAAAAGAATATGATTTGGTTCCTAGAACATGGGTTGCTTTTTGGGGACAATTTTCCCGCATCCATGTTGATGATAGCATACGAGAAGAAGATAAATTTCAATATTTACTTTCTTCATTGAAGTCAAAAACCAAAGCCAGAGATATTGTAGAAAGTTATCCACCTTCCAAGGATAATTATATTAAAGTTATTGAGCATCTTAAGTCGAGATTTGGAAGAACGGATCTTCTGATAGAAGTTTATGTACGTGATCTTTTAGCTTTAGTAAGTAATAGATCATCCGTCAAATTATCGGAACTTTATGATAAATTAGGATCATATTTAAGAGGATTAGAAACCCTTGGCGTCACTACTCAAAATTATGTTGCTATGCTTTATCCGGTAGTAGAATCTTGCTTACCCGCTGAAGTTTTGAAAGCCTGGGATAGATATAGGCTTAATAGGGAAACTAATGTTGAGGATTCTTTAACTTTGACTAAAGAAAAATTAGAAAATTTAATGTCATTTTTGCAACATGAAGTTGAGGGTGAGGAGCATCGAGTTTTAGCAGAAAGTGCCTTTGGCAATGCCATGAAAAATAAGAAAGAGCATAATTCGCCAATTTCAAGGAACGAGCCAACAGCATCCGCTTTAATAAACTCCTCACCACCTAATAAGAAGCTTAATTGTATTTTCTGTGATTATAATCACTCCAGCCAAAACTGTAATAGAGCTGCGACTTTAAGCAATGAAGAAAGAAAATCAATAGTTATAAAGAAAAAATGTTGCCTAGTTTGCCTAAAACCTAATCATTTGGCGAAAAACTGTCGAAGTAATGTAAAATGCATTGTATGCAGCAGACGGCATTATCCACTGCTTTGTCCAGATTTGAAAACAAAATCAACTGATATGCGAAGCAATCAAAATAGAATAGAGGGGGAAAATTCTGCTACACTATTTGCTTCATCGTTACATGAAATTTATTTGAAAACATTAATTGTACGCTTACGTCATAAGAACAAGTGCCTGAATGTTAGAGCCCTGCTTGATGATGGATCTCATAGATCATATATAGAAAAGAGTTTGGTGCAAGAACTTAAGTTAACTCCAGTAGGGACAGAAACCTTATGCCAAGGACTATTTGGTGGCAGTACTACACCGTTGAAAGAACATGGGCGTTTTAATGTGGTTATAGAAAGTACTGATGGAAAATATTCAACCAAACTTTCATTTTTAGATCAATCTAAGATTTGTTCAAATTTGCCCAGAATAAAAGATAAAAATTTAATATCACAACTTTCATCAAAGGGGATTAGGTTATCTGATGTTGGCAATGATATACCTCCAATTAGGTTACTCATCGGCGCAGACATTATTGGTTCACTTCTAACTGGAAGAATTGAAGTGCTGAAAGGAGGATTATCAGTAGTCGAAACTAAACTAGGTTGGACTGTACTAGGACTTGGTCGAAAGCGTGAAGTATTGAATACAGTTTCTTTATGTTTACAAAGTGCCGAATTAGAAAAATTATGGGATTTAGAAACATTGGGCATAAATGAACCCATTCAAGAAAAAGCTAGGAAAATTTTAGACGAAGAAACACTTCTTCATTTTACTGAGACTGTTAAGATCAATGAGGAAAATAGATATGAGATTTCACTACCCTGGTTGGCAGGACATCCTCAGTTATTCAATAACTATGATAAAGCAGCATTAAGACTTATGCAAACAACTAAACGCTTGCTTAAAGAAAATTACTTTGAGGAATACAATGACATTTTTCTTCGTTGGGAGAGTGAAGGCATAATAGAAGAAGTGGAACCAGCTCAAACTACTGAAGCTTTATATTATTTACCGCACAGACCAGTGATTAAATTATCAAGTGTTACTACAAAAATTCGTCCAGTGTTTGACGCTTCATCAAAGACTTCTGGTGGTGCATCATTAAATGACTGTCTAAGTACTGGACCAAGTCTAATTCAACAAATTCCTCTACTTCTTAACAAGTTCAGAATAGATGCTTTAGGAGTCACAGCAGATATCAAACAAGCATTTCTGCAAATTAGTGTTCGTCCAGAAGACAGAAATGTGTTAAGATTTCTCTGGTGGAAAGATAAAGATCGATCAGCAATCAAAGAATACCGACATACCCGTGTTGTATTTGGAGTTACTTCAAGTCCATTTTTATTAAATGCTACTACTGATTATCATTTGCAATATCAACAATTCCAAACCATAGAATTACAAACAACAATGGAAATACTTAAGAAAGGATTTTATGTCGACAATTTAATCACAAGTGTCCAAAATGAAGATAAATATATGAAATTGCAGGTTCAATCTAAAGAAGTTATGAAAATCGGTGGTTTTGATTTACGCTGCTGGACATGCACAGGAGATGAGAATCAGGAAGATCATTCAGTTCTTGGCTTAAAGTGGAATACAGAGTCTGACGAGCTTAAGTGTCATTTTCCCAAAGCAATAGAAAATTTAGAAGATGTAGGTACTAAAAGAAAATTACTTTCAATAGTTAGCAGTGTTTATGACCCAATTGGTTTTACGTTACCTGCCATGCTGTTTCCTAAGTTACTCCTGCAAGAGGCTTGGAAGAGAAAAATAAGTTGGGATGAACCGCTTCCCAATGATCTCCAGTCAAATTTTAAAAACTGGGTGAAACATTTTCATTGTATACAACAATGTTCTATTCCAAGAAGAATGTTTTATGGATCTAAAGAAGATGCCACTCTACACTTGTTTTCAGATGCATCAGGTAATGCTTATGCTTGTTGTGCGTATCTTCGTTGTAAAGAGAATTCAGAAGTATTTGTCAATTTCGTTTCTGCCAAGTCAAGAGTCTCACCAATTAATCGGCCAACTATTCCCCGATTAGAGTTGTTGGGGGCTTTACTGGCTGCTCGTTTAGCCAAAACTATAAAATCTGCAATGAATTTCCCTCTTAAAACTTTCCTTTGGACTGATTCTATGGTAGCATTAGCCTGGATTTTGAAAAAGGAACCCTGGAATAATTTTGTTGGAAACAGAGTAAAGGAAATTAGAGAACTAACAGACACGGAAAGTTGGAGATACGTTCCAGGAGATCAGAACCCTGCTGACCTCCCATCTAGATCATGTACTTGTAAGGAACTTGAGAAAAAAAACTGGTGGGAAGAAACCTCGTGGCTGAAGAATTCTACCGAATTATGGCCAAATGAATGCATAACTTTTCCAGAAGAAGCACTAACTGAAAGAAGGAAAGTTGTAATAAGTGCAGCGAACATTCAAGATGCTGAAAATTTTAGCCAAAGACTTTTGTATTTTTCTGAATATCCTAAGCTGCTACGTATGATGGCCTGGATATTAAGATTTTGCCGACTTTCTAAGAATAAAGAAATGAATATATCAATCAATTTAAGTACCGAAGAAATTAATGAAGCTGAAGTTGTCCTTACAAAAATAATTCAACGTGAATGGTGTACTGAAAATAGAAAAAGATATGAAGGAACAATGAAGTTTTATGAAGAAAATGGTTTATTGAAAGTGAAGACTCGACTCATACTTGGAGAAGACAATGATGATTTTAAGTACCCGATTGTTTTACCAGATCACTTGATAGTCAGGCGTTACATCGAGTACATACACAAAAGCTTAAATCATGCTGGGGTCCAAACTGTTTTATCTCATATAAGGGAAAGATTTTGGATTCCTCGTGGTCGAAGAGTAATTAGAGAAGTTATTTCTCGGTGCATACCTTGTAAGAGACATTCAGTCAAAGCCATAGTCACAGAACCAGCTCCACTTCCAGCGAATAGAATAAACAGAGTAGCAGTCTTTCAAGTAACCGGTACAGATTTGGCTGGTCCTATTTTTCTTCGAGAAGGTATTAAAGCGTGGATAGTTTTATTTACATGTGCTGTATTTCGTGCTGTACATTTAGAACTAATTAGTTCCTTATCAACTGAAGCATTTATGCAAGCCTTACGTCGATTCTTTGCGCGCAGAGGTAGAATTTCTATTATGTATACCGACAATGGAACTAATTTTGTTGGAACTTCCAGATGTTTTGAGAATTTAGACTGGGAAGCAATTCAAGCTGAATGTGGAATGAGAAAAATCAAATGGAACTTCATCCCACCAAGCGCACCATGGTACGGAGGATGGTGGGAGCGAATAATTCGCTTAATAAAAGATCTATTAAAAAGAAATCTTGGAAAGGCCTGCTTAAGTTTCGAAGAAATGCAAACAGTTCTATGTGACTGTGAGGACACTATCAATAAACGTCCACTAACATATGTATGTGAAGATCCAAATGGGCCACTGCCATTAACCCCTGCTCATTTCTTACATGATGTACGAAATCCTTTAGAGCTCAATACAATTGATTTGGATATAATTGATGGAAATCATCTAAGGAAAAGATTACGTTATGTTCAAAGGGTAAGAGAGCATTTCAGGAGACGCTTCCAGAGAGAGTATATTTCAGAATTAGTAAGAAATCCTGATGTCAAGAGACTTAAAGATAAAATTCAAATTGGAGATATAGTACTTGTGGGATCAGAAAATCTTAAAAGAATAAACTGGCCCTTAGGAAAGGTCATAGAATTGTTTGTAGGAAAAGATGGAAAACAGCGAGTAGCTCGATTAAAGGTAGCAAAGGGTGAAATTATACGACCACTTCAGAGATTATATCCCTTGGAAATTTCTTCGAAGGATATTATCATGCCCACAAAAAATGAAGAGTCCTTACCTGAAGTTGCTGAACAACCAAAGTGTGCTATTGACAGTGACAAAATGGCAGACCAAATTAAATTTTCTAGAAAGGGTAGACCTATTGTCAAACCCAAAAAACTGGATTTGTAAAGTACTTATTTTTCGTTTCCTATGTCAAAATTTAAGTTTGATATAATTTCAAAACTCACTGTTTCTCCTTTAAAGTAAACTTTGTGGTTACGTTAATAAGTTTTGTCTTTCAAATATATATCTTTCAAGACAAAAGGTGGGAGAATGTTATGAACCCACGTTCTGTATTTTATTATTATACTTAAAATTGTAATATTGGTTTGTGAATCTGGCAACAAGTCAGTTTCTCTAGTTTAAGTTTTGTTCTGGATTAAGTACGTTACGTTTGATTAAGCTCTTTTCCATTTACGTATAAATATTTCATATCATCTGTAAATAAACATAGTTTTAATTAGTACGAGATGCGTATTCTTTGAATGCTGATAAGTAACATTTTGTTTTCAGCATAAAATGAAATATGCTTTCACGCGAAAAATAAGAAATTACAAAATGTTAAATTGGTCGATGAGAAAATGACACATTATAATTTTAAAATAAAATAGTAATATTACAAATCTAACATATTTCTTCTGAATTTTATTTCACAGCATTTTTTTTATATACCTCAACTTCAGATTTTTTTTTTTTTTTTTTTTTTTTTTTTAGTATGGCGGATGAAACACGCTTGGCATAAAAGTTAATTCAGCATTATGGTAAAGGTATTTTCTTATTGATAATTCTTGACAATTTTTTATAATTTTGATGCTGAAGTAGATCGGACATTTTTCGCCAAGGAAAAGATAGAAAGAAATACGCAAGCGAAGTGATGACGTCACTGGCCGTTCGTGGATGCAAGAAAAATATTTCCTATGTTAAACGCCCATTGGATTTTTTGTAAAAAATTATTAAAAATCGAGGAAAAATATTTCCCGATTTTAATCCGCATATTTAGGTATAGATATGTATTAGTTATCATGTCCATGCATTAGATTAAGTTATTTTTGTTGTAAAATTGACAAAATTTGAATTTTTAATTTCAAAACTCTAGAAGAAAAAAAAAATGGCAAACTTCCATATTCGATTGAAAACACAAACATTTAATTTCAAAGGATGATATTAACACAATAAATATCCAACTAATATACTGATTAAAAGGGAAATGATAAATATTCTATCATAATTTGAAGTCAAATTTGCTTTCAAATGTCTAAATAAAGTATCTGATATAAGATACTAATATGTTGTAGCGGAATAGATTTGATATCGGTCATCCTTGGTAGAAAAATAAAATATCGCCAAATTATTTGGCGAACATAATTTAATTCCTTTCAAAAATCATGGTTATTTTAACAACTTATTTTAAGACAGTAATGAATAATATGAAACAATATTTCGTACAATGCATATTACGAAAATATACATCTGGCATGTATATTTTCGTATTACGTTTTTGATCACCAAATACAATAAGCGCCAAGAACGACAGAGTTTTGAAATTTAAAATTAAAATTTTGTCAATTTGACAGCAAAATAACTCAATCTAACACATGCACATGATAACTAATACATATGTGTACCCAAATATGGGGATTAAAATCGGGAAATAATTTTCTTCGATTTTTAATCATTTTTTACAAAAAATCCAATGGGCGATTGACATAGGAAATCATTTTCTTGCATCCACGGACGGTCAGTGACGTCGCACTTCGCTTGCGTATAGGAACAATAATCGCATAAATTATATTTTGGTCTAAAACGGCAACAAAAATTTAAAAGTCGCCAAGGGCATTAAGGCTGTACCATGATCAAGTTTACATACTAATTTATTTATTTTTCTATATACCAACTACTATTAACTAAGCATGAAGTATATATAACCACAAAATAATAATTGTCTCATGCGATAGAAGTTGCCGATCATAGCATATTGTAATATTATATGTGGCTTGAAATTGCTGTCATTCTATGGTTGATTGATTAAATCAAATAAATATAGGAAATAACTTGAGAGCAAATATTATGTACATCACATATAATGTTGTTCATATGTAACTGGGATTCAGATATAAAAGAGCTACTTCAAATTTTTCGATACTGTCCGTATCGAAACTGTTATGTATGATCACGGATTAGGATACAGGATGATAAACCAGATAGGGCGGTCAGCGTGGGGAACGGAGCTTTATTTTCCGCATTAATTCAGCCGAGCAGAGTAAGCGATCCGATCGCCGCCTGGTGTAGTATCTTTGAAACTTAGCGGAAGAAAGGGAAAGCCCGCCCCTTCGGCTTCAGTCATCCAACGAACGAACAGCCAGAAATGTAAAAACGTGCTGATTGGTGTATTTTCGAGATTTGGTCGCCCTCTATCTGTAAGATGAAAATTACTACCTTTCCGTAACATTAGTAATACATCCTTCTCTTTTAATCCGTGTGTATGATAAGCAACCAAATGGAAGCCCACGGGTAAGCCATTGTCGCAGGCAATAGGGACAGGCACCGGAGATTGCAAGGACGAACAAGGCGCTGCCTAAGGCAGCGGAAACCCAAAGCAAGCTTTTGACCGATTTCAGTTTTTTTTTTTTTTTTTTTTTTTTTTTTTTCATAAAGCATATAGAAAAGAGTTTGCCAGCGAAGCGGGCAAAGCCGTCCAAAATTGTTTAAGAACTAAAATATTATTCAACAATTCGCCGGAAAATGAAAAAAAAAAAAAAAAAAAAAAATCATTTATTTGTAAAAAAAAAAAAAAAAAAAAAAAAAAAAAAAATTGAAACTCATAAATATTATATGAATTTCACCACATAGTTAAAATTTTAATTAACCAGTCACCAAATTATTATTAGAACCAGATTAATATTGTGCAATAGTGAACTAAAATCATACAAAGAAAGGTTTCGAAATAAAATTCATAATTGACGACCCAGTTTTTATACTTCCACAACGCAGTACTGTTTTAGTACAGAATCCCTATGGACGAATTTTAAACTTTTATCGCCATGTTGGCGATAACTCTTTATTTATTTATTTTGGCATTTTATTTTGGCTTTCAATGAGTTACAAATTTTTTTGAGTGTACTTTATCAGACTCTGTTTTGCACAGCACCACAATGATAAGGTTTCATTTCATTACATATTATGATCAAACCGTCAGTTCCCACACATACACATCAAAATTTCCACGTGAACGAAGTCGCGGGTAACAGCTAGTATAATATATATATATATATATATATGTACATTTTTACATGCAGCATGGAAATTATTACTTTGTAATTTTTTGTTAATTTTATTTTACATTATTAGTTAGATTAGTGTATAGTAATCATAATCTTTCAACTGAATTCTGCCTTTTTCCAAGAAGAATAGAAAATGTTCATGGGAAAAAAAAATCCATTAGGAAAGAATGTTGATCTTTTCTATCCCCGAGGAACTGAAAATGAATCTAAATGGAAGCTTTGAACCATTAACCCAACGAGCATTGAACTACAAGGAAAGCCTTTTCAATAGTGATACTATTTGCTCCACAGAGTAAATTTGCTCAATCAAAAAGTTTCCAGTTTACGGATAAATGACTACGAAAATGACCGTTATTTTTTGATGAAGTAGTTTATTTGATTTAGACATAAAATAAAAGGTTCTTTTAATCAAACTTAATTAAAACAAAAGTAAACGACTAGTATGTTGTGGCCACCACAAGACTTTATTCTATATTTTCCTATACATATTCAACCAGTAACAAAATGAAAAAAAATCGATAACTTTGTTTTTAATTTTCACAGATTTATAGTTCAACCATTCGTTTTAAAGGTATTGACGAGACCTTTCGGAAGATACCCATCTCGAAACTTTACACCCCAGGGGGGAGGCACTTCCCTCCCCAGTGTGGGGGGGGGGAGGCGATGCACCCACATGCACAATTTTCCCCCTAGTTAACTACTACTATTATTAATAATTCATATTAATTTTACAATCACAAATTTAAAATAACTCTTATTATGCACATTTATACGAAATTTTGTCCTATACTGCCATGATAAAAATTTAGAAAAAATGCGATCACAGCGCCACCTGTTGAGCTATTGATCCCCAAATGTAATAAGCACCAGTTTATGACGGGGACCAACTAAATACCAAGTTTGGTTAAATTTCGTTAAAAAAAAAAATACGATTTTTTTTCTGAGTTTTTTTTCGTTAAAAGTAAAAAAAAATCGATAACTTTGTTTCAATTTATCACAGATTTATGGCTCAACCATTCGCTTTAAAGGTATTGACGAGACCTTTCGAAAGAAACCCATCTTGAAACTTTGTACCCCGGGGGGGAACCGATGCCCCCTCATGCACAATTTTTTTTTCCCAGTTAACTATTACTATTATCAACGAGACCTTTCGAAAGATACCCATCTTGAAAATTTACTTTCCCGCGGGGGTACTTCCCCCCCCCCAGGGGGAACCGATGCCCCCACATGCACAATTTTTTTTCCTATTTAACTACTAATATTATCATTAATTCATATTAATTTTACACTCACAAGTTTTAAATAACTCTCATTATGCCCATTTATACGAAATTTTGTCCTATACTGTCATGTTAAAAGTTTGGATAAAATGCGATTGCAGCGCCACCTGTTGAGCAATTGATCCCCAAATCTAATCAGCTCCAGTTTATGTCAGGGTGTAACTAAATACCAAGTTTGGTTAAATTTCATTCATTGGTTCGTGAGATACAGCGTCCACAAAAAAGTGATACAGACAGGCAGACATTTTCTAAAAACTATTAATTCGTGTTCTGTACATCCCAAAACGTGTAAATCCATCAAAAAACGGAGGTCGAAAAATTTCACGAATCCAATACTTTCTGTATATTACATATAGAAGAAAGTAATAAATCAAATTAACGCTATACTGAGAGGTTTTAAATACATTAACATCTTGCACCCCAGTTAGAAAAGTGACATAAGTCAAAAAATGGTAATTTTGAGTTTACTTCATTGAAAATTGAAATACAGTACTTCCACTGAATACAAAGAATGAAATACATTGAAAACATTGAATAAAATACTATACTTCCAAATGAATATAATCAGGGTTTAACCTGGCAAAAAAATTACTTTAGCATTTTAGCGAAAATAGGCAAGCACTATTTTAGCTTTTTCGAAAGTTAATTCTTTGGATACCATTGATTTCTTTTACTTAGCTTTGTTATCCTCAGTTTTATTTTCTATTCTTTTGTTCATTGATGATTTTAACCAAGCATCCCTATTTGTGACTTTAAAAATATGAATCAGGGAAACTATGTTTTGATTTTAACAATATAAAAAGAGGTACTCATATCATATGTGTAAAATGAAAAAGCAATTGAAAAATTAAGTAAAGTGTAGTGGTAGATAATCGTGAAATACTAGTGCTAGGAAAGCTTCTATGAATCAAATTGTGAATTCTGACATACTTTTAAATATTTTTGCATTTAAATTCAATCATTAAAAATTAAAAATAAATCCAAATTACTACATAAATAATCATTCCCAAAAATTTAAGTACTTTCGTAGTTTTTGCCTGCAAATATTACAAAAAAAAAAAAATAAATAAATAAATAAATAAATAAATAAATAAATAAATAAAAATCTGAGTTATTATAGAGATATTTTATACAGTTATCCAGTTTTAGCTTTTTAGCGAAATTCTGACCAACATGTTTTAGCAAAATATGATACCTTTTAGCAAAATGCTAAAAAAACTAATGGCAGTTTAAACCCTGAATATAATACTTCCTTTACCTACGGCAATCGCGTGAATTTTCTTCAAAAATTACGATTAATTTCATCGGGTGATTTTATTTATTTTTTATTATATACTAGCAGGCTTTGCCCGCTTCGCTGGACACTATATTTAAATGATTTCTTTGTAACTGAATATATTTCGATTGGCGACTATTTTCGTCACAGCTTTAGTATGGGACCTCCTTGGCAATATCAAACCTTTTTTGAACTTCTCGAATCTGTACAAAAAAAAAAAAAAAACTACTATTAAAACAAATATTTTCGAAAATAGTCCAATAGCTGGTGTTAATTCTTCGAATATTCTGGAAACAGTTGAAGCTGTTACTCGTACAGTATAAGTCATTATTCGATGAATGATCTGGGACAGTCTAAAAAATAGTCACTTGTTCCACAGGAGTAAAGCAAATAACATCAACTACACCAGAGCAAAAATTTTCACTCACTCACGAAAAATGTCCAGTTGATTAGAGCTCAATCCCTAAAGTGCAATGACTCAGAATAGGTCTCTGAATAACTCTGGATCGCAGTGACTACATACTCTTTCGCAAAAATCAACTCACACCTACTTATATCTTTTGGCGATGGGGCTTGGAGATGACTCCATCGATAATCCCTTGGTAAGCTCAAGGTCTACGATCCCATGTGTCGGAGAGCTTCGAAACATCGGGAACCCTAAACTATCATTTTTCACCAAGACTATGCTTTCTATTCTATTAAACATATCTTTATTTAGTTACTAGCAGGCTTTGCCCGCTTCGCTGGTCATTATATTGAAGTGAATCCCCAAAACAGCATATCATTAATAATAATAAAATATCTTTATAAAAAAAAAAAAAAAAAAATCATTGAAATCCGTCAAAATCTAAGTTTAAGTTGCCCAATGCCTTCGGCAGTCCCTTACCTGCTTTTTACTCCCCCTCCCTCGCGGTTACAGTTGAAAGTTTTACAAAATCTCATCAAAGTGCATATTTCGCACACTCAATAACACCCACACACCAAAATTCGCCATTCTTAGGTAATTTGGACGGATTTAAGCTTCAAAATGTGGTTTTTGCCCCGCCCGCCCCAAGAGGAAGGGGGGGGGGGTAAATTTCCAAAATTACTTTATATTGCATGTTGCATACACATACCTAACCGACACATCAAAAAATTGAGATCATGAAATTATTTAAAGCTGAGCTATGCTTTTTTTTTTTTTTTTTTAATCTCTCCCCCCGTTCTTAAAGGATGGAAGGAGGAGGGAATTTCGCAAAATCTCTTCATACTATGAGTTAGATACATATAATCGTCCCTTACATAAAAAATGTCCAACCTTAGATACTTTAGTGCAGCGTTACGCATGAATACATGTTTTTGCCCCCCATTCTCCAAAGGGCGGTAGGATGGAATTTCATAAAATCCCTTTGTAGTGTGTGTTCAGTTCGATTTCCTCGTGTGTTGAGTACCCTTCTTCCAAAACCTTTTCCCTTCCCTCTTCCCCTTAAAAATCCAAAATTCCAAAATCGCAGAAAATAATTTTTTTGTACTCAAGTCTGGTCTTTCCATCTGCAATTTCTTCACCGTTAAGTAATTTGGAGCCGAGTTAAGCCTTCTGCCCCCCAAGGGAGACAGGGGGGGTATTTTGCAAAATTCCGTCTTAGGTGGGGGTCAGGCTCCGAAAACCAACCTGGTCACTAAAATTTGTGACCCTCTTTCCCACAGAATCGTCATGGCAGTGTTGAGTCAGTGAATCATTGAGTTTACTCTTTTATATGTACAGATTTGTTTATATTTTTTATGGACTACTTGGCTTAAGGTTGCTGTCACAAAAATTAGAGTCCTTGGCGAAAAATGTCCTATCTACTTCAGTATTAAAATTAAAAATATACCCAGGATTATCAACTAATAAAGCTCTTTGATACAGATCTGAATTAGCTTTCATTTTCTTATTATGTAATTTTGATAATGACGTTATGTTGTCATGTGCTTAAGCAAATTTAATATTTATTATTTTTTTTATTATTATTCGCGTGAAATATTCTTTGGCAACAATTAGAAATTAAAACAAATTATTTTAAAGTTTTATTATAGAAGAAATATTTATATTATATAGAAGATTAATTAAAAGTTTACATTTTTTCCGGTATAAATAGTAGCCTATGTCTTATTCCAGACTATTATCTATCTCTGTACAAAATTTCATCCAGATCCGTTTAGCCGCTGTGGCGTGATTGAGTAACAAACATCCATCCAAACTTTCGCATTTATAATTTTAGTATAGATTAGTTATCATGTGCATGTGTTAGATTGAGTTATTTTGCTGTCATATTGACAAAAATTTAATTTTAAATTTCAAAACTCTGTCGCTCTTGGCGCTTATTGTATTTGGTGATCAAAAACGTAATACGAAAATATGCATGCCAGATGTATATTTTCGTAATATGCATTGTACCAAATATTGTTTCATATTATTCATTACTCTCTTAATATAAGTTGTTAAAATAACCATGATTTTTGAAAGGAATTAAATTATTTTCGCCAAATAATTTGTCGATATATTTTTTTTTCTGCTAAGGATGACCGAAATCAAATCTATTCCGCTGCAACATATTAGTATCTTATATCAGATACTTATTTAGACATTTGAATACAAATTTGACTTCAAATTATGATAGAATATTTATCATTTTCCTTTTAATTAGTATATTAGTTGGATATTTATTGTGTAAATATCATCTTTTGAAATGAAATGTTTGTGTTTTCAATCGAATATGGAAATTTGCCATTTTTTTCCCCCCCTAGAGTTTTGAAATTAAAAATTCAAATTTGTCAATTTTACAACAAAAATAACTTAATCTAACGCATGGACATGATAATTAATACATACCTAAATATGGGGATTAAAATCGGGAAATAATTTTCCTCGATTTTTAATTTTTTTTTTGCAAAAAATCCAATGGACGTTTAACATAGGAAATATTTTTCTTGCATCCACGTACGGCCAATGACGTCATCACTTCGCTTGCGTATTAGCACTTTATCAATGTGTAAAAGAAATTTTTAATTAAAAATAACGTCAATTTTTGTGAGATGCATAATTTTTTTTTTTTATAATTTTTATCGTTCACGTTTAGATAAATGTATTTATTTTCCTGTTGAAAAAAATAAATAAATTGTTTTTTTTTTTTTTTTTTTTTTTTTTTTTTTGGCAACAATTAAATTATGGATAAATTTAAATGGCTAATTTTTTGCTATTGATAGCTTACAAAATTGCTATTTTATGCATAAAAATCGCAAAAACAAATTTTTTTTCGGAATAAAAAGTAGCCAACTTTTTAAGTTAGGGTATAAGCTATCTCCATAACAAATTTTATCGAAATCCATCGAGCAGTTTTAGCGTGAAACTCAGTCAAATAAACGGACATTCACATTTATAATATATATAAGATTTAAATATTAATTTGAATTAATCAAATATTTCTGCCCGACAGCGTGCAAGTGCAGTCACCCACAGCAGCTCATTTATTTGTATGTTCAATTAGCGTAGTGATTGGTATATAAAAAAATAAATAAATAAATAAACATTATCGTGCTACACAACTTTATTGAATCTCTCCCTTGGCGGCTTTTGAATTTTTGTAGCCATATTAGCGATTTTTTTTTTTTTTTCTTTTTGTATAATTTCTTGCATAAAAATAGAAAGCGTTTTATCGGACACCTTTTCGTTAACATATAAGAACCCTTCATATTCTGTTTATTTTATTTATGGTTTTTAGGTTTAAAATAGTACTTAATGAAATAAATTTTCTATTTTTAAAACTGCACTTTTTTTCCTATAAAATTATCTACTCAGATAAAAATAGATCATTTATGTGACTACTATTTCAGTTTTTTTTTTTTTTTTTTTTTCGTTTTGTAGTATTTTATAAATTTTACATTTTTCTTGAACTACCTAGATTAAAATTGCTGTTGCTAAATTAAACCTCTTTTATATTTTTCTTGAACTACCTAGATTAAAAAATGCTATATTAAGCCTCTTGGCGAAAAATGTTCGGTGTACTTCAACGCAACAATTTAAAAAATCACCCAGGAGGATCTACTATAAATAAAACTGATTTTAGTACAACACACATTAGCATCGTAAACTATATTAGCACTTTGTAAAAGAAATTTTAAATTAAAAATGACGTCAATTTTTTGAGATGCATAATTTATTTATTTATTTTTTATTTTTTATTGTTCAAGTTTAGATAAATGTATTTATTTTCCTGTTGGGAAAAATAATAAACTCGACAAAAATTAAATTATGGATAACTAGCAGGCTTTGCCCGCTTCGCTGGTCATTATATTGAAGTGAATCCCCAAAACAGCATATCATTAATAATAATAAAATATCTTTATAAAAAAAAAAAAAAAAAATCATTGAAATCCGTCAAAATCTAAGTTTAAGTTGCCCAATGCCTTCGGCAGTCCCTTACCTGCTTTTTACTCCCCCTCCCTCGCGGTTACAGTTGAAAGTTTTACAAAATCTCATCAAAGTGCATATTTCGCACACTCAATAACACCCACACACCAAAATTCGCCATTCTTAGGTAATTTGGACGGATTTAAGCTTCAAAATGTGGTTTTTGCCCCGCCCGCCCCAAGAGGAAGGGGGGGGGTAAATTTCCAAAATTACTTTATATTGCATGTTGCATACACATACCTAACCGACACATCAAAAAATTGAGATCATGAAATTATTTAAAGCTGAGCTATGCTTTTTTTTTTTTTTTTTTAATCTCTCCCCCCGTTCTTAAAGGATGGAAGGAGGAGGGAATTTCGCAAAATCTCTTCATACTATGAGTTAGATACATATAATCGTCCCTTACATAAAAAATGTCCAACCTTAGATACTTTAGTGCAGCGTTACGCATGAATACATGTTTTTGCCCCCCATTCTCCAAAGGGCGGTAGGATGGAATTTCATAAAATCCCTTTGTAGTGTGTGTTCAGTTCGATTTCCTCGTGTGTTGAGTACCCTTCTTCCAAAACCTTTTCCCTTCCCTCTTCCCCTTAAAAATCCAAAATTCCAAAATCGCAGAAAATAATTTTTTTGTACTCAAGTCTGGTCTTTCCATCTGCAATTTCTTCACCGTTAAGTAATTTGGAGCCGAGTTAAGCCTTCTGCCCCCCAAGGGAGACAGGGGGGGTATTTTGCAAAATTCCGTCTTAGGTGGGGGTCAGGCTCCGAAAACCAACCTGGTCACTAAAATTTGTGACCCTCTTTCCCACAGAATCGTCATGGCAGTGTTGAGTCAGTGAATCATTGAGTTTACTCTTTTATATGTACAGATTTGTTTATATTTTTTATGGACTACTTGGCTTAAGGTTGCTGTCACAAAAATTAGAGTCCTTGGCGAAAAATGTCCTATCTACTTCAGTATTAAAATTAAAAATATACCCAGGATTATCAACTAATAAAGCTCTTTGATACAGATCTGAATTAGCTTTCATTTTCTTATTATGTAATTTTGATAATGACGTTATGTTGTCATGTGCTTAAGCAAATTTAATATTTATTATTTTTTTTATTATTATTCGCGTGAAATATTCTTTGGCAACAATTAGAAATTAAAACAAATTATTTTAAAGTTTTATTATAGAAGAAATATTTATATTATATAGAAGATTAATTAAAAGTTTACATTTTTTCCGGTATAAATAGTAGCCTATGTCTTATTCCAGACTATTATCTATCTCTGTACAAAATTTCATCCAGATCCGTTTAGCCGCTGTGGCGTGATTGAGTAACAAACATCCATCCAAACTTTCGCATTTATAATTTTAGTATAGATTAGTTATCATGTGCATGTGTTAGATTGAGTTATTTTGCTGTCATATTGACAAAAATTTAATTTTAAATTTCAAAACTCTGTCGCTCTTGGCGCTTATTGTATTTGGTGATCAAAAACGTAATACGAAAATATGCATGCCAGATGTATATTTTCGTAATATGCATTGTACCAAATATTGTTTCATATTATTCATTACTCTCTTAATATAAGTTGTTAAAATAACCATGATTTTTGAAAGGAATTAAATTATTTTCGCCAAATAATTTGTCGATATATTTTTTTTTCTGCTAAGGATGACCGAAATCAAATCTATTCCGCTGCAACATATTAGTATCTTATATCAGATACTTATTTAGACATTTGAATACAAATTTGACTTCAAATTATGATAGAATATTTATCATTTTCCTTTTAATTAGTATATTAGTTGGATATTTATTGTGTAAATATCATCTTTTGAAATGAAATGTTTGTGTTTTCAATCGAATATGGAAATTTGCCATTTTTTTCCCCCCCTAGAGTTTTGAAATTAAAAATTCAAATTTGTCAATTTTACAACAAAAATAACTTAATCTAACGCATGGACATGATAATTAATACATACCTAAATATGGGGATTAAAATCGGGAAATAATTTTCCTCGATTTTTAATTTTTTTTTTGCAAAAAATCCAATGGACGTTTAACATAGGAAATATTTTTCTTGCATCCACGTACGGCCAATGACGTCATCACTTCGCTTGCGTATTAGCACTTTATCAATGTGTAAAAGAAATTTTTAATTAAAAATAACGTCAATTTTTGTGAGATGCATAATTTTTTTTTTTTATAATTTTTATCGTTCACGTTTAGATAAATGTATTTATTTTCCTGTTGAAAAAAATAAATAAATTGTTTTTTTTTTTTTTTTTTTTTTTTTTTTTTTGGCAACAATTAAATTATGGATAAATTTAAATGGCTAATTTTTTGCTATTGATAGCTTACAAAATTGCTATTTTATGCATAAAAATCGCAAAAACAAATTTTTTTTCGGAATAAAAAGTAGCCAACTTTTTAAGTTAGGGTATAAGCTATCTCCATAACAAATTTTATCGAAATCCATCGAGCAGTTTTAGCGTGAAACTCAGTCAAATAAACGGACATTCACATTTATAATATATATAAGATATAAGATATATATAAGATAAAATTTAAATATAGGAGAGAGTAAAACTTGAATTATTAAATAAATAGAACTAGAACAAAGTTTTTATAAACCAATGCGCAAATGCAGCAAAAGGAAATATAAAACTATAATAAATAATCAAAATAATCAAAGCCAGATGAAAATTTAATCCCAAAACACATGAGGGCCTTCATCAACTTCTCATATTCCTTTCCCTACATGCGGGAGCTCCCCTGATGAAGGCCCTCATGTGTTTTGGGATTAAATTTTCATCTGGCTTTGATTATTTTGTTTATATATATATATATATATATATATATATATATATATATATATATATATATATATATATATATATTGAAATGCACATATTTAAAGAAACCAAAGTTCATGAATTAACAACTTGCAAAACCAACGAAACGATAAACTAACTCAACAAAAATCTAAACAGAAAAACAAGCTGAAATAAAATTTATGAAAAAATAATTTAAGAAAGGTAGGAGGCAGGCGGCAAGACCTTGTGACTTACCAGTGGGGTTAAACTAGTTTTATGCCGGCAACACTCCCCCAGCCTGCCAAGAGCAGAAAAAACAACAAACTATTCTGAAACTATACCTTCAACTCCAGTTGCCATTCTGAAACTCAACCTCCACCAACCTCGATAACTGACATCACTTCACTTCGGAATTTTTTATTTTTTATAAAACCCTTGAGCAAAAATTTAATAAACTTAATCGGATAACTTTGATCAATAGCTTGCTTGTAAACACGCAAAATATCATTAATTTTATCGGAAGTTTCGGAACTTAGTCTATGTACACGTCTAATTTCGTTTAAAAAAATCTTTCTGAAAACTGATAAATGTAAATTTGAAGAAAAATGTAAAAGCTATATAGTATAAAAATTAAAGTGATCTCTTTTATCGAAAAATTCTAGAAATTATTTTATTATCTTTGATATTTAGATTAATATCTAAATAGTCGACGTTAATGGGACTACTGGAAGAAAGCTTTAATTGTAATCTGAATAAAAGGCAAAATTTACCGTTTCCTCAATAACATTAAGTTTAACTATAGCAATAAATCGTCAGTATACCTGAAACATTTTATATTGTAATTTAAAATTAGGTTCTTTTCATACATATATAAATAAATGTCAGCTAAAACTAAACTGCAGCTTTCCCCCCCCTCCCCCTCCCCCATTGGGATGCCTCGAATCTGTCTGTAAATATTATCACCATTGTAAATATAATTTTCTTGAACTACAAAATGAAATAAAGAAAAAAACTCATCCTTATCAAAATTCATTGTATTGTACGTCTCAAAAACAACTCTTAACTTATTTTTATTAGATCTGATAAATCAATTCTATTATACAAATCTTCAAAATCATAAGCAAATAATTCAGACACTAATAAAATTAATTTTATAATTAATATAATAAATAATTCAGACATATATCTATCTATCTATATATCTCTCTCTCTCTATATATATATGTGTGTGTGTGTTTGTATGTATTGCAAATTGTGATTTCAGAAAAATATAATACACTTTTTCTTAATTATGATGTTATTAAGAAAATTCATGATGTTATTTCTTAATTATGTCGTTAAATTGTTACGAAAATCTTGTCAACTTTTTCCATGTGAGAAAGAAATTCGTCAAGAATCAAGCAAGTTCTAGTCGATGAATGCTCATTATTCATCAGAACTTCTTGAACTAGTTCAACAAAATTGTGATTAAAACGAATATTCTCGAAACAGTCCAACAGTATTGTTATTTTATCGAATATTCTAGTAGCAGTCCAATGAAGTTGTCGTCAAGTTTGGCGCTAAAGGGCGTTTCAGACCCAGCAACTTTAGAAACAACCAATTTTTGAGCCGACTTTAGCGCCGATTTTTCCTCGACAAAAACACCGTAGAGGTTGTTACAATAGACGAGTGAAAAGTTGGATGAAAGAAGGCTAGATCTTGACACTTATCACTTTTCTTGGCGCGAATAAAATACGCAATGATTAGTGTTAAAATTCCCTTTCATTTGTGTAAAATATCGCATTATTATTTCTATTTTGATCTTCGTTACAACTATTGCCATAACGCCATACGAAAATAAAAACGATTAATTCAAAATTCTTATCATTAAACGGTAAGATAAATGTTCTTAACGATAATATTTCTTGTTCAAATCTCCACTTAAAGCGATTCCCGTGTTCCGCCATCTTGGAAATATGACGTATCAAAATAGCGCATCCTGATTGGATGAGTCTGTGGAAAAATTGTGTGCAGAGAAAATTTTATCAAGAGAGCTCTGAAAAATTTGGGCAAGTTCGGTGTGTGCTATCACACTGGGGGTAGAGACAATTTTTTCCGAAAAATCGGCGCTGATCAGTGGTTGGTTCTAAAATCGCCAATAACGTCGTCGTGTCTGATACGCGCCTTATTAGGCCGACATCACTAAAACTAAATGAACTGCTTTTTTTTTTTTTTTTTTTTACTTTAACTGTAAAACTAGTGTCACTGCAACAGGTCAAACGATGTAGGCAAAAAGACTTAATCCGTTGTAACAATATTAACTCCTTAACTGTCCCGGGCTTATATATTCGTCTCACTAAATCGATGCAATAACTGCCGCGGGCGTATATACTTTTTTCGGAAGTGCGATCCTTTGTGTTGCACTGCTACCAGTGAAACTAGTTCCACTTTGGTAATGAAATTCATCAATACGGAACAAATACTTATTCTTTAAGGATTTGCTAAAAAAAAAAAAAAAAAAAAAAATGCATCACAAGTTCTTATTTGCTACTTTAAAATTTGTTCCTAGTAGAAGATACAGCATTTCCGTGAAAGCATCAGTCGTTGCTAAAACAACGTGAGGTAAATGCAAGTCGTCTGTTAAATATCGACAATGGCGTGCGCATGTGAGAAGATTAAAGAAATCCTATCGAAATTACTGTATTTCATATAGTCTGCAAGTAAAAACTAAGAGCTTGGTAATCGTGATTAAAAGAATCCAAATTACTTAGAAATAGCCGATGTGTGTAAATTTAGACAGAAAAATGAAAACGAGACCACGTGGAGAATTTTAGACATTTTAATGAACGAAATACACTATTTAATGTAAATTTACGTTAATGGAGAATATCTGTGAACTGTTACACCAGAGGGCTCACGTCGGTCCACCAGTAGAAGTCATCGAAGTTCTGAAGTGTAATTATTGAAACAGAAAATATTATGCATTCAGGTTTTTGCCGCTGATTCGTGGCAAGGCTCCTGAGAAACTAAAGGCATCATTTAGTTAAAGGCACCATTTGAGAAAACCAAAAACTGTTGTACGAAACTGGACGCAGAGGCATTCTATTGTATCCTAATTTTCCCGCGGTACAAGAAAAGAAGACGAAAGCCAAAATACTCTCTAACTTCTCCTTTAATTATGATCTATTAAAAAGGATCTAAATATTTATGTTTTTACGAAAATATCGAGTTTTTTTTTGTGTAAAGGAAGTAAATAATTCATAAACTGGCAAGGTTCTAGTCGATGAATGCACTTTATTCAACGTATGTTCTGTAACAGTGCACCAAAACTGTCAATACAGTTTTGTTTATTCACTATTCTGGAATACAATTCTCGGAACAGTCCAACAAGGTTATCACTCGTATCACAAAAGTCACTCTTCGACGAATATTCTGTAAACAGATAGTTAATAAAACAATCACTTATACCAAAATAAAACAGCGTTAAATAGACCACAGAGCAGGAATTTCAGTGATTGAGGAACAATGAACATTTATTTGAAGCACACTCTCTATGAGACGATATCACGGAATAAATATCTAAACACAACTAACTCATTAAGATTAAATATACTTCTATTTACACACTTAGCGGTCGGAATTTGGATAAGTTTCTCGATAATTCTGTGTTAGAATCCAATAGAAAGATCCAGAACTCGTATTTTATTAAAGCTAGAGCTTCGAAACTTTGGGAACACTAAATTACCATTTCTCTCACCACATGTGGTCGACAAGTCACCAAGTTCTTCGCCAAGTCATCATTGATATTAATGAATGGATTGCCATATCTTTCCACTTTGATTATAATTCTACTTTTGCTGCAACAGAACATACGATCAAGAAAAAGTTGTAATTCGTTGCAATAATATTAAAACTTAACCATTCCATAACTGATTAAATACAATATTATAAGAGACACATTTTAAAATTGTTTTATTAGTTTCTTTGCTTAAATATTTTCCAAATTCGGTTTTATTTCAAATATATTTTAGTTTGAATTTAAATGTTTCCACAGCTTTGAAATCAAATCTATTGTTACAAATTTGTAAAAAATAGTGTTTTTTTTTTTTTTTTAAGAGGTTTATTCAGGTTGTAAAATGTTAATTTTACGCGTTTCTGCTTTGTTACGACATCAAAATAGCTTGTATCCTGTTAAAAAGCTGTTTAAAAACTTCACCGAGCCGGGAATGGCCTTGGTGACAAATTTGGCGACAGATTGGCGCATTTATTACCTCTCGCGACATTTTTTGGCGAGCTTAGTTAGAAAAATCCTTATTATCGATAGATCGATTGTCGAAGCTCTAAATCGAATATTTCACGAAATAGCCAGGAAATTCTGGATCCATGCTAGACTATGAATAAGGTTGGATTTCGGTCGTCCCGAGTTCAGTTGAAGTGTTAGGAGCTATCTGACCCAGCCGCTGTTATTCAATACAAATTATGCTGTGTGTTATGTTTATGATACAATTTATGCTATGATATTTATGTTATCAGTCACTATCTATGCTGATACTTAATAAAGAGTCATTTAATCTTTTAGAATATTCTGTGAAATACATTTTAAGCCTGTGCAAAGCCAGGTCTTCATTCTCGGGCTAAACATAACAATATTCTTTATGCAAGTTCAATTATTTTCCCTATTAAAAATGATTTCTATAACATTTACAGTTCTTTTTATAGGAAATTAGAGACTAATATGGCAGTATTTATGTTTGGATAGGTGCAAAAAACTTTCCAGCGCAGACTATTTTCTTTCTCTCCCTGATCTAAGTTTACAATAAAATTCTAATTTACCACTTTTCTTTTAACATGATTTTAAAAACGAAAAAAAAAAAAAAAAAAAAAAAAAAAAAAGTAATCTTGTGAGTAAAATTTAAAACACTATAAAAATAAAAAGAACTTCCTTCACTTTGAAATTTACTTAACTTTGATTAAACATTTTCCTTTACGCTTTGACGAACAATTTCATTCCAAAAATTATTGTATTTGTTCTTCTGGGAAAGGATTCTTTTATTTATTGTTCTTATTTGAAAAAGTTATGAAAATGTTTAATATTTTTTCTTTTAGAACATGAAGTTGGGGGGGGGGGGGGGGGGGAGGAGTATTTTGTGAAATGAAATGGAGTCGGCTTGAAAACGTTTTTTCATTAAAGGAAAAAAAAAAAATGAATTCGTATAAAATAGGAAAATAAAAATCTAAGAGAAAGAAATTAAGAAAAAAGTTAATTTCGAAATAAACCGGAATTTTTCTTTATGAGTAAGATTTTTTTTTAACAGATTGTGTTAAAGACTGCTTTTCTTTTGAAAAGCAGCATTTTTAACACGCTACAACATAGTTGAACTAGTATGTTGTGGCCACCACAAGATTTTCTTCTATATTTTCCTGCACAAATTCACTAAGTGCGAATAATATATTAAAACTATTATTTATTAAAATTATTTAACATGATAAATGCAAATCATTTTCATCTTACGGAAATTTAACACTAAGTATACAAAGAAAGACAGTTTTATCGTATATAAATAACAGCTTAAAAATGCTTATTTTTAAGCCAAAACAAGGACGTGTAATAGCAGCATGTCGCTTTAAATTATGGGTGGATATCTATGTTCTTTGCCTATTTTATCACACAATGGACAGACAGAAAGACAGACATATAGACAAATTGAATTCATAATCACTCTGAAACATTGCTGGAAAGTGTTAAAAATGCTTAACACAAACAGAAATTCTGCGCTTAATTTCCTATTTGTACCCCTTAATGTATCGAAATGTTTTTGCGTAGTCCTGTAAATCTGGAGATTAAGCATATTATAATTTATACAAAACATTTTCTTAGCATGTAAATAATAAATGCGAATTTCTTTATGATTTTTTGATGAAGTTATTTGAATGTGATTTATAAAAATGTCTCCCCTAAAGTGCAATGGATTGGCATTTTTTGGATGTTTGTACACAAACCGGTGGCACAGGTTCTATTAGAGCCATTTTAAGTAGGGAATATTCAATTATGAATTTGAATAACATATCATTAAAAAAATAAAGTAAAATAAAAACTAGTATGTTGTGGACACCGCAAGACTTTCTTCTATATTTTCCTATACAAATTCACTAAGTGCAAATAATTAATTTTCATCTTAGAGAAAACTAACACTAAATATCTAAAGAAAGACAGTTTTATTGTCTATAAATGGCACCTTAAAAAATGCATTTTTATAATAGTAAAAGATACTAGAGAAGGCTTATCTTTCTTTCAAGTCGAAGAGAGATGGTTATCCAATTCAAGAAAGAAAAAGCGAAGTTGAAATAGCAAAAAAATAATACATTTTATATAGTTAATCATAAAAAACATATAGTAATTTGTAAATATTGAATTATCGCTGAAAATGGGTGAATAAAATTCGAATAAACAGAATTTCAACCCTTCACTTTTCGTAAAATTTTACACACATTTTTGGCAAAGGCCTTGATACTTCGTATAAACGTTTCATGGAATTGCTTGAGGCACCTCATGCATTTTATCCAGTTATTCGTTTTGGTTGTGGTATTGTATTCTTCTCTCAACCACCACAGTGAACCTCATGAAATTCTGTTCCCTCAGAATATATAAAATCTGATAATTTCAGATGTATTTCATCTTCTTCGCAGCTGTTCAATTCAAATATTCAATTATCGCTGAATATGGGTGAATAAAATTCGAATAAACAGAATTTCAATCTTTCACTTTTCGTAAAATTTTACACACATTTTTGGCAAAGGCCTTGATACTTTGTATAAACGTTTCATGGAATTGCTTGAGGCACCTCATGCATTTTATCCAGTTATTCGTTTTGGTTGTGGTATTGCATTCTTCCCCTCAACCACCACAGTGAACCTCATGAAATTCTATTCCCTCAGAATATATAGAATCTGATAATTTCAGATGTATTTCATCTTCTTCGCAGCTGGAAGTGTCGCATTTATGTTTTTTTTCTTCCGTTTATTTTAGACTTTTTCAGGGTTTTAGGCTTTTCTATCATGTTTTTCTATTTCTAGAATGAAAATTTCCGACATTTTTTAATATTTTCTAGTGAAGTCAAACCATAGCTACCATCTTGCCATTAAACGTGCCGTAAATAACACTGATACATTTTCTAACAGTTTATGTCATGGTTACATCAGAAACTGGTGCAATATCAAAAAGGACTTTTGTTGGTAATCATGAGCTTTTGATGTTTTAAAGGTGGCCATCTTCTCTCAATTAGATGTGACCATCTCTCCTAATTGAAGAAAAGACATCCATCCATAATTTAAAGCGACATGCTGCCATTACACGTCTTTGTTTTGGCTTAAAAGCAAAGATTGGATTTTATACGTGCTTTGAAAGCCCACAGCTACACGTCGCAGTAATGAACTCATTGAACAGGGCCGTGCTCTTAGCGGAAATCTTTAAACCCGTGTCCTTAGCGGAAATGTTACCCCCCCCCCCCGTCGGTGGCGTGCATTTAGCATACGTGCCTATAGCGGAAATGTATAATAAATTTAAACATAAATTAATAATAATAAAGAATGAACTCTTCAATTTTCCTCCACACTTTATCCACATTTAGCAAAGACTATATTTTGCTTCAGAAGTAACCTGTCGCAAAAATAGGTATGCGTACTGTAGAATATCCGTTATTTGAGAGAACGGTGGTCTGTAACCATATAAAGTTTAATGAATCAAAGTACGCGATATAAAAACGTACATTATTGCTATTTTATGATTTTATTTAAGTTTTTGAAAATATAATTAAGCATTACACCTTTTAAAACTAAAACAGAAATGAAAAATCATGAGGTACACACTGGTTATCAACACTTTCCAACTATACGAACTCGTTGTGTCGTATAACATTCTATGTTCTTTGCCTATATTATCACACAATGGACAGACAGAAAGACAGACATATAGATAAATTTAATTCATAATCACTCTGAAACATTGTTGGAAAGTGTTAAAAATGCTTAACACAAACAGAAATTCTGCTCTTAATTTCCTATTTGTACCCCTTAAAGTATAGAAACGTTTTTGCGTAGTCCTGTAAATCTAGAGATTAAGCATGTTATAGTTTATACAAAACATTTTCTTAGCATGTAAATAATAAAGGCGAATTTCTTTATGATTTTTTTATGAAGTCATTTAAATGTGATTTATAAAAAAATCTCCCCTAAAGTGCAATGCATTGGCATTTTTTGGATGTTTGTGCACAAACCAGTGGCACAGGTTGTATTAGAGCCAATTTAAGTAGAGAATATTCAATTATGAATTTGAATAACACATATCATTAAAAAAAATAAAAAAAAAATAAAAACTAGTATGTTGTGGCCACCGCAAGACTTTCTTCTATATTTTCCTATACAAATTCACTTTATTGTCTATAAATGGCACCTTAAAAAATGCATTTTTATAATAGTTATCTCACATATCAAGTTTCGTACAGTTATATGCCATAGAAGTTGATATATAGTATTCCCGTTATCGAGGAAATTTGCAGTATAGCAGCGCCACCTATTGGCCGATAAGCATGCAAATTGAATCAGCATAATGTCTCATAATGGCCTTCACATATATCACATTTTGTTTGATAATACGCACCAGAACTTGAAATATAGCCTCCCCTTAAATTGCGGAAATCGCTGTATAGCAGCGCCATCTGAGGAGCGGTTGACACCAAAAGTTGGCAGACACTCATTTGGTTAAGGTGCATCAACATATAAATTTATGTGCAATTCTGGGCAGTATTCTGAGAATATTCTGTGCAGTATTGTACAGTTCCTGAGATATAGCTTTCCCTTAAATTGCAGAAATCGTTGTATAGCAGTGCCACCTGTCGGTCCATAAGCATTGAAATTGAATCAGCATAATGTCTCACAATGGCTTTTTCTTATATCAAGTTTTGATCGATTATACGCAATAGAACCGGAGATATAGCTTCCCCTTAAATTGCGGAAATCGCTGTATAGCAGCGCCACCTGTTGAGCGGTTGGTACTAAAAGTTGATAGGCACTAATTTAGCTCAAGGTGCATCCACATGTAAATTTATATGCAATTCTGAGCAGTAGTTCCGAAGATACTGTTGCCACAAATTTTTGTCACAGAGAGAGAGAGAGAGAGACAGGCGGACAGACAGATATTTTCTAAAAATAGTCAAATCGTGTTACAGACCTCTCAAAACGCGTAAGTCCATCAAAAACCCAAGGTCGAAAATTTTTACGAATCCAATACTTTCTTCTATTGAATATAATAGAGGAAAGTAAAAATAAAAAATTCTTAAAATACTACGGACGCTGGAGGCGGACAAACGGACAGTAGAATAGACAAATACAAATACAAATACTAATTCAAATCATATTCACATTTTAAAAAAATGGTAGAATAAACGCTTAATGTAAATTCAATTCAGCAAATTTCCAGTAATAACCCTCAATGTAACTGAATATTTTTGCGTGACTGTAAATCTAAAGCTATTCATACTACATTCTATAGAAAGCATTCTTTTGTGCCTTTGAATAACATATTTCAATCTGCCACATGCACACCTTAATTCCGCTGAGGGCACATCACCCATTGAACTGTTTCCTACGAACGTTTATGTTGCTAACATAATGAAGTTTAGGAAATATTTTGACTGACCATCTCTCCTCTATGGCCATCTATCTCAGAGTTCCCCTTTATCCCGTAATGAATACGAATACTTTTGTGTTCACCAGCGCATGAATCATTAATTATAATCACATTATATTCTTTGAAAATATCCTTTATTGCATCTGGAAAATATAGGTTGATTTTCGTATGTTTAGCGTTTAAAAATATTGAAATATGATTATAAGAAATAATGTCTCTTAGACATAACGTATCTGAGTTGTTTTGTATAGCCTAGTAATAGAAACGAGTTATACAACATGTTAGAATTTTAATTGGAAGCTTATGCTATATTTGAATAACTTGATTAACAAATCGGTTTTATGTGATTCTAAATATATTGTTACAAAATTATAAATAATTGTGTTCATTTTTGTATAAATTCTTTCAAAGAGACTTAGTTAGTTGATAAAATGCTAATTTTGTGCATTTCTAGTCGTTTTAGCATTAAAATAGCCTAAATTTCCCTTAAAAACGCATTAAAAAGCTCCAACCCTAACAGCACATTTATCCAGAGTACATCTTCAGGATGTTTCTGGGATGTCTTTTCATCCTGAAGACATCTTGAAGATATCCAGGGGAAAAGATGTGCTGTTTGGGTAATAAGGCAAGTAATGGATTTGGCGCAAAATTTGGCGACTTTTTCGTCCTTGGCGATTTTTTGGCGACCTTGGCGAGAAAATCCTTATTAGGGATATACCAAATATGGAAGCTGTAAGTTGATTGGTTGACCACTTTCTAGAGTTTTCTCGAAAAGTCTGGGTTCAATGGAACAGTATATAAGGAGCGCTTTCTCGCCAAGACAAGTCAGTCAGTTCAGTTCTCAGCCAGCTTCCGCTAATGCTTGCATTGCTTTCAGCCTCTTTGAAAGAGACTTGCTTCAAGTGTTATTGCTATACAGTTTGTACTGTGGATTTGCTATTGACAGCTGTTGTTTAAGCTGTGTTTACTGGTTGAATTGAAGCTGTTACTTGGTTTATAGACCTGTATTTTTCTGGAACTTTCTGTGAATAAATAGTTGAATTTTTGTAAGTTTCGCCTTTCATTCTCGGACAACTCACGAACCCCCAAGTACGCAACAATATTCATGGAAAAGAAAGCGTGAAAAAACAAACAGATGAACTAAAATTATTTTTTCAAATTTGTCGGAAACGTTAAAAAACTTCTTTTTCTATATTTTTGTTCTTCTATATTCAATAGTAAAAAACTATTGATTCGTAAAAATTTTCGATATACGGGTTTCGAAGGATTGACACGTTTTGAGCGGTTCAGAACAAGATTTGACTTTTTAAGAAAATGTTTGTCTATGTGTGACAAAAATTTTGTGGCGATTGTATCGCAGGAACTACTGCATAGAATTGCATGTGAATTTATTCAGATGCATTTTGGCATAAATTAGTATTTATCAACTTTTGATCATAATTGCTCAGCAGGTGGCGCTGCTATACAGCGATTTCCGCAATCTCAGCGAAGACTACATCTCAAGACAAAATTGCATATAAATTTATATGCAGATGCACCTTGACATATGTTAAATCTTGTCAGCTTTTTGTGTCAATCGGTTTGATGCAATCGATGTATAGTGGCCCAACAGGTGGCTCTGCTATACATCAATTTCCACAATTTCAGGGAAGGCGGAACTACAGCACAAAATTGCATATAAATTTATATGTAGATGCTCCTTGGCATAAGTTACTTTATGTCTACCTTTGTTACCAATCGCTTAGGGTACCAGGTGGCACTGCTATATAGCGATTTCCGTAATTCTGTGGAAGGCTCATGTTTTATTGCATATAATCAAACAAAACTTGATACATGAAAAGGTCTTTATGAGATATTATGAGGATTAAATTAGGTGCATATCCGTCGATAGGTGACGCTTTTATATTGCAATTTTCCCACGGAACGGGAAGGATGTAAGCTGCACGGTTAAAATTCACTTCTCATGGACATTTAGTGCGATACCTCTCCGAGATGAAAATCGTGTGCATTCATAATGGATGAAAAAAATAACAAATAATTTGTACTGTGGGAATTTGTATAAAAAATATAGAAAAAACTTTTGTGATGGCCATAATATACTAATTTTTCCTTTTTTTTTTCGACTGAATGCTGCTGAAAATCCTGCTTTATTGAACTTCATACCAAAGGGATGTGCACGTGGATACTACATAACTTCTTTATACAGTCACTGAGATATAAATATCGCTATAAAGACATTGACATTTTTGTGTATAGTAAGTGATTCGTAAAAAAACAAACAGGTTTCAGTACATGAATGTGGTATCGGCATCTTGCTTCCACTAACGTTTGAGTCCAAAACTGCCCAGCTTCCTTTGCCGTAGCCTGTATCTTCGACGTGAGGATGAACTAGCACTGCAGACGGCGAGCGTAGAATCTTAGAGGAATAACACAGCTGTGACATCAGACGGATGTCACTTCCGGAGCACGCATCTTGAGAGACGGAGGCAAAAAGCTCTAGCCGAAAGGAATTCAGTCGACGTATGGATTAGAGGTGAGTTCGGGCTCTATTTTGGCAATCCGAGCCCGCCCGGACCCGAAACATTTTTGAACTGAGCCCGCCCGAGCCCGAAAAGTTTTGTGTGATCAGAGCCCGAGCCCGCCCGAGCCCGATATTGAAAGTGGTACGCTATGCAACGATTACACAATAGAAAAATTAAATACCGTTTTTATTTTCAAATAAATTTTCTTATTATCAATCCTCAATTTAAATAACTATAAATGTTATTATAACAATTTTTAATATCTGTGTCTCTGTATACATGTATATATTTATATAATAGATATTTATAGTGCAGCCCATTGTTTATAACGCGCCTATCGGGAGGAAAAAAATTTATCCGAATGAGTGATATAATGAGGCATGATATAACGAAGGAGGAAGGATTACTGTATAACACTATGACATAATATGCATCCCGTTGAAAAAAAGAGTTCTATTTAGAAAAAGGAAAGTCAAAGCTACTAAGGTTTGCAAGATTATTTTGTGATTTATAACCTATCATGACTATTATGACATTACTAAAGGTGCTCTCAAAATGAATAAAATTTCTTTCTTTTTTCCTTTTTTTTTTTTTTTTTTACATTTTCCAGTTAGTGAAGAATGAAATAAACGGAACTTTTAGCTTGAATCCGAGCCCGCCCGGAGCCCGAAGACTTGCGTAAGATTTGAGCCCGATCGGGCTCGGGCCCGGGCTCGGGCTCGGGCTTACGGGCTCGGGCTTACGGGCTCGGGCTGAGCCCGTCTCATCTCTAGTATGGATGGCGATGAGTGCATTTAGACGATTGCATCTCGTTCTGTGGACGACAGGTTTTCGCTGAGACGGTGTTCTGTATTAGGCCGCGTACTTTTCTAAAGTGTTCGAAAACAAAAGTTATGGGTTATTTGTTTGTGCCGAGAACTGTGCTAAATGAACTATTGAACGTAAACTTTGACTTTTTAAACATGACTGTGTTGATCAGCAGTACTATTTTAATTCATATTAACGTTTTGTAAATATGTATATTATACTTTAATTTTCTTTATTAAATTTATAATTAATGATAAATAAGAACTAGCTTTTTCTGCTTAACGCCCACGAAAGTTGGCCATCCCACATGAATATTTCCGAAGCAAGCTAGTAAAACTGTTTCTTGAACCACAAAAGTCCCGATGATAGTAATATCAACACTGTAGATAACAAATATCGCCTGTTCAGGAACAATATTCCACAGCTAATTGCAGGATCTCTCATTAACAAATGCACAATTCAGAATTCAACGGAATTTACTTGGGTGTAGATGGCATCTTTTTATATTGTTTAACGATAGTTATTAACGAAAACAAGATACGTTATACCAAAAATTTAACACCGTTTCAAACTGAAGAATCGCTTCCAGATTCTGGCAATCCTAAAATACTATTTTTGACGAATTTCTTTCTCTAATCTCACCAAGTTCATCCCAACACCGACCTTTGTTGAAGGCAATAAAATGTTATTATGTTCTTCGTGCTTTTACATGAATTTTCACTCCAATAAAAATTTATTAAAGAAAGAGAGTTTTATATTTTGTAACAACATTGTTGTAAAGGATTAAACCTCTTCCTTGCATCAATATTGTTGTGGAAAAGTAGACAATAAAAATAAAAACAGAGAATAACTTTTTTACTTGTACAGTGGTCAACTTTGGCGATAAATTTCTCGACTTGGTGTCGAATTTGGCAAAAAATAGCAATTTAGGATTGCTAGAGATTGAAAGCTCTAACTGAGTTCTGGAATTTTCCAAAAAGATCCACTGATTTCTAGCACATAACTACCTCGAAAATTCTATAAGTCACTAAACGAAACCATAAAAAGGGGAGGAAAAACTAAACTAAAAGTACTAGTTCGAGGTTCCCATAAAAGTAAGCGATAAAGTTCACACGGGAATTGCCATATATAGCTATTTTATTAAAAGGAATTTATTATAACTTGTTTTTAATTAGTGGCAATTGTCTTAAAAATATATTTGAAGAATTTATCTATTTAAATCTCAATTTTAATCGAAATAAAAAAATAAGTATTGAGTTATATTACGATAAATACAATATATAATATGATACGATATATTAGACCTATCGTCCAGGGTTAGTAGGTATTTTCGTTGAAAGAAATAGTTTGTTCGTTCGGCACATTAGTCCCTTGCACATTAGTCCTTTGAGGTACAACTTTCACATTAGTCCCTTGAGGTACAACTTGCACATTAGTCCCGTCAGGTACAACTTGCACATTAGCCCCCTTTAAATATAGTGTTTTTTTTTTTTACTTTTAAAATACGTCAATTTTAGGTCTTTAAAAATACAGTAGAACCTCGATTATCCGAAGTAATTGGGAGCAAACTTACTTCGGATAATCGAAATTTTCGGATAATCGAGAATTCATCAATAATCATCTAAAATATTTATCAGCACTCGTAGTTTGGAAAGGATGGCTTGCATACAAAAGGAATGTGGGAAAAAAAAAAAAAAAAAAACTTTAAAAATACATGTTTGTTAAGAGAAAATTTTGGATGATAGTAGAAAGTGAAAAAAAAAAGTGAAGAAGAAACCGACTTCGGTTAACGGAGAGTTTCGGTTAATCGAGGTGAGTTTCGGTTAATCGAGGTTCTACTGTAGTTGTATTGGCACAAATAGCATGTTTGGAATGAAAGCTAATTAAGTTTTAAAGAAAAATAGCGGAAAAGATTTAGTATAGAACTACCTTGGCGAAATTAGAAATTTAGCACAGAAGTAGTTCCGACGTTTCTCGCCAATATCTTTAGTTATGCGATTACAATAACTATTTTAGTTTATCGGGAAAATAGAAGCAAATATTTAAAAGTCGCATATGGAATCTATACTAAAGTTGTACAAAAACACCTTTACTTATAGAATATCTTGGATTAAATTAAGTGAACTGGATATTTTTTGACACGCAAAGGCGAGCGCAATTTTAAGCCAAATAGCGCATAAAACATATAGATAAAATTTTATTTATAGAGCATTTCCTCGTGACGTCTGGTGGTTGGCAAAAAAGCGCGCTCGACTTTCCCGCGCCCCGCCCACCATTGATTTTCCGTTGGTAGTAATCAAGTAATCAAGATATCCCAAGCCTTTTTGCCAACCACTCATAAAAGTTGAGATGTTTGTTTACAAACAAGGAACTGCCCTATTGTGAAAAATTAATGAAGTAGAAACATTAATCGCATAAATTATCTAATTTTATTTTACTTATTTTTATTTCATATTATTTCACGCGCACTTTTTATTTCCTAATTCAAAATTATTAAAAAAAACTTTTTCGATATCGCTTGTAACAATACTGATTATTATTAATTTTCTTTTCTTTTTCTTTCAATAATAATAATAATAATAATAATAATAATAAAAGATTTTGATGCAATTCTGGCAAAAGCAGAATTTAGTTTAGGACGGAGGACTATTAGTTTTTTTTTTTTCTTCCCAATTATAACATCGCTTTCAAATTATTAATATATATAATGATCCTCATCTGTCATGAACGAATCCGGTTAGTACCGCTTCAAAACAGAAACTTTTGGTAGCCATTTTTTTTTCCGTTTGTTTAATTCAACTTAGGAAACACACATATCATTTTCATACATGTTTTGTATCGCACATATTCTTATTTCCTATAAAACCTTGAAAAACTATTCAATTGTAATGTTTAAATGTCTAAATTAAGTATAACGGTTCACTGGCTAATATAAACAGGAACCTATAAATAGAATTATGTAACTTCATGATTATAAACAAAGCAAGACCAAATAAAAACAAACCAAAACTGTTGCCATTCAGAAAATACAAATTCCAAATGGACAACTTTTTAATTCCGAATGAACGACTCTTTGACTGTTTCATTAAAAAAACGCCTAAAATATTTCTAAAACATATTAAAGCCTTAAAAATCTTAAAATATTTGTAAAAACGCATTAAAGCCTTTAAATATTTTTATCAAACTTTATTGTTTGTTTACGTTGTAAGGTATGATTGGCGCCGAGTTTAGTACGTAAAAGCCGCCAGTTGATTTAAGTTTTGAAATTAGTGTAAAATGATAGTTGGGATAGAATGTTTGGTTGGGCAAGTAAAAGTCACCAGTTGAAATGAGTATTGAAATTAGAGTAGTCTAATGTGATAATGTCGAGTCAAGGTAAAATGTTCGGTTGAGAATGAGAAAGTCCCTAGCTGGATCCTGGATATTTTGGCGATTTTGAGGGTGAGATAGCTGGTTGGAGGTATCGAGTAGAGGTGAATTTGGGTTGGCATGGAGTGTCTGTAGTTATTGGATAGTTAGTTAGAAAATTTGAAAACATGATCTACGATAGTCTTAAAAAAAAGTATTTTGGTAAAATGAAGTGAATCGTTTTTTCTTACTATGAGGACTTTAAATACGCAAGCGAAGTGATGACGTCACTGGCCGTTCGTGGATACAAGAAAAATATTTCCTATATTAAACGCCCAATGGATTTTTCGTAAAAAATTATTAAAAATCGAGGGAAATTATTTCCCGATTTTAATCCCCATATTTAGGTTTAGATATGTATTAGTTATCATGTGCATACGTTAGATTAAGTTGTTTTTGTTCTAAAATTGATAAAATTTGAATTTTGAATTTCAAAACTCTAGATAAAAAAAAAAAAAAAAACTTCCATATTCCATTGAAAACATAAACATTTCATTTCAAAGGATGATATTACACAATAAATATCCAACTAATATACTAATTAAAAGGAAAATGATAAATATTCTATCATAATTTGAAGTGAAATTTGTTTTCAAATGTCTAAATAAAGTATATGATATAAGATACTAATATGTTGCAGCGGAATAGATTTGATATCGGTCATCCTTGGCAGAAAAAAAAATATATATATATATATATATATATATCGCCAAATTATCTGGCGAATATAATTTAATTCCTTTCAAAAATCATGGTTATTTTAAAAATTTATATTAAGAGAGTAAGGAATAATATGAAACAATATTTTGCACAACACATATTACGAAAATATACATCTGGCATGTATATTTTCGTAGTACGTTTTTGATCGCCAAATACAAAAACGCCAAGGACAACAGAGTTTTGAAATTTAAAATTAAAATTTTGTCAATTTGACAGCAAAATAACTCAATCTAACATATGCACATGATAACTAATACATATATATACCCAAATATGGGGATTAAAATCGGGAAATAATTTTCCTCGATTTTTAATAATTTTTTACAAAAAATCCAATGGGCGATTAACATAGGAAATCATTTTCTTACATACACGGACGGTCAGTGACTTCACACTTCGCTTGCGTATAGAGCACTTAATGGAACACTGGGATGTGTTGTTGCTGTTGTGTTGTCGGGCCTATTTTTTTTTGTCAACTAGCAGTTTTTTTATTGCCATTCATATTTATTGATCGGGAAAAATTTATGAAGTGAAAACTTCTTTAGGCGCGTTGAGCACTTTTGGGTGAACAAAAATCATTGAACTCCCGTCATCGTCAGCTAACGCTTTCCATTTGAAGTGAAAACTTTTGGGTGAAGAAAAATCATTGAATTCGCGTCATCGTCAGCAAACGCTTTCAATCCTTGTATGATACAAATAATGTATCACACAATTAACTTGCTAATGTGATGTGTTAATAATTATATACTGTATATTGTTTTAAAATCTGGTGCGGCGTTACACGACTTCTCTCATCTCCGGGCACTGTCTCTATTGCAGTTAGACCTCACAAAACCGTGAGAAAGCTCAAAGCTGCCATTTTTCTCACGTTTTTACAATCTGGTGCGGCTCTACACGACTTCTCTCATCTCCGGACACTGTCTCTTAAAGATTGCAGCCGGAAACGTTGCAGTTAGGCCTCACAGAACCGTGAGAAAGACCAAAGCCTCCATTTTTAACACGCTTATATTAGCTTCACCTGTATGTATGTATGTTTGTAACTTCTCTGGGAGCAAAACGTGATTGCACAAAATCCTTCATATCTCAAACAAAAAACCATTGTGTATGGTTTCCAGAGCTTTTTAAGAAAACGGCTGATGGCTGAGCTACAAAAATTTGCATGGTGGTTCGTAATGACCTCTCCTGATGCACCTCGAAGCCCGATTTTCGAATTTTGTTTTAGTTTTCTTTTAATTAATTAAAATGTTAAAATAAAAACCTTCTAATTACTGATAAATTGGCCATTTAAATTTAATCCTTAATTTAATTGTTGCCAAAAAAAATTATCATTATTTTTTGGACAGAAAAAAAAAAAAAAAAAAATGTGAACAATAAAAATTACATTTATTTAAAATATTTAATATTATTCCTTAATTTAATTGTTGCCAAAAAAATTATCATTATTTTTTCGACAGAAAAAAAAAAAAAAAAAAAAACGTGAACAATAAAAATTACATTTATTTAAAATAAGGAAAGTAAATTAAAGCGTGTTCTTTAATTTTTTAAAACTATAATATTATTCTCACGTTTTTACAATCTGGTGCGGCTCTACACGACTTCTCTCATCTCCGGACACTGTCTCTATTGCAGTTAGACCTCACAAAACCGTGAGAAAGGCCAAAGCCGCCATTTTTCTCACGTTTTTACAATCTGGTGCGGCTCAACACGACTTCACTTAACTCCGGACATTGTCTCTTAACGATTGCATCCGGAATCGTTGCAGTTAGACTTCACAGAACCATGAGAAAGACCAAAGCCGCCATTTTTCTCACGTTTTTAAAATCTGGCGCGGTTCTACACGACTTCTCCAGAGCTTCCAACCTAATCCGGCAAATTGTTAGTACCGCCCCTTTTTCTTCACCACTTAATTTTTAGAGTATTTTTCTTCTTAATTCATTGTAGATACATTTGAAGAGAATTTCTCTAAAAATTAAGTGGTGTAGAAAAAGAGGCGGTACTAACAATTCGCCGTATTAGGTTGGCAGCTCTGCTTCTCTCATCTCCGGACACTGTCTCTTAAAGATTGCAGCCGGAAACGTTGCAATTAGACCTCACAGAACCGTGATAAAGGCCAAAGCCTCCATTTTTCTCACGTTTTTACAATCTGGTGCGGCTCTACACGACTTCTCTCATCTCCTGACACTGTCTCTTAAAGATTGCAGCCGGAAACGTTCCAGTTAGACCTCACAAAACCATGATAAAGGCCAAAGTTGCAATTTTTCTCACGTTTTTACAATCTGGTGTGGCTCTACACGATTTCTCTCATCTCCGGACACTGTCTCTATTACAGTTAGACCTCACAAAGAACGAAAATTATAAAATATCGAAACACATTTGATTTATAAACAAAAATTGAAAATACATTTAAATGATCACGTGGTAACCATCATGATCTAAACATTGTTTTCAAGATTTATCGTTCACATTCCGTCATTTTTGACGGGGTTATATACTAGTTCAATTATATTTTCGATAAATTTTAGATTTCGATAAATGTCCAACTATCGAAAAATGATTTCGACAAATGTCCAACTATCGAAAACGACAACGCAAAAATCCCAGATTGAGACTAATAGGCTCTCAGTCCTAAAAATTGAAAAACTATACAAAAAGCACCTAGCTGCTGATAAAAGAAATTTGTTCTAATAATCGATAGCCTATGGATGTATAAGTGATTTAAATGATTGGGAAAAAATTTCCTATTGATCATCTGTTGATCAAACAGAATACGTTCGTCATTGTATAGAAAAGTACCCAAAAGGAAACATTGCAATTATAGTGCTCGTATTTTGCTGTAACATCAAGTTAAAAAAAAAAAAAAAAAAAGAACGAAAGAAAGAAAGAACTAGTATGATGTGGCCACCATATGACTTTCTTCTATATAATTATACACAAAATTTATTCAATACAAATTGTTTATTAAATTATCAAATTATTTTCCATTATAAATGCAGATGATTTTTATCTGATAGTATTATATCACTAAATGCCGAAATAAAGCAATTTTTTTGCAATTATCAGAAGAAATGCGATTTTTTTTTCTAATTTTTTTTTCGTTAAAAGTAAAAAAAGAAAAAAAAAAAAAAAAAAAGAAAACTTTGTTTTAAATTATCGCAGATCGATGGTTCAACCATCCGTTTTAAAGATATTGACGAGATCTTTCGAAAGATACTCATATTGAAAATTTACTCCCTCCAGGGGGGAAGCGATGCCCCCACATACACAAAACTTTTTTCCTAGTTAACTACTACTATTATCAATTATTCATATTAATTTTACAAAGACACGATTAAAATAACTCTCATTATGTACATTTATACGAAATTTTGTCCTATACTGCCATGTTAAAAATTTAGAAAAATTTGCATCACAGCGCCACCTGTTGAGCGAATGATTCCCAAATCTAATCAGCACCAGTTTGTCAGGATCCAACTAAATACCAAGTTTGGTTAAATTTCGTTCATTGGTTCGTGAGATACAGCGTCCACAAAATTCGTTATACACACACAGACACACAGACATTTTCTAAAAACAGTCGAATCGTGTTCAGGACATCCCAAAACGTGCAAATCCATAGAAAACTGGAGTTCGAAAATTTTCACGAATCCAATACTTTCTCTTTATATACATATAGAAGAAAGTAAAAATTAAGTAAAGCTAAAGTTAATTTGTTCTACTATCACGAGAATACTTTATATATAGATGATAAAGCTGTTAAAAAAAAAAAAAAAAAAAGTACATTTGTATATATTTTCGGCTGTTTTTTTATTCGTAAATGCATGAAATTCTGAAAAATAAAGAAAGAAAAAATACTTAGCACATTGGGGGGGGGGGGGGGGGGGTGAGAGGTTCAGGATCCGCTGTACCTCCAACATTGCTGCACCCTTGTGTGTCTGTAGGGTGTCAGTTTGTTAGTGTTTTAGTTTGTTAGACTGTGTACACGATATCTCAAGAACAAGTGGTTGCAAAGAAATCGAACCAATTTTAAACTATTACTTATGGCACTGGTCAACATTTAAATTTAAAAACTTCGTAAGCTATTTATGTTTTTCTTAACATGAGAGAAATGACAAAAATTCGCTTAAACGGGCATTAAAATGAATATTTGTATCAGAAAGATGCCGGGCCAGCTTTTAAATATCAGTTTTGATGCTGGGATGAACACCATTAACTATTTAGAAAATTTCGTAAACTATTCGAAATTTATGATTGTTTTATCATGACAGAAAAGGGCAAAATTTCACATAAATATCCAGCATAAGACGTATTTTCATCGTACAGATGTCAGACTGCTTTTAAAATATTATTTATAATAATGGGATGAACGTAGTTATTTATGATCCTTTTACTTTGGAAACTTTGCAAGTTATTCGAAATTTCGGATTTTTTGTAACACAACAGAATAAAACAATGTTTCACATAAACTTGCGTTATGGCGTTCATTGTATTGGAAATAGTATAAAATTGCATCAAAATTAAAACACGACACTAACCCTAATAAAATTAGTCATCTTGCATCATTAGAGGTGTCAGGTTTTTCATCATTCAGAACAAAATTAGTCAGCAAATTAGTGTAAGGTAACTGTATAAAATTAAACAATAGGTAGCTTACAAGTTAAGGCATTTCAGCCTTCATGTCAAGCGATCGGCGGAATTCATTTATCTTAACATGAGTATAGTATATCTTGTAATACAAATTTATGACAACAAATATATATAATGGAGTCCACCGATGCCAACTTGTTATATCTGGACACATATTTCTGTAGAAGATCACACAGCATGCTTGAAAATCTTCTAGGATGTACTAGTGCACCCTGGCACACCCTTTTTGAACAACTGCGCTACCGCATAATGCGAAGTAGCTCAAACTATACTTTATCTCATAAATAAATTAGTTTATTTAGTTCATCTCTAGTAAAGTGGAAAACACTAACTTGCTGACTCTATTAAATCAGTAAGAGGCTTTTGGAATATTTCCGAGAGAAGCACAGTCATACAGATACTGAAATTGGTTTCTATCACACATGCTCCTTTTGAAAACATAATTATATTACCCAACGACAGGGATTTGTTAAAATATTCGAAGAAAATGTAGAATTCGGTTGCTTGTTTACTAAATATATTTCCAATTAAATTAAGTATTTCGCAGATTGATTAAATTTTATGCGATGTGATATGACATAGGTAATGTAATAGATGTATTATACAGCATATTTATAACATAATCCCATATTATTTATAGAAAATTGTCATAAGGTAAGTGCACCAGTGATTGACATTTTTAGAGCAATCTCTGATGTTTTTAATGTTCTAGTCATTAGAAAATATTTTTAGTAATCTTAAGTTAATACATATGGCATGAAAGACATTCAGAACTACATATATGTTAAAATATATACATTTGATAACAGTTATTTTTACTTTCCGAACATACGTATGTAAGGAAAGTATTGTAATCATGTCAAAAATCCGAATTTGAGATTTTGGTGTTTCTATACGTTTTGAGGTCCCCTGAGTACGTATTCACTATTTTTACGATGATATATGTATGTGTGTGTGTGAATGTGTGTGTGTGAACACGCTAGCGTCTAAATGCTTTGTTCGAATGAGCTGTAACTTGGTACGCATATTGCAAGTCACCATAGCACGAACCCTATTGATTTTGGTGAATATGGCACTTATAGTTTTTTTTACAGGGACACAAAGAAAAATTCTTCATCATTACGGCCTATGGGACCAAATTTTAAAAAGTGCGATAGCGTCTAAACGCCTTGTTCAATTGAACAAAAAAATTATACACATATTATAGGTCACAGTTTCACGATCTATATAGGTTTGGTGAATCTAGCACTTCTAGTTTTTTTACAGGGACACAACAAATAATTCTGTATCATTATGGCCTATGTGGTGAAATTATTTAAAGTGCGATAGCATCTAAATGCCTTATCCGTTTGAGTGGAAAATTTATATACGAGTTATAGGTCACCATCGCACAAACTGTATGGTCTTTGGTGACTCTAGCACTTAACGAGTTTTACAGGGACACAATTAAAAATTGTTCATCATTAAGACCCATAGGCTTAAATTATTTAAAGTGGGACAGCGACTAAACTCCTTATTCAAATTAACTGAAAATTTATATACATGTTATACATCACCGCCACACAAACTTTATGAACTTTAGAAAATCTAGCACTCATGGTTCTTTTTACAGGGACAAAATGCAAATTTCTTTATAATTGTGGCTTATTTGCTCAAACTTTAGAGTGCGATAGCGTCTAAATGCCTTATCCGATGGAGCTGAAAATTTATATAAATATTATAAGTCACTGTTGCACTAAATTGCCCATTTGTGCAGCACTAGTGTGACGTAAAATCCAACCAACCGACCAACCACTGTTACACTATAAGCATTTTGGTGAATCTAGCATTTGTAGATTTTTACAGGGACACAATGAATTATTCTTTATCATTATGATCTACGTGTTTGGTAAAATAGCGGTAAATTAAACATCGTGTACTATATAAAGAAAAATACCCAAACAACCTATTATAATTTTTTCTTTTGTTTATTTAACAACTCCTCTTACTTTACTTTATCTACAAAACCGTTAATTACTCAATGCTCGGAAAGTCGAGTGGAGTTACTCCAGATTTTTTTTATGAATTTTTATTTGACACCCACTCAATGTTCCAGTAATTGAAACTGCCAATTTTTCAGTTTCTCAGTAATTGACACCCTATGTTCCAGTGTTTGACACTGCTAGTTATTCATTTAACCAGTTATTAGCACTCTATGCTCCAGTGTTTGACATAAAATGTTAAAATTATTATAAGTAAAATACATGATTTTATTATTTTTCTTATTTATTAATTATTTCGGGATAGATGTCAATTACTGGAGCGAGCCAATCACTGGAGCACCTACTCTAATATGACTGCATTACCATTATGAATCGAAATGATTTTTAGCCATATTCCAAGTTTTTTAATTACTTGAATTTTCAATAACACAAAATTCTAAAAATGATTTTTTCACCTATTTATTAGAGTTGTTATCAAAATAATTTTACAGACAATTAATTATATACTGAAAAAAAAAAAAAAAAAAAAAAAATCTGTTAATGACATGTAGAAAGTAAATCGTGTCTCTAGTACAAAAAAAAGTTCCATGTCATCCTTATATGCTCTAGTTTCCCTCGCTAGCGAATTCTAAAAACCTCTATTAAAATTCTAGATCATTTTTCTATATTATTGTGGACAAACTTATTTTAAAATCTCTACTAATAATTGAAAACTCAAGAGGCGATTTTTAGTAATTATAATCTTGATTTATGACCCAATTCTAGAAAATCAAGCGGTTTCTCGGAATATAAAGGATTTATAACATCATTCCACCATCTAGAAAAGTATAGGATTGAAATTCTCGATCATTTTGTCCATCCATGTATTTGTACACGTAGCTCGTAAATCTATATTTATAGTTTAGGGACTCAGAAAATGACTATTGGTTCGTTCTAGATAAAGGCAGTATATATTTTTTGTTCTCAGAGTAATTGCTTTAACGATGAAATAGACAAAACATTTTAGTATATTTCCTGAATTCCAGTAATGAAGAAAAGCTTTGTAATTCATGGATAATGCTTGAATTTTCTTCCTTACCATTTAAAAAATATTTTATAATATTTATAGTATATATAATATTCTTTCGTAAACATAGTTTATGGAATAGGAAAATTTCACCCAAGAACAAGAAAATTTTGATCATATATTATATGTGAAAAAGTATCTAAGTTATCATTTTAAAAATGTTTATATTAAAAACCTGCAAACTGCCAAAATTGCAATATAAGAAAAAAAAAAAAAAAAAAAAAAGAAAAAGAAAAACGCTGATAAAAGCTCGTTTACCAGAAACATTCCCGGAGGTGCTAAACGAATTTTCTTTTTTAATAAATTTTCATTAAGTTATGCGTAGCTAGAAGGTTTTTTTTTTTAAACATGTTAATGATATTATTATGTAAATATTCTTTTAAATAAGTTTTTCGTAAATAAGGATTCGTATTAATAAATGGTTTATGACCACACTAAAATATTGTGATTTTTTAGTATGCATACTATACTTAGATTGATAAGGTAAGCTAATTAAATTTCATTAAAAAATATTGAATATTTCTTACTGTCCTTTTTACTTTCCGAAATAATTTTTAAAATGCTCTTAAAAGTATTTATTTGTTTATGAGCACTACATTCTAATAGATGAATATAATCATGGCATAATTAAATTGTGTAGTATTGTTCCGCATATATGGTCAAATTTTAATGGAACGCTGAACTAACCATATAACTGTTACTTACTGTATGTAGTTAAACTACAATAATAATGCAAAATTGAGAGGAAACTTTAAAAATTGATTAGCAGGGATCATTTAAAACTTTTTCAAAATACTTAAAATTTTGAATTTTATTTTGTAACCTGAACCAGTTTTAGAAATTTTAATATGTTTAATGCTCTTATATTTCAATGCATGTGTATGCAAATGTTCCTAATTTTAAGACAGTAAAATTTTTCTATGTATAGAAAATTTTCTACATTAGTAATTAATTCTCTGTTTTACGTTATTAATTTTCTTAAATTTTGTATGAAAGTTTCTTCTTCTTCTTTTTTAGAACGGCAGGACTGTTTCATTCCATTCAGACAAAATAGACAATTTGAAAACAATTTTCCTGTTTTGTATTTTGGCAACAAGTTAAAAAAAAAAAAAGAAAAGGGTATTTAAAAGCAAGTTTAGTATATGTTTTGTGTTGTGTCCTGTGTCCACTACGAGATTTTCTTCTATATTTTCCTGTACAAATTCATGCAGTACGAAATTATAATAAAAGTCCAAACGAAAGTCAATTTTACGTCGACATCTGAGGAAATGCTTTTTTTTTTTCGTTAAAAAGGAAAAGAATCGGTAACTTTGTTTTAAATTATCACAGATGTATGGTTCAACCATTCATTTCAAAGGTATTGACGGATTCTTTTGAAAAATTCCCATACTGAAAATTTACACCTATACTGCCATACTATAAATTATATTAAAAAAAGCAAAAAAGGGAATAGCGAAGTTATTTCTTATACGATATTCACCAAAATTTGATCGACTTCTCAGAATGTCTAAATCTATCCTAAACCGGTGTTTGAAAACTTTTATTAATCTAATATTTTATTCTATTGAAGATAAAATAAAATAATAAAATTTCCTTTAAAAACTCTCAAACGATAATTAATATCGATTTCATCATGCTAATATAAGCATTCTTATCAAGACAAATGAATCTATGAATAGTTCTGCGAGCCATCTGCTTTCAATAAAAATTCTTCAAACAATTATTTCATTAATTTGAATTTCGATTCGCGCAAAATTCTTCTGAAGCAGTTGGAAAGGAATAAAAGATTTCTACCATGTTCAGAATAAATTGAATTTTACGAGAAATGCAAACTGTGTGTTTAAACAATGTAGTACTTATTATTTTATTCACGAAAAAGGATGATTTATGTTTAAAAATATGTACTTTTTAACTTTAGAATGTGAGCTTTAATAGGTCAAAATATTTTTAAATTGTTGTCAGAATTCATTAAACTATTGCTGCCATTTTCGAAAAGAAATATTAAATTTGCTAAAGTTTTAGAATAACTTAAACTTTTAGAAAATGCGTTTCATATAATTTTGGTATAAGCATAAAATTGCTACGCATGAAATTTTATCTAAACCGAATTAGTAATTAGGAAATTATATGTTTATTGTAAAATCTATCCAAATAATATGTTATTCTCTTTATATGTATGTATGTTCGGTTTATGGCCTCGGGTGTTGCCTTCCGACAGAATCCACAAGTCTGTGCCAGGTCTTCCGGTCATGGGTCCACTCTTCTTCCAGACCCCTATCCCTCAACGCTTTTTTTACATTATCCATCCAAGTCTTTCTTGGTCTTCCTTGTTTTCTTTTCTGATTTGGTATATAGTTAAAAGCGATTTTAGGTAATCTTTCATCGTTCATATATGACCAAACCAGATTAATTGCTTTTTTTTTTTTAACCTCATCTAATATGGTTTTTTTTATTTTCATCATTTCCCTGATTCTCTCATTTCTCACTCTCTCCATTCTTGATATCCTGCATGATCTTCTCAGGGTATCCATTTCAACAGCAGCCAATTTCTTTTTTTCCGTCTCCATAATTGTCCATCCCTCTGCTCCATGCAACAATATGCTTTTTACAATGGAGTTGTATATATTACACTTCCTCGTCCTAGATAACTCCTCACTCCACCAAATCGAATTTAATAGTTTTACTGCTTTTCTTCCTTGACAGATTCTATTCTTAATTTCCTGTGAGTCTCTTCCTTCTCTATTAATGTCTACACCAAGGTATCTATAATGATCACAACTTTTAATTTTGATGTTATTATTCAGACTTAGGTCCGTCTCGTCTCCTCCTATACATAGGTATTTGGTCTTATTGACGTTCATGTATAGTCCCCATTTTTCATATTCTTCCTTAATTTTTATTGTCATTTTCTCTAAATCACTTTTACTTTTTGCAATTATGACTTGGTCATCTGCGAATTGTAGAGTAAAGATTGACATTCCATTTACATTAAATCCCATTGCTCTGCGATTTTCTTTCCAAATTTTTAATGCTTTATCGATATAAATTTTGAAAAGTGTTGGGGAGATACAACATCACTGTCTAATTCCTTTATCTGTTATAAAACCCTTTGACAATCTTTTGCCTATTTTTATCTTCGTTTTTGATTGGCTATAAAGTTCTTGGATCGCTCTAATGATAGTTGGATTTACGTTTATTTCATTTAATACACTCCATAATTTTGAGATTGGGACATTATCGTATGCCTTCGTAAGATCAATAAACAAAAGGTGAATTTGATTTCCCATGGCCATTTCCTTTTCAACAACTTGTTTAAGACAAAATATATTATCCATACATGATCTTCCTGCTCTGAATCCACTTTGCTCTTCACTTTCTTTCATTTTAATTTCTTCTTCAATAAACTCTTTTAAAATTCGTCCATAAAGTCTACTAAATGTTGCTGTTACAGTAATGCCACGGTAATTTTCACATTTTTGTCGGTCTCCTTTCTTATAAATTGATGTTAAATGTCCAACACTCCATTCTTCTGGTGTTTCATCTCCATTTAAATATTTTTCGAATAATTGTGTAATTAATCTGAACAATTTTTCCGTTCTATTTTTTATCAGTTCTGCTGTTATTCCACCAGGGTCACTTGCTCTTTGATTTTTTAATTTTTTAATTGCCTTTTTAACTCTCTCGGGTTCCAACTGTATAGGTTGTCCCAAGGAATCAATATCTGTATTTTTTATTTGAAATTCCTTTCTAGTTTCTGTTAGCAAAGTCTTATAGTATTCTTCTCACTCTTTAATAGATATTCCCTGCCATGCATTACTACCTTCCTTTCTAATATTCCTTAAAAACTTCCATGCCTCTGTACATCGTCTTCCTCCTATATATGTCTCAATTTCTCTGCATTTTTTATCCCACGATGATCTCTTCTTCTCTATTACTAATTTCTTTGTGTTTTTTCTAAAAGTTCTGTAATTCTGTTTATTTTCTTCCCTTTTTGAACTCATCCATCTAATATATGCCTCTTTTTTCTGTTGCACAGTCTTTTCAATTTCCTCATCCCACCAAAAGTTTGAGGAAATTCGTCCTTTTCTTTTTTGTCCTAGTGCTTCACTTGCAGCTTGGTGTAAAGATGCTTTAATATGTTGATACAACTCAGTTGCATCAGTATAATTCTTTTCTTCCAATTTTTCATCCAATCTTACCTGAAAGAGTCTTTTGGTACTCTCTTCTATTAAACCTTCCAAGAAATATTCTGGGACATCAAGGTCCTCCATCTCTGTGGGATTTCTTCTGTCAGTACTTAGATTAGCTAAGTAAGGAAATGCAAGTCTAGCTCGCACCATAAAATGATCCGAGCCACACTCTGTTCCTATTTGGACTCTGACGTCTAACAATTTTAACTGAGTTTTTTGTTTAATAATTATATAGTCAATTATTGTTTTTAGTTGTCTAGTATGTTGGTACCACGTATATTTGTGAATATCCTTATGTTTATAGAAACCATTTGTAATCTTTAGATCGTTTGTGCTGCAAAATTCAATAATTCTTCTTCCATTATCGTTGACTATATCCTCTCCGAACTCTCCAACCAACGAGATATATAAATTAGAGTGCTGATTCAATGGATGAAGGATTAGCTTTCCGTGGTCAAGATGAATCACGTGACATGCTCCAATAGGCTGCTGTGTTTGGCCCTTTGTCGCTATTTTGGCATTTAAAATATCAGTTCGACAAATTATCATTATTATTAGGTAACATGACAGTCCTATGACCGAAATAAATTGTTTTTAAAATAATTGCATACATATTTCACATTTTAATAAATAATAAAACACCTGTTTTCTTTCATCGTTTCCCAACAAAGTTTAAAAGCGTTTATAAAAGAAAATGAAACTTTTAAAGAATTAAATTTAACAACAAATAATAATTTTTCAACTATTTTTAAGCATTTTGTCTGTTAAAGTTCAACTTCACGAAACAAAAAAGAAGTAAAATCAAAATCAAAATGATTTAGAACAAAAGAATATTAAACTACGTAAGTAAACAAAAACATTGGCGATTATGACTTATTCGAAGAACAATCTCCAAACCGTTGTCATAGAAATTTACTGAAAATAAACTGTTACCAAGGGAACCACCGAATACGCAGGTGCAAGGAGAGCATCTCACATGACTCATCTTGGACCTTCTCAAGGGTTACCATTTATCACTCTACTTTATATATCTCGTTGTCTCCAACAACATCATTCCCTCTCTTGCTTCCAATTCTTCCATTAAAATCGCCCATCATTAAAATTTCTCTTGTTCCTCCAATTTCATCAATAATTTCTTGTAATTTTAGATAAAATGTTCTTCTCTTTACTGAATATAATTTAAAATCTTCAGTTAAAATTCTTTAACTAAACAGCTTCTGTAAAACTGTTATTATCCGCATTGCTTTTGAAATCGGACGATTAGAAAATAGCTCTTTCGGTTTAAAAGCATTTGAAGCTAAAAATAATACACAGAATAGAGCAAATTTTTATTTACACTGTTGAAGGTAAGAAAAAACAATTTTTTAAAAAATTGTCAAAATAGTCGAGGACTGAAATTTTACAGTGTCAAAGTCGAAAGCATAAGTACAATGAATTATTCAAATGAACGCAGATAAAATGAATCATAGAATAATGGTTTAATTGTAAAAAGTAAACCCAGTGTACAGTTATGCTATACTTTTCCCAATTCGTTCCGGAGTACTATTAGTACCCACCCATTTTTATTTAACACCACATTGTAGAGTAATTTTCTGCGAGATTTTTTTTTCTTTTCTTTTTAGATGACAGATTGCTTGAATTTTCTTGAAAATATATTAGAAAAGTAAATAAATAAAAAATAATTCTGTCAAATACAGAATTTAATTTAGTACGACAGAACCAATTTGTATATTACAATCCTAAAGGAAAAAATAAATAAAAAAATTATAGTTATAGTGCGACGTTTCCTACGACTAGCAGTGAGGCCGAGTCCAAAAGTTTGGAGGGATGCAAAATTGGCTGAGAGATAGTTATTTGGCAAACATCCAGTTATTCGGTGTTCCCTTATCGCTTGTTTTCTCTCAGTCACCCCTATTTTAACACTGGACTCGTTCAATCACTTGCGCAGAGGCTTCCACGGTCACAAGAAATGTGGTTAAATATTCGACTATATCCAGAAGATATAGCTAACAAATAAATATTGAAGCCATAATCAATACATATCCAAAAGATATCGCCAACATCAATTCTTATTCAGAAGCTGTCGCCAACAAATATTCGGAAATTATCCAATTTATGAATAGCAATGGTCTCGGATACCGAAGAAGGCAAGTTTTTTCCTTACAATCAAGGATGAATTTCTCACTTATCAGTAGGTTTTCAAAAAAGCAAAAATTTTTACAGATTTGACATAATTAATTATTTTAAGATATAATTAATTAATTAATAAGACATAATTAATTAATTATTTTAAAATAGTTTAAAACACTAAATGGTAAAATTGGATATTGGAGTAAATTCAAGGTGTAATACCATAAATAGAAACAATGCAAAATTGTAGTCTGGAGGAAATAGTCCTGTCATACTTAAAAAAAAAAAAAAAAAAAAAAAAAGAATCGAATCCTCAACTAAACAAAAATAATTTAAAATAAATATTCCATTTAGTAAAATGCATCTCATTTTCAATTTTTAATATTTATTTATTTACTTACAATTCTAGCTCCAAACATTTTAATGCTACCAAAATAACTCGATAAATTAATTACTTTTCGACAGCTAGTCGGCTGAATAATCTTCCTTGATAAAATTATTTAATTATCAGAGTCTAATCGACCAGACACCAAGTATTCTAAATCATTCTACGTATTTCGTCCGGAGAAGCAAAACGGATGTAAATAATTACAGAAAGTCCATTAGGAGTATTCCGCTGATGTCCTCCCAGCTTCCTTAAGTAGACTAACATAATGCATGTGAGAGGGTTTTGTGAGCACTAAAAGCTAAGTGCGGTCATAAGCTCTGCATATATTTTTCCTTCGCTGAATAAATTGATTAGAACAGGAATGTCATTATTGCCAATGACAGGAAGTTAATAAAAACATAGTACTTCTTAAAATCACTCAAATAATGCATAGTTATTAATAGAAATTTCAAGCCTGTCTCATAAAGTGGATAATGTATTATTATTTAGAAATTATAATAATGAAGCTAGCATGTTTTGAACATCACAAAATTTTCTTATCTTTTCCTATAACAATTCTCGCAGAACAAATGATTTTTAAAAATTATTTTCCACAAGAAAAACAGACGATTTTCATCTCGAAGAAGTATAACGCTCAATATTGAAAGAAAATAAATTTTGTGCCCTAATGACGACATCTGAGGAAATGCTTTTTTTTTTTTTTTTTTTCCCAGAAATTTTTTGTTAAAAATGAAAAAAAAAAAAGAAAGAAAGATAACTTTGTTTTAAATTATCACACAACAATTTGATTTAAATCGATTGACAAGTTGTTTTGAAAAATATTTAAACTCATATGACTCATATTTAAAATTTACACCTCCCTCTTTGGGATGAAGCGGGCTACTCCTACATGGGCAAAAATTTCATTCCTAGTTGAATATTACTATTATTAATATATAACTTTTAAATTTCACAATGAATGATTAAAATCATTCTGATTGAGCATATTTCCACGAAGTTTTACTTTGTATACTGTCATATTAAAAATTATGAAAATGGTAACATCACCTGTAGGGTGATTTTCGCCACAAGTTGATAGACATTAATTTGTGTCGAAATGCAAATGCATATAAATTGGCATGAAACTTTATTCATTAGCTCTTGAATTAGAACTGCCACGAATTTTTTTTCACACACGCACAGACAATTAAACAAACAGACAATGCAGTCGGACAATTTCTAAAAAATTTCAAGTCGTGCTCAAGCCATCTTAAAAATCTGGTGTGAAACAACCACAAAACTTCCATTACCCACTATTTTACTTATTATATGCACTTTTTAGTGATAATGTGATCAGAATAAATAGAATTGATTTAATGAATTAGACACCTAAAAATTTTCCGGTAACATAAAGTTAATGCATGTGTAAAGATATATAAAACAGAGTTTACATAGCAAGTAAAAAAAAAAAAAAAAAAAAAAAGAGAGATTTTTTTTTTTTTTTTTGAAACGCCAATTTTTCAGATCTAAAACTGATCTGTCTGATCAGGCTGTCTATAAATGTTCCTGTGATAGCCACGTAAAGCATGAGAAAGGATATCTAAAATGGGTTTATGTAACAATTTTCAAGAAAATCGTTAGAGCCGTTTTTGCGATACCAGCTTTTACCAAAACTTGACATAATGAATTGTTTACCGGAAAACAACAATTACATACAATAAGATATTTAAAAGAGAATTAATATGGCAAGTTTGAAAAAAAAAAAAAAATATATATATATATATAGCCGTTTTGACAGGAACACACTTACAGGACCAGAAATTCAGCTATTTATACAGGACTTCTATCAATTTTCCAGAACTAACCAGCTACGTCAATTGAAAGGGCATCTAACAGAATGTTTATATAGCAAATTTGAAGAAAATCGTTAGAGCCGCTTTTGAGATACGGACTTACGGTCCCACTTCCGGTTTCGTTTGACCCACTTCCGGTTTTCCAAATTTCCGCAAAATTTGGAAACTTCTAGTCAGAAGATTCCCCCCCCCCCCACGCACACACACACTGACCAATTGGCAAAACACTATTTTGGACTCAGGGGACCTTAGAACGTGTAAATCAGGCGAAATCTTTATATCGAATTTTTGGACCGAATAGAATACTTCCATTACCTACGGTTAGTCGGGTAATGGAAGTAAATATCGTCGAAAACCGCAGTTGCAAATTTTTACGAATTCAATATTTTCTTCAATATATGTTTAAAAAAATGTCAGGGAAAAAAAAAAAAAAAAAAAAAAAAAACTGCGTCAATGTATTTTAAATGATAGCCCTCTATATTAATATATATTGTGCGTCGGTGACAATAGTATTTAATGTACCAAGTAACGTATTTATGAAACAAATTCATCTGTGAATTTAAGACACCATGACATCGATTTTGAATACTACATGAGAAAAACATAAAAACATATCAAAGTTAATATTTTCAACAGCCGTAATTAAAATTTACTATTGTGACTGGAAATTTATAAATGACATCGCACTCAAATTTGGACTAAATTGTCGTCTAGCTTGAAGATACGTAAAATACTCGAAAAAATATAAGCTAAATTTAAGGCGCAAAACGAAGAAATGAGTAGATTTTTTTGTCAACTATAAGCTAAATAGAAGTATATGATATATATATATATATTACATTCTTTTATATTCAATAGAAGAAAGTATTGATTTCGTAAAAATTTTCGAGATCGGGTTTTAATGTATTTACACGTTTTGAGAGGTCTAGAAGTCTAGATCTATTTGATCATTTTCATAAAATGTCTGTCTCTGTGTATGTATGAAATAAATTTGCGGCAACTGTATCTGAGGAACTATTGCATACAGTTTCATACAAATTGGTATGTAGTTGCACCTTGACATAAGTTAGGGCCTTTCAACTTTTGGTAAAAATCGTCCAATGACGTTGCCATACCGCTTTTTCTAAATTTTTAACATGGTGGTATAGGAAGAAATTTAATAAAAATATGCATAAAGAGAATTTTTTTTTTTTTTTTTTTTTTAAGAATCCTTATAAAATTTAAAAAGAATTATTTATAACAAGACTATGGATGAAATTCTTTCTATGACAGAATTTAATTTAGTACGACAGGACTAATGATATTTGTGTTTTAACACCCTTAAAAAAAAAAAAAAAAAAATGATAAAGGGCGTTCGGTAAAATTCCTAGACCCATTTTCATATACTAGTATATTGATTTTTAATTCCAAATAAATTATTGGAATTTGAATGCATTGATTGTATAGTATCTTCCCCTAATTGTTTAATACTTATATACTAAATATTTTAATTTTTAAAATAATCTTAAAAACAATTTCGCATTTCTTGTTAATAATTAACAGTGTCAATTTCTACAGAACAAAACATAATAATAAGAAATAATAATAAACTGATTATTCGATACTTAAATTATACTAAAATTCATCACAGATAAATTTATATAATGCATTGACATTCAGTCAAGACCCGTCGGCTATGTGGTCAGAGAACAGAACTAAGAACCCGAAGACTGTGAGTTCGATCCTCACTGATGGTAAGTTGAAAATATATATATATATATATATATATATGTATATATGTAAAAAGGATGGAAGAGGCTGAATAGATTAAATACTACTTTATTGAATAAGGGGTGGTTTGGCTACAGAGGGGCTCTTCATCAGGTAATTATTAATTTAACATTTCAAATTCCCAGGCAGCACTCAGCTGCAAAACAGTAACGGCCTTCTCTCCATCCTAGTCAGGCTCACTCTAACGATTTGTTCCGCGGGTTTTTTCAGCTTACTCGCTGTTGCCACTTTTAGTAGACAATCTTCTATTGGAATGGAGTTGCCAGTCCGCAGAGGTAAATAATAAAAATGTACTGAGTGCTTGACACAGGAGAGCCGGGTGAACACAGCCGGTTCACACTCGGCCCTCGACTGCGAGGCACCCGACGAGCTGGATCTTAAAATAAACAAAGCAGAGAGAGAGAGGAAAAAAAAAAGACAAAAAACAAAACAGAGAAATAAAGAAGGATAAATAGAGAGAGTAAAAAAAAAAATAATAATCTCTAAGCATTAAAAAAAAAAACACAAAAAAATGTATATAGTAGAAAAAAAATCCCCGGACCCAGGAAACCCGTACACTAGAAATTCAGCCAAAGTTTGTGCAATTTTGTAAAGCAAAAAAGGCAGAAAAACGTATGTTAACTTCGCTAAATATTTAGAAAATGTATGTGCAAACATGTAAAACTACGTCTTTCTTCATTAAAAAAAAAAAAAAAAAAGTGTTGCATGGCAATTTTAATTAAGAAAATTAAGTTATACCTTTAACAGAAATTCAGAAGTTTAAAGTTATCAAAATTTGACTGAACTACTTTAAAAATCATACTTTAATAAGTTTTAATGTATATACGCCGAAATGAAATCACCGTAATGCACTAAGTTAATTAAAATTTTCTCTTGGAGTTTATAAAATCACGAAAGGAAATATTTTAAATTTAAGAAAATATATTAGATGATTAACCAAAATCTACGCTTGTAGATATAACACTAAATTTAATATATAGCTCCCACATGGATTAATTTTCCGCATACTTAAAATAACGAAAAGTCCGAAATATTTTATCATGATTAGATGAAAACATTTAAATGCAAATGAAGATAACTCTACGATCATTTACCATGGCGATAAAGTTCACAAATGTCTATCAAGGGACAGCTAGATCCATTAAAATTTCAACATTACATTACGATATTAGATGTTTTCTAGGGAAAAGGAGTTTCACTAAAACGGAATCATTAAGATTTACTCAATGTCTAAGCAGCCTGCTAAAGAATTAATCGTTATATATAAAAAAAAGATTGCTTAAATAAAGAACATTTCATTTATTGAAAAACGTTCGTGGCAACAGCAATTAAGAAAATACTGGATGCTAAATAAAACAGAAGGGATTAAGTCTGAGTAATGTTAATTGTTTTAGAAATAAAAGGCCGGCTGTTGCGTTGTTTTTATAAACAAAAGTACTAAACCTTATTTGAAGGAAGAAATATTACTTAGAAAGAAATATTACTTTTTGTAGTTTATATGTGAAAGTGAAAAGAAAAAATATATTTAGTGTGTCAAAAAATAAGCTAAAAGCTCTGTTAGGTGCAACATTAAACACTCAATTTTTGAGGTAAAATATAATTTATGTCTATAAATATTTATGGAAGATAGGAAATCAAAGCTGTTCACTTAGTTAAATATTTAAACCCTTTTAATCCTTTGAGTTGATTTAGGATTTGATAGCAAGAAAAATCTTCGAAATGTTTCATTTATTGAAAAATGTTTGTGGCAACAATAATTAACTAGTATGTTGTGGCCACCACAAGACTTTCTTTTATATTTTCCTATACAAATTCACTCAGTAATAATAATAATAATAATAATAATAATAATAATAATAAAACTTTTTTTTTTTTTCGTGAAAAGTAAAAAAAAAAAAAAAAATCGATAACTTTGTTTTAAATTATCACAGATTTATAGTTCAACCATTCGTTTTAAAGGTATTGACGAGACCTTTCGAAAAATACCCATCTTGGAAATTTCAGGGGGAGGGGGGGGGGGAGGAAGCGATGCCCCCACATGCACAAAATTTTTTTCCTAATTAACTACTACTATTATCAATAATTCATATTAGTTTTACAATCACATTTTAAGAATAACTCTCATTATGTACATTTATACGCAATTTTGTCCTATACTGCCATGTTAAAAATTTAGAAAAAATACGATCACAGCGCCTCCTGTTGAGCGATTGATCCCCAAATCTAATCAGCACCAGTTTATGTCACGGGCCAACTAAATACCAAGTTTGGTTAAATTTCGTTAATTTTTTTTTTTCGTTAAAAGTAAAAAAAATCGATAACTTTGTTTTAAATTATCACAGATTTATAGTTCAACCATTCGTTTTAAAGGTATTGACGAGACCTTTCGAAAGATACCCATCTTGAAAATTTACTCCCCTCGAGGGGGGACTTCCCCCCCCCCCAGGGGGATTGACGAGGCTCCTACAGGCACAAAAAATTTTCCCCAGTTGACTATCGCTATTATAAATAATTCTTGTAAATTTCATAATGATTATTAAAAAATAATTCTCTTTATGCACATTTATACAAAATTTTGTCCTATATCACCATGTTAAAAATTTAGAAAAAGCGGGATGGCAACGCAACCTGTAAGACAATTTTTACCAAAAGTTGATAGGCCCTAATTTATGTCAAGGTGCAACTATATACCAATTTGTATGAAATTCTGTGCAGTTGTGCCTGAGATACAGTTGCCACAAAATTTTGTCACACACACACACACACACACACACAGGCAGACAGACATTTTCTAAAAATGGTCAAATCGTGTTCTACAGCTCTCAAAACGTGTAAATCCATCAAAAACCCGAGGTCGAAAATTTTTACGAATCCAATACTTTCTTCTATTGAATATAGAAGAAAGTAAAAAAGTGCTGGAAGTCAGCTAACAGAAGAAATTAAGTGTGAACTTATCTGTACTCCTCTCGACGAAGACTTACAAGTTAACTTTGAGTCAAGCATGCAAATCCGATATTTATGTATAAAGTACCAGTAAAGCACCAAATATGTATGAATAATGTTGATTGTTTAAAAAAATAAGCAGCCGTTTCACACGTTTTTGTTGATGGAATTAATAAAATAAACTACATTTTTAGGAACAAATTAAATACAAATGAAAAATTGTTTTGATATAAATTTATTTATTTTATGCTTAAAATGGTATAAATAATGCATATTGTTGTGCACTGTTCGTTTATGGATGCAAGTCATAAACAAACAGGAAAGATTTATTTCAAAATAGAGTGAACGCTGTGTTTACGCTGGCGCTGAAAGAGCTTATAAAATGTAAAGATCTATTCTCTCTTCTTTTCTCTATTTTGATAAAACTCACAACAGGATCCGATTCCAGTGTGAAAACAAACAGTACTATGAAATTGGATAGAGTCCTCACTAGATAAGATATGACAATCTAATGAACACGGCAAATTCATTACATTTTATACATGACGAGTGCTAATCGATTGCGTAGGCCAGAATTTCTACTTACTTCCTTATGCATAATTACTTCTTTATATTTAAATCCTTAAGTTCTATAAACTGACCTATACATTAAAAACGATGAAATCCCGTATAGTAACTTGGAGATATTGTGAGTATATGTAAAATCATATCATCAAGAACGGAGCTGCTGTGACGGACACAAAATATTTATTACAAATATTATACATAGCGGTAGAACTGTCAGCTCAAATGACATTACATCAAAGAGGTTAGAAGAATAATCTCTTTGCTTTGCATTACATACACTGACATATTTTTAGGCATTCAGCTGTCTTGCTGGTCATCTGACACGTTACCTAGGCAACAATTCTGCTTTACTACGGACTCGTAGTGCCATCTCGTATCTTATTGGGATATCACACCCCATCCCTCGTAGTTCAAACGAAAGACTTTTTTCTTTTGACTTCTTACTGGTGGAGTAGTAAGAATCTCGGTTCTAGGGACCCTCGATACATAGGGTCCCTACTCGGTTCCATCAGTTACATTAGCAGTCTTTTTATCTTTAAAATCAGTGTCACTAGGAGGAACTTCTTGCTTACTTTTGATATTTTCAGATACGTTATTTTTAGATGCATCACTCAATACATCATTTACAATATCTGTTCCCGTTACTGTGTCACGAGGATTCTGTATTTGATTAAAACTACAAAAAATATTATTTTTACTAATATTCTGTTCTCTAGACATATGGGATTCAATGGGTCTCGTATTTGAAAATGATTCGTAACCAACATTAAAATCTTCGCTGTTAACATGCATAGGAAAGTTTTCATTCCCCATTTTAGTCATTTCCTCACTTATCCGTAATTGGTTTGCATGACGTTTACACATCACTCCGTCGTTTCTTTTGACAACTTTATAATTTTACCTGACATCCACTTTTTCCCGCTTCCAAAGTTTTTTTTTTTTTTTTAATAAAAGCTAAGTCGTTTAGTTCATATTTATGAAGAGGTTCACTAGATTTAGATTTTGAGGGCAATACTAAATGAAGGACTGGTGTAAGTGATCTACCGAACATTAATTCTGCCGGATTTTTGCCAGTCACTGCATGTGGTGTTGTATGATTTTCTAATAAAAATCGAGAAATGGCTCATGTCATACCAGTTGTGTCCACAGATTATTATACAGATAGGACACTCCCATATATTCTTCGGTAACCGGAATTTGACTGCAACGACCCTATTGTCAACGGCTGTAAGTTTCTCGAGCTCTCCAGCTTACGCAATCGCTCGTCTTATTTTTATTGTATCTATGTTCATATCGTAATGTTAGTGCAACGTTAAACCCAACATCCAACCGACTAACCATTTTTATGTTTACGTTTGGACTTTGTTATTGTTTACGAATTTGATTGTCGAAAGCAATTTATTTTAAGAAGCAAGTACTAAATATTAAGGAAATAAATTTCGAAAATATACATAAACCAGAAATATTTTTTTCATTTTAAAGCATTTTGTATTATTTACACTAAGCAATGTTAAATATTTAAGATTTCATACCATACTGCTAATTCAGCATTACAGTTTGTTATATTAATTTGTACTCTTGAACACGAATGTGTTTGGAAAAATTATTTTCAAACATAATAAAAATTAGTTTTATTTCTTAGAAAATAGCTGCGAATGTTATGATTTTGTAAATTTAAAAGTAGTAGAAAAAGTGAAGGAAGGAAAACTGCACATACGTTTTCGTTGGCAACTTTATTATTGTTTACAAACTTGATTGTCAAAAGCAATTTATTTTAAGAAGCAAGTGCTAAATATTAAGAAAATAAACTTTGAAAATATACATTAAAAAAAAACTTTTTTTTTCATTTTAAGGCATTTTGTATTATTTAAACCAAGCAACGTTAAATATTTAATGATTTCATACTGCTATTTCAGAATTATGTACAGTTTGTAATTTTAATTTGTACTTGAATATGAATATGTTTCACAAAGCATATTTTTAAACATTATAAAAAATAATTTTTATTTCTTAGAAGAATAGCTGTGAATGTTTTGAGGATAATTTTGTGAATTCAAAAACAATAGAAAGTGAAGAAAAAGAAAACTTCCCATACTAACCTGCTACTAACTACTCGCGAAATAGAAAAACAATTTTCGATCAAAGATGCTATTCATGTAGACTTAACACATGTAGTTCCCCTCTGTTGACACTAGTGGTGCTACTATATTTCCGGTTCGCGTTTTAGCTTCACTGTCCTATCTGTATGATAATCTGTGGTTGTGTCAAGCTTTTTAAGTGCATGTGTGACTGTTTGTACTTATCTCTCAGCTTGTCCGTTGGAGGCTGGATGAAATGGAGGGGATTAATGTGTGTTTTATACCATTCATTTCGAGAAATACTCGAAATTAGTACCTTGTAAATGCCTTCCCGTTATCGGAGATTAATTCGATGGGTAACCCAACATTTGAAAAAAAAAAAATTCTCAATGCATGTATGGTTGTCTTAGATTCCGTACTTGGTACGATTTGTATGTCTAACCATTTGCTATAACGTCTACTACTACCAAAAAATATTTACCCTTTAATGGACCTGCATGGTCTACATGAATCCTTTCCTACGCTTTCCCGGATTTCCATTCAAAAAGTTTTAACTTGATAGAATACTAAAATAATTGATGTCATGTTGTGAAATGACTGCGAGTTGGAAATTTGGCGGTTTTCGTTTTCAGCCCCGGTAAAAAAATGCCAAATTGTAGCCAAAACATTAAGCTAAATTAGATAAAAAACCTAAATAACAGTTAAATAATAATAATAATAATATCTAGAAAAATCGACCGCCAGGCGCACGAAAGCCAGCTAGTCATTAAAGAAAAAAAAAAAAACATAAATGTTGAATTCAGGTGCAAAGCTAAAAAATCTCATCCTACTAATACATAGCAGAAAACATCTACCAAATGCCCTGTAGAAGGCTTTACAAAAGGACAAACCCTAAAGTACGAAAAAAAAAAAAAAAAAAAATATTTAAAAAAAAAAATCACACAAACAACATATAATAATTGAGTAACATATTTCTATAAAATTACATTTAATATATTAAAAGTGCTGAATCATACACATTACAATTACACAGTACTACATAATAACTTCAAATATTTAGTTGTATTGTATATACATTATGCGCACAATAAATAGAAAGTTCGTATACCCTGATAATCATAATTAATTTTAATTGGGTGAAGCTTATATCCACAACAAGGATTGTGTCAGAATTGCTAAAATAGGATATGATACAATATATAATCTACATTCGAAGTAACTAATTACTGACTTATAAGTAAATGCAAATTAGGTATAGGAGAACATAAATGGTATGTAGTAAGACTTGAACAAGGAAGCATATGGAAGCAGTTGAAATAATATTAAACTCCATTATAAACTTACGTATATATTATAATATACTCTGCAGCTGTAACGAGAATGTGAATTAAGTCGAAAATTTGTATGTAGACAATTCAAAAGATACGCTGAAAGATTCAGCACATAAATAAATAAATAAATAAGATAATTAATTTAATTTAATTTAATTAAAAAAAATCTGCTAAGGGGTGCATTAGAGTCAAAAATGCTTGAATAAATGCAATAAATAACTGCGGTCTATTTCAACATTTTCTAAACCTTACGACATTTAAAAGTGTCATTCTTACATTTATAAAAGGTTTTTGCGGCAAAATTTTACTGAAGACACAGTGATTGGCCATTCATTTTTCGCTCCTTGGCCGGCTGGTTCTCCAGATCTTAATCCATGTGATTTTTTGTTATGGAGCTATTTAAAGGGTTTTGTTTATCATGGAAATGTTGTAACTTTGGCTGATCAACGTTAAGCGTTCGAAGGACTACATACGTTGCATGCGCGGCAGACCACTGGCGATCAGCTGCGGTCAGTTAATGAAAACACTATTCATCGGCTGCAGATTTTACAACTTAATGATGGGGCCTACACTGAATAATACGCTTAATAGCGCTACACAGTTTCTAGAAAAATTACAAAAATCTATATAATAATAATTTGTATTGAAATTTGCAGCTTGTTTGTATTTTAATGTATCACCCCACCCCACCCCCATGGCGGAATTTCTTATTTATTTATTCGCGGAACCTTTGAGTGCATCCTTCGAGTTGTCTTTATACAAATTTTCGACTCAAACCAGTGATGTCAGATGGTCGAAAATTATTTCCCCAAACAGGTCTTCAATTTTCCCCAAATCAGGGGGTTTTTTCGAAAAAATCCCCAACTTGATTTCTACTAAAAAAGGGATTTTTTTTTTTTTTAATATCAAGCAGATTTAAGTGGATTTAAGCTCAGATTTTTCCCCAAATGAAGGCAATTTTTGAAAAAAATCCCCAAATAACAATAAAGCTATTGAAAATCCCTGGTCGTAGGGATAAATCATTATGTTGCCAACATTGACAGAAAGTTGAACTCCCCAGATTTATCCCCAAAAAAGTCCCCGCAAACATTTGGTCCCCAAAATTGTCCCCAGAAGCCTCAAAAATCCCCAAAATGGGGACAAAATCCCCAATCTGGCATCACTGACTCAAACCGCCTTTTAGTTACAGCTAGAGAGAGCGCTGAATAGGCCAAATTTAATTATGACCACTCTGTATATTACAATGGATTTCGTCTCTAAATGTGGTAAGTCAATGAGATTCTATTAACTTACAAAAGATTAATTTAAATCTAAGATTTAGTTTAGCCATGCATAAGTTAAAAAATATATTTTTTCTTCTAATTTGTATGAGGATTTTATTTAAAATTATGAAGTCTTTATCGACATATTTATCAAGATATGGATGGTCCAGAGACATGTCATCACAGTTTGGATCCTGTTCTATAGCGAATGGCTCCCCAACATTGGTAACCCCCCCATCCAGGGGTCATCACAGTCATAAGTGTGATACCATAGGTGCAAGTGTGTGTGTAGGGCTAAACCATCCATTATTTTAGATTCCCAGTTCACCGCCAATTTTCCATTTCGTAGCACTAGTGCGAAATTATGTGCACCCAACCTCAGTCGTAACCGTATGGTATTAATTGATATTATTTACGTATTTTCGAAAATTACATAAAATATGTAACTCTTCTCACATAAAATCAAAATTCTACAGAAACTCTGTTTAAGAAATTATATCATCGTCCGCGTAAATCAATTGTAGAATTTGTTGCTAATGTATTTGTGTTTTAATATATTTCCACCATATGATCTTATGATATTTTACGCAATTATTTATCTGCAGAGTTAGTTTGTAAAAGAATTTAAAAATCTGTTTATTTAATGGTTTTTTGAATTAAAACTTTAATAAGATTATGGACTATAATATCTGAAGTAAATGCGTTTGGCGTATAATCATTTTAATGACTCAACTGTTGTCTTAATATACAAATATATACAATATATTAAGGGACCAAAAAATTTGAGAAAATAAATTGGTTTACAACGAATATTACTGATATTATTGTGGAAAGTTATTTCATGTTGACATAATGGCAGTTCTAAGTTGGGACAAATTGGATGGTTGTGTTCTTAAGCTATTATAGCAGGCCTGTCCAATCCAAAACACTTGGTGGGCCGCATTGGAAATCTGTTTTATTCAGACGGGCCATACATATGTGTATGTGTTTATATGTTTGTGAATGTAGGAATTAGAGCTGTACCGAGTACTCGTTATATACTCGGTACTCGGCCTACTCGGCTAGTTTGCCGAGTACTCGGTACTCGGCCAAATATGGACTAAGTATTCGGCCAATACCGAGTAGTTGTAAGAATTTCATTATTTTTATGTATTATTGAAAGAAATGTATTCATAAGAGTTGTTTTTTAATAACTAAACTAAAAAAATATGAAAATATAAACATAGTCACTAAACTTTTGCTGCAAACAGCTTTCTGCAGTTAAAACGGGCAAGTAGATTGCCACTAAACTCGATATAGAGACGATTCATGATTTCAGCTTATCCATTTTTGTTACAAGAATTTAAGTATAACCATCTTGTATGTGTGTAATATGCAATTTTTTTTTTTTTTTTTTTTTACAAAAACTTTGTACATAAAATTGTCTCTATAAAACAGACAAAAATAAAATATTTTAGAAAAAAGAACCCTTATATAATACTACTATAGTAGATAATATTTTAGTTACGTATTTGTGCAAATAAAAGTAAGACACTTTTAAAACTGTAAAAAAAGGATTGATTTTTAATTTAAAAAATAATAATTATGAAAAAGGTAAGTACACTAAAATGTTATTAAAAATATATTATCAAATTTGTTGTTCTGCAAATTATGGCCCGAAACCACCTACCTTTTTGCTCTTCTAGAATTTGAAGATTAATGAAGTCTATCATGTTTGAAATGATGATAAAATATTTATTTTAATGTTCTCATTTCATATGTAAATTTCATGCATCTTAAATTAAGCCTATAAAAAACTTTTATATTCTCTAAGAATTATCTGAGAATGATTCGCATCTGAGAAAGACTATATAATAAAGAATGAAGTTATCAGTTATTATGGTTTTAATAATCCACTAAGCTGTAAGTATCAAATATAACAATGAACCAAATTGTGTATATACACTACAAAAGTTCTGAACCGTTTCATGTAAACATGCTGTTTGCCATTTAACTTAATTTTGTGTTCAAAAAGCCTTTTTTAAATTTCAAGATGTGCAAAATTCTTCATATATACGTCAATTTCAATTATTCTTTCTTACAACTACTCGGTACTCGGCCAAGTAGTAAAATGCCGAGTACTCGGTACTCGGCTACTCGGCCAAAGTGCTACTCGGTGCAGCACTAGTAGGAATCATGTATGTATATACTTTTTCGGGGGGAGGGTCGGGGGAAGAATTGGAGTAGAGTACATTAATTTTTTTCATTCATAAATTAACAACAGAATCAGGAAATTTTTGTGAGTATGCATTAATAACTATTATAAATAGACTGGATCTAATAATATTTCACTATAACAGTGTGATATTTTAGCTACCATAATCACTAAAGGTATTTTTACTTCGAAAAGTGAGAATTATTAATTTTGAATATTTTAACCAAAGTTGTCAAAATTTAAATATTGTTAGACCCCTCGCGGGCCGCAGGAAACTACAGTCGGTAACAAAAGTGTCCGAACACTAGCGAAAATTTTTATGTAAAAATAGTACACTTCATACGGTTTTGTTAAATAAGTCCTTATCGAATCATGTTCTTACACTGACTGAGAAAAGGATTCGACAAGGATTTATTTAACAAAACCGTAAGAAGTGTACTTTTTTTACATAGGAATTTTCGCTAGTGTTCGGACACTTTTGTTACCGACTACGGAGGCCCGCGGGTTGGCGCCCCTGTGTTATAGGATCCTTGATTTCGTCCTATATATAAATGCTCATTAGGATCAGGGAATGGGGTGGACATGAAAACAGGTAAACTCTTATTGATGTTCCTTAAGCTAATGTCAGAGCGATTGAGCAAGGTGAAAAGTTGTATTGCTCAGCTAAAAATGATTTATTTTCATAAAGACCACATTGTAGCTATAAACTGATTTACGCGATCGCTTCAACGATGTTCACATAAGCTTCGCTATTCCAAGTCGTGTCTACAGATATCGATGGAGCCAGAGTACTCCAGGAAAACATTTCGCATATCTTAATTCATCTGTTATTAGCCTGAAGAGTTGAAAATTGGTAGGCAGTGAATCTGAATATGTGCTATTTGTGCCAAATTCTGATCCTGCTGTATGGAAAACGGAGCAAGAAATAAGACTCATAGACCAGGCTACATTTTCAAGCTTTCAAGTAATCAATTTTGTCTTTTTTGGGCCCCCCAACAGGAACATTTTTCTATTTTTTCTGCGTGATACCAAAGGCAGACTTGATGGTCTCCTGCTGCTAAAATCCATTCTTTGCAAAATCTGTCTTGATGTGAGGATATGATTTGTGATTCCACCTTCATTGAACTGAGCTATAATTTGTCGTGTTTTTGTACCTCACTCCTTCACAGCCCTTTTCGATCAGAATTGTCTTTATTGTTGGAAATTTAATTTTTTCTTAACTGCCATTCTCTAAATATCTGAGATACTATATGGGCGAAAAAATCCTAAGAGTCGTCGTTTCAGAGATGTGTGCACTAACGGCCGTATTCACCATTAACTTCGACTCCCGGTTCAACACAAAAACTTGAAAAGCGTCTGAAGGCAGAGTACAGTTTTCCAGCAAGATTTGGCACGCTGTTGCTGCCATCTAGCATCTAATATTTCATATAATTTTTGATTGATTATTTTCCCGTAAAAAATCTGAAAATATGTGTACCGCTAGATGGCAGAATCAACGCGTCAAAATTTCTTGAAAATTGTCACCCCGCCTTTATACGCTTTTCAATTTTTTGTGTTCAACCGGGAGTCGAAGTTATTGGTGAATAACAGAATTTTTCTTCTCGCCCTGACGATCATCCTACATTCAAAGTCAATTTTAAATGAAACATTTACCCATTTCGCCTTACATGCTTTCGCACTATTTACTTAATTCTGAGAACCGTACCTAGAACTGACTTGCCGAATCTGGACGCTTGTCAATTTTTCTTTACTAAAGAACTAATGCATGCGAAAGGACATCTGAAAGGGTGTTTATATAGAATTTTTTAAAGAAAATTGTCAAAGTCGTTGTGGAGATGTAGAATTTCGGTTCCAAAGCATCGTTTTCATGTCCCATATTCGACTTTTCATGTCCAACTTCAGGTTTATCGATTTTTATCAAAATTTGTGGTAAACTCATCTATACATCACATCTGCCTTAATTATCAAGTTTGTTTTTTCATTTTTTTTTTTCGTTTCGGGAACATGATTATCAAAAGATTCCCTACATACGTATACACGCGTCCGCGTACTGACCAATTTCCAAAAATATCCCCTCGGATGATCAAATTTGTGATGGCATGTCTCCGGGTTATCTCTAGGGCTGAGTTCTAGACCGCCATCTGTTGCCCACTGTGTAGCTAGAGCTCCTCCAATACAGGCTGGCTCATCAGGCATTTTGTTTCCCACTCAGCGATTGTTGCCCACGCGGTCCGAATTTCAAGTGTTATCAAATCACATAAAATGGAGGTTTTGCAGCGGAAAATTGCCCAAATCATACGAGAACTGCTTTTAGAACGTTCAGATTTCCAACAGATGAAGAAAGGCGAAAAACATGGGCTATTAATTGTCCAAAAGAAAATTGTACGCTTAGTTTTCAATCACAAACATAAAGTATAATTATGATATGTTTTCTTGCATTTTTTGTACCAATTATTTGTTTTTATTGCTGTTAGATTAATTAAATGTTGTATTTTACAACCTACACTACTTTTCAACGTGTATAAATATTTTAAAATTAACTAATTTAACAGCAACAGTGATGGTTACTTTTTACAATGGTTATAAGAAAATTTCGCCAAATATTACCGCCAAACTTATCAAGTACAAACAATAATTCGCTCTTCTGTTTAGGCAAACTCGCCATTTTAGGCGATAAAGACGCCGAGTAATAAGTCTGCAACTAAACATCGCCAAGCTATATTTCCGCTGGGCAACAATGATTAGCTGTGAGTCAGCTCGTATTATAGGAGTCTTATGTGTAGCTATAGAGTGACGTAAACCAGACTAAACCACATGCTCAAAAAAAAAAAAAAAAAAAAAACTTTTTTGGATTTAAGAGATCTCAAAATGTGTAGTTTAGGTGAAAAATCAATGTTGAAATTTTCGACTGAATAAAATACCTTCATTACTTATGTTAGTCGGGTATAATGCTAGTTTAATAAAGCATTGTTTAATAGGCATAATTTTATTCGAATCACATTGTAAAGTTTCAATAATTATTTTATTTTATATTCTTAACGTATAATTTTTAAATGTTGTAACATACAATTCAAGAAACTTTATAACTAAGTAAACTAAGGAACTATGTAACTTTATAATTATTTAATAAATTCCTGTAATAGTATACAGAAATTATCTAAAATTATTTTCCAATACTTTGATTTTTATTTCGAAACATAAAAATAGACATTTACGAAATATTTTACATATCCTGCCTTAATTATCTTTCAGTAAATACCCTTGCCAAATAAAACTTTCATGCCATCCCACTAAATCCCTGTTCCATGTAATTAAAATCTCTGGGGATGTAAATAGCACGGAAATAATTAAAATTCAGGAATTTTCAAATGTAGCCTTCGTAAATAAACAGCTGATTTCCCAATATGGCAATTTTCTGATTATCATGGTAAGGTTCTCAACTACTGTCAGAGACTGTTAGATGGAACCTTTTTTTTTTTAAATTCATTTCATTTATTTAGTCTTATCATTTACTTTAAGGGTAACAAAATATAACTTATATATGTATATATATATATATATATATATATATACATACACACTGTAAACGTAAATGTCTTATATTCAGTTTAAAAAGTGTCTTAAATCGATGGTCAATTTTTAAGCGAAAAAAAAAGTCTTACTTTTTAAGACACCTTTTTCCATCAGAAATTAAGATATTTCAAGTGTCTTAAAACGCCGCCATGTTTTAGGCTTAAAAACACCGCCATGTTAGGCATAAATATACTACCCTTTTTAAGGCATTTTAATAAATAAATAAATAAATAAATATGGCGTGCGATTATGTTTTTATGTTAAAACTATATTTTAAAATTGTTTAGAGCATTAATGAAATATTTATATAAAAAAAGAAAAAAAACGAAAAAAGTCATTTTTCGACGTTGGGATTCGAACTCACACTGTCTATTGAAAACGAAACCTCGAGCCAAGCATCGTCGGAATGAAGAATTTACCAATCACGCTACCGTCGAATACAGCAATACGTGTTTTTTTTTTTTTTTTATATATATATAATATACTGCAGTATTCGTGAAACAAATCGCAGTGTTATGTTTTATTTCTCATTTTTTGCCATAAAACTATTGATAGTATGGTATCTTAAACTTAATAAATATTATTATCTTAAATTTCATATTTAGAGGACCAAAATTTTTTAATAATGCATAACAAGTATGTGAAGCTTGCATTCCTCGATGATAACGATTTCTTTCCTTAAAGTGATATTTAAATAAAAATGAACTGTAATCATGAATACAGGAAAATTTGTAATTTTACATTTAGATGTAGGTGACTTTATGAAAGAAAAATGTTTCTAAATGAATAATAATAAAAAGAAAGAAAGGAAAAAATATGCACAAATTATTTATGATTGTTCACTTATAAATTCGCTTTCTTCTCTACAAATTACTTGCTACATCCGTCTTCACACTTAATATAAGAAAGCTTTAAAGACAAAGATTTTTTTTTTTCGGGGGGGGGGGGGGACAAAATAAGCTTTGTATCTAAATATGTTGTTTATGAACTGTGTTAAAGATAATAGCATGCAAATATCATTCACATCCCTACAGTATTATTCCATAAAAATATAATTTCATAAAGCTACCGTAATTTAAGTAGTTTAACTGGTTATTATATAAAATAATAATATACTTATTGAATGTGGAAAGAAGTAGGATAAGCATATTTTCTTAAAGTATATTCCATATGAAAATTTTTCTAAGTAATGCAAGTGTCTGAATTTCTAAAGTGTCTGAAAATTCAAACGCGTTTTGCTGTCTGAAAATTCACGTATTTACGTGTTTCAGACATTTTTGTGTCTGAATTGATATTTCAGACATATTTCCGTCTTAAATTAAAATATCTATAAAGTCTAATCTATATATTTTAAGACATTTACGTGTCTTGAATGCCGTTTCAGTTGTTTTTATGTCTTTCTTTAAGACCCTTTCATTTGCAGTGTATATACCGGGTGATTCAAAATAGATGTTACAGCAATTATCTCGTAAACTAAGAAAGATAGAAACTGTTGTCAAAATTTGGGAAATTTATTTGATTTATTCTTGCTTCCATGTTGTTTTTTCTGTAAACTATAAATGAATTAGGTTGTTTTTATTACATCGTTTATGAAAAGAATTTGATTCAATTGGATAGCTGATAAGTTTTAAAAGGTTTAAATAAGTTTTGTTTACATTATAGAAAAACGTTTTTATCTTGAATAAAGTTAATGTAATTTTTTACATGGAAGTAATTATGGATATAAATTAAATTAAATTAAAGTAAATGTGAAATATTGCCACTTACTGTTTATTCTGAAAGATATACTTTTGTTTTTTGTATAACATCTGGAAATTTAAACGATGTTTATCATCGGCATTTTTGTTCACGCGTTCTTTCAGCGATTGCTAAATTAAACTAATAAGTTTAGTTAAAGTTCAATAGATGGCGTCGTGATTATTTCCGAAAGGAAAAATGCAAATTAAGTGTGACGTTACTTGAAATCGCTACTTATTGGATGCATGTTAGAATCCTTTGAATAGTATATAAGAGCTAACTTCATTGCATTCGAGGGTCAGTTTTTAGTTTGCTGCATTAACGATAGCTCTGTTTGCTAGTCGTAATGAAGGTGTTATATTAAGTTTAAACATGAAAGTTGTTTTATTAAATTATTTTTCCTTCATTTAAAATAATTTCTTCAGATATAAGTAATTAAAATACAATGTGGCTTTAGTTTTCAAGTTTGTTTACCTTTTCCCCCCGTTTCCCTTCCGTGTAGTGTTGCCGTTCATTATAAAAGTTTGAACCATGGAGTCAGGTATTTGTGTCTGTTGTTCGTTGGCCTTTAGGGTTAACGTCGTATGCCTGCCATGTTCTTTGAGAAATGTTGTTTGTTAACTTTAAGAGTTGACATCGTTTTTTTTTACATTTATATAAGATTTAAGATTAACTATTTTTGAATATAAAGTTTTAAATTGAGTTAGTGCTGGACGCTAATTTTTATCACTTGCCTAAGATGAATTTAAATGATTGTTTCAACTTTTATTAAATATTTCAATTGTTAAGTTTTTAATTTTTCTTGTTAAGTTTGTTCAATAAAATTGTTAGTTTGTTTTATAATGACTTTGTCATTCTTTTGAACTGCCTTATACACATTAACTTAAGTCTTTGAGCTAACTAATGGAGTTGTTTCCACTGCATGATATTATGCTTTGCTAAATGTTAAATTAAGCCATATTGGCGACAACATAGGTTATGGGCTACTTGGTATAGTATTACAGCCCATTGGTTGGTATTTTTTGAAAGTTAATTTTTTTTGGCAGTTCTAATTTTTTGAGGATGGCAGTCAATATTTTACCTAGTATTGAAAAATTAGGAACAAACAACTATCATACTTGGAAAAAGGATATCCGTTTTGTGTTAATCGAGAAAAATTGTTGGAATATAGTGAATGGGAGTGAAACACTACCGGAGGAGAAGGACGGAGCGGTAACAGGGAAAGGTCACATAAATGACTTTAAGCAGAGAGCTAGGATAGCACTTTCAACTATTTATTTAAATGTGTCTCCACAGTACAGATGTTTGATAGACAGTTGTGAGTGTCCTGTTGCGGCCTGGAAAATTTTAAAGCAAAATTTCATTAGCGATTCAAGAGCGCAACACATGCAGCTTGTAAATGAGCTGTTCCATTGTGTAATGAAGCCTGGTGAGGGTATAAATATGTATGCATCAAGAATCTCCAAAATTGCTGACGAGTTGAAGGAGTCTGGACATGAGATGGAAGATATATATCTTTGCTTCCAGCTGCTGAGGAATGTTCCTGACAAATTTGAGTCTGCCACCCAGTACATCTTGCGATGGTCTGAAAATTTTGAGTTCAAGAAAATAGTCGTGGAACTAGTAGCTGAAGAAACGAGGCTGAAACTCAGGGATGCAGATCGAGTAGCCAATAGAGTCGAAGTCCAGAATGTTCACCATCAGCAAAATGGTAAGAAATCATTTCCTAAATCTATCACCTGCCATCGCTGTGGTCGTCGGGGACATATTAAAAGAAACTGTTTTGTTAATTTAAATAAACAGGACAATAGTACTCCTGAGAACTCTAAATTTAATTATAGTAAATCTAATGTTAAAAGAGCTAACTCTGTCACCCGTAACAAATCTAAACAAAATTCCCCCATGTCTTATATTGCTCAATCTTGCATAAGTAATTCTGATGATGAGTGCTGTTGGGCTTTCGATACCGCGGCCTCTCATCACTTTTGCAAGAATTTAGACTATTTTTCTGAATATAATCCTATTGAAGGTGAAAGTTTATTTGTTGCCGTTGACGGAGTTAGTTTTCCTATTATTGGTAAAGGTTCTGTTCATCTAATTTTTGATAATAATTCTTGTATTTTGCAAAATGTTTTATATTCCCCCAGACTAAGAAAAAATTTAATATCTGGTCCGAAAATGGACATTAATGGCGCCAGTTTCTCTGGTAGAGGAGGAAAAATTGATGTTATTGGTAGAGACAACGTAAAAATCTTTTCTGCTGTGCTTGACAATGGTATTTACAATGTTTACCCTAAAGTTTATAAAAATGTTGATTTTAAAGAGAATGGGGGGCACGTTTCAACTATTACTTCAACTGTTAATGTACCCAGTAATAAAAGTATTGAATTTTGGCATGGCCGTTTTGGACATGTTAGTCCAGAACTTATAGTTCATACTAGCAAATGTAATGGGGTAAAAGGTTTACCAAAGTTGAAACGTGGAAATTTTTTTTGTGAACCTTGTCGTCTAAGCAAGCAGAAAAGGATTTCTTTTAAATTAAATGAGAACTTTCAATGTAAATCTCCTTTAGAGAGAATTTTTATGGATGTCTGGGGACCGATAAAAATTTCTGGTAACAATGGGGAGAGGTTTTTTCTGTCTATTATAGACATGTTCTCAAGAAAAACTGCTTTATATCCTATGTCTGAAAAATCGCAAGTGTTTTCCATTTTTGAAAAACACATAGCTAGAGCTGAAAGGCAGTTAGGAAAGAAGCTTAAGTTTTTGAGAACAGACAATGGTTCTGAGTTTGTTAATGACAGTTTTCGAAATTATTGTGAAAAGAATGGTGTCACACATGAATTAACCAATACCTTCTCTCCTGAGCAGAATGGTTTGTGTGAACGCGTAAATCAAACTGTCTTAAATTGTGCCAGAGCCATGTTAATAGATAGTGGACTGCCCCTCACTTTTTGGCCAGAGGCTATACTTTATTTTGCATATACATGGAACATAGTAATACACAAAGGTCAAAGTAAAACCCCCCTTGAATTGTATAGTGGACACAAACCATCAGTTAGGCACCTTAAGCCGTTTGGGTTGATCACATATGTAGGTATCCCTAAACAGAAGCGGTCTCATAAGCTTGACCCTAAAGCTCAAAAAGGTGTTCTTGTAGGTTATGCGTTGCGAACCAAAGGTTACAGAGTCTGGTTAGAGGAGGAAAATAGAATTATAGAAACTTTGAATGTTACGTTTGGTAATTCCCTCTTCAGCAAAAACAGTGGAGCAGTGCTGGGCACCTCTTCAATTGATTTGGATCTGTTCGGGGATAATCCAGTAGATCGTTCTGGATCCGATCCTGTTGATGTAATCCTCCAGGACAGATCTGATGAAGTTGTTGAGGATGACCCAATAGCAAGTCCTGTTGATCCTGAACCAGATGTTGTATGGGTTCGTAAACCTGTCCCAAGGCCCACAGGAAAACGTGTGGATATTTACTATTATCCTGAGGGGTCAAGTACAAGGCTGAGGTCAATGAATGATGTCCAAAAATATTGTTCAAATCATAATTTAAATTTTGTGCCGGAACTTTTTGACTTTTCTGGTAATAATCTTTTTGAAGGGGTGGTAAAACAAGAACCTGTTACTTCTGTTTCACAGACTGAATGTAAGAAACTTATCTGACTAGATTTAACTGTTCCAAAAACTTTTAATCAAGCCTTAAAATCTGAACAATATCTAAACTGGAAAACAGCTATGGATGAAGAAATTGACAGCATGCGTAGTCGCAAAGTCTGGCACCTGGTTGAGTTACCAAAGGGCAAAACCCCATTGGGAAACAGATGGGTTTTTGCAGTAAAACGAGATGAGCATGGAAACATTGCTCGTTTCAAAGCAAGATTAGTTGCCCAAGGGTTTAATCAGGTGAAAGGCGACACGTTTGATGAAACATTTTCTCCAGTTGTTAACTTTTCAGTTGTTAGATTTTTCTTTTCTCTTTTGGTGTCCCATTTAAATTGGTTTGATTCCCAGTGTGATGTGAAATGCGCTTATTTGTATGCTCCCTTAGATGAAGAGATATACATGTATCAACCACCTGGGTATGTTGTCAAGGGCAAGGAACATCTTGTATGTAAACTTGACCGAGCATTATATGGGTTACATCAAAGTGGACGTTTATGGTTTTATGAGTTAAATCGTGTTCTTTTAGATTTGGGTTTTGAAAAATTTAATTGGTGCAATTGCACATACAGGTTTAAAGATTTTATCGTTCTACTTGTTTATGTAGACGATATTGTAGTTTTTGGTAAAACTCAATCACAAATTGACAATGTGATTAGTTTATTGGGACAGAAATTTGATTTGAAAGTTTTAGGAAAGACTAAGAAACTATTGGGAGTGGAATTTGAGTACAATAATGGAGACGTCCAATTGTCCCAGTGTACCTATATAGAAGAGATTTGCGAAAGATTCAAATCTTTTCATATCCCTGTTTCTTCTCTTCCAATTGTCAAAGGCTTGAAATATTCAAAAAAGGACTGTCCGACAAATCAACTTGAAATTGATGAAGCATCCAGGTACCCATATAGGAGTTTGCTAGGTTGCTTATCTTTCGTTGCTGGTCGTACACGTCCTGATATTGCTTATGCCACAAATATTTTTAGCCAATTTCAGAGCTGTCCTGGTCTAACTCATTGGAATGGTTTGGTCAGATTATTAGGATATGTTTATTACACTAAATATTATAAACTTAATTTAAAATGTAATAAACCAGATTTAATAGCTTTTTCAGATACAGATTTTGCAATGAACCGTGATGATTTTGTGTCAATGGGAGGGCAAATAGTTTTTTTGGATGATAGTCCTATCTCATGGAGGACGTTTAAGGAGAGGGGTGTAAGTTTATCCACCATGGAGAGTGAATTTATCTCCATGTGTGAAGGTGTAAAGGAATTAAAGTGGTTTGATCATATACTGAAAGATAGCTACAAATTTAATTTAATTTCTGGTAAACATAACTCTCCTGTTCTATATGCTGACAATCAATCCGCTATAGATTTTACAAAATCTCCCATTGAAAATAACAGGTCAAAACATATAAATGTTAAATTGTTTTTCATTAGGGAATGGCTTTTCGAGGGGCAGTTCAGTCTTACATATATTCGTAGTAAATTAAATTTGGCAGATCCTTTTACAAAATCGTTAACTAAATCTGATTTATCAAAATTTATTAATAAAGTTTTCTTAAAGTAAATATAAATTTTTTTTTGGAACTATGTTTTTCTATAAAGTTTTTTTGGAGCTATGTCTCATATAAATTTTTGGGAACTATGTTTCTCTATAAAGTGTTTTTGGAGCTATGTCTCCTATAAAGTTTAAATATAAATTTTTTTATGGAAGTGTTTCCATAAGTTTGTTTGAAAACTGTTTTGCACATGATTCAGGGTTTTCATGTTCCCATTGAAATTGTAATGTATAATATAAGTTCAATTAGTTTTTATTCCTTAGTTGGGATATGTGAGACACGGCGCCGTGCGAATGATCTTTGTATTATGTGAATGTTTTTCATATTTCATGTTCTTCATACTTATGGTTTGAACTCATCTTAATGTGTTAATGTTTTTTTTAATGGGGATATGGAAATTTTGTATATAAATTGTGTTTAATGTTTTCCTATTCTTTTCCTATTCTAGTAGATTGATTAATGGAGAACTGTTTGTGAAAAATGCTTTGTATTTGGAAGAGCAACATATGAACTGAAGCTGACCAACAACAAAATGTTTCTAAAATTTTTTTTCCAGTAGAAGTTTTACTGTGTGTATTTTTCTTTATTGTTATATGTAAAAATTTCAGGCAACTGATATTTTTTTTTTTTAAAGAAAACCAACATGGTGGGGGGCATTATTGTCAAAATTTGGGAAATTTATTTGATTTATTCTTGCTTCCATGTTGTTTTCTCTGTAAACTATAAATGAATTAGGTTGTTTTTATTACATCGTTTATGAAAAGAATTTGATTCAATTGGATAGCTGATAAGTTTTAAAAGGTTTAAATAAGTTTTGTTTACATTATAGAAAAACGTTTTTATCTTGAATAAAGTTAATGTAATTTTTTACATGGAAGTAATTATGGATATAAATTAAATTAAATTAAAGTAAATGTGAAATATTGCCACTTACTGTTTATTCTGAAAGATATACTTTTGTTTTTTGTATAACATCTGGAAATTTAAACGATGTTTATCATCGGCATTTTTGTTCACGCGTTCTTTCAGCGATTGCTAAATTAAACTAATAAGTTTAGTTAAAGTTCAATAGATGGCGTCGTGATTATTTCCGAAAGGAAAAATGCAAATTAAGTGTGACGTTACTTGAAATCGCTACTTATTGGATGCATGTTAGAATCCTTTGAATAGTATATAAGAGCTAACTTCATTGCATTCGAGGGTCAGTTTTTAGTTTGCTGCATTAGCGATAGCTCTGTTTGCTAGTCGTAATGAAGGTGTTATATTAAGTTTAAACATGAAAGTTGTTTTATTAAATTATTTTTCCTTCATTTAAAATAATTTCTTCAGATATAAGTAATTAAAATACAATGTGGCTTTAGTTTTCAAGTTTGTTTACCTTTTCCTCCCGTTTCCCTTCCGTGTAGTGTTGCCGTTCATTATAAAAGTTTGAACCATGGAGTCAGGTATTTGTGTCTGTTGTTCGTTGGCCTTTAGGGTTAACGTCGTATGCCTGCCATGTTCTTTGAGAAATGTTGTTTGTTAACTTTAAGAGTTGACATCGTTTTTTTTTACATTTATATAAGATTTAAGATTAACTATTTTTGAATATAAAGTTTTAAATTGAGTTAGTGCTGGACGCTAATTTTTATCACTTGCCTAAGATGAATTTAAATGATTGTTTCAACTTTTATTAAATATTTCAATTGTTAAGTTTTTAATTTTTCTTGTTAAGTTTGTTCAATAAAATTGTTAGTTTGTTTTATAATGACTTTGTCATTCTTTTGAACTGCCTTATACACATTAACTTAAGTCTTTGAGCTAACTAATGGAGTTGTTTCCACTGCATGATATTATGCTTTGCTAAATGTTAAATTAAGCCATATTGGCGACAACAGAAACATACTTCCAATTACAAAATTAGAGCAAATTAAGAGTAGATTTCAGATATGGCATTTTTTTTTTGTCAAAGGGGCTGTATACATATTAAATACGAAATTTAATTTTTATACGGTCCCTTCTATCATGTGACTTATATTTAGAAAAATATTCTCCTCGCTCTAACAAGCAAAAAAAAAAAAAAAAATCATCTCTCTAAGTCAAAATCTCGCTGAGTTATTGCAATTTGAATATGATGACTTACACCACTTTTTTTTCAATTTTGGCATCTATTTTTCGACGCCAACGGGCTGATTTTAGGGGGTTATCTTTGAGTTGAAAAAAATTAAAAAAAGATCCTTTTTTTTTTTAAATAGCAACTAAAATCGTTCAAACACGTGAAATCAACAATTTTAAGAATTTAATGCAAACTTACATTATTTCGTATTGTTAAAAAATTTAATAGTTAAATTTTTTAGGGGGTCACCTGCAAATTAAAACACGTTAAGAGAGGGAAAAGACTAAAAAACTAGCAAAACCGTGTGAAATTTTCGCGCTTTATTTTTACCACTTTCCATCATGGTTGATAAATTTAATGACTTCGGCTCTTTAACAATTCCAGCAAGATTGAAAAGTGTTAATGACTTCGATTTGTCTGTCTGTCCATCCGTCTTTCTGTGTGTCTGCACTCTAACTCCCGTGAATATTCATAGAATTTCCTGAAACTGATATATGTTATTTTAGTACACTATCGGATGTTCCTTATTGAAAATGGAGTGAATACATCTGCTAGCTTGTGCACAGGGACACCCGAAAGTATTCCAAAGCATTGTGTTCTATGAGAGGTATTTTTATAAACCATATTTTAATACCTTTAATTTATGCATATATTAATAAAATTGAAATACGTTATTATAGTTTTCTATCGAATGTTTTCTATAGAAAATGGAGCAAACACCATCACTGGTTTGTATACAGGGACACCCGAAAGTATTCCAAAGCATTGCGTTCTATGTGAAGATATTTCTATAAACCAAAATTTAATTACTTTGCATAAATCTTAATGAAATTGAAATATGTTATTCATATGCACAAAAGAATGCTTTCTATACTGTACAGTACGATTAACAGGGCACGCAAAAATATTCAGTTACGTTAAGGGTTATTATTGGACATTTGCTGGAATTGTATTTTCGTTTACATTAAACATTTTCTAACAAGTTTTAACTGTGAATAAGATTTCAATTTGCATTTTTTTTTTTTTTTTCTGACTGTCCACCTGTCCGTCTGCCCGCCCCCAGCGTCTGTAAATATTTTCAGAAATTTTCAGAAATGATATATGTTATTCAGGTTTACTATATGATATTCCGTATTTAAAATGACATTAATTAATTCTTTACAATTGGTTTATGTACAGGAACGCACAAAATATGCCAATGTATTGCGTTTTGGGACAGATATTCTTATGAATTACATTTAAATAATTTTATACTGTAAAAATCAAAAGGAAATTCATATTTATTGTTAATATTGTAAAATAATGTTTTGTATAGAATTTGATATAGTATAGATGTGTAATTCTATGCCAGGGGGTTACCGCTCTTCTCAACAGCCGTTTAATTATAGTGCCTATACTTATCAAAACAAAAATCAAGTCTGTTATCAATTTCCTTGAAACTTGCAAACCTTCATCAACTTTTCAAGTGGCAACTAGATATGGAATCCAAAGTACCAAATTCGCATTTCCTGTACTTATTTCTTTCTAATACCCATAAGGTAGAGAAAGTATTGTTTTTGGGCCAAATTTTCGAAAGTGAGTTTTTGATATATTTAGACGTTTTGAGGTTCCCTGAATATGAAAATCGTGTTTTTAGTGGTTGGTCTGTGTGTGTGTCTGTCTGTTATCGGTTTATCTCAAGAACAAATAGCAGCAGACATTCCAAACTTGGTATTTTAAATATGTATCATATAGGGAGGCTACACTAAGCTTTCAATTGAGATGAAGCAAATGGTTCGTGTACAGAGACCCTCAAGAATATTCAAATACATTACATCTATGGGGAAAATTGCAGGTAAGTAGAGTTTAACACCTATAGACTGCGAATATATATTTTTTATATGCATAAAAACATGCCTCATGTAGAATATGGCAGGGAAATCATTCACTGTTCATTTACAGGGCTGCACAAAATAACTAGATTATAATGCGACAATAGCTGAAAATTGATGAAAGTACATTTTAGGTTGTGCCGTATATTATTACTATAGATTTATATTTAGGTGCACTTTGTGGTTTGTACATATTCTTCAAAAGATATACAGGGTTGCAAATATTTAAACTATAATATTCTTTTTTATTATTAGTAAGAAAGTGCTTTATTATAATATTTTACCATGTCCAGGAAAGCTGCTCAGGAATGGAAATGAATTCCTCATAGATATATGATAAATAGTGTATGTTTTTAAGCTAAATATGCATCGCTTGTGTTTTGCGTATTTACACGTGTTAAGGCTTCCTTATTACCAAAGCCATATTTTTTAATGTTTGATTATTGCGTGCGTCGAATAATTTCAGGAAACGAATAATTTCCGGAGATCTCCCCTCACACAGAACTAATTATCATTAAAACTCTTCCGAAGCCTAATCTGAATTATTTTAACGTAGGTTTACATAACAGTACTCTTTATGTTACCTCTTAATTTCCAACCTGTATTTATGGTATTAACTTTCAGGGTAATAGAAAGTCGTGTGAGTGGCACACCAGATTATTTGTTGTTAAATTTTGCTGATAATTCATATATGTACAGATCAACGAATAAAAATTTACCTTTCGTATTCAGGAGGCCTCAAAAAATGTGATATTATACAGAAAGAAAATCGCTCTCCAAAAGCTACTTTGTTTACAGTATGGGTATGAGAAATTACTTTTGCGTTCTGTGTCAGCAGTGTTCTTCGAAAAAAAAAATGCAGCAAACACTTACACCAATTACATTTAATAATAATAAAAAAAATGTTTACCTTAATTTTGGGTAGCCCTGTATATTGTCTATAAACTATATACACATGACTTTGTGTACGTAAATTTAGTGTTATATGTAAAACAAGTAACACAAAATGAAATAAACTTCCAACAATTCCCAAGTATAGCTCCGATATATCGAAATACTCTGGGTAACCCTGTAAATGAATGTTGAATGGTTGCTATACCAGAATCTACATAAAACATGCTTTTATGCGTATAAAAAATTTGTTCTTTTCATTTTGTTTAAGGCAGTCTGTACATGTCACACTGTACATATGAGAAATTTCGCTCACAGACGTAATGTATTTGAATTCTTTTGGATGACCCTGTAAACAAACAATTGTCTGATAGTAACGAATACTTTAGTGTAGCACCGCAATATGATACGAATTTAGAATGTCGAATTGGATTTTCTGCTACTATTTGTTCTTGAGATATTCTAATAACACACAGACACACACACACACACCAAGGGAGAGAGAGAGAGAGAGAGAGAGAGAGAGAGAGAGAGAGAGAGAGAGAGAGAGAGAGAGAGAGAGAGAGAGAGACCAACCACTAAAAACATGATTTTTGAATTCAGAGGATCTGAAAACATGCAAATATAACAAAAGATAATTTTCGGTAATTTGACTCAAAAACAATTCTTTCTCTACACCGTGTATAGGAGTAAGAGAATGTATAAAGAAAGAAAAATGAATTTGAAAATTCCCTTTCAGTACATAAATTATTCATAAATTTTATTTGTTAAAATATCAATGAGTATTCTCTTGTGTATTCACTAGGGAAAAGAAGACATAACAGGTTAAAATAGCCGTCTTTCCCTGAATGATTTCTTTTTCTTTTTTTTTCCCCCAAACGCTGATCAACGTGTGTCTTATTACAAAAGCAATAGTAATTACAATTTCTCACTTTTGATACAACCCCTTAAGACTTGGCGAAAAATGCTAGAATTTTCAAATTGCAATAATTCAGCGAGATTTTGACTTAGATAGATGATTTCTGTTTTATTTTGATTGTCAGAGCGAGGAGAATATTTTTCTAAATATAAGTCATATGATAGGAGGGGCCGTATAAAAATTAAATTTCTTATTTAATATGTATACAGCCCCTTTTACAAAAGAATGCCATATCTGAAATCTACTCTTAATTTGCACCAATTTTGTAAATGGAAGTTTGTTTCTATCTTTCTTAGTTTACGAGATAATCGCTGTAACATCTATTTTGAATCACCCGGTATATATATATATAAGAATAAACGAAGAAAATAAATAATATTTAAATATGACTTATAAAAAAGATTTATGAACTCGGCATAGAGATTGTAAAATGTTTTCCGAAATTTATAAAGAAAAACAGCTTTTACTTTTTAAATATTGCTTTATAAAAGAGAATCCAGAAAGTAAGTCCCGTTTTTAACTTTTGCCACGGAAGCGCTGGGTTCGTGATTTCACACATGCGCTTCCATTTTGGCGATTCTTTCTCAAACAATTGAAGTTATTTGTAGGTCGCTGAGCATTGCGTTCAAGCATTACATGTTCAGCATTTAAAATGTAAAAAAAATTTTTGAACATCCTGTCGCATGCGAGTTATGACTTGTCATCCGCTTTTTGAATGCTAAGAACATTAAACCAATTGAAATTCACAGACAAACTTTCGAAGTTTATGGATAAAATGCGGTGAGGAATCCGATGGTAAGAAGGTGGGTGCGAAATTTCAATCAAAGGCATGAACCATATATATAGCAATTCATATAGATCTATCATCCCCATGTTATCGAGCAAATATTTTTGATCCCGAAAAACAGTTTTGGGAGCCATTATTGAGTATGATACTCGTCAATAGTACTAGAATAGAATGTTGATGAATTTTGAAAATTCCAAAATATTGCGTGGCCTTTAATTGTTTAAATAAATGTATGAAAAAAAATTTGGATAAGTTTTCATCAATAAGTTTTATTTGACTAATTTATGAAAAATATAATTCATATAATCTTTTGCTAATCCAAGCACTCCGAAAAACACTTAACTACGAACTTTTTTGAAAATCTCTACATCCATTTCCGAGTAAACCCAATTTCTGCTATATGATACAATTGGCCGATAAAGGGTTAACAGCGAACACGAATTTTTCTGCCTTGTGAAATTTTCAAAGTCGCATGTTTATAGTAAATGATGTTCATCCCGGCATCAAAACTGATATTTAAGAGCTGTTCTTACATCTTTACGATTAAAATATTTTTTTTCATGCACGTTTATGTGACAATTTCCCCTATTCTCCCATGTTAAGAAAATCGTAAATTTCGAATAACTTCTGAAGTTTTTTAATTAGAATGTTCCAAATACATACAGTTCTTGCCAGTGTCACAAATAATATTTTAAAACTGGTCTGACCTCTCTGCTATCATTTGTTCGTGAGATATCGTATAAACAGACTAACAAACGAACGGATTTACAAACTAACACACTAACGGACTAACACACTAACAAACCAACAGACACCCTACAGACGGACACCATACAAATTCTGTCATTTTCGGATTCCTCACACCTGAAAACGTATACAAAAGTTAAAAAAAAAAAAAAAGAAAAATGTTGTAAATAAATAGAATTCTTGCCAATGTCACAAATAATATTTTAAAATTGTTAATATGCTATAATGGGGCAAAATTCTCCATAGAATAACATTGGCTCTGGCTTCTGGGGACGATAAGTGGAGAGGCCTCTTAACGGCCCTCTTCACTCACCGCCGCCCGAAGCCGAAGCTAATGTTATTCTATGGGAAACTTTTCTTTACAAATAACTTATTAACTAATACATATTTTTAAATTCTGTTTTCACATTCAGAAAATTCTCAGCTGTTAAATTGACGGACCTTTTTTAAAAAAATATTTTTTTAATTTTTTATATTTTATTTTGAAGCTGCAAAATACGAATTTTCAATATGTGAAATTTTTTCATTTTGCAATTTCAAAATAAAATATTTAAAATTAAAAAATTACATTTTTAAAAAAGGTCCGTCAATTTAACAGTTGTGAATTTTCTGAATGTGAGAACAGAATTTAAAAATATGTATTAGTTAATAAGTTATTTGTAAAGAAAATTTCCCCATAGAATAACATTGGCTCGGGCTTCCGGCGACGGTAAGTGAAGAGGGCCGTTAAGAGGCCTCTCCACTTATCGTCCCCAGAAGCCAGAGCCAATGTTATTCTATGGAGAATTTTGCCTCATTATAACTTATTAACTAATATATATTTTTAAATTCCGTTTTCACATTCAGAAACTTCACAACTATTAAACAATTTATCGCTTTCTAAAAATTATTTTTTTTAATATTTAATATTTTATTATGAGGTTGTAAAATGCGAATTTTCACAATGTGAAATTTTTCAGTTTTGAGCTTAAAAATGAAATCTTAAAAAATAAAAAAAAATAAAAAAGTCAATTTTTAAAAAGCGATAAATTTTTTAACAGTCGGGAATTTTCGGAAAGTGAAAACGGAATTTAAAAATATGTATTAGTTAATGAATTATAATGGGGCAAAATTTACCATGGAATAACATTGGCTTCGGCTTTCAGAGACGACAAGTGGAGAGGCCTCTAAATGTTATTCTATGGGAAATTTTATTTACTTATAACTCATTAAGTAATACATATTTTTAAATTCTGTTTTCACATTCAGAAAAATCACAACTGTTAAATTGACGAACTTTTAAAAAAAAAAAACGAATTATTTTTTATTTTAAATATTTTATTTTGAAACTGTAAAATGAAGAATTTCACATGTTGAAAATTCGTATTTTTTCAGCTTCAAAATAAAATATTTAAAGTGTTAAAAAAAAAAAAAAAAAACCGTCAATTTAACAGCTGGAAATTTTCAAAATGTGAAAACAGAATTTAAAAATATGTATTACTTAATGAGTTATCAGTAAAAGAAATTTCCCATAGAATAACATTGGCTTGGACTTCCGGCGACGGTAAATAAAGCGGGGCCCTTAAAGCAAAATGTAAACCCACGAATTGTTAGATGAGTATTTTAACAACCCCTGAACGTGAATGTGAGAGAATGAGAATTAATTGACAACTGGAACCTGTAAAAAGTAATTTTTTTTTTTTTTTTTTTTTGGGGGGGGGGGGGGGGGTGTTCATTTTTTTAATGCCTTCTATTATTCAAGCAAAAATATTTCACTTCTTGACGTAATTTATTTTCATGATTTAAAAATAATTAAAAGGACAATTTAGTTGCATTTAATAATATCTGATATTTTTAGAAAAGTTTACTTTGATTCGTCAGTCAGTCTGTCCGCTTTTTCATATCCATGAATATTTTTAAAATTCCATAAAACCTATATATACTGTGGGACAAAAAAAAAAACCGCTTTCGGATATTTTTATTTTTTCTTTGGAAAACAACCAATTTTAACATTTAAATATATAAAGATAGTGATTTTCTCGGATATCGAATATCCAGAACACTATTGCTTTCTGGATATGGATATGCGATATTTGTCCAAAACCACTATATACGTTTAATCCCCCTTTTTAAGTCCTTGAATTGGCCGTTTTTTAAAGAAAAAATAAAAGTATTCAAAACCGTGTTTTTTTTTTTTTCATTTGTCTCTTAGTATATGTTGGTCAGATTTTTCAGACATACCGCAGGATGCTCCCCATTAAAAGTTATACATGCCATGCAGCGCAACTGGATTGTATACAAGGGCTGACAAAATAATTTAGATATAACGTCTATAAAAGCCATATTTCTTATAAGTACATTTCAACATTTTCTGTATGGCGCTAAACACATGAAATCAACCTATATTTTTTAGAGGCAATAAGAAATATTTATTATAATAAGTAATGTAAAATACATTAATGTATCGTTTACAGGTCCATACGTCCATACGAATTCGTTACGTAATATTGATGGAGATTTATTTTCGTTTGTTCTATGCGTTTTCAATACCTTCCAATGATATTGAAAAATATTTACGATGGATGGGTAAATTTATTTAGAAAATGTTTTACAAAATAATAAAAAGTTATGGATATGAAGCGCTAACAGACTGACAAGCGAATCAAAGTTATAAATACTTAATAATGATAAAAAGTGTTAAAAAAAAAAAAAAAAAAAAAAAAAAACTAAATTAACCTCTAAACTATTCTTAAATAATCAAAGAGAAATTATATCAACACGCGAAATTATTTTTCTTAAAATTATAGAACGCATATTTTCACATGTACACATGATTATATAGATACGTATATGTGCAAGTACATGTACATGATTATATACATAAACATGTATATGCACTTACATTACATACTTAACATAAATTGAAATACCTTCAGAAATCTATAATCTCTGTGAGTGTACAGTGGTAGTTAGATTTATGCTTTAACAAATAAGTTATATAGGTCGATTAGCTTTTACGTTGCATAATGTGAGCTACACAATGGGCAACTGGACGACGGTCTGTGACTTACCCTGTGAGAGTGGTCCGGAGACATGCCATCATAATTTTGATCCTCCGAGGAGAGGAAGGCTCCCTTGCTTCAGTAACACCCAGAGGCATAGTTACTGAACACATAAGACTCCTATAATATGAGCTGACTGACTCACAGCTGATCATTGTTGCCCAGCGGAAATATAGCTTGGTGATGTTTAGTTGCAGGCGTATTACTCGGCGTCTTTAGCACCTAAAATGGCGAGTTTGCCTAAACAGAAGAGCAAATTATTGTTTGTACTTGATAAGTTTGGCGATAATATTTGGCGAAATTTTCTTATAACCCTTGTAAAAAGTAGCCATCACTGTTGCTGTTAAATAAGTTAATTTTAAATATTAATACACGTTGAAAAGTAGTGTAGGTTGTAAAATACAACATTTAAATAATCAAACAGCAATAAAGACAAATAATCGATACAAAAAATGCAAGAAAACATATCATAATTACACTTCATATTTGTGATTGAGAGCTAAGCGTACAATTTTCTTTTAGGCAATTAATAGCCCATTTCTTTCGCCTTTCTTCATCTGTTGGATATCTAAACGTTCTAAAAGCAGTTCTGGCAGGATTTGAGCAATTTTCGGCTGCAAAACCTCCATTTTATGTGATTTGATAACACTTGAAATTCGGACCGCGTGGGCAACAATCGCTGAGTGGGAAACAAAATGCCTGATGAGCCAGCCTGTATTGGAGGAGCTCTAATCGAACCTATAGCCTACCAACTGCGAGCTTGGCGCTCTACCAACCAGGCTATCGCGGTCCTAAAATTATATAGGAATTACATAATAAGGCTAATTACTATATTTTATCCTCTTGTATAAATAAATCAACAAGTTAATTGATAACATATTTAGCCCAATAGATTGCTGAATCTAATTATATTTACATATTTATTTTCAATTTATTTTTAATTTTTACCATTCTTTGAATCCAACGTATGGATAATTCTTGGATAATTATATAACCTTGCTATATTTTTGAAATCTGAATAATAATATTTAAATAGATATTTAAAAAGAAAAAAAAAACTGAAATTAACCAGTTTTGTTTTGTTTTTCTTAATTCTTATAACAAATGAAATTCGCAGAAATTATAAAGGATTTCGAATGGCCAAAAATGAAAAACATAACAATCGTTACTATCAATAATCATTAAATTCTTACCACAAAAATTCATCTATTAGGATAAAAATTTATCTCTCCACAATATGTTCTAAAAGTCTTGCCAACTTATAACAGTTTTCCGGAATCTTTCATGATCATTTTCTCATTCTCATTAATATTATTATGTAAAGATTTACAGTTTATATTAATTACATTTTTCTTTTCATATTTTTTTTTACAAAGAACACTATGAAACAAGTATAAAATTAATTTAGTTTATGGTTAATTTCCCGCAAATGTTGACCACTACGCAAAGTTGTCCATTCACAGGCAATTTTTTAAGTTTCAACTAACTATATTATTTTAAATTTTTCTTTATAGAAAGCATAGAAAAGATAACAAATACTATAACACATTATATATACAACAAATTTTTACATCTTTAATTAAAAAGGAATATTTAAATTTAAAAATAAGTAAGCGAAAGATAATTCTAAATTTTTACACTTGTCACTCTGTCATGCAATTAAATATTTGTTTTACATATTTATTTATTCAAATTTAATATCATTTTAAAAATTACATGTCAGATGAAAATCCTGTTTGCGTAAATTAAAATCTCTGTACTTCAAATATGGTCAAAAGTTACAGCAATTGATTGATATAGACGAACCACTGCAATCATGTTTGTTTTTTGTCATGTCTGTCATCGCTACATTTTTACCTTATTAAGTACGATTTTTTTTTTTTTTTTTTTTTTTTTTTTTTTTTTTTTTTTTGGGGGGGGGGGGGGGATAAAATTTTTGCATTATTTATAAGAAGTACATACATATATATAGGCGCACTAAAAAACATTAAAATAAATTAATATTTAGTTTTACTTTCTTCTATATTCAATAGAAGAAAGTATTGGATTCGCAAAAATTTTCGACCTCGGGTTTTTGATGGATTTACACGTTTTAAGAGCTGTAGAACACGATTTAACCATATTTAGAAAATGTCTGTCTGTCTGTCTGTGTGTGCGTGACAAAATTTTGTGGCAACTGTATCTCAGGAACTACTGCACAGAATTTCATACAAATTGGTATGTAGTTGCACCTTGACATAAATTAGTACCTATCAACTTTTGGTAAAAATTGTCTTACAGGTTGCGTTGCCATCTCGCTTTTTCTAAAATTTTAACATGGTGATATAGGACAAAATTTTGTATAAATGTGCATAAAGAGAATTATTTTTTAATAATCATTATGAAATTTACAAGAATTATTTATAATAGAGATAGTCAACTGGGAAAAAAATTGTGTACGTGTAGGAACCTCGCCACCCCGTTGGAGGGGAAGTCCCCCGTCGAGGGGAGTAAATTTTCAAGATGGGTATCTTTCGAAAGGTCTCGTCAATATCTTTAAAACGAATGGTTGAACAATAAATCTGTGATAATTTAGACAAAGTTATCGATTTTTTTTAACTTTTAACGAAAGAAAAAAAAAAAAAAAACCCACGGAAAACGTTTTTTTTTTTTTTTTTTTTTTTTTTTTTTTTTTAATTGTTATTGAGTGAATTTGTATATGAAAATATAGAAGAAAGTCTTGTGGTGGCCACAACATACTAGTTTACAATTGGAGAAGAAGTTTCTCTGATATCAGCCCCACACATATGAAATTAACCTTAATGTTCTTGATGTTTAACTTTCAGTTCTTTTTTTCTTTAGACAAGCAGGATTTCATACAAAATATTTGTTGTTATACATGTATATATATATATATATATATATATATATATTTTTTTTTTTTTTTCTAATTTTTTAATGACATTTATTTAGAAGTTGTACTACTTTTAAAATTTCTTTACTTCTTGCATGCGAGAGACCTAATAGTGAAACTTTTATCTAGAAAACACTAATATTCCAACAATATTTTCCAAAATTATTTATCAAGTAGTTTGATGTTCACTCAAAACGACTTCTTAAGCAACAATCTTTAATATATTTTGCATCTTTAAAATTACTTTTCTATAAAACTCCTGCTTTAATAAAATATTTACGCGTTTCTCTTAACTACATATTGCATGTAATTAAAATCTTGAAGATCTAAGTACTGAGAAAATTTTATTATGTCTTAGTTCATAAAGTGTAATCTTTTATGTATATAACTAAGTTTCTAATACGAAGGATATGATAATGAAAACTTCATAACTAATGATAGTTGCCATACCTTCTGCTTTTGGTGGAGACTTTATGCCGATATTTTTTAATAGTAAAATTCATTGCATTAAATCGCAGATCATAAATATTAAAGTTTTTATAACAATATTTTTTTTATAAACCTGATTTAAAAAATGTAAATGTTGGCAACAGTGCTAAATGGAATTTTCTGGGATCCATAGCTTGGATAATTATTGAAAATCTTGAATTTACACAGATACAAAAGAGCATCGTGGATTCTGTTGCAATGGCAAGGAGTGTCATTTTAAAATTCAACCCTTAAATGCCAAGTGTTGTCTTTTGGCAACATACCCAATTTTGTCTTATAAAGTATTATTAGAATAATATTAAATCTCTAATGCCTCATGTTTGCCAATTGGCAATAAATTACTTTTTAGCTGTAAACCATAGTTAAAATAAAGTACGGTTTTTTTAAAGTATTTTTCCCGTGATTTATTTAAGAGAGAAAAGAAGTAAAACATTTTTAAATTGTTTTAAAAATAATCAGGCATTTGAGGGCTAAAACTGCGGAATCGATTCCGAGAAACATGAAATGTTAGACGTCGACCAAGGCTAGAACTCGCACGAACTGTACTCCTTTCCGACTAAGGCCGTACGATCGTGCGGGTTAGACATTCACGACATCTGCTTACATTTTTGCATCTGGAACGGTCGTATGCAATAAAATCAAGAAATGTACGATCAATCTAATTGGCAGAAAGTGTAAAGTAGAATTTCCAACAACAAATGTCGGTTATAGTCCATATTCTTCTTTCAGTTTGCAAAAACAGAAGAATGTAATGTTTTAAGGTAAAAGTGTTTGAGGTCGGAAAGGGATACAGCAACTGATGATAATACAGAATTTGCACGTTTTCTGATTTTATTCTTATATGATAGAAAATGAAAATGTAAGAAAATAAATACATACATTTTCTTTATTTGAAGTCTAATTACGGATTTATAACAATTTTGACATCGCACTATTTACTCTAACGAGAAAACGCAGTATAATATATCGTGACGTCACTCTTTATGACAACAAACTGGAGTAATCATTGTTTACATTCGATTTCGTGCTTTGCTTTTCTCCTTGAATCAGTGAAATAGGTTTTGTATTTTATAATAATGTCGGATATTAAAAAATCGCAGTATAAATATTGTATTTTACCACTCTGCACTAATACAACGGATAATTTTTCTCAAAAGCTATTCTTTAGCGTTCCACAGGATCCTATTAAACGAAAACATTGGACAACCGCCATTAAAAGAAAACAATTGAAAATAATGATAATGGAAAATGGTGATAATGATGTTAAATGATTATAAGATGGAAAAGAAATGCTCAGAAATCACATAAACGATTGATAATTACGTAAGTTAAAACGAATTGCTAACTAGGCTAACAAAATGTAAACATTGAAGCATCATAAAGTGTGACGTCAGGCAGCGTTTTGAAGTCACATGATTTTTGGTTAATTTTAAAGTTATTTTTAAAATTGATGAGAACTTTTTTTTGCATTTTTAATAAACTTTTTGAAATTTATGGGGCTAAAACTACTAGAAAAATAGGATTTTATTCAAATCCCTCATGTGTGCAAATTCCTCATTGTCTACTACTAACAATTCGTCGATCAGAGCAGGCCCTACTATTCAGCTGCTAATACAGCTTCTTTTTGGCAACAAGTCGAATCACGCAGTCCAAAATATAACATCATCCCAAAGGTCTCTGAATACGTACATACATCAATGATGTGTATTCCTTTAATCCCATGCTAAACATTGAGTTCCGATGCAATGCAATTTGAGTCAGAGGCTGATCACTACTGAGTCCCACTTTAGTCTGGAGTTTGGTAACTATATGTCATTTAAATTCGAGGAAAAGGCATATTTCGAAATCTTTTTTCTACATTTGAAAAATTATACCAAGGAAATTACTTATCTTAATTATTACCTGCTTAAACCTCATTTACTTATCATAAATTATGCGTCTGCAACTGTGTAATTGTAATAGTTTTTAATACTAATAGATCATAAAGGAACCCTAACATGGTCACTATGATCTTCTAAGAACATGATTCGACAAGGATCTATTTAACAAAGCGGTATTAAGTGTACTTTTTTTAGACGGGGATTATTGCTAGTGCTCGGATACTTTTGCTGCGGAGCGTACGATCAGACTTGTGATCTACGATAGCTGCGATTGTTACAATAGTATTCCTCCCTAAAATAACTCTACGTTTGTTCTTAGAAGATCACAGTACAAATAAGGTGAACTCATGGAATAGGGAGGAAACAATGTATATGAGAGTATGGACTTGCATATTTTTTGGTATGATAATTTATCGGTATGCAGGCTAAGATACTGAGATCTCATGTCTTACTTTATTCTGCAACTATTCGTGACTCACTACTTTTAATGCGCAATGTCAGATCTCATACAGTTCGAATTGTAGAGAACATGCTCGGTGTGGTTACAATACAGCATACTGAGTAGCCAGCACAATGTCCTACTGCAGTAAAAAATGCATGGAAGGACGGTGTTGAAATGTAAAAAACAAAAAACTTTGTATATAAACATAAATATTTGCATCATATTATAACATATCACATTCTTTTCAAAAATACTTTCCGCGTTTCCAAAGCTGCCAACCTAATCTGGCAAAAATGTTAGTACCGCCCCTTTTTCCACACCACTTAATTTTTAAAGTAATTCTCATCAGATTTATTCACGAGGAACTAAGAAATAAACTTCGCTTAAAAAAAGAAAATGGTGTAGAAAAAGGGGCGGTATTAACTATCTTCCGGATTAGGTTGGCAGATCTGTGTTTCAGATACCTCCATTTTCGTTTTTATAACCATGCATTACTTGCTGTCTCGTGAGATTTTCTTCATTTTTTAGCTTCTCATGAATTCTTTTAGAAATGTAATATGTTCCTCTAAGTCTTGTTTGGGTTATTATAAAGAAATACAAAAACTAATTAATTTTCTTTTAGATTATATAGGTGGTTCAAGGAAATACCATTGGTAAATATTTAATATTGTTCGTGAAAGTTTTAACATTTCTGGATTAAGAGGATATCGTGATCTAATAAATTATAGCGTATATTTTGTGGAAAGCTCAATTATGATGATTAATAGTACGAAAAAAAATTATATTGTTAGTTTAATATAATAAATATGTTACTTATACACATATTTTATTTTAGATATTATCTGTTGTTTCTGTAATAATTTTCTATTATTTTAGGTGTTCAAAATTTAACCCCCCCCCCCCCCCCCGCAAAAAAAAAAAAAAAAATCTTTTATTTAATATATTGAGTTATTTTACAATTAACGTTTAATTGATTTAAATAAAAATCGTTTTCATATTTTAAGAAACCTCTCCAAAATTATTCATTAAGTAGTTTGATTTCCACTTCAAAATTTCATTAGACTCATATTCATGAAGTGTTTTGAACCTTTAAAATTACTTTTCTGTGAAAGACTTTTCATAATGAAATATTCATGTATTCATACCAAATTTAAATTTTATTAATTAAACTTTCGAAAATTATAAAGCCTGGAAAGTCTTAAAAACCACACATATTACGTAAACATACTTATTTACGTAACTCTCTAATGTAATGATAAAATAATAATAAAAATCTTTGTGTAGCAATGATGATTAACCAACCCAAAATCTAGGCTTTCGAAAACTAATTTGGATTTTATAATACTCACAGAAAGTGAATTTCATTAAATTATTACTTAAACCTTAAACTTAATGAAAGTGGTATTAATTAATGCTAGTATAATAATTTCTTAAATACAAGGAGTTATTTCGACGATGAACGATAAATATTTAAATTAAAAGTGAAAAATAAATTGAGAATGCAAAAATACAATCAGCCTGTTATCTTTAATTTCAATGATGAACGATAAATATTTAAATTAAAAGTCAAAACTGAATACAAAAATACATTAGTCTGTTATTTTCAATTTCATTTAACATAATACTTGAACTGTAATAAACTTACGTTTATTACAGATGCCACATGCAGCATACAAGCTTCTTTTTCGAAGACGAAGTTGTACAAGTTTTAAAATCTAATTTATGGTACTACCCAGAACCTTATTAAATTTAAACATTCGATTTCAAGAACTTGGTAATTTATTCCAAATTTAAGATTTTCTTGAGATAAGAGAATAGGGAAAATATCGCATAAATCTGCATCATGATGATTATTTTCATCTTGAAAATGTCAAACCAATTTTAAAATGTCATTTATGATACCGACACAAACACCAGTGAATGTGAACAGTTTACTTTGAAAATTTGTTAAGTTATTTGAAATTTAAAATTTTCTCAACATGGAAGAATAAAGCAAAACTTCGCATTAACATGCACTAAGGGTATTACGTATTTCATATTGAAGTAGTTGGATAAGTTTTAAAATGATTATTTAATATTTATGATACTGACATACGTATATTATTAAATATCAAAATTCTGTTTTTAAAAATTCTGAAACTATTCAAAATAAAAAGTTCTCATTACATGGCAGAATATAACAATATTTCGCATGCATTATAGTGATTGTTGTATTTGGGAAAAAGCATGGAATTACATGGAAACTGACATCTATAAAATTATGTAGTAAGTTAAGATAATGTAAATGTATCAATACGGGTGACAGGCAGTGCTGCCACATTGAGGGAAATTTCCCTCAAAATGGGAAAAATTGATGTGATTTAAGGTATTGAGAGAAAAACGGAAATTCTTCTCAAAAAGGGAAAATTTACTTTGTTAGTTTTTAAAGCATTATTTTTTAGATATTTTTTTGACTCTCCAACTCAAACTATTCGAACCAATTTCTCAATAAGCTGAGAGTTTAAAAGCTAATCAGTGCAGTTTTTTCATCTTTTGTAATAAATCTGAAATACTCTGAAGAAATTTAGCGATTTAATTTTTTTCGGCCTAGTCATTTAGAGCATTCCCTGATTTTTATTTATCTATTTTTTTTTTTTTTTCAGAAGCACGTGCGAATATTAACTAGGATTTCTTAGAAAGATACCTACAGAGGGCATTCCAGCCAGGACTTTCGACGGTGGTGCTTATGTCCAACGCCCAGGGCTCTTAGTCGTCTTTTAATTGAATACCATATTTTTTTTAACAGTGAACTTCAATAATCGTCCATAAGCTTCTTTTCGATTGAATAATGTTAAGTTTACGATTAAAAAAAAAAAAAAAAAAAGAGGTATTAAATTAAGGGACCGCTAGAAGGACGTGTGGACAATTTGCATTAACCCTTACACCAGCATGAACACCAGAGCAAATTGTTTTACGCTGTTCAGTTCAGTGCAAATTGTTTTACGCTGAATGGCTTCAAAGCCTTACATGCTGCACAATTAGGAGAAATTTTATGCTAAAAAGGGAAATATTTTAGCAAAATGAGGGAAATTTTAAAGTTTCCATCTGGCAGCACTGGAGACAGGTAGCCTAGAGGATGGTGCATTTCAGCCTCCGACTCAGCCTGGTCAGAAGCTGAGTTTGCAGCCCTTATCACGAATATAATATGATCGATAATAGAAATTTATGAGACAACAATATGACGGGGAATTAAGTAGCCTCACTTACGCCAACTATACAGGGAAAAAAAAAAAAAAAAGTTTTCTTGGGAAAACCAAATTTATTTTTTTGACTGATTTTATAGAATTATTTTACCATTTTAACCATTTTGTATAGTTAACGAATCAAATTCCTTCGATTAACCAAGTTAATGTGGTCGAAAGCATGGTCACTGTCGCTGGATAGAGCGAGCGATGCGTTCCTTTCTATTTTGGTGACCAAATTTTTATTGAGGTATTAAAAAAAAAACATTTAGTTGTTTTAACAAAATTTCTCAGAAAATCTCTATATATTAAAAAAAAAGTAACTGTCGCTGGCGTCAATTTTTTTTGTCTGCGACAGCAACTTCTCGCGGAGGGCAGGGTTCTCCGCGTCATGAGATATATCAGTGTATTCCGACTGCTGCTTACAAATTTCTATCATTTTAATTAATGAAGTTATTAAGTAAAAACGCGGATTTATAAAGATACTCTCTTTGCCACCGGAGGGAAAAGTTTCTCTTATGACGTTTTTTTCTGTGTCTCTGACGTCACTTTCCTCAGGAAAATTAAAATGTGATCAATGGTGTAAATAAGAAAAATTGAATAATTGGCATCTTTGAGATGCTCGAGAGAAGAAAAAAATACTTAGAATAACAAAACATTTAAAAATAACCGATATTTTAAAAATATTATGTAAAAATTTAATAAAGATGAAACGAAAATTAGTTTATATTTTTATTTTAGTTTATATTATGGTATAACTTCAGTATATCCCCACAGTTGAATTTGGCGCCGTTTTGAACGATAACGATGTCGTTCTGGACTGTTTGCGATATAATATGGCAGCCTATATGTTGTTTATTTTGGATTTATGATTTTATGTTTTATGATTTTATGATTTATGATTTATGATTTTATGATTTAGATTATGATTTTATGATTTATATTATAATTTTATGATTTATGATTTTTAGATTTATGATTTAACCATAATCGCCAACAAAAAATCGCCAAATATCGTTGTGGGGATATACTGAAGTTGTTTCTTTATTTTAACGTTAGGCGAAAAAGATTTAGTAATGAATACCATGATTATGTTAAACAATTATTGGTATAGAGTTAGAGATTAAGCGCAGACATTTTTAAAATGGAATTTATGAGATAAAAATTTATATTAGTTTATATAAAGATTTAGTTTTTTAACTCAAAACGTGTTTAATAGGATAGATCTTTACTATGACCAATTTAGCGATTTTTAAAATTTAGAAATGAAACTCGTACGTTTTTCGCCAAGGAATTCATTTACGCAACCACAATAGCCATTTTAACTCTAACCATGCTTTCCTATAGAGATAAATTATAAAATGGTGCAATAATAATGATAATTATTAAATCCGCAACCTATTTTTGTTTTTTAAGCATTGAAAAAAACTTTGCAGAAAACAGAATTTTATACAACAGGACATTTTTTTTTCTGTATAAAGGAATGTAGTAACTTCATTGCTAAAATATTGTAGTTACAGCTAATACAGGACCTCATTGGCTGATTTAAAATTTTTCATTTATTTTGACGATGACTTAAATTATCTATAGCAATTATGCATGTCAAGATTTTCGCGAGAAACGTCTAAGCTACTTCGGTGCCAAATTTAAAATTTCGCCAAGAGGTTAAACTGTACCATTGTTTTAGAACGACTTTTTTCAATTTTATTTTTAATATTTTTCAACTTAATTCACGAGGGAAAAAAAGAACAAAAGGCACAACTATAGTATTTCCCCTCAGCTGAATTTGGCGATTTTTCTTTGGCGCCGATTTGAACGATAACGATGTCGTTCTGGATTGTTTGAGATATAATATGGCAGCCTGCATGCTATTTATTTTGGATTTATGATTTATAATTTAGCTTACGATTTTATCATTTATGCTATATGATTTACGATTTTTAGATTTATGATTTAGCCATAATCGCCAACGAAAAATCGCCAAATTCAGCTGAGGAGAAATACTATAGTTGCTCCGAAGAAAATTTTTTATTTGGTCTAAATATACAAAATATCTCCAGGTAAAATATCCGTTTTTCGTTCTGTTCATTATTAGAAAGAAAATGGCTGAAGTTGTTTTTCCTGTACCATTGATGTCTTTATAAATTAAATTAAATTAAATTATCCAGTATCATTAAATTTCCTTCTCCACGCTCATTTATTATTTTCTAAAATTAATATTACATAATATATATGTAAAAAAAATCAAGGTGTAATCAGTACATGTACAGAAGATGTAGCCAACAAATATTCAGACCAAAATCAACACAAGTTCAGGAGATATCCCCAACAACTGTTAAGATGTCATGATCAATATATATCCAGTAGATATCGCCAACAATAATAATTATTCAGCAGATATCGCCAACAAGTATTCAGGAGCCATCACCAACACTTATTCTGAGAATATTGTCAACAAATATTCAAAAGCCATCCAATTTATGAATGGTGATGGTCTATCTCGAATACTTCAAACCGGCAATTCGTTTTTACAATACAATCAAGGATGAATTTTTCACTTATCAGTAAATTTCGAAAAATGTGATTTTTTTTTTTTTTTTTTTTTTTTTTTTTTTTCGATTTAACTTAGTATTGATATAACTTTAGTATATCCCTACAGCTGAATTTGGCGATTTTTCTTTGGTATCGTTTTGAACGATAACGATGTCGTTCTGGTCTGTTTGCGATATAATATGGCAGCCTATATGTTTTGTATTTTGTATTTATGATTTTATGTTTTATAATTTATGATTTAGATTATGATTGTATCATTTATGATTTAGCCATAATCGCCAACAAAAATTCGCCAAATATCGTTGTGGGGATATACTAAAGTTGTTCCATAGTATTTAATACAGTTTAAGAAATTAAATGGTAAAATCAGATATTGACAGGCATCTTGTCAAATTCATGGTGTAATACAATAAGTGGCGACAATGCAAAATCGCTATCTGAAAGAAATTGTCCTGACGTACTACTACTAATAATGAAATTTTTTTAAATAATTGCAATAATCGCATAAGATATTTATCTTCAACCTGACTAAATCATATTCTAGAAAAAATGCACTTTAAAAAGTTGCATCTTTAGTGTTGGAAGCACCATTTTAAACCTTGCTGTACGCTGGAAATAAATGCAGAGTATTACATATTGTCCTAAATTAACTAAAAAAAATTGAATAGTAAAAAAAAAAATATAATATAGGCATATAAGTTCATAATTTCTTAAATCAAGCAATAACACCCAAAAAATTCATCGTCAAACAGTGAAAAAAATTTAACATGTCGATCATATACTAAAGTTGTAACGCTAAATGATTTAGATGTCAAGAATTTCTCTCTGTTCTAAATAATTAGTGCTATGGTTGTTTATTTTATGTTTTCTCTCAAAATAATGGCAAATTGTTATTAAATTGTCGAACATTATAACAGATTTTTGACATATTATAAACGATATAATATTAAATATTGTGTATTTCAATGCGATACCAAATATGGGGGATTTCTATTATATTGTTCAACTCTCTTGTGTTATGTATTATTAATATTCCAATTCAATGAACGGCAAAGTTGCGAATAGTCGGGTAGAATCCCGCAGGGATTAATGAGCGAAGCGAGTCGGGGGGAGGCGAAGCCTTCCTCGGGGGTTGGTGAGCGGAGCGAGCAGGTGTCAGAGCTCCCTAGTTTTGTTTAAAAAATGGTTTATTTATTTTTATTTATTTATTTTTTTTTTTAACAAAATTTTGTTTAAAAAAATGGTTTTATTAAAAAAACTTTTTAAACAATTCTGGAAATAACGCTTTCATATATAATAATGAAAAATTAAATATTTTAACTACAAATTGTTGAAGAAAATTGAAAATATAGAAATATAAATATATAATATACAGATAAGCATTAAAAAAAAAGTTTTAATATGTTAAATGACGCAATCGCAACATCTCTCATAAAACATACTGATATCTATTATTTATTGTATTTTACTGTTCAAATGATTGCTAAGATAGTGGGTTTTTTTTTTCTTTCTTTCTTTCATGAAATCATATCAAAATTGATTAAAAAGTTTCAGTTTTTCATATTGATCTTGTATTGTTGTGTGCAGTTACCCATGAATCCCCACATCCATCAAGAGGTTATAGACTGTGATATATTCGGAAACAGGTACAGAAGACTTCTCTTGATTTGCAACTGTTGTTAATATTCAAACTCATGATTTTAGTGAAACTAAAAAAAAAAATACTTTAACGGAAAAACATAACAAAGTTTTAATAATAATACGAAATGGTACATAACCATACTATTTAACCTCCTGTTCATACAGGATAATCGTAAAAACATGCATCTCATATATATGTGATTCCTAGCATGTGTAAAAATCACAGAGAAGTTCAGGAGAACGACGTCTCTCTACACAGTCATCATCCAAGTCTCTAGAGTCATTTTTTGATTTTTCAGTCCTTCAAAATTTTGATGAGATGCAAAAGGGGGGGGACTATTTTCCCACAAGATGACAACAAATCGGAAAGTTTTTGATGACGTGAGATACATAAGTTCACCCCTAGTTTAATAGTTCATTGGTTTTTGCTTGGCGTCAAAATGTCTGGGTACCACCTTCGCCTGGGAGCGCAAGGCGGCACTATCAAAGTCGAGCGTAAACTTGCGGTGACTTTGTATCTGAGAGTGTGAAACGCTACATGGAATGTCCATTTTCATGAGTCTGCAGACAGAGGGGCACCTCGGACCTCACACTGGCAGTCGAGTACAAAAGAAGAAAACCTTGACTTTGTCACAAGACGTGTTCTATGATAGCAACTGGTTCTTCACTGATCGATTCCAGTTACTTTGTTCTTGCGGTCATGAAGGTGGTGACAAATACGCAATATGAGCGTGATAAAAGACGTGACAAAGACGCGATATGAGCGTGATAAAAGACGTGACAAAGACGTGATAGGCTATACAAAGACATGATAGGAGCACAGACCCGAAATATAAATTTGGTTAACCCTAGTACCAGGCTTATCTATTGTACTTTAGTGTCAGTTAGTTGGATTTTTTAATTAATTTCCGTAAAATCTTTTTATGTTTTACTCAGTTTCGTTGGCTGTAAGCATTGGTCGCGTCCAAATGCAGGTACTCCGAAGCACCTCGTTGCTTTGACTTGAAATATAGGTTATAGGTCTGCGGATACAAGGTACGAGCAATAGTTCTGACAAGGAAGGTCTCCTTAAAGCGCATACTCAGAATATTGTTTAAAAAAAATTACGTAGATACTACTTACACAGGTAAAACAAGATCAGACAAATTTATCGGCGGAATTCCAATAGATAGTCTGTAAAAAAATAATATAGTACAGAATATTTGGCGCCAAAAGACAAAAAGTGCAAGTGATTTGACGATCAACTTTCTTTCTTGTCAAATGAAGCAAAAATTTGCATATGAAGTAATTTTAACCCAGCAAGGCACCCAGTTCTATATGTGGAAAACCGACTTTAATCGTTCCTATAGCTATAAAACTATTAGTAGCGACATCTCTTGGCATCTTGATAGAAGCTACTGACATTTAGCAAGGTAGTAATACGAATCTTTACCTAAAGATGTCGTTCGTGTTTTTGTTAGAGTGCACTCAGTGTGAAATTTGAACTAAAGTTCCTAGCATGTGTAAAAATCACAGAGAAGTTCAGGAGAACGACGTCTCTCTACACAGTCATCATCGAAGTCTCTAGAGTCATTTTTTGATTTTTCAGTCCTTCAAAATTTTGATGAGATGCAAAAGGGGGGGGGGACTATTTTCCCACAAGATTACAACAAATCGGAAAGTTTTTGATGACGTGAGATACGTAAGTTCACCCCTAGTTTAATAGTTCATTGGTTTTTGCTTGGCGTCAAAATGTCTGGGTCCCACCTTCGCCTGGGAGCGCAAGGCGGCACTATCAAAGTCGAGCGTAAACTTGCGGTGACTTTGTATCTGAGAGTGTGAAACGCTACATGGAATGTCCATTTTCATGAGTCTGCAGACAGAGGGGCACCTCGGACCTCACACTGGCAGTCGAGTACAAAAGAAGAAAACCTTGACTTTGTCACAAGACGTGTTCTATGATAGCAACTGGTTCTTCACTGATCGATTCCAGTTACTTTGTTCTTGCGGTCATGAAGGTGGTGACAAATACGCAATATGAGCGCGATAAAAGACGTGACAAAGACGCGATATGAGCGTGATAAAAGACGTGACAAAGACGTGATAGGCTATACAAAGACGTGATAGGAGCACAGACCCGAAATATAAATTTGGTTAACCCTAGTACCAGGCTTATCTATTGTACTTTAGTGTCAGTTAGTTGGATTTTTTAATTAATTTCCGTAAAATCTTTTTATGTTTTACTCAGTTTCGTTGGCTGTAAGCATTGGTCGCGTCCAAATGCAGGTACTCCGAAGCACCTCGTTGCTTTGACTTGAAATATAGGTTATAGGTCTGCGGATACGAGGTACGAGCAATAGTTCTGACAAGGAAGGCCTCCTTAAAGCGCATACTCAGAATATTGTTTAAAAAAAAATTACGTAGATACTACTTACACAGGTAAAACAAGATCAGACAAATTTATCGGCGGAATTCCAATAGATAGTCTGTAAAAAAATAATATAGTACAGAATATTTGGCGCCAAAAGACAAAAAGTTCAAGTGATTTGACGATCAACTTTCTTTCTTGTCAAATGAAGCAAAAATTTGCATATGAAGTAATTTTAACCCAGCAAGGCACCCAGTTCTATATGTGGAAAACCGACTTTAATCGTTCCTATAGCTATAAAACTATTAGTAGCGACATCTCTTGGCATCTTCATAGAAGCTACTGACATTTAGCAAGGTAGTAATACGAATCTTTACCTAAAGATGTCGTTCGTGTTTTTGTTAGAGTGCACTCAGTGTGAAATTTGAACTAAAGTTCCTAGCATGTGTAAAAATCACAGAGAAGTTCAGGAGAACGACGTCTCTCTACACAGTCATCATCGAAGTCTCTAGAGTCATTTTTTGATTTTTCAGTCCTTCAAAATTTTGATGAGATGCAAAAGGGGGGGGGGACTATTTTCCCACAAGATTACAACAAATCGGAAAGTTTTTGATGACGTGAGATACGTAAGTTCACCCCTAGTTTAATAGTTCATTGGTTTTTGCTTGGCGTCAAAATGTCTGGGTCCCACCTTCGCCTGGGAGCGCAAGGCGGCACTATCAAAGTCGAGCGTAAACTTGCGGTGACTTTGTATCTGAGAGTGTGAAACGCTACATGGAATGTCCATTTTCATGAGTCTGCAGACAGAGGGGCACCTCGGACCTCACACTGGCAGTCGAGTACAAAAGAAGAAAACCTTGACTTTGTCACAAGACGTGTTCTATGATAGCAACTGGTTCTTCACTGATCGATTCCAGTTACTTTGTTCTTGCGGTCATGAAGGTGGTGACAAATACGCAATATGAGCGCGATAAAAGACGTGACAAAGACGCGATATGAGCGTGATAAAAGACGTGACAAAGACGTGATAGGCTATACAAAGACGTGATAGGAGCACAGACCCGAAATATAAATTTGGTTAACCCTAGTACCAGGCTTATCTATTGTACTTTAGTGTCAGTTAGTTGGATTTTTTAATTAATTTCCGTAAAATCTTTTTATGTTTTACTCAGTTTCGTTGGCTGTAAGCATTGGTCGCGTCCAAATGCAGGTACTCCGAAGCACCTCGTTGCTTTGACTTGAAATATAGGTTATAGGTCTGCGGATACGAGGTACGAGCAATAGTTCTGACAAGGAAGGTCTCCTTAAAGCGCATACTCAGAATATTGTTTAAAAAAAATTACGTAGATACTACTTACACAGGTAAAACAAGATCAGACAAATTTATCGGCGGAATTCCAATAGATAGTCTGTAAAAAAATAATATAGTACAGAATATTTGCCGCCAAAAGACAAAAAGTGCAAGTGATTTGACGATCAACTTTCTTTCTTGTCAAATGAAGCAAAAATTTGCATATGAAGTAATTTTAACCCAGAAAGGCACCCAGTTCTATATGTGGAAAACCGACTTTAATCGTTCCTATAGCTATAAAACTATTAGTAGCGACATCTCTTGGCATCTTCATAGAAGCTACTGACATTTAGCAAGGTAGTAATACGAATCTTTACCTAAAGATGTCGTTCGTGTTTTTGTTAGAGTGCACTCAGTGTGAAATTTGAACTAAAGTTCCTAGCATGTGTAAAAATCACAGAGAAGTTCAGGAGAACGACGTCTCTCTACACAGTCATCATCGAAGTCTCTAGAGTCATTTTTTTGATTTTTCAGTCCTTCAAAATTTTGATGAGATGCAAAAGGGGGGGGGGGACTATTTTCCCACAAGATGACAACAAATCGGAAAGTTTTTGATGACGTGAGATACATAAGTTCACCCCTAGTTTAATAGTTCACTGGTTTTTGCTTGGCGTCAAAATGTCTGGGTACCACCTTCGCCTGGGAGCGCAAGGCGGCACTATCAAAGTCGAGCGTAAACTTGCGGTGACTTTGTATCTGAGAGTGTGAAACGCTACATGGAATGTCCATTTTCATGAGTCTGCAGACAGAGGGGCACCTCGGACCTCACACTGGCAGTCGAGTACAAAAGAAGAAAACATTGACTTTGTCACAAGACGTGTTCTATGATAGCAACTGGTTCTTCACTGATCGATTCCAGTTACTTTGTTCTTGCGGTCATGAAGGTGGTGACAAATACGCAATATGAGCGCGATAAAAGACGTGACAAAGACGCGATATGAGCGTGATAAAAGACGTGACAAAGACGTGATAGGCTATACAAAGACGTGATAGGAGCACAGACCCGAAATATAAACTTGGTTAACCCTAGTACCAGGCTTATCTATTGTACTTTAGTGTCAGTTAGTTGGATTTTTTAATTAATTTCCGTAAAATCTTTTTATGTTTTACTCAGTTTCGTTGGCTGTAAGCATTGGTCGCGTCCAAATGCAGGTACTCCGAAGCACCTCGTTGCTTTGACTTGAAATATAGGTTATAGGTCTGCGGATACGAGGTACGAGCAATAGTTCTGACAAGGAAGGCCTCCTTAAAGCGCATACTCAGAATATTGTTTAAAAAAAAATTACGTAGATACTACTTACACAGGTAAAACAAGATCAGACAAATTTATCGGCGGAATTCCAATAGATAGTCTGTAAAAAAATAATATAGTACAGAATATTTGGCGCCAAAAGACAAAAAGTTCAAGTGATTTGACGATCAACTTTCTTTCTTGTCAAATGAAGCAAAAATTTGCATATGAAGTAATTTTAACCCAGCAAGGCACCCAGTTCTATATGTGGAAAACCGACTTTAATCGTTCCTATAGCTATAAAACTATTAGTAGCGACATCTCTTGGCATCTTCATAGAAGCTACTGACATTTAGCAAGGTAGTAATACGAATCTTTACCTAAAGATGTCGTTCGTGTTTTTGTTAGAGTGCACTCAGTGTGAAATTTGAACTAAAGTTCCTAGCATGTGTAAAAATCACAGAGAAGTTCAGGAGAACGACGTTTCTCTACACAGTCATCATCGAAGTCTCTAGAGTCATTTTTTGATTTTTCAGTCCTTCAAAATTTTGATGAGATGCAAAAAGGGGGGGGGGACTATTTTCCCACAAGATGACAACAAATCGGAAAGTTTTTGATGACGTGAGATACGTAAGTTCACCCCTAGTTTAATAGTTCATTGGTTTTTGCTTGGCGTCAAAATGTCTGGGTACCACCTTCGCCTGGGAGCGCAAGGCGGCACTATCAAAGTCGAGCGTAAACTTGCGGTGACTTTGTATCTGAGAGTGTGAAACGCTACATGGAATGTCCATTTTCATGAGTCTGCAGACAGAGGGGCACCTCGGACCTCACACTGGCAGTCGAGTACAAAAGAAGAAAACCTTGACTTTGTCACAAGACGTGTTCTATGATAGCAACTGGTTCTTCACTGATCGATTCCAGTTACTTTGTTCTTGCGGTCATGAAGGTGGTGACAAATACGCAATATGAGCGCGATAAAAGACGTGACAAAGACGCGATATGAGCGTGATAAAAGACGTGACAAAGACGTGATAGGCTATACAAAGACGTGATAGGAGCACAGACCCGAAATATAAATTTGGTTAACCCTAGTACCAGGCTTATCTATTGTACTTTAGTGTCAGTTAGTTGGATTTTTTAATTAATTTCCGTAAAATCTTTTTATGTTTTACTCAGTTTCGTTGGCTGTAAGCATTGGTCGCGTCCAAATGCAGGTACTCCGAAGCACCTCGTTGCTTTGACTTGAAATATAGGTTATAGGTCTGCGGATACGAGGTACGAGCAATAGTTCTGACAAGGAAGGTCTCCTTAAAGCGCATACTCAGAATATTGTTTAAAAAAAATTACGTAGATACTACTTACACAGGTAAAACAAGATCAGACAAATTTATCGGCGGAATTCCAATAGATAGTCTGTAAAAAAATAATATAGTACAGAATATTTGGCGCCAAAAGACAAAAAGTGCAAGTGATTTGACGATCAACTTTCTTTCTTGTCAAATGAAGCAAAAATTTGCATATGAAGTAATTTTAACCCAGCAAGGCACCCAGTTCTATATGTGGAAAAGCGACTTTAATCGTTTCTATAGCTATAAAACTATTAGTACCGACATCACGTGGCATCTTGATAGAAGCTACTGACATTTAGCAAGGTAGTAATACGAATCTTTACCTAAAGATGTCGTTCGTGTTTTTGTTAGAGTGCACTCAGTGTGAAATTTGAACTAAAGTGATACGTTAGTCGTTTGACTGAATTCAAAAATAAAAAAATAATAGTTATTGAACAGTTTTGACTCGAATAAAATACTGTGTGTTATAACGAAGTGTATATTTTGCAGAGGTAAGTTGTATTATTTATATTACAATAGTAAACGTGTTAGTAAATCATATTTTTATGTATGTTCCACATACGGTACGTTGAGCTAAAAAGTTGATTTTTCCGTAAAATATGGTTTTCTTTTTATAAGTTTTCCCTATCTTCTGATCACTAATTACAACCTATATATTTTTGTCGCGCACAAAAAAAAAAAAAAAAAAAATTGAGCCTTGTAGGGTTAAGGCATTTAAGAATTTCTTGCAAAACAAATGTTTCTGAATAGCGTTAACTAAATGTAGTTTGAAATTAATCGATGAAAGAGTTGCCTGTTTCTCATATAAGCTTGTATATGCATGTGGCCTTTTATTACAAGGATTTCATTTTAGCTTTGAAAAATCTTTTTTTATTTATTTTTCCTTGCGAAAAGTAAATGTAAAATTAGTGTCAAATAGAGGTTTAATTTATACATACCTTTTATATTTTATTTAGTAATTGACACATCTTCTGTATTTTGAAACTTGCAAATATTTGTTTTTACTTTTAATTAACGTTTAAAATGAATTTTACAACTTAAAATGTTAATTTTTTTTTTTTTTTTTTTATTAAAGACAATATCTTTGGAAATTAACGCGTACAATATAGTTTGGATGCTGTATAAATGATACATGGGGAAAATATTGCACTCACAAATGTTACACAAGAAGAAATAAAATTAGAAAACCACATTGTTTAAATATTAAAAAAATATGAGTGCGTAAGTTATGAAAAATTTGAAGGCATTCTTGATGATGCATATTTTTCGTCCATAGTGAAACATAGCAAAATTCTGATAAAAATGAGCGCACTACCGAATTGCCTCTTAAAGATGTGAAACATCAAAATAAAAGAAATACACTGCTCGACATTGAAAATGCAACACCAAGAAGGAATGATAATAACGGAATGAAATTTGTTGGACACATACATTATAGTAGGAAGAACAATTGATTAAAATTCCAGAAAATTTGGAGTAATATGTACTGAGAAAACAGTACATAAAGCAGCGACCTCTGTGAGCAGTAACAGCACATATCTGCCTAGGCATTGAATCGAACAGCGATTGGATGGCATGTACGGGTAGAGCACTTCATGAAGCTTCAACACGATGCCACAATTCATCGATCGAAGTTACTGGTGAGTGGTGGGGGGCCAGTCGCTTTTCAACGATTAAACAGTCATTTTCATTGGTGCGAGATCAGGAGAATGCGTTGGCCAGAGCAACAGTCGAACACATTCTGTATCAAAGAAGGTCCGGATAATACAAACAACTTGCGGTCGTGCATTATCTTGCTTAAATTTTGCGCTACGGAGGCCTCGAATACAGGGCACACTGGCGGGCCTTAACGGATCAGAAATTTAATGGCCGCTGTTCAGAGTGCCAGGAATACGAACATGAAGTAATCAAGACGTGTATCCAATGGGAACTCATAACATCATTGCAAATGATGGACAGTATGATGATGTCGAATCCCAGCTGTCAATGTGCATTATTCATAATGCCGTTAAATACGGATAAAGCAATCTTGATGCTGTAAACAGGATTGTGATTTGTCTGAAAAGTGACTTCACGCCATTCCTGTGTCCAGGTTCATCGTTGATCACACATTAATGGCGCCCATGTCAGTGATGCAGTTTTGAGGGTAATCAGAGTTTTGATAGCCGCCTACTGAGTCACCACCTGGATTGATGGTATGTTGTACCATTCGATACACGTCCCGATCACCTCTTGTTTTCATTCTGGCCACTCTAAATACCAGCCATTAAATTTCTGATGAGTTAAGGCCCGCCCCTCTGCCCTGTATTCGAGGCCTCCGTAGCGCAAAATTTAAGCAAGATAATGCACGACCGCAAGTTGTTTGTATTATCCGGACCTTCTTTGACACAGAATGTGTTCGACTGTTGCTCTGGCCAGCGCGTTCTCCTGATCTTGCACCAATGAAAATGACTGTTTAATCGTTGAAAAGCGACTGGCCCCCCACCACTCACCAGCAACTTCGATCGATGAATTGTGGCATCGTGTTGAAGCTTTATTAAGTGCTCTACCCGTACATGCCATCCAATTGCTGTTCGATTCATTGCCTAGGCAGATATGTGCTGTTATTGCCCACAGAGTTCGCTGTTTTATGTACTGTTTTCTCAGTACATATTACTCCAAATTTCCTGAAATTTTAATCAATTGTTCTTCCTACTATAATGTATGTGTCCAACAAATTTCATTCCGTTATTATCATTCCTTCTTGGTGTTGCATTTTCAATGTCGAACAATGTATATCATGGGACAATAAGAAGGCTGTAAATTACTGGCATAATGTGAATTCTGGAAATTCATGTCGCAGTTTAAAAAGTGTCCAAACAAAGCTTAAATATGTTTAAAAAAAATCGTGAATTGTGTCATTGGGAGAAACAAACAGAAAATGTAACCAATCGTAGAGAAAATAGGAAAGAAATAAAAAGTTTTTTTCTTGGTGGGGGGAGGGGGGGGCTAGAATTATATCTCTAATGATGCATATTTCAATATCGAAGGTATGCTCATACAAATAAATTTGTTTTTGTGCATTTTTGCAAATCCAAATATCTGTTTTACTCCCCCTTTTAATCCATGATTATTATGTAAATTCATTAAGAGCTTAAAAATTTCAATTCATTATAATTTTCCATAAAAATTTGGTTTAAAGTTTGAATAAATTAACAAAAGGTGCGCGGTTCAAAAATTGCAGAACTATACAAATGTATTTTTTTAAGTTGAATTTATTTAAATTAAATTAGTACGAAGGGTTAAAAAATTATTTGTTAAATTTTATCTAATCAGTGTAATAAAAAGTAAATTATAATAATAATAAAAAAAAAGCTGTGAATATTAAATATTAATGCGTAATCTATACTGAAATTACAAATTTAAATTTAAGTTTGAAATAATTTCTACAAATTTAAATTTTCATCTAAATTACCGGTTGTGAAATCGGTATTCTTCGAACACACAAAATAGGCACTGATAAGCGATTGCCGTTTACCATTGTTTCATTTCCAAAGTGTTATGTAAGTTCTTTTTAATTTATTATGCAATATAAATAAATGTGCGTACTGTTTTACTTTAAGCCATAATATTTAAAGCCCAAGTGAATCTTAAGCTTAGTTTAGGTATTTCACGTTAAACTAAAATTTGTATAATTTGGTCGTTAGGTTTACTTATAAATATTTTGGCAAAATTGTAGCTATAAAAGTTTATTTATTTTAAGGAAATTTTCTTAAACAAGTTTAGTATGAAGAGTAGTTAAAAGTTTTTCTATAATGAGTATTTATCAAAAAACCGTTTTGCATCAGTTTTCATTGTCTCGCCAACAAGCGATAAATAGCCAAACAAGGCCGTATCCCGATTTTTTTTTTTTTTTTTTTGGGGGGGGGGGGGAGCGACTTTTACTCACATGTTGGTCGGGCATCCGCACATATGCACATCAAAAGCGTGTGCGCTAAAGTCCCCCCCCCCCAATAACCTTAACTTTAAAAGAAATTTAAGTTATTGACTTAAACTTCGTATCTAGGTATAGTAAAATAGTTATAAGATCGGTTGCAACACCGCATGGCGGCAAACAACGGCATTAACGTTTCTAAAATTGGAAATGGCAAGGACAGATTTAATAATAATTCTAAAAAGCGCCTTGGGCCTAAAAATGATGGGACTAATTTTCTAAAATGCACAATTCTCGGCTAGAGACTTTCTTAATCTGTGGCATTATAAACCACTGACAAACGGAAAAATATCACCAAAAACTAGACCCACGGTAGTCCGGTTAATAAGGCGTTAAGCTCGTAATTGAGGGATTCAGCGATGGGTAATCGATCCATCCAGACTATAATGTAGTTTAATGGCATCTGGTGGTGCACGTAAAATCCGCTGTGTCCTCCATGTTTCGTAAATATAATAAATCTGGTTATACTGAAGTTGGGAAAACATCTCTTCCATGGAGGTTTTAAATTGTGATGGCATGATACAGGATTACCCTGGGAATGAATTCCAGACAGTTGCCATTCTCTCTGTCTAGCTGTAGCGCATTGTTAAGCCCATTCAAATTCAACACACCAAAAACTGCCTCACGTTCTAATTCAGTGGTACGGCGCATGATTCATGTTCGAAACAACCGTGCTTCAAATACTTTAGATCTTTTGAGATGTAGCTTCTTTTTAATACAGCCGAGGATATATTTTTCCCATAAAAAGGAAAATTTGGGGCAGCTACGCCACCTGCTGGGTGATATACCCAAAAATCTAATCAATAAAAAAAAAATATGTTTAAGTTTCCAAAAATAGTCTAAATGTCAAAAATAGTCAATGCTCTTAAAAAATTGTAAATACATTGAAAACTAAAAGTCTAAAAGTTTCAGAATCCAATACTTTTTCTCTTCTTATATATAGAGGAAAGTAATATATATATATATGGTTTTCTAATTAAATAATATTACCTGCTTTAGATCATGTTACCCGAAACGTGAGAACTTGTGTGCTGATGTCCACTAAACCTAGACATATTACATGTCTAAGTTTAGTGAACACAAAGAGGTTTTCTAATATGGCTTACTGTTTAGCATGGGTAGGCATGTCTTCTACAGACCCTGGGGCCATGTTTATACGCAATGCAGTTGCTGTAAATCTTCTGGTAAGGCGCACGGGTTGAACTATCTAGCGTTTCTATACATATCCGGGATCGTTGGCTGAATATGGATCATCCAGGTGTCTCATTTGACACAGCGTGCTCTACGTCATAATTGGTTATCGTTTGGAAAGTGAACAGCGGAGCGATGACTCATCTTTGCGTTCCACATCAGACTCAGATATGTCTGCTTTGTGGTGATCTTAACAAAGATGCTTATATGACATGTGGGTTTTTTAAGGATTGTCAGGGCAGAGATAGTAAAGCCACTTATTCTACTTGCATCACGCCTGACGCCCACTTGGATTTTAGGACCTTAGGCCTTTTCAGAGGTCTGTCGAACTCAGGGAGCTTTGGCTCCAACGTTATATATATGCTGCTTTTATAAAAGTTTTCCCTCTCTCGTTGCACTTGGCCCAGGGTGCGATCTGCGGTTCATACCAATGAAGGTACAATATCCTACTTCATCTTTTCGAAGGTCTTTCGAACGCAGTGAGATACAGCTCCCTTTCTCACTTTATGTTGACCAATAAATGTTGTATTGCTTGGAGCTATACAATTGCAAGCCATTTGTTTTTCTCCCTGAGCGATTCATTGTGGTAATCATTCCGATTCCTTATGCGAATGTTATTTAGTTATAGATGCATGGCGACGGATGGCGGTAGTGTTGTGATAGTTTGAACGATGCTGGGGAAGCATGGCCACAGATGACGGTTTTTTCCGAAAATGGGTTCAACACTTCGTTTTTTTTTTTTTTTTTTTGTAAACAAGTAAAATTGTGATCGAATTTCTTTAACAGAACCTTAGAAGGTGAAAGCATGTGTGGGGAAGCGGTATGTCGAACGCACTTGAAGTAAATTTCGGCAGAAGTGATGGAACCTGTGAACTGCATGTACCCACTAGATCCTAGTCCAGTTAAAGCTCAGTCGGGTTTGGGAAACTGGACATTCGTCTGAAATTCTGCCTCGCGGAAAATATGCATGCTGAATGTTGTACTCTGTGAAGTGATTACTGCCTTTTTTGCTTTTAGTAGGATTAGGTAATACCATCTTTCATCACATGCCTTTGTGTCTTTATATTGGCTGTTTTTTGTTAGAATTTATGCTCTATGGTATGTACACTATGTGCATAACTGACAAAACTAGAAGTTCCATATGCAACTGTAATATTTGTGAATGACGAATCTCTTGTCTTACAAGGAATTAAAACACTGTTTCTGACAAGATAAGTATTTAAAAGAAAGGAGACACATTACTGTGTTCTACATTAAGTACGTAAAGTTCTCTTTTTAGGGTTTTATACCAAAAAGCGAATATCCATTTCAGTAATTTGGACTTTACAAGACAGAAAATTGCTAATGAATAAGGTTTCAGAAGCAAACAAATAACAACAACAAAAGACTAGTATGTTGTGGCCACCACAAGACTTTCTTCTATATTTTCCTATACAAATTCACGCAGTAACAATATTAAAAGAAAAAAAAAGTTACGATTTTTTTCAAAGTTTTTTTCGTTAAAAATAAAAAAAAATCGATAACTTTGTTTTAAATTATCACATATTTATAGTTCAACCATTCGTTTTAAAGGTATTGAAGAGACTTTTTGAAAGATACCCATCTTGAAAATTTACCCCCCAAGGGGGTACTTCCCCTAAGGGGGGAAGCGATGCCCCAAATTTTTTTCCTAATTAACTACTACTATTATCAATAATTCATATTAATTTCACAATCACAGGTTAAGAATAACTCTCATTATGTACATTTATACGAAATTTTGTCGTATACTGCGCCATGTTAAAAATTTAGATAAAATACGATCGCAGCGCCACCTGTTGAGCGATTGATCCCCAAATCTAATCAGCCTCATTTTATGTCAGGGGCCAACTAAATACCAAGTCTGGTTAAATTTCGTAGAAAAAAAACAAAAAAAAAACAATTTTTTCTAAGTTTTTTTTTTTCGTTAAAAGTAAAAAAAAAAAAAAAAAAAAAATGATAACTTAAATTATTACAGATTTATAGTTCAACCATTCGTTTTAAAGGTATTGACGAGACCTTTCGAAAGATACCCATCTTGAAAATTTACTCCCCTCGAGGAGGGACTTCCCTCCCAGGGGGTGGGGGGGGGGGGGGTGGCGATGCTCCTACGGATAATTTTTTTCTCAGTTGCCTATCTCTATTATAAATAATTCTTGTAAATTTCATATTTATTGCTAAAAAATAATTCTCTTTATGCACATTTATACAAAATTTTGTCCTATATCACCATGTTAAAAATTTAGAAAAAGCGGGATGGCAACGCAACCTCTAAGATAATTTTTACGAAAAGTTGATAGGCACTAATTTATGTCAAGGTGCAACTACATACCAATTTGTATGAAATTCTGTGCAGTAGTTCCTGAGATACAGTTGCCACAATATTTTGTCACACACACACACAGACAGACAGACAGACAGACAGACATTTTCTAAAAATGGTCAAATCGTGTTCTACAGCTCTCAAAACATGTAAATTAATCAAAAACCCGAGGTCGAAAATTTTTACGAATCCAATACTTTCTCTATATTACATATAGAAGAAAGTAAAAGATATTGTGGAGAAAAAATTCATTTTTTACTTTCTTCTATATGTAATATAGAGAAAGTATTGGATTCGCGAAAATTTTCGACCTCCGTTTTTTGACGGATCTACACGTTTTGGGATGTCCTGAACACGAATTGATAGTTTTTAAAAAATGTCTGTCTGTGTGTCTGTCTGTCTGTCTGTCTGTCTGTCTGTGTGTCTGTCTATCTGTCTGTGTGTCTGTATCATTTTTTTGTGGACGCTGTATCTCACGAACATATGAATGAAATTTAACCAAACTTGGTATTTAGTTGCACCCTGACATGAACTGGTGCCCATTAGATTTGGGGATCAATAGCTCAACAGGTGGCGCTGTAATCGCATTTTATGCAAATTTTTAACATGGCAGCATAGGACAAAATTCCGTATAAATGGGCATAATGAGAGTTATTTTAAACTTGTGATTGTAAAATTAATTTGAATTATTGATGATAGTAGTAGTTAACTAGGAAAAAAAAATTGTGCATGGGGGGGCATCGGTTCCCCCCCTGGGGGGGAAGTACCCCCCCGGGGGGGTTAAATTTTGAAGATGGGTATCATTCGAAAGATCTCGTCAATACCTTTAAAACGAATGGTTGAACCATAAATCTGTGATAATTTAAAACAAAGTTATCGATTTTTTTTACTTTTACCAAAAAAAAAAAAAAAAAAAAAAAATTCGATTTTTTTTTTTTTTTTTTTTTTTTTTATTGTTAGTGATTGAATATGTATTAATTTTCACAAAAAAAAAAAAAGAAAAAGAAAAAGAAAAAAAAAATCTTTTTTTTTTTTTTTAATATTGTTACTGATTGAATATGTATAGGAAAATATAGAAGAAAGTCTTGTGGTGGCCACAACATACTAGTTTTACATTTTATTTATTTATTTATTTTTTGTGGGGGGGGGGTGTCTAGATACGCCCTTGTAACCAAGAATCGGACTGTTTCAATGTTTTTTTTTTTTTTTTTTTTTTTACGGACGATATATAGTGATTCTAATGGAATATTTTTTATAAACATAATATAACCTCGTTGGGAGAGTATTCTGTAATTTTTTGAAAAGATTTTTTGCGCATGCGTCTATGGTGACCTTCCTTGTGAGATTGAAACTGAGGAAAAAAGACAGGGGAGTATTTTCGAAGTCTGAGCCTCGTTGCAGTAGCGATTTACTACTGGCGTTCATGAGTGTAGAGAGCCGCTCCAAGTGCTTTAAAATCCTCAGTGTCCCTTCGTCTAAGAAGTGTCCATTTACATGGCCCATCCCTGTAGTTCCATCTTGAGTAGTTGCTGTTTCGAAGTGGCCTAAGTATAGCGTCTAGAATAAACAGTGTGGCAATCGCCTATAACCGTGATGTTAAAATGATGCTACAAAAATTAAGCTTACCCAGATGTCGCTGTGATCGAAGCTATTGCTCAAATCGAAGACCTGATTGGCTTTTCCCAGTTTCGTCAGTTTAATCACGTGATCTAAGCATATAATTAACCAATAGGGAGTCTCGGTTTTGTTGTCGCGACGCTAGCTTCAATTACAATGACATCTGGTGACAGGCTTAATTTTTTTAGTACAATTTTATTCGCCGCTTTCCACACTGTTTATTCTAGACGCTGTAGCCTAAGTACAGCTATGTCTATAGACCAAGAGATGTCTTTTCTATAAGATACTTCTAAAAAAAAAAAAAAAAAGACTAAGTCAAAAATTAATACACAATCAGCATTTCGAAAAATTTAACAATTAATTAATAATTTTGATTAATATCTTAATCAATTATATTGTAAATGTTTATTTTAATATGGCATGTCTCATCTACAAAAAAGACTATAAGAAACTAACTGTTTACTGTAATAGATTTATAATTGTAGTTTTTTATTTTGAACGTTCACTGTCGTTTTTAAATTAATATTTAAATCAGGGTAATTGTAAATGTTTATGTTTTATCTAGTTATGTGATACAATTTCTAAAATAATGATAGAAAATCGACAGCGAGCAAAGAAAAAATTCAATATATCTAAAATTAATAGTTTATTTATTTTTATTACCTGCAATTAAAAATACTTTTACTATTTATACTCGTATTTAATGCTTTGATTGTAAAACAAAATTATGTTGATATATTGCTTAAAAACTTTTACTACACACGGAATTAAATATAACAATTTCTAAAATATCGACGTAAAAACATCAAAATACAAATAATAAAATCATATTTATTGCTTATATATGAAGAAAAGAAAGTTTTAGAAAGCGAAATATTTTTTTTTTTTTTTTTTTTTATAGCCATGAGTATTTGGTTTCGAAGACAAGTTCCATTTTTATACTTATACTCCTGCAATATTATATTTTTCTGTATTGATTTTGTATCAAGAAAAACTATATTTTTCTATTTGTTTGATGGAAAACGAAAAGAAACGTGGGATAGTTTTAGTTTTCTATTTCTAATTTAATATCGCTTTTTTCTCGTGTTATATTATAGTTGGACTAGCAGACCCGGCCACGCGTTGCTGTGACTAAGTTATACGTTGAATTATACGGCTGTAAACTATTTAGTACAGTTAAATTATTATTTACGAACAAAGACGAAAACGTTGTAGCCGATGTAAAAACCCACAGGGTTGAGATTTGAAACTTAGGTCAAAATTTGGAAGCGATTGATAAAAATTTTCGTAGTGTTGATATTAAGCACAAATTAATTTTATTGTAGGGTCCTATAAATTTTAATGGAGAAGTGATATATATTATTTCTAATGCTACTTTGGATAAAATTGCTAAAATGACTAATATATAAATTAAATTCTATTAAAATTCTATTAAAATAAAAGTATAAAAGAAACAGACGATTTTAAAATCAATTTTTATGGAGGAGTGAAATATAATATATGCTATAATGGATAATTTTACTATTAAATGACCTCATCATTTTAAATATTTTAAAGAGGGCAACAGCTGTAGTTATAAAAGGGAAAACAATAAGGCTAAACCAGAAAAATAAGTAAATTTGATAAATATTTTAAAACTTTAAAATTGGAAATCTTATGAAATATTGGACATTTAAAGTAAATACATGTATCATTTTAAATACAAAAAGATTTTGGAAAAGTTTAGTGTATTTTAACGAAGTGATGAGAAGTTTTTGAGTATGTTAAAATTTTAATAGTAAATTCAAGTCAATAAAGATGGGAAACATTGAGGATTAAGATAAGAATAATTATAAGATTTAAAAAAAAAAAAAAAAAAAAACTTTTTATATACCATGCTTTTAAATTTTAATATACTAATAATATACAAATTAAAAGGAAAATGATAAATATTCTATCATAGTTTGAAGTCAAATTTGTTTTCAAATGTCTAAATAAAATATCTGATGTAAGATACTAATATTTTGCAGCGGAATAGATTTCATTTCTGTCATCCTTGGCGAAAAAAAAAGAATATCGCCAAATTATCTGGCGAAAATATTTAATTCCTTTCAAAAATCATGGTTATTTTAACAACTTATATTAAAAGAGTAATGAATAATATGAAACAATATTTCGTACAATACATATTACATGTCATACATACGTACAATGAATAATACATATTACATTTCGTACAATGCATACATCTGGCATGTATATTTTCGTGTTACGCTTTTGATCGCCAAATAATAATAATAATAATAAAAAAAGCCAAGGGCGACAGAGTTTAAAAATTTAAAATTAAAATTTTGTCAATTTGACAGCAAAATAATTCAATCTAACACCCGCGATAACTAATACATATCTATACCCAAATATAAGGATTAAAATCGGGAAATAAATTTCCTCGATTTTTAATAATTTCTTACAAAAAATCCAGTGGGCAATTAACACAGGAAATCTTTTTCTTGGCTGCACAGACGGTCAGTGAGTCACACTTCGCTTGCGTATAGAACTCATAGATATAGTATAGCATATATAGAATAGAGTGATCATTGGGGAGAAAAAAGTTATTCCTTTTCATTTGGGAAAAGACGACGTTTTTACCAAAATATGGCCGTCTTTCCCCGAGTGAATACACACGGGAATACATACTAATATTTTAGCAAATAAAATTTATGAATAATTTATTTGCTAAAGGGGAATGGAAGACTCCAGATACAGTTTCAAATTCATATTTCTTTCTTTCTTTATCTTTTTTTTTTTTTTCAATACCACTTAATGGCTGTTTCCAAAGCTTTTATTTTTTATCTTTTTTCGGCATCAAAAATCTTTCTACGATAACATGGGGATGAGAGATCTATATATATTACTATATCTATGATAGAACTACATTAGCACTTTATCAATGTGTATAAAATCTTTAAATTGATTATGACGTCAATTTTCGTGAGATGCATAATTTAACTTTTTATAATTTTTTAACGTTCACGTTTGATTAAATGTATTTATTTTTATGTCGAAAGAAAATGAACTCGTATTTTTTTTTTTTTTTTTGGCAACAATTAAATTAATGGAACTCACAGATATTTTGGAGCAACTTTAATAAAGGTCTATAATTAACAAATAATTGCAATAAAACAATATTGTGACAATAAATTGAGATAAAAACTATCCTATCTCTCAAGTTGGATCAAACTGCACACAGTGTGCAAAATTTCATCAAAATCAGTTCCTTAGTTTAGGAGTTTACCCCGGACAAACATCGTGACACGTAATTTATATATATATACAGATTAAATTATAAAGTTTTGATCAATGAAGCACAAATAAGTAAAAAACAGGATTAATTTCACTGTATTATCTTCATTATAATATGAATTCAATTTACACTTCAGTCTAAGTAACACGTGGCCGGCTATGCTAACACCAAAAATTTAAAAAGTGGAAATAATTGAATTATACGAAATTTATTAATAGGTTAAAAAGTTGAAGATTCTTTGTGTAGATGGCAGCACCAAATATATTTCAGCTTTCATTTCAACCCAGTCGAAAGGTATCGACATCTGTTAGAATCATTTGGAGTTAACAGATAATTGTGACTGTCAAATAATAACAGACAAATAATTAGCAATAAATTAAAATTGCGACTATAATTTGAGATTTAAACTATCCTATCTCTCAAGTTGGATCGAACTGCACATGGTGTGCGAATTTTATTATAATCGGTTAAGTGGTTTAGGAGTCCATTGAGGACAAACATTGTGACACGAGATTTATATATATTAAGATTTTAATTCCTTTTTCACAATAAAAGATATTAATTTCATTTATTTGTCTATTTATTTACGCATTTATTTTACTTTACTAATACCTATACACGTTACAGATAAAATTCTATTTCGGGATGGAATTGACTTTTGCTCATAATTACACGTTTTAAGGTTTGCTGATTTCTAAAACCAGATTTTTAATATTTAATATGAGCGCATTGTGACATAACTCAAAATAGGATATAAACAGGAACCCATATGGTGATATTACTTCATTCATATTGAGATCGCATCCTGTGCAAAGCCATATAAAATAATACAAATGTATTACGTTTATGGGCGGAATTCCTCGTTATTACATTTTAGCATCTTTAGATTTGCATTAATGTAGGCAGGTTCTGGTCGATGAATTCACTTTATTCAGCATGACTTTTGAAATCAGTGCAACAGAATTATGATTTCAACATATATTCTCAAAACAATGTACTAGAACTGTCAATTCAACGAATATTCTTGAAGCAGTAAAGCTATCACTCGTAAGTCCCTGTTCAACGAAAGTACTCGAAATAGAAAAATTCTATATCTCGGCTCCTGTTTACCGTAGAGCATCGAAATTTCAAGAACGCTAAAGTACCATTTTCCCCCACATTTGATTGCCAAGTAGCTAAATTTGGTCGCCTAGTTTATTGCCGAGACCAACCTAACTGTAAGTGAATGGAAACGCCATTTACTTTCTCTTTCACTGTAAAATTACTTTCATTGCAAGGACACAACTGATGCAGGGGAAAAGATTTAATCGTTGCAACAAAGTACACAAAACAATGTTTATAATGTAATATGATACGAAAGCATTATTCATTTACGAGCGACACACAAACAAATGAGAACAAATTAGGATCTATAACTGAAAATTGCTCAGTATGCATTTCAATTTGTGTTATCATTTTTATTTATTTTTTATTGTGTTATTTTCTAGAAGCGCACTTATGTGTTGCATAGACGATTCATAGGCAATACGCACGTGTTATTTAATCATACCACTATCTTAAGAAGCTATGAATATGAAAGTTTTCACTCTTGTGTGACAGTAAAGATTAAATATTAATGTAAGTCCGTAAATAAAAATGTCTCGTGTGAGTGCCATACTAGATTACTTTTGTCGCAAAAGGTAGTATCTTCTCTTTTTAAATTATTATTACTTTCCGAACATAAATATGTAAGGGAAGTATTGTAATCATGCCAAATATCCGAATTAGAGATTTTGATGTTTCTATACGTTTTGAGGTCCCCGAGTCTGTTTTCACTATTTTTATGATGGTGTATGTATGTGTGTGTGTGTGTGTGTGTGTGTGAGTGAACACGCTAGCGTCTAAACGCGTTGCTCGAATGAGTTGAAAGTTGGTACGTATGTTGTTAGTCACCATAGCACGAACCCTATTGATTTTGGTGAATCTAGCACTTATAGTTTTTTATAGGGACACCAGCAAAAATTCTTTATCATTATGGCCTATGGGGCTAAATTTTTAAAAGAGCATAGCATCTAAAAGCCTTATTAAACTGTGCAAAAAAATTATGCAGATGTTATAGGTCATAGTTGCACGAACTGTATAGATTTTGGTGAATCTAGCACTAACAGTTTTTTTACAAGGACACAAAGAAAAATTCTTTATCATTATGGCCTATGGGACCAAATTTTTAAAAGTGCGATAGCGTCTAAACGCCTTATTCAATTGAGCAAAAACAAATATACACATATTACTATAGGTCACAGTTTCACGATTTGTATAGGTTTTGGGGAATCTGGCAATTATAGTTTTTTTTTACAGGGACACAACAAATAATTCTGTATCATTATGGCCTATAGTGTGAAATTATTTAAAGTGCGATAGCATCTAAATGCCTTATCAAAATGAGCTGAAAAGTTATATGCATGTTTTAGGTCACCATCACACAAACTGTATAGATTTTGGTGACTCTAGCACTTACGGAATTATACAGAGACACAAATAAAAACTGCTTATCATTATAGCCTATAGGTTCAAATTATTTAAAGTGCGACGTCGACTAAACGCCTTATTCAAATGAACTGAAAATTTATATACATGTTATAGATCATCATCACACGAACTTAAGGAACTTTAGAGAATCTAGCACTTAAGGTTCTTTTTACAGGGTCACAATGCATATTTCTTTATCATCGTGGCATATGGGCTCAAACTTTAAAGTACGATAGCGTCTAAATGCCTCATCCGATGGAGCTGCGAAAATGTTTATAAATATAAGTCACTGTTGCACTAACTATAAGCATTTTGGTGAATCTAGAATTTACAGGTTTTTACAGGGACATAACGAAATTTTTTTTATCATTACGATCTGAGGGCTCAAAGTACAATAGCGTTAAATTAATCATCATATACTATATGGAGAAAAATACTCAAACACCCTATTATAATTTTCTCGCTTTTGTTTATTTAACAGCTCCCCTTACTTTACTTTATCTACAAAACCGTTGATTATTCAATGTTCGGAAAGTCGAGTGGAGTCATTCCAGATTTTTATTATTATAATTATTAGCTGTAATTTATGTAAATCTGAATTAAAAAAAAAAAAAAAAAAAAAAAAAAAAAAAAAAAAAATCTGGTTTGAAACAACCACACGATTTTCATTACCCAATATTACACGTATATATATGCACTTTTTGGGAATTATGTGATCAGAAGTCATAAAACAGACCTAACAAATTAGACATTTAAAAGTTTGTCTGTACAAGAAATCTGATACACGTGTAGACATATAAAACAGATTTACATAGCTAATTTAAAACTAATAAGAAGAAAGAAATCGTTTGAGCCATTTTTTGTAACATTTACTTTCGAGATCTAAAACTGACTTACCTAATCAGGATGACTGTTAATTTTCCTTTAATAACCACGTAATACATTAGAAAGGATTTTTAAAGTGTGTTTAAGTAACAATTAAAAAAAATGATTAGAGCCGTTTTTGAGATACCGATTTTTACCAAAACTTGGCATACTCAGTTATTGACCGGACGCACACACTGACCAATTGCCAAAAACTACTTTTTGGACTCAGGAGACCTTAAAACATGTAAATCATGGGAAAACTCGTAATCGAATTTTCGGACCGAATACAATGCTTCCATTACATACAGAGTAGTCGGGTATTGGAAGTAATAAATTAAATGAATTAAAAAAACTTGTCTTATTGGCGGATTTAATATATAAATTTTAATAGTAAAGATTAAAAGCTTTTTATTTAAATCAAACAATTCGTCAATCAAAAGATCTATTTAACAATATTTGTGAATATCCCTTAAACCTTGCATCTTCTTAGTATAAACTTGCAAAAACGTATGACAGATACAAGATACATATAATATATTAAATTAATAACGCTTATAGAAAGATATTAAAACTTCTTCACACACCATAAATTTTAAATCAGCACAACCGGTTTCGAAAGGACGTAGCCTTTCTTCATCAGGTGCAAAAAACACGTGCTACTGCCTTGGAGGCAAAAGCAAGACTGAAAAGCAAGACTGAAGGCAAAATCCAGAAGGGGAGGAGCAACACAAAAAACCAATAGGAAGCATTATGCAGGACCAATCAGAGAGGAACACACGTACACACACACCAAAAAAAAAAAAAAAAAAAAAAAAAAGGAGGGAGGGATAAATTTAATAAAATTTATTTATTTATTTAGTAGTATTATATTACATAATTATACTCACGTAATATTATACTTATTAGTATAATATTACATAAAAAAAAAAAGAAAAAAGAAAAAAAAATAAATAATAATAATTAATTGATTACTCCGTCCCTCCCTCCTTTTTTTTTTTGCGTGTGTGTGTGTGTGTGTGTGCGTGTGTTTTTCTCTGATTGGTCCTGCATGAAGCTTCCTATTGGTTGTTTGTGTTGCTCCTCCCCCTCTGGATTTTGCCCTGCTTTCAGTCTTGCTTTTGTCTCCAAGGCAGTAGCACGTGTTTTTTGCACCTGATGAAGAAAGGCTACGTCCTTTCGAAACCGGTTGTGCTGACTTAAAATTTATGGTGTGTGAAGAAGTTTTAATACCTTTCTATTAATTGTACGCCATTGCAGAATCAATATTAATCTTAAAAAAAAAAAAAAAAAAAAAAAAAAAGTTAAATTATTATACAAAACTGGTATTAGTTTTAATTAGTATCTTTAAATAATCTATATAATATTTCTCTAACGTGGACCAATTACGATTACATTTTGTAGAAACGATACGATAGTGACTTAATAAAATACGCGAGGTTAAAAAATAATACATAAGCAATATATTTACGCGGACTCAGTTCAGTAATCTAATTAAAAATAAACGAATAAATAACATTTGTGTGATAAAAGATCATTTTATAGAAAAATTTATTTTTAAACATTGGATCTTTACAATCTTTCCGAAAGTCATTTTAAACCCTAGCAGTAGTTTAAAGATAAGTGATGCACTAAAAGTTTGAAATTAAAGTTTAAATATGACTTTTTGTCATAAATTAGCTAAAAAACGCAATAATAAAAAGTATAGTCAAAATAGGTTCTAAGTTTTCTTTAAAAAAAATTATGCCAAAGTGAATAAATTGAAAAATAACTTGAAAGGCATCGCCAATATGGCGGCAAAAATTTAAAAATCGCCTTAGGGATCCTATACTAAACTGTCCTGCTTGGGGAAGAATGAAAACTGGGTCATCAAACATGTATTACATTTTGAAATTTTCCTTTGACTGATTTGGTTTAACTATCATTAGTGTTTCACCCCACAAAAACTGATAATTTAGCTTCTGATGAATTAAAATTTAAATTGGGTGGTGAAATTGGTATAAGGCTTATTAGATTAAATTTTTAAAGTTTGAAAAAAGAAAAGAAAGAAAGAAAAAAGAAAAATATAATAATAATAAATTGCGAATATTTCGCACGGGTTTGCTAGTATGAAATATCACCTTATTCAACTATTGATATCTATAAGTTTACTCATTAGTCTCAAATCTCATTTTAAACGAACCGCCATGTTTTCTACATTTTCTATATATATAAAAGAACACTTCCTGAGTGAGTGAGTGAGGGGGTGATCTATCAACGCCCAGACCAAACCCCTGGACCTAGAAGCATGAAATTTTGTGACAATGTTCTTTCCATGACGTAGGCATCCACTAAGAAGCGATTTTACAAAATTCGCCCCCCAAGGGGGGGGAGGGGGGGCAAAACGTGATTTCACAAAATCTTTCATATCTCAAACAAAAAAACAGATATCCGTAAAATTTTTGCTTTAAAATATAGCTAATACAAATGTCAAAAAACCAATTTCTGGAATTTTCAAAATTCGGTCCCCAAGGGAGGCGGGGGGGCAAAACGTGATTTCACATGCGTAAAAACGTGATTTCGCATAATCCTGTATATCTCAAACAAAAAAATAGATATGCGTGAAATTTTTGCTCTAAAATATAGCTAATGCAAATATCTAAAAACCAATTTCTGGAATTTTAGAAATTCAGCCCCGAGGTGGGGCAGCAGGGGGGGGGGGAGAGGGGGGGCAAAAAATAAAAAGAGAGTTAGATCGTTCAAAATTGGTATATAGAGGTTTTCGATACCTACAAATCGATTTCGGATATTTTCGAATTTATAAAATTATTAGGAGGTGCGGGAAGGGGGGGGGGCGGCAAGGGGGGGCTATGGGGCAAAAACAAATAGAAATACAGTTAGGCCGTTCAAAATTGGTACAGTTAGGTTTTAGATGCCTGCAAGTCGAATGGGGATATTTTCGAAAGTGTAAAGTTATTAGGAGGGCCGGGAAAGGGGGAGGGGAGAGGGGGGGAGGGGGGCAAAAAAATAAAAATAGAGTTAGATCGTTCAAAATTGGTATATAGATGTTTTCGATACTTACAAATAGATTGCGGATACTTTCGAATTTTTAAAATTATTAGGTGGGGCGGGAAGGGGGGGGGGCTATGGTCAAAAACAAATAGAAATACAGTTAGGCCGTTCAAAATTGGTACAGTTAAGTTTTAGATGCCTGCAAGTCGAATGGGGATATTTTCGAAAGTGTAAAGTTATTAGGAGGGCCGGGAAAGGGGGAGGGGAGAGGGGGGGGGGAGGGGGGCAAAAAAATAAAAATAGAGTTAGATCGCTCAAAATTGGTATATAGATGTTTTCGATACTTACAAATCGATTGCGGATACTTTCGAATTTTTAAAATTATTAGATGGGGCAGGAAGGGGGGGGGGCTATGGTAAAAAACAAATAGAAATACAGTTAGGCCGTTCAAAATCGGTACAGATAGGTTTTAGAGGCCTGTAAGTCGAATGGGGATTTTTTTGAAAGTATAAAGTTATTAGGAGGGCCGGGAAGGGGGGGCAGAGGGGCAAAAAAAAAAAAAGAAAATAGAGTTAGATCATTCAAAATTGGTACATAGATGTTTCCAATACCTACAATTCGATTGCGGATATTTTCGAATTTTTAAAATTATTGGGAGGGCGGGAAGGGGGGGGGAGTAGAGCGGTAAAAAAATAAAAATAGAGATATATCGTTCAAAACTGGTGCATAGAGGTTTTTGATACTTACAAATCGATTGCGGATATTTCAAATTTGTAAAATTATTAGGATAGACAGGAGGGGGGGGGGGGCGAAGTGGGAAAATAATAGAAATAAGAGTTAGAGCATTTTGGGAATTTTTTCCGAAGGCAGTGAGAACCCGGTGCGACATTTTTCCTACTCAGATTTTGTTTCTCTTTTTTTTCATGTGATAAAAATTAATGCAATTTTGAGAATTCATTATAGTGATTCATTTAAAAATAGGGACCAGCGAAGCGGGCGTTGCCTGCTAGTGTTTACATAAGTACTCTGTTAATTAATTAAATTTATCTTAAACTTTTTTTCCCCTCCTTTCTTTGTTATTATATGGTCTTGTAGAGGATTTCGAGGAAGTTCCACGCCCTCCAAACTGTAATCCACTCCATCCATATTAAGCCGTGATGGCCTCAACTCCTTCTTCTAGTAATTATTATTATTATTTTTTTTTTTTCTGTTACACCTTGTTCATATTTTTTATACATGATCTCATGTATCAGTAACAACATATAGGGGAGACTGGGGCACAGTGGACCACCCCTATTTAAATTTCTTAATATTTAACTCTTTTAGTTTATATTGAGACTCATATAGATGGGAGCATGGTACTACTTTTATACATCCAAAAAACCACATGGTAAATGCTAAGGTAGCCATTTTATACAATTTTTATGTTTTGAGCTGCTCAAACTAATTTTTCAAGTTTGAAGTTTCTTTTAATTTTATCAGGACTGAACTATTGACTACAAGTATTGGATATCTGTTAAGAAAAGGTAAGATATTGTTGTTTTTTAATTTATAAAAATTATTCGCATATTTATAGTCCATATATAAATTTAATATTATTATTTGTTTTGTCTGAACATGGGGCACAGTGGACCACCGCTACATGGGGCACAGTGGACCGCCTTCCAATGCGTCTAAAAGTCCAAATTATATTTAATACCTTATTTATTTTAGTTAAATTTACATATACAAATATAATATGACTCAAAATAATTAATAAATAATTATCAGATAAAAAAATTTTTATAAACCATGTTTTTTAATTTTCTGTTGAATCATATAAACGCTACTGAAGGCAGCCGGAACCCCAGCAATTGGATAAAAGTATTAAAAAAATTCCTTGCTATCGTCTTTTGAGCTATTATAAAAGTTTCAAATGGCTATATAGCCGGGAAATTAGTTAAAAGTTGATTGCAAGCTTTGTATTGGAAACGCTGCCGAAGGCAGCAGGGTCCCGAAGCAATTGAATAAAAATATTTTTAAAAAGCATTTTCACCGTATTCTGAACTGTTCCGAAAGTTTCAAATGTCTAGCTACTCGAGAAGTTAGTTAAATAAATTTTCTGTTGAATCATATGAACGCTGCCGAAGGCAGTAGGGACCTGAAGCAGTTGACTAAAAGTATTAAAACAAATGTATTGCCACCGTGTTCTGAGCTATCCTGAAAGTTTCAAATATAGTTGGGAAGTTAGTGAAAAATCGATTGCAAGCTTTGTACTGGTAACGCTGCCGAAGGCAGCAGGAACCCGAAACAGTTGGCTAAAGGTATTTTAAAAAAATGCATTTTCACCGTGTTCTGATATATTCTGAAAGTTTCAAATGTCTAGCTAATCGGGAAGTTAGTTAAATAAATTTTCTGTCGAATAATATAAGCGCTGCCGAAGGCAGTGGGACCTGAAGTAGTTGACTAAAATTATTAGAAAAATGTATTGTCACCGTGTTATGAACTGTCCTGAAAGTTTCAAATGTCCAGATAGTCGGAAAGTTAGTGAAAAATCGATTGCAAGCTTAGTACTGATAACGCTGCCGAAGGCAGCAGGAACCCGAAACAGTTGTCTAAAAGTATTAAAAAATGCATTTTTACCGTGTTCTCAACTATTCTGAAAATTTTAAATGTCTAGCTAGTCGGGAAGTTAGTTAAATGTTCTGTCGAATTATATAAGCGCTGCCGAAGGCAGCGGGACCTGAAATAGTTGACTAAAATTATTAGAAAAATGTATTGTCACCGTGTTGTGAGCTGTCCTAAAAGTTTCAAATGTCTAGCTAGTCGGAAAGTTAGTGAAAAATCGATTGCAAGCTTTGTACTGATAACGCTGCCGAAGGCAGCAGGAACCCGAAACAGTTGGCTAAAGGTTTTAAGGAAATGCATTTTCACCGTGTTCTGAACTATTCTGAAAGTTTCAAATGTCTAGCTAGTCGGGAAGTTGGTTAAATAAATTTTCTGTCGAATCACATAAGCGCTGCCGAAGGCAGCGGGACTTGAAATAGCTGACTAAAATGATTAGAAAAATGTATTGTCACTGTGTTGTCAGCTGTCTTGAAAATTTCAAATGTCTAGCTAGTCGGAAAGTTAGTGAAAAATCGATTGCAAGCTGTGTACTGATAACGCTGCCGAAGGCAGCAGGAACCGGAGACAGTTGGCTAAAGGTTTTAAGAAAATGCATTTTCACCCTGTTCTGAACTATTCTGAAAGTTTAAAATGTCTAGCTAGTCGGGAAGTTAGTTAAATAAATTTTCAGCCGAATCATATAAGCGCTGCCGAAGGCAGCGGGACTTGAAGTAGTTGACTAAAATTATTAGAAAAATGTATTGTCACCGTGTTGTGAGCTGTTCTGAAAATTTCAAATATCTAGCTAGTCGGGAAGTTAGTTAAAAATCGATTGCAAGATTTGTCCCTGACAAACACACAAACAAACCCACAAACAAACCCACAAACATACCCACAAACAAGAATCGAAGTTAATAAAAACATGGTAAAAAATAAAAAATAATAATCTTAATGTTATAATAAAATAAATTTCTGAAAAGGGAAAATAGTTGAATAGTAGTATAATAATTATGAATATCTAAATTTAATAACTATTTGAATTGTTTAATATTAAAAAAATAAATAAAATGATTATGCGATATAATAAATAGTAGGTTATATAAATTTATTGTTGTTGTTTTTAGAAATAACGTGTAAAAGATAAAAGTAGAATAATTTTAGTTAAACGTATCTCACAAATATAATGTAAAGTATTGATATCTCAAAATAATTAATAAAAATGTTTTAATAGTAATATAATGTTTAATTGAATATTACATAATTTTTATAACTATATAACGTTAATAAACAAATCGAAAATATATCTTATTGTTTTTAGTGATGGCACGTAAAAGACAAAGCAAATCTGATATAGGATTCTTCCTCTAATTTGATTTATTATTTATTTTGATTTCCTTTAAATTTTGGTAATTATATTTCATATAAATGTTCGAATTATGTTATTTAGACTAGAATTGCATAAGAAACTAATTTTAGAAAAAGAAAAAAATGTATAATTTATATTAATTGAACATGAATAACAGAGTCCACTTTACCCCGGGTTGTGACCACTGTGCCCAGGTGATGGGGCACAGTGGTCCACTTTGTGAGTGCACACAATTTATTTTTTTATTCGTAATGTATTAGAAGTATTGTTATAAAAAAAAAATAGGACATGTCAAGAAAGGATTAAAAAATGTTTGCTAATTTTTTCAAGTACCTTGCTTTTTTATTTTTGATGAAAAAAAAAATCAAAAGTATAAAAGTGGTCCACTGTGCCCCGGTCTATCCCTATTGTGTTTTTCAGTATCCTTTGCTTTGAATAATTCTTCACTGCCACATGTAATTGTTTATTTATTAATTCGCATTGATTACATTTTTTGAAAGTTGCATGGTATTTTAAGATTTGAAAATGGGAATTTTGCCGTGCCACTCTAAATTGAAAACCCTCGTACTATTAGGTCTTTGAGGTTAAAGAAAGAAAATAAATACGAATTTTTTTTTTTTTTTTTTTTTTTACAATATATTTTTTCTGTAGAAAATGTGGATTATTTCTGTAACAATTAGCTTTTCTTTTTTTTCCTTTCCTTTTTTCTTTCCTTCTTTTTTCTTGTACAGTGTAATTATTCGGAATTTTTGCATGTTCTTTTATAAAAATTATAAATACAACAAGTTTATTTTAAATATAAAAAAATATGAACAATATTTTAAATAATCTTATTTCATTCTTACACGCATTACACACACATATATATATACATACAATTTTTAAATCTCCCTTCTAAAAACTCTTTTCAGGTTTCATTTTATATACTTATGTGGAAAAGAAAACTAAAAGCGTTGTGACAGTGACGTCAAAGTTGAAAAATAAAATGTTTACTTTTGGGAAAACTCAGGTTAAATATATATATATATGTATATATATATATATATATATATATATATAGTATATGCTTTTAAAGAAACTTTAAAATCTATTTTTTGAATCTTTCCCACTATTTTAGTTTCATATGATGTATATCCATACAATTTCACTTTTTTTTTCTTTAATTTATTTCAATGGATGTTTGACAGCTAAATAACATAAATATATATTTTTTCGTCATTTCTATGATTGAGTTTCAATAATAAACTCAAAATAACTGAAAATTTAGATCTTTAAATTATTCTACTTAAAAAGTAATACACTTCTGCTCAAAGCAAAATTTGCAAACGATCCGTTTTTTTTTTTTTTTTTTTTTTTTTTTTTTCCAATTTAAAAAGTTATCTCTGGATGAAATGTTTTCAAATATTGGATATTTAAAGAACTGGGTTTTCCTTATGTTTTTCAGTGATGATTGGTTTAAGACAACATTTAGAGGGGCGGTAACAAATTTAGCAAAATCAATAATGTTTATGATCACCCGGTATCGTTAAGTGAACGAAATGATTTTTAACTTTAGGATATGTTAATATAGACCTAGTATAAATTGTGCATGAATTTTTGTAACGATAGCCTGTTAAATAACGAAGATATAAGCGTTTACTTTAAAACTTAAAAAAAAAAAAAAAAAAAAACAGCACGTTTTTTATTTATAATATACAGAGTTTTCAACGAAGATTATTTCCGCTTTCAGATAAATTGATAAAATATTTTTGAAATAATATGCCGCAATCAGAATACAAATATCTTAAATATTTCATGAAATACGAGCATTTTTATATCAAAAAAAAAAAAAAAAAGTTTTTACTGCGCATGTGCGAAAGATAGAAAAAATTTTATTAAATAGATTGAAAGCTAGATATATTGGGCTATCAAAAATTCATTCGAATAGAGTGAAAATTAAGCAAATCTTAGGCAAAAGAACGAGCTAGATTTTAGGTATTTTCCAAGAGTTGAAATTTCATAAGGGTGTTTTCATGTGCCGCTTGTAAAAAAACCCCTGATTGTCTCACAAATCTTAGTAAATAAACAAAACTATATGTTAGAGTTACAACCTTATAAGAGGTTTTTCACACACACACACACACACACACACACACAAAAAAAAACTTGTGAGCGTGGTTGAAATAATTGGATCTTCAAACTAATTACGCAGAAATAATTTTCGTTCAAAACTCTGAAGGTGCTCCAGTGATTGGCATGCTCCAGTAATTGACATCTATCCCGAAATAATTAATAAATAAGAAAAATAATAAATTCATATATTTTACATATAAGAATTTTAACATTTTATGTCAAACACTGGAGCATAGTGTGCTAATAACTGGTAAAATAAATAACTAGCAGTGTCAAACACTGGAACACGGGGGGGGGGCAATTACTGATAAAATAAAAAACTGGCAGCGTCAATTACTGGAACATTGAGTGGGTGTCAAATAAAAATTCATAAAAAAAATAATTGTTATCAAATGCATATATTTTAACATATATGTGGTTCTGAATGTCTTTCATGCCATATGTATTAACTTAAGATTTCTAAAAATATTTTCTGATGACTAGAACATTAAAAACATCAGAGATTGCTCTAAAAGTGTCAATCACTGGTGCATTTATCCTATGTTATAAACAAAAAACATGCTTTATTTTTAAGTTTTAAAATAAATGCTTATATCTCCGTAATTTAACATGCTATCGTCACATAAATTCATACACACAATTTCTACTGGGTTTGTATTAACATATCCTAAAGTTACAGTTCATTTCGTTTACTTTATGTTATAGGGTGATCACAAACATTATTGATTTTGCTCAATCTGTCACTGGCCCCTTAAATGTTGGCTTAAACCAATCTTTACTGAAAAACATGAAGAAGACCTAGTTTTTTAACACGTTAATCGCCACGATAATGTCAGAAAAATTCTCACATGGGCCATGGTAACTTTATTAGACAATTTAGTTAAAAATGCGTGTTAAAAATGCGTCAGGCACATATGACTGACATGGCGATTAACGTGTTAATAATTACTCGGCGTATATCATATTCCTTTTAGAGCTATATCCTAGTTAAAAATGCGTGTTAAAAATGCGTCAGACACATATGACTGACATGGCGATTAACGTGTTAAATATTCAATGTTTGAAAACATTTAATCGAGAGATAAGTTTTTAAATTGAGAAAAATTGGTCGTCTGCAAATCTTGCTAAACTTTTGAGCAGGAGTGTTATATATATATATATATATATATATATATATATATATATATATATATATATCAGGGCGCGAAATTTCCGCTCGCCAGCTCGCCATTGGCGAGTGGAATTTTTACTATGGCGAGTACGAATTTGGTAAAGTTATAAAAATAATTCATACACGATACGGTGGCAGAAAACATTCATTTTATAGATTTAAGTATGGCAAAATTTTGCCATTTTATAATCGCATATTTAACCCCTCCTTTTTAGACTCTCGGTGAGCCGTGAGTGCGTGTGCGCTGCCCGAGATCGTCCCGGCCTGGGAAAATAAAAATGCATAGTGCATACATAAAAGTTTTGATCTTTTCGGCAGTTTTGTTTCTCACATTGTTATTTCTTCAAGCAGAGTGAGAATAGACGAGCAGAGAGTTTCTTTCCCCGTCGCCCACTATCCGGGAGAGGAGATAGGGGAAAGTTTGCCTATGCGATATTGCCTCATGAAAATGAGCTCGAGCCCTTTTTAAGATACAACTGCCTGTGTTTATTTTGTCGAATAATGATCAAAACACAGTTCATATTTTTCAGTTTTTTACTGAAACGCCAATGATTTGCGCTTGTAATGATTTGTAAGCAACGATTTTATCGAAAAAGTTATTCCGAAATGGTTATTTCAAATGACAACTATGAACGAGTTATACACATACAGTGCAGCCACATATCCTAAAACTAGCAGTGAGGACGCTTCCAAAATGTTGGAGGGATGCCAGCTTGACTGACAGTTTGAAATTTGGAAAATATCCAGTAAATTCGCGTTCTGTGTGTTATTGCTCATTTTCTCTGAGTCAGATGACTGTCACCCATATTTTAGCATTGGACTCGTTGAGTTAGCACTTTCGCAGATGCTCCCATGGTTTCATGAAAAGTGATCGAAGAATACATTCCGTCTGATTACAAAAACAAAATGGACAATAAAGACATTTCTAATATAAAAAGTTTTAAGTAAATAAATAGATAAACAAGGAAGCTTAATATTTCATAATAAAAAGATTTTCACAGGATATTCTTTGAAAAAGAATTTTTTCTTCGTCTTTTTTACTTCCTTATACAAAGTATAAGGAAGTATAGTAATCCCGATTTGCGAAATTGATTTTGTATTTCACATTGCTCGAAAACGAATGATCGATGAATGTTGCCAATTTATACGTGTGACTGTCATGATGTCTAGTTGTACACCTGCAAGTGTCGTCTTAACACGAACTCTAATTTTAGATATATATGGGACTTTACACGATTTTTCGTGACGTCTGTATCTGTGTGTGTGTGTGTGTATTTCGCATAACTGAAAAACAGTTGGACGTAGAAAGTTGCGAATTCGTACATAGGTTTCTTATAACCTCTAGCTGTGTACCTCCCTTTTTGGAGTTTGTAATATTTTCCGTTTTGGAGATATTTAGGAAAATTAGGTTCATAATGACCAAAAATACAAAGGTTTTGGCCATTATCAAAAAACGGTAATAACTCAAAATCGGTTTGGACAAATATTGCAATCGATTTTTAACTGACTTCCCGACTATCTAAACATCTGAAACTTTGAGAAAAGCTCAGAAATTGTTGACAATACATTTTTAAAATATTTCTAGCCAACTGTTTCGGATACCTGCTGCCTTCAGCAGCGTTTATATGATTCAAGAGAAAAATTATTTAACTAACTTCCCGACCAGCGCTAGACATTTGAAACTTTCAGAATAGCTCAGAACTCGGTGAAAATGCATTTTTTTAAATTTTTAACCAACTGTTTCGGATCCCTGGTGCCTTCGGCAGCGTTACCAGTACAAATCTTGCAATCGAATTTAACTGACTTTCCGACTACCTGACAATTTGAAAATTTCATAAAAGCTCAGAACACGGTGACAATGCATCTTTTAAATATTTTTTGCCAACTGTCTCGGGTCAAATGAGAATTCTTTTTAACATTATGTATATATTTCTAAAGGTGTATAAGGAAGTCATGTGGTGCCCACATCAGATTTTTTCTTTAATGACTCTTTGCATTTATGTTATTAGATATTTTAATCTTTTTCAAATCTCAAATACAATACATTATAATGATTTTTAATTGTAAACATGATTATGAAACATGATGATATACGACACTCTTTTAATATTAATAAAACCCTAACTATTTATAAAAGTCTTTCAAATAGTAAGGAAAAAATAAAAAACCCAAAATACGTAAAAAAAAAAAAAGAAAAAAAATGACAACCCTATTTTGTGGCGAGTAATTTTTTTTTTTCGGCGAGTGCAATCTGAGTTGAAATTTCGGGCCCTGTATATATATATAGTAATACAATATTATCAGTGCAAAAATTTGAAATTTAAAGATGATTTAATTTCAGTATTAAAACAATTATTCGGATCATAAGCGAAGACTACCCAAATCAAACCAAAAAAGAAATAAAGTAAAATCGTAATGAATTATTGGAAATTGGAATGAGAAAAAAGCATTATTTGCATTCTAACGTTTTTCAAGGGCCTGGTAGAATGCAAATATGCTAAAAAATGGATGTTTTTCTGTCACAAAGAAAGCAAAAGCTAAGAATTTCTTTGTTCACAAGCCCGAAACACACATAGTAAAACCAGGAAAAACGAAGATCAAAATAAAACACCTCACAAAAAATGATAATCCAATAACCATTTAAAATCGTAGATCAAAATAAACTCACCAATACAAATAATAATCCAAAATTACTTAAAAAAATATTGAAAAAGAGGCAACTGAAAGTTATAATAAACGAGACACATGTAAAAATTTAACAATCAGATATCAGTTAAAAGCACAGTTAGTCAGTTCAAAATAGCAGTGAACATGGAGTAAAAAAAAAGAATTCACAGATCTATCCAGGTAGAATCCTAACTTAAACAAGGATTCAGATTATTATTCATAATTATTGTAACATGAATAGTGCTGCCATCTACAGTAATGTTATGAAAATAATGGAAAAATTAAATAAATGAAATAAAATAAAATAAAATGAATAAATAATAAAATGAATAGATAATAAAGTAAAAAGAAATAAATTACATATAATGTCTGTACAAAATGGCCAGGAAGCATGGAACAAAGTAAAAGAAGACAAAAACTTTTTTTTTTCTTTTTTTAAGGATTCAGATAATCAATGTAGATGATTGAATAGTGCTAAATTGCCATCTACGATTGTAACTTGCCACGAATATATATATATATATATATATATATATATATATATATATATATATTCATGAATTATCCTTGGTGAACATTTTATTTCCAAATATATTTGATAGCATTTTCATCACAAAATTTAAATAATTAAGTAAATTTTGAGGGATGAAACAGCTCTATCTGAAAATAAAATGTAAAATTTTATCATCAATTTCCTTGAAAACAATTTTTTAAGAATATATTAGGCATTATGAAGCTTTTTTGGAAATCTTTGCCTTAAAGTTGCGAAAATTTGCATGCCTATGTTATCGAATATAATGATATTAAATAAATGAAAATGTCTTAAAATTGTTAAAAATTAAAAAAATACAAAGAAACATATTTTAAAATTTAAAGTTTTTAGTTTTATAAAAAGTTTATAATTTATAAATTTATTTACTTAATTTATTTTTCTTGAAGATTTTAAAGATGCTACTTACTACATTCTAACTAATCTTTACTTTTTTTCCCCTTAATTATACATCACTAATAATTTAACATTGTATTCCAAGCATATCTGTGTTATTATTTTGTGGATTAATTGGTAATTTAATTTAAAAAAAAAAAATTTATTTGAACGCTGAAATTTAGAGAAATTTTTCCTTTTAAATTGTATAAATATATATATTTTTTATTTAACTTATCAGCTATTTCACAAACTAATAACACAAATATATTTAAAGTATATTCTTAACTATAACAATGCCAAATCGTAGGGAAATTAAAAAAAATTATTAGCAGAAAATATTAAAAATTTTTTCCAAGAAAAATTAAATTTTTGAGTTTTATTTTATTAATAATTTTCGAGATAATTTTAATATACTTGATATATTGTTCTATTCCAAAGCCTATGTATGCAAATTCTCTTAACTCTAAGACAATAAATCACAAATGTTACATCCACAATTTTCTAAAACAGGAATGACTGCTTCGTAATTTTCAGTTTGAGCAATTGTATGTAATTTCAAATATTATCAGTGTAAAAACACTTCAAATAAATAAACCAAAAATAAACAAATATAGCAAGACCCATATACATAAAATTATAAACAAACAAACAAATTAGTCTGGTCTAAATCTCTCAATACTTTCTCCTAACCTGTAACACTATACACATATTATTATAGATATAACATATGAAATATTTTTTCGCAATATTTGTACTTTATTTTAAACAACAGTTCAAAACGCTTTCATTTAACAAAATGTCTGTGTGAAAGCCGACTAACGTCCCTCTTACCACCCACCAGCAACTACATTTAGAAATTGCAATAGAAAAAAAAAATCCTAAAAAAATGCGTTTTTAAGATGGCATTTAAAGGGCACGAAACATAGATATAGTAATAAGACATAGATTGATCAGAGAGAGGGAAAAAGTGAGGCCTTGTTTTTCGGGAAAAGTCACTCTAATGGCTGCCTTTCCCCGAGTAAACCACACACAAGAATACACACGGATAATTTAATAAATAAAATTTATGGATAATTTATTTACTAAAGGTGAATGAAAAACTCCAGATACAGTTTCAAAATCATTTTTCCTTATATATATATATATATATATATTTTTTTTTTTTTTTTTTTTTTTCAATACTCTCTAATGGCTGATTTTAGAACTTTTTTTCGGTCTCAAAATTTTTTGCTCGATAACATGGGGATGATAGATCTATACAGTCCGTTAAGAAAATATAAGACCACTTTAATTTTGTAAATTATAAGAAAAATAAAGATTCTAATCGTAATTTAAATACATAAAATAACATATTGCTCTATATTTTTTTATAATTAGTTTACAATAACTTGGTATAACGCAATAAATGTTTAATTAAAATATATATTAGAAATCGGTGAAAAATAACCTGTTAAGAAAATATAAGACCACTTGTCAAAAAACAATATTGTATAAAAAATTAATATCATATTGGTCCTCCATTTTTCCTGATGACTTCAGATACTCTGCTTTTCATTGAAGTAACCAAGTGAATAAGTTCAGTTATAGAAATATTGTACCGTTCTTTTACAATAGCTACTTCCAGTTCATTGGCAGATGAAAATTGTTTATTATTAGCATAAACTTTGCGAGATGATATACCCCATAGGTTTTCCATGGGGTTCAAGTCTGGACTTCGACTTGGCGATGGCAAAACATTATTTTTTTATTTTTTAAATCACTCCTGTGTAGATTTAGATGCATGACAAGCAGCATTGTCCTGTTGAAACATCCAGTTAGCACCACCTAATAAAGGTCCAAACGGTATCATATGATCATACAGCATAGACTGATATTGTGTAGAGTTCATATGACCCGAAATCCGCTGTAAATCACACAACCCCTCATAACTGAAAGCTCCCCAAACCATTACTGATCCTCCACCCATTTGTCGACTGAAGCATTCTTTTGGTTCCTCCCTCAAGTCATGCCAATAGTGTTTGTAACCATCGGGACCATTAAGGTTAAATTTCTTTTCATCAGAAAATATAATTTGTTTCCACTCATCGTTCCATGACATGACATTTTTAGCCCATTTTAATCTTTCTTCTCGATGGCATTTCAATAACTTTGGTTTTTTCTTCAATTTCATAAATTTCGTATTAACATTTAATTTAAGACTCTTCCAGACTGTTACATGTGAAGTTTTCTTGCTGAAACGTTTCGAAATTTCACGAGTTGAAAGACCTTTTTTAGTTGACAGTCGAAATTTTTGTCTATTATCACGTGCTCTCAAAATATTTTTTCTACCAGATCGTTTTATTTTGTTTGAATAAACTTTTCTAATTATGGCATTATGAATGGCAGTTTTAGAGCAGTTCATTAACCTCGCAATATCTCTTTCAAATTTACCAGAACCTTTATAAAATAAAATTTTTCTCACTTCGCACTCCGATAATTCTTTACCTCGAAGCAACGTCAAATTAATCGTAGATAACACATTCAAAACCTAAGCCTTTGCTTCTTAGGTAATGCTTTTATGAAATACTGACGCATGCACTTTATATTGAGTTTGACGTCATGTATAATATGCAAATTTTCTCAGGTGGTCTTATAATTTCTTAACAGTCACAGTCTTTAATTTTTAGAAAAATGAATAAGTTTTAATGAAATTTAATTTCATTTTAAAAGTTGGAATTAGTATAGGATGCGTTTTTTTATCAATTTTAAATACGCAACTAAAAATTTGCATATTATGCTTTCTTCTTCAGAAATGCACCAATACGCTTGTGGTCTTATAATTTCTTAACGCACTGTATATATTACTATATCTATGGCACGAAATAGATTTTTTTCAATATTTAGGGTTATACTATTCTGTGATGAAAATCGTCTGCAATCATCGTAAAAAATAATTTCGATAAATAATCATTTTAATAAATAGTTTTAATTGTGTGAATTCGTATAGGAAAATGTAAGAGAAAGTTTCGTAGTGCCACAACATACTAGTTTTTAAAGGTCAAGGCACAGTTAGCTTTTACATTTTCAGTTGTTGCGGGAGAGTTTTTTTTTTCATACTAGCAGGATACGTCAGCTTCGCTGGTCACTATTTTTAAATGAATCACTATAATTAATGAATTCTCAAAATTGCATTAATTTTTATCATATGAAAGAAAAAAAAAAATTGGTCGGGAAAAATGTCGCACCGGATCCCTACTGCCTTCGGCAACGCATGTCATTGTGCGCTGCGCGCGCGCATTTATGTTCGACACTGTTAATGAATCACTATATTATCGTAAGGAAAAAACATAAATATAAAATGCAAAAATATTCTTCTCTCATCGGTGGAATAATCTGTCGGGACCCCCACTGCCTGCAGCAGCGTATACAGCGTGCGTGTTCCTTCGCCCGCCATTCCCGCCCCTCCTAACTATTTTACACTTTCAAAAATATCCGGAATCATTTTAAATCTAATAATACTAATTTTCGACGTTCTATTTGAATTTCTTTATTTCTGCCCCTGCGCCCGCCCCCCTACCTACCCCTCGTAATTATTCTACACTTTCAAAATATCCGCAATCGATTTATCGGGCCTTAAAACCTAATCATACTAATTTTTAACGCTCTAACTCTTATTTCTATATTTTTCCCCTTTGCACCCGCCTTCACGTCTATCCTAATAATTTTTCACTTATCTGCATTCAATTTGTAGATCCCAAAAACCTATACGTGCCAATTTTGAACGGTCTAACTCCATTTCTATTGTTCCCTTCACGTCCCCCCCCCCCACCTTCCGGCTCTCCAAAAAATTTTACAAATTCGAAAATATTTGCAATCGATTTGTAGGTATCAAAAACATCTATATACCAATTTTGAACGATCTAACTCTCTCTCTTTCTCTCTCTCTCTATATATATATATTTATTTTTTATTATTTATTTATTTATTTATTTATTTATTTATTTATTTATTTTTTTTTTTTGTTCCCCCGCCCCTCCTAATAACTTTACACTTTCGAAAATATTCTCATTCGACTTTCAGGCCTCTAAAATCTATCTGTACCAATTTTGAACGGTCTAACTTTTTTTTTTTTTTTCTCCATAGCCCCCTTCCTTTCCGCCCCACCTGGGACGAATTTCTAAAATTAATTGCTTTTTAGATATTTGTGTGAGCTATAATTTAAAGCAAAAACCTCATACATATCTTTTTTTTTTTTTGCGATATAAAGGATTATTTTGAAATCACGTTTTGCCCTCTCTCCCGTTTAGGGGCTGAATTTCTAAAATTCCAGAGATTGATATTTAGGTATTCGTATTAGTTATATTTTAGAGCAAAACTTTCATGTAAATCTGGTTTTTTTTTTGTTTGAGATAGGATTATGTGAAATCAGGTATTGCACTCCCCTTCGCTTCCCCCCCTCCTTGGGGACCGAATTTCTAAAATTCCAGAAATTGATTTTTATATATTTGTGTTAGCTACGTATATTTTAAAGCAAAAATTTTATGGATATCTGTTTTTTTTTTTTTTTTTTTTTTTTTTTTTGTTTGTTTGAGATACGAAGGATTTTGTGAAATCACGTCTTACCCTCCCTTCCCCCCTTGGGGGGTGGGCGATTTTTTTTAAATAGCTTCTTAGCGGATTTTTACGCAATAGAAGGAAGATTGTCACAAAATTTCATGCTTCTAGCTCCAGGGGTTTGGGCTGGCAGATGATGAATCACTCACTCAATCACTCACTCACTGAGAACAAAAGATTTTGTGTATGTAGATTCATGGGGCTTGTTTTAAAATATTCTGAACATTCTGATTTATGTATTATTGTTTTTTACTTTCTTTTACCCATGTGTGTGAGAATGATGAATCACTCACTCACTCACTGAGAACAAAAGATTTTGTATATGTAGATTCATGGGGCTTGTTTTAAAATATTCTAAACATTCAGATTTATGTATTATTGTTTTTTACTTTCTTTTACCCATGTATATAATAGAGAAAGTATTGTTCTTGTGTCAAATTTTCGAAATTGAGTTTTTGTTATTTTTACACGTTTCGGGGTTCACTGAATACAAAGATCATGTTTTTAACGGTTGGTCTGTGTGTGTGTATGTCTGTTATCAGCATACCTCAAGACCAAATACTAGCAGAAATTCCAAACTCGGTATTTTAAATGTGTATCATATAGGGATGCTACACTAAACTTTTTCGTTGAGATGAAACAAACGGTTCGTGTACAGGGACACACAAGAAAATTCAAATGCATTACTATGGGCGAAATTGCAGGTAAGTAGAGTTTAAACATCTATACAATGCACTAAACCAAATGAAACGAATGTATGTTTTTTATATGCGTAAAAACATGTTTCGTGTGTAGAATATGGTATGGAAATCATTCATTGTTCGTTTACAGCGCTACACGAAAGAACTAGATTATACTGTGACAATACTTGATAATTGATGGAAGTGTATTTCAGGTTGTGCCGAGTGTTATTAATATAGGATTATATTTATTTGTACCATGTGGTGTGCATATAATTTTTAGAAGGTATACAGGGCTGTCAATATTTAAGCCATAACATTCTTTTTTATTGTTAGTGGAAATGCTTTACTGTAACAGTTTACCATGTACAGGAAAGCTGCACAGAAATTGAAATTAATTCCTAATAGCATATGGTAAATAATGTTGTAGTACGTTTGTTACTAACAGGGATGGAACACGGGCGCAAAATTCATACTGGAATCTGTTTAAGAAGTTTCTCTACGTATAATATCGTCGATTTAAGAAGTAGAAAATTTTCTTACATTGATAGTGGTATGAATTCTGCGCCCGTGTTCCATCCCTGTAACTAGAAAAGCCTGGCCAAGATTGATAAGTTTCAAGGAACGTTGCGTGTGAAAGTTGACTAGATAACTTTAAATGAACTTTTGAATTTAATAACAGATTTGAATTTTATATAAATGTAGGTTCAATAATTAAACGGAGGGGGGGGGGGGAGCGGTAGCCCTCCCTCACATAGAATCATTTATCAAATAAGGCTGTTTAGAAGCCTAATTTGAATTGTTTTAACATAGGTTTGCATAATAGTGGTATGAATTCTGCGCCCGTGTTCCATCCCTGTAACTAGAAAAGCCTGGCCAAGATTGATAAGTTTCAAGGAACGTTGCGTGTGAAAGTTGACTAGATAACTTTAAATGAACTTTTGAATTTAATAACAGATTTGAATTTTATATAAATGTAGGTTCAATAATTAAACGGAGGGGGGGGGGAGCGGTAGCCCTTCCTCACATAGAATCATTTATCAAATAAGGCTGTTTAGAAGCCTAATTTGAATTGTTTTAACATAGGTTTGCATAATAGTGGTATGAATTCTGCGCCCGTGTTCCATCCCTGTAACTAGAAAAGCCTGGCCAAGATTGATAAGTTTCAAGGAACGTTGCGTGTGAAAGTTGACTAGATAACTTTAAATGAACTTTTGAATTTAATAACAGATTTGAATTTTATATAAATGTAGGTTCAATAATTAAACGGAGGGGGGGGGAGCGGTAGCCCTCCCTCACATAGAATCATTTATCAAATAAGGCTGTTTAGAAGCCTAATTTGAATTGTTTTAACATAGGTTTGCATAATAGTGGTATGAATTCTGCGCCCGTGTTCCATCCCTGTAACTAGAAAAGCCTGGCCAAGATTGATAAGTTTCAAGGAACGTTGCGTGTGAAAGTTGACTAGATAACTTTAAATGAACTTTTGAATTTAATAACAGATTTGAATTTTATATAAATGTAGGTTCAATAATTAAACGGAGGGGGGGGGGGAGCGGTAGCCCTCCCTCACATAGAATCATTTATCAAATAAGGCTGTTTCGAAGCCTAATTTGAATTGTTTTAACATAGGTTTGCATAAGAGTACTCGTTATCTTACCCCTTAATCTCTAATTTATATAGTACTAAATTTCAGGGTAAGAGAGAGTCGTGTGAGTGGCACACCAGATTATTTAACTGATTATTTTAAGGTGTAAAAGTTATTTCTACTTTTAAATCATAGGGCCCGATTTTAGGAACTTTAATATGCAAAAAAGGAGTAACTAACAAATTCCAAATTTCTATTTTTCTTTTCCAATAATTTGGAATAGCATACCTTGTCATGAAATGCCCGTATCCTTAATGGTAAGTGGTAAGCGGTAAAAATGATAACAGATGTAATAATGAAACTTTTGGCATGTCTGAAACTTACTTAATGTTTAAATAATCATAATCTATGCTCAAACGTAAATGAACATTTGAATGAAAGATAAAAAGAATTCATGTTAACATTTACAGTTAAATTATTGCTTTTCACGAAACACGAAATACTTTAAAAGCGTATGTTTTCCATACAAGTAAAATATTATGTTAAAAGTAATATTTATTTTATAATAAAATATTTGAGAAGATAAAGCTTCGCACTTAATTACCATAATGGTTTTCTAAAAAGTATTTATCTTTTATTAATTTATTATTAATACCTATTTTACAACTTATTCGATGATTTGTTCAAAACAATCTTGAAATGATTGAACTGAATCCATGTTAGTTTATCACTTTTACAGGGATCCTAGTTTTAAGAAATTAAGCTATTGTTTAAAAATAATGGTGAGTGCCCGAGCCCGAGCCCGGCCCGGCCCACGGGCCGGGTTTTTGAATTTGCTCTCGGGCCGGGCCGGGCCGGGCTCGGGCTTAAAAAATTTTTTCAGGCTCGGGCCGGGCCGGGCTCAGTTTTTTTTGTGTATATTCGGGCCGGGCCTGAATGAAAATTTCTCCGGGCCAGGCCGGGCCGGAATAAATTTTTCTCCGGGCCGTGTCGGCCCGAATCTTTTTCTGGTTTCCTCGTTAATCAACGAAAAAGGAAAAGGATAAAATATTTCTTCAGTCATTTATTTCACATAATTTTGCAGGCTTATATGTCACATAAAGTTCTATTTTGTTAAAAAAGTGTCTGTAACGTCAATTTAATTGTCTATCAGTCCGTCTGTCCGAAATCTGATTTTTCGCAAATATTTTTAGCATGCCTCGAAATTAATATATTTTATTTAAAGTAATATTGGATGGTTTCCTATTCAAAATAGTATGCATGTCACTACCAGTTTGCGTACATGTACATAACAAAAGAAATTAGATACATTACTGTGTGTAAGGGTTTGTTTCTTATGATCTGTTGAGTTTAGGTGGTATAAAAGCTATAAAAATCTTTCCGCTGTAACTTTTTCTCTAAGGCTCCTTTTCCTTTTCGCCAGTGGACGAAAGTAGCATCATTTTTATCATGCGCAAAAGCAACTTTTCTATTGCATGGTTGGATTAACATTAAAGTTTTGTTTACCGGAGCACATGAAAGATTTGGATATATTATGGTATATAAGAGGAAATGGTTGAAAGTGCATTTTCAGTAGTATTAACCATTTTAAATACCTTCCTATATTGTTTGATGAATGCTAATATTTTCGATTTGACTTTCTGTTTGTCTTTGTGCCTTGTCTATAATAATGAATTTCTGTTTATATATAATTGTCTTGTAAAATTTCAGCAGTTTTTGTTAAAGAACGTACTATTGTTTGGTTATATAAAACCTCTTCAAAACACATACTAAAAATGTTTTTTATAAAAAGGCATTCTTTTTTCTGTTATTTTACATACTTTTGAATCGGGCCAGGCCGGGTCGGGCCTGATTTTATCGTTTTTTGTCCGGTCCGGGCCGGGTAAGCAAATTTTCCGTACGGGCCCGGGCCTCGAAATTCCGGCCCGTGCAGACCTCTAGAGTGAGTCCTTTAAAAAAGATTAGTGCAGCGCCACCTAGTGATCAGTTTTTGTACGATTTTTTATTCTCTTGAACGTGTCTTTTGATTCGTCCATTACCAGATTTGGTGGCAATATATTTGCAGTTGATCCTCCTGTATTTAATTTACTGCGTCATTTTCGTTGTTTGAGATGAATTTAAAAAAAAAATGAAAATATGTTTTTTTTTACTATAATACGGAAAGAAAAAAGAAACGTGGAGGGTCTAAAAATCAAAATTAAATAATCCTTGTAATAATAATTTATAAAAGACTATTTTAGTACTGTTTCTTATACAGTGTAAATATGAATAAGCGCCATACTACTTTCACGAAAAAATTTCATTCAATCTTAAATAATATATTATATTTAATATATTCTATAATCAATTCAGAATGTTGTCACCAGTGAGAATATTTTGAGAAAATAATCCATCGTTTATGTATATGTGTGTATTATATATATATATATATATATATATCTTTCAAGACATTCAGATTGAGAAAAACTTATTAATAATTCATGATTTAGCGGGGAATATTTCATTCTCAATATTTTTATTTGGAGAATAAAATGCAATTTGACTTTCAAAATATGCATTAGTCTTTTTTTTAGAAAATTATGGTGACATAAAATTAAGCTAGTGTTATCCCCTTATTCTTTGAAATAACTTAAATCTATGTGAAAGCAGTTGTTTCATTATATCTGCATTTTAATCAGAAAATGTACTATAATGGAGAGAGTAAGATAATTTTAATTCGAAGAAATTTAAAAGTTGCTTTGAGCTATATTATAAAATGAAATTATACATATGATATCGTAGAATTCATTTTATTATCTTAAAAAAATCAGAGGTATTGAGTAATATAAATAGTCTATTTTTAATAGATTAGATTGCGCATAGCGTTCTCAGGTTTAATTCAGTTATATAAATAATATTTATGTTCAAATTTACTAGAGAGCTGAAGAGTTTATAAAGAAACTTAAAAGTTATTAATCATAAAGAGTTTATAAGAAGGCAAGATTTGTACTCACCTTCTCACCAGTCCATGATGTAGTGTCAGGAGACAGTAAGAACCATCTTCGATCGGCATCTGAAAATAAACTGGGTGTGTGGAGAAAAATATTAATCTATGTTAAATGTGTTGTTATTTTGTTTTTTAGATCCATCATTAAATTAGCTCCTTGTTGACACAACTATTTATTCTGGGTTAGATATATTATATGATATATAACTATAGATGAATAATAAAAAACATTGTGGAGCATTTAACAGCGCTCCGATCATTACGGTTACATTTTGATAAGTGAATACATATACATTATAGATGTTCACGCGCGAGAGAAAGATTTAGAAAAACGATGATTAATCAGTTTGAAAGCTAGGAGTGGTACATTCTTCTTAGCTACCCGTACATTAATGAAGATTGTCTCTAGTCGAAAAAGTTTATTCGAATAAGAGTTCTTTCTTTAATAGCGAAATATTAAAACACAAATTATTTCAGTTTTTCTTTCACTTTTACGACATTGAGGGGGTTTGATAACCTTAAAACCTATCAATTAAGAATCCCCTTTGTCATATAAAATGCAAAAAACTATGAAATATGCAATGATCCAGTACAAAATCATTAAATCCAGAAAAATAAAAGTCAATATGCTGTGGTTGGTCGGTCGGTTGAGTTTTTATGACGCAAGATCCTGAAAAGGATATGCTTCGCCAAACAGATTTAAAAAAAAAAAAAAATTGAAAAACTAAAATAAAGAGAAATGAGTCATCAGAATGGGGGTCCATATCTAGATTGTCAAAAATTACAAGTCATGTCTAAAATAGTAAAGAGTAAAACTGAAAGTGAAAAAAAAAAGTATTAAAAGGAACAAGATAAAATCAAATTTCATCATAAAAACCTGATTCTTTAAAAAAATTGGTTAGTTCAAAGTGAGGATTTATACCCAAAAGGGTCGTCAGATTTGGTGAAGATGAATTAAAGTAATACCTGTATAAATAGCGTAAGCATGGACAGTAGATCACAATATGACAGATGGTAAGTGAACTGAAGTGGCATTTCGCTCATAAAGGTTCCTGTTCTCCTAGAAAAAGATGCCTGTGGGGGTCAGGATGCTAGTCAGACCACGAAAATCGCGAATTATAATAATCCGACTTATGCTTTTTACCGTGAAATATTTGAAATTATCCATAACTTTAACTTCTGTAACGACCACGAATCAAAGGCTGCCTTTGACATGCAGTGGCGCCACCTACTCAAGAAGAGAGGTGAAGAGAGAAGTAAACACCAAACACTTGCAGCACATTCCACGAGGCAAGAAGGGCCCTCCAGCGAAAGCAGCTAAACAGCCAGTAGTGAAGCAATGAAGTAAGGTTTTTGTTGTATTTTAATTAATACATAGATTTTCTTATTTGCTTCTGTCTTCAATATTTATATTTAAAATGCAAACATAATATTTTCGACTTCAATATTTACTCACTGATGCTTTTTCATTTCATTCACATCTCAAATTTAAAATAAGGGTTTTTTCCGTGCAGCCTTCTAAGGCCAGTTTATTCAAATTTTTAGTCCAAAAACAGATCATTCATAAAAACTAACAATCTTGAAATGAAAAATATTTCACAAAAATCAGCAAGTTTAAACAAACCTTTCACAAAAGTTATATGATTTTAAGTTTAAAAAAATTTGTATGAGAAAATTATGTATTTTGCTGATCAGCTGCTAAAATACGTTATATTTCTACAATGACCCCCCCCCCCCCCCGCAAAAGAAAAAAATAGAATGAGGTTAATGATCTCGCATTGAAAGTACACTGTTCAAAAATATTAAAGGATAGTAAATCTTATATAAAACAACAGTATAAGCAAATTTTTCTCATTTTCAAACTTCGAAGTATGTAAATTTTTAGTTTGAGGCCAAAAATGAAATTTTAGTGGCAACGAATGAAATTTGACTTTCAATTTAATGAAAGAAAAAGCAAAAAAGAATTATTGAGATTCTGTAAGTATGTGTTATTTCGCTGATTGCAATGTCTCAACGAAGTCATTCAACGATGCAGAAGCTTGGAGAGTTGTTGGTTGGCTAGACTAGAGCAAAGCACGAGCCAAAGTAGCAGAAGCCACTGGAGTTTCACAAAATGTGATTTCCAGGACCTGGAACCTTTTTTTTTTTTTTTTTTTTTTTTTACTGGAAATGGAGGCTGAAGACCAGGGTAAGGTTGTAGATGTGCAACAACGCCAAATGGATATCGAAATTTAATGCTAACAGCTCGGAGACACAGAAATATGAATGTCACTCTTCTTGAACAACACCTTTGCTCGGCTACTGGCTCCACAGTTTCGACTCAAGACTATCCGAAATTGGCTCCACGTTGTAACAATAGGTCTGAGGATCTCATCCCTATATCGACAACTGGTCAGAGCTCCATTTCAAATGATTTGGAGATCGGTGCGCCCATCCATGGAGATTCCAGCTTAGACAATCACCCCCACTGTTAAATCTGACACTTCTGTGCACGAATACAGGATAGTTTCTCTTTCTACGTTTGCTCCAGATGAAAATATGCCTATTATCCACATATCACACATATGTATACATATAACACAATCTCTTTGCACACATTTTCACTTAGTATGTAAGGTTGGAGTCACGTCAGCATAGCGTTGCAGCAAAGAAAACAAGTTGCGAAGCGCGAGTGAACACGGAGAGGTTTTAGAGTTGTTAAATGAAGTGAGTGGAGTTGATAAAGATTAATTATAAATATGAATGAGTATGGTGAAGAAAAGAAAAATGTGGTAGTAATGTAGGATGTGAAACAGATTGTTCTTGGGTGATTAAGTTCTTAGTTCGATAAATGTTGTTGGGATTTTGAAGGTGCTAAGTTATAGTGTAGAGTTAGGCGGATTCAAGGAATCCTTTAACCTACGTTAGGAAAGTCTAGTGGATCAGCGAGAGCAAACATCTTACTACGTTATCTACTCTGGGTGAGATTTCTTTCTGAATATATTTAAATTATTTATTGAAGTTATCTTTCTAAAGTATTTAAGATTTTATATTGAATTGGCCCAAGTGTTCTCCCTGCACTATAAAACTTTATTAGCTAAAATAAAACTTTATTTGTATTTCAATTTGAGTCTCGTACTATTTCTTACTTACTACTTAAGTTAATTAAGTTAATCTCTGAGGAGTGGAGACTACTAATTCCTCACAAGTACTATGATACAAAGTAACATTTACATAAGTTTTACTCACAGTTTGGATAGCGTGACGCAAAAGACAAATCAATTTATTGAAATAAATAATTTCAATTTATAATGTAAACACAATAAAAGTGTGATTATTTGACAGTATTTTTGAAAATTAAAAGCATTGGCTCAATGTGCAAATATACTTTATCAGACAAAATAAAAGTAATTGTAGTGGAATCTAAATAAAAATCTTTTAAAGTAACTCCAAGGCGTCAATGGAATTTTGATATCATTCCTTTTAAAACCCTTATTTTGAATTTGAGATGCGAGTGAAAGAGCCCCAGTGAATAAATTTTACATATTTGTTTACGTTGAAGTTGAAAACATGTTTGCACAGTAAATATAATTAGAAGAAAAAAGCAAATGATTAAATAAGAAAAATCTCTATATATTTTAACTAATAGCAATGCGTCACTCAAAATTTGGTACCATTATTTTTAAGACCCATATTTCAAATTCTTATAGCCATAAAGTTGCTGCGTCACAAACTCTTAACCCGTTAAAGGCTCTTTGTATTGATAGAATATACAAAGTTTTCTGGAAAACCCATTTTAGCTGTGCCTTTGATTAATTTATTAATATTCTTGTTTTTATACTTTGAAGAGCATAAATTATTTATTCGAAATAAGTGGTTAATGATGATGTTTCTATATACCGAAAGACGCAGACAGGAATTAAAATGTGTAAACAAGTTTAGTTTAAAACTGAAATCTTATCGTTTGTCATAGATATCTGTGAAAATTTATTACCATTAAAGATTATTTTTAGATATAAAAAGTTAATTGATTGATTATTTAGAGTATTCTGAGTGAGCTTTAGCTTAGATTGATAATTGAAAGAAAAGGTATTTTGTGATTTCTTGTTAAGATAAAATACAATAATATCACCTATTTAACGATAAAGCCTGACAACAAACAAAATTACTTTTCATAATAATAATCTGCCAAAATACTGGATCTACAATCTCCTTTGTGGGATTCCTACTTCTTGTAGATAGATTTTGTGGTTGTGGAAAATATAATTATTATGCATAACAAAATTAAGAAGTGTTTTGAAGTTTTCTGCTTTAAAATTGCTCGGAAGATTAATTTGAGTTTTATATTCCTTAAAAAGGTAAATTATGTTACTTAGATCTGATAACTCAATATTATTGAAGAGATCTTGAAAGTCAAAAGTCATAATATTGTCTATTTTTTCGAGCGATTTAATGTATTGAATTAATTGAAAGCTATCTTTAAATATATATATATATATATAACAGATGAAATTTTTTTTTAAATTCGTAGTAAGAAATTCAAAAATTAAAGAAAAATTAAAATTTTCATAAAATAAATAAATAAATTCTTATTGTATGATAAACACGAAATATGAAAATGCTATGATATACAAGGGAATTTGTTTTTTGTTATATATAAAGGAAAATATAAAATGTGTTATACGATACTAGAATAAGCAGATTATTTTGTAATGCCGCTATTACACACGTTAATTTTTCGTGGAACTTTCAAGTTAGCCGATTTTTCCTCCGATTTCCGGAGCCTTAAGTGGGGAAGGACGGAAAGCATCTGAAGGTTAAAAATATGGAGTCAAAGAACCACTGAAAAAATTGGTTTGTGTTCAGTACATGTCAAGAGCATGAAGTTCAAGTTTATCGCCCATTTCTCGACGTCTCTAATGAGTTTTCTTCTCATTGGTTAATCATCGTAAGAGAAATTCCTCATAGAAAAAACATTTTTATGACTAGCCAGAAGAAATTGTTCATACTCTCAATTTCTATTACACTGGCCACTGAGAGGATTTGAGTCAACAAAAGTGGTGTCAAACTGACAATCAGCTCGAAAGTTGCTGGAAAAGTTGTCATGAGTAATCGCGCCATAGAGTTAGGGCCGTACTTTTTATTAATGTATATGCTGTAATTCACTATTTATTGTTTATTTCCAATTTGCAATAAATTTTACGTAGTGCCATAAAATTTACGATTAAAATTTGGCAGCAAAATTTAAATTTTCTATATTGTGCATATATATTTTTTCTCAGCAAAATCTCAAAAAATTCTGCTTTAAAAGTTCTGTATTGAATATATCCCGATACAAATATTGCTGCAATTTTCTTTCTCATTTTCCTTACTTAAATTACTTATATTTATTTATCTTTTCTGATTTGAAATACTTTTTGAAGATACAAAAAGACACCACATGCTCTTTCTTGGATTTCATAAGGAGGGGGGGGGGGATAGAAAAAAGAAAAGAAAAATCAATATTTGATTTTAAAAAAAAGAAGAAGAAAGAAATTGATAGGATTTTTTTCTTTCACGAGAAAAAATATAACATATGAAAAATGTTGAAGATACAAGAAATTTTCTTTTTACTTTCTTCTATATACATAAAAAGAAAGTATTGAGAATCGTGAAAATTTTGCACCCCCGTTTTTCGATGGATTTAAACGATTTGATTCCCCTCCCCCCGAAAATTTCTGACTGTCTGTGTGCAAGTCTTTGTGGTTGTATGTATGTTACCAACATTTTGTAGACGCTGTATCTTCCGAACCAGGAAACGGAATTTAACCGAATTTTATACTCAGTTGGACCTTGAATTAAATTAATGCTGATTAAATTTTGGGATGCATCGCTCAACAGCTGAGGCCGTCATCCCTTTTTCATAATTCTAATAGGACAGTATCGGGCAAAATGTACACAAAAAAATTATTTTGAATCATTTATAGTAAAAATAAATAAATAAACAAGCAAATAAATAAATAAAATATTTAGAATAATAATAGCCAATTCGACCCCTCTTTGTGTATGTAGGCATAGGAACTTCAACCCCCACCCCTACCCCTGAGGAGGTATAAATGTCCAATATGAGTATTTTTCAAAAGAACTCACCAATACCTTAAAAACGATTGGTTGAAACATGGATGTATGATCATTTGAAAGAAAGTTATAATATATATATTGAAAATTTGCATTTTCTTAGATGTTATCTGTAGGTCACAAAACTGACTTTATTTAAATATTTAGTGTAATGCTTCTCTGAGATGAAAATCATCTGCATTTATCACGTAAAATAAACGATAATTTAAAAAACAAAATGCATAGCATGAATTTATAAAGAAAAATATACACGAATGTTTTGTGATGGTCACAACATACTGTTTTTTTTTTTTTTTTTTTTTAAATAGGGAAATATAACATGCGCTGTCCCTTACTATAATAACCAGTAAATGGTTTTAAACATTTCTTTTCTTTTTTAAAGTTTTACTCCATAATTTGAATGTTTTGGATGCGTTCATTAAGTCTATTTTACCATGTTTTTATTAACTTCCATTCTTGTTTGTTCGTTTGTTTGTCCGGTACAAATCTTGCAATCGAATTTTAATTAACATTCTTACTAGCTAGAGATCTGATACTTTCACAGTAGCTCAGAACCCGGTGACAACACAATACTTCGAAGTCCGATTTTCGATTTTTTGATTAGTTTTCTTATAATTAATTAAAATATGAAAACAATAATATCCTAATAGCGTTAAAATAGCCATTAAAATATTAGCCATAATTTAATTGTTGCCAAATAAATAAATAAATAAATAAATAAAAATACGAGTTCATTTTCTTTCGACATAAAAATAAATACGTTTAATTAAACGTGAACATGAATGTTAAAAAGTTTTAAAAACCTAAATTATGCATCTCACAAAAATTGACGTCATTATCACTTTAAAAATTTTATGCACATTGATAAGAGCTCTATGATTCATCAAAAATTTTAAAACATGGTATATAAAAAGTATTTTTTATCTTACAATTTATACGTAAACGCATGTAACATCCCTTTGTTTGCATGATAAAATATCGCAGTGCTGCAAACAATTTTCAGTTTTCGCTACTCACATTTTACACATTAAGACAAATAAATTGGCGAATATTTTGAAAAATTCATGGCGAAATTTCTTTAGACATATAATTAAATTTAAATTACATTCCATTAAATTAGATATAATTACTTTAACTGAAAAAAAAAAAAAAAAAAAAGTTATATTTGAAATTTAAATAAATTGGAAAAGAGTCTAAACGATTTTCGATTACATTTATATTTATAGATAACTAAACATAGATTACATTTGAAATTGCTTGAATTTCATTATTTTAACATAAATACAGTTAATTTTAAAATAAATTGGAGAAAAATTTGAAGAATTTTCTCTAAAACATATATATATATTAATAACTAAGTTTAAATTGCATTTTTCTAACAGAAAACACAAATAAAATTAATATTATTATTATCATTATTTTGAAGAATTTGTACCAAACATTATTTATATAAATAACTGAATTTAAATTATATATATATATATACATATATATTACTTGAATTGCATAATTCAAACAAAAAACGCACTTAAATTTTAAATAAATGTTTCTTTATTATTGGCTGTATCACTGCATTCGACCACGGTTTTCAATTTAGCAAAAAGAGTCGATGGGATAACTGTAAAACGTAGGTATTCAATTTTATACAAAATAATAATAATAAATATATATATAAATATATAAATAAATATATAAAACAAAATAAATAAATAAGAATATTATCCATTTGAATTAAAATTGATTATTTTTGAATAGAACTTTCCATGTTTTTCAGGTGTTAAAATTTGACGCAAAATTTTGCAAACTGATTTTGTTGTTATAGAATAATCATACACGTTATTCGATTTACGCAGATTAAATAAGTAAATATGCGCATAAAAAAAAAGACCTAATTAAGTAAATATGCACATAAAAAAAAAAAAAAAAAAAAAAAAGACTTAATTCTTTATAACTCAAGAATTTCGATTTAAAAAATATTTTCACACATGTCAAATGACATTATTTTAAACAAAAGAAAACTATTTTTAAAATATATAGATGAAGAATAATTATTTATTGGGGAAAAAAAAAAAAAGTTTGTTGCATATCTGCAGCAACATAAAAAAATGCCACTTTCATCTAAACATAGCCCCTTCAATTAAGATTTTACATCTGTAGTTTGATACAATTTTAACCAGCTGATGGTGTGATAGCCATATGAAAATTTGCAGAAGATTATTAATAGTAACGCCACCTGTCAATCAACATACACTTTAATTGAGTAAGCAATCTTTTTCATGATAGTATTTTCACATACCAAGTTTTATGCATTCGTATGCTGTATAGAAGATGAGATATCGCTTTCCCATAAACGGAGTAAAAAACAGTATAACAGCACCATGTGTAGGCCGATATGCACTCAAATTCATTTAGCATAGTTTGTCCCAACGTCCCTCTCACATGTTAAGTTTTGTGCAATTATGCACTATAGAAGCTGAGATAGAACCTTACAGCAAATCAGGTAAATTGCAGCACAGCAGTAGCACCTGTAGGGCGATATGCACCTAAAGTTAATACAGACCAATTTAATTCAAAGTGAAACTAGACATACATTTTACTGAAATTCTGAACATTAAATGTTTATTTGGAACTGCCACAAAAAACTTTGTCATACACAAACAGACAAGCAGACAGAAATCAATCCAAAATGGCATTCAAAACCTCTTAAAACGTATAAAAGACTCAAAGTCTAAAAGTTTTACGAATCTAATACCTCTACATCATGTTTCTCCCACACTGTCTCGGTAAATCCTTTAAATTTAAAATATTTACATCTCAATTATTATTATTATCATTTATTTATTCATTGTTGAATTAAGCTTTGGTATGAAAATATAGCATAATATCGCCATTTGTTGGGAATTTCAGATACAATTTGTGTTAAATGCAACGTTTAAGTATAGCAACAATGCCAACAATTAATAAAATGGTCTTTCAGAACTTTCTGTGGAGACGATATTAGCTTCTAAGTATGTTACAGATATGGAACACATTGAAATGAAAGGTTACAAACGAAAAAGAAGAAAAAAAAAAGTTATATAAAAGTACTGTTTTAGAGACAATATTGTTGTGTACTCGGGGTTCATGTATTGTCCGTGCATGACTGACAGGACTCGCAGAGGCTTAAAAGTTTATTTACAGAATATTTCAGATGATTACACGTCTGTTAACCAAGTATCAACTTCAGTTTCACCAGAAAACACAGTTTAGATAGCATACAAATCACAGCATAATCTGCACCATAAGCATAACACACAGCGTATATCTGTAGTCAATAGCAGAAGTCTGGCCAAGCAGAGCTCTTTATATCGCAATGACTTGGCGTAAAATAACCACTTCGGCCGGGATGCAATCCTTTTATATAGCCTCGTACATTTCCAGATTTTTCTAGTATCTCACGAAATATTCGATTTAGAGATTAGATAATCGATATATCGATAATAAAAATTTTCTCCCCAAAGTCACCAAAAAAGTCGCCAAGGAGCGATAAAGTCACCAATTTCGTCGCCAAAGCCTTTACTTTCCCTGGTTAAGCTTTTTGAGGGGTTTTTAAAGGAAAAATCAGCTTTTTTAATGTCAAATTAACGTAGAAACAAGAAAATTAACATTTTATGACCTGACCGAGCCTTTTTAGATGAAATTACCTAAAAATAATGACTATTATTTACAAATTCGTAACAATACTGATCAAGTTATAAGAGACAAAAAGAAAAAGAAAGGAAACAAAAAGAGAAGAAGAATAAAAGAAAATTCTCATGATATAAATAAAAATATTTAAACTTTGAACATATATGCTAAAAAGTAATATGCCATCCCTAATGAAGCTTGTACTTTTCTCTTAAGAAGCGTGTAGATTTTGGCAAGTGACCAATAAAGATGAATCCATAGAGAGCGATTTATTAGAGTGTAAAAGAATAATCTGAAAGGGTTTATTTATTTATATATTTTTGAATATTCCTCAATTATTCTTCTTTCCATCCCTTCATTGTGCTTTGTTTAGTTTGTAGCAATTTTATACACGAATTTTTGTTTTTTTATTTGAATAATTATTTCATTTGGTCAAATATTATGATATATTTCCAAATTTTGTGAAAGCCTTATTAGAGATGCTACTTAGACCTTTTTGTTTTGACTGGACTTTTTTATTGCGCATTAGATTAAAAAGCGTATAGAATAGAATTGATTTAAAAGCTTACAAAATTAAATTCCATATGGAATGTCAAAAATATTGTATCAAATGTATAACTTTACTTCAATCTCAGCTTATGGCACTAGACACTACATGAAGCAATTTTTGTTAAAAGAAAAGTTTTTATAGTGTACTGTCCATAGACCTTATATAGATAGACTACGCCACCAATAGGACTTCCTATTATAGTGAATTTCTTCAACATTAGGGTGTAATCTGATACCTTCATTCTTCGCGGTCAGCGCTGTATGTCACGTGACAGGGACTTGAGGGAGATTCTTCAAAAGAAAGCACTTATTTTTGCAAGAATTCAAACAAAAATTTCTCCCCTTGAAAATGGTTTCTCAGAAAAGAAACTTTTTTATCATTAATCTACGACATTTTAGCTTTCCAACGATGCGTAAATCTAAAGGCTTAAATGAAAAGTATGTGTACAATACAGAAATTAAAAAACCCAAAATTACTTTCTTTCCTATGGAAAAATAACATAATATTCATTCGTGTCTCTCTTTTTTCAGGTCCGGATCACGTGATAATTTAGCTGGGGAAGCTAGCTCATGTCGCGGACAGGTAATGAGGGGGGATGCGTGGTCTATCTATATAAGGTCTATGGTACTGTCGCTGTTTTTGATTGTATTTTTCATAATCTTCTTTTGAGTTATAATTGTTTTATATATTATCTCAAGAATCTACTAGTATCAACACTAGAAGAAACTTGAAAATGATAAAAAATAAATACATTTTTATATATTTTTTAAGGTCTTGATCTGTTATCGACTGTATGTCTATGTGTCAATGTTATACTAAACTACCACCTAATTAAATGCTCATTAAATACTATAATGAGTTGATGTGTATTTTTTTTTTTTTTTTTTTTTTTTACATCTTTAAAAATTCATCTCAACTGATTTAAAAAATAAGTTTTGAATATATTTTTTATTTGTTTTGTTTCATAATTTGTAACACAAAGATTCTATGGATTCGTCGATTTCCGCCTTCTAACTTCCTATAGGAAGTTATAGGAAATTATGAAACAAAAATAATAAAAAATGTATTCAAAACTTATTTTTTAAAATTGAGATGAATTTTTAAAGATGTAAAAAAAAAAAAAAAAAAAAAAATTGCACATGAACTCATAATTATGAAACAAAAATAATCTCATCAATTATAGATGAGAAGTATAAGTGAAATTAATTTCTTTATTTAACCTAAAAGTAAATTTTGAAATTTTTTCTAAAAGAGATTAGAATACAAAATACATTTTTTTTTTTTTTTTTTTTTTACAATTCTTATTTTACTAACATATATATGTGTGGGTGGGTGGGTGGGTGCATACGAAAAACGTGCATTTATTTTCCAAGAATCATGAAAGTTTTGCATGTATGACATTTTTTAATATAAATACTGTTCCGACGCTGCAACATTTTTCACCTGCATAAAATATCTCATAGGAAAAAAAAAAAACAATCTCTTACTCCCCTTTTAAAATAATTTTTGCAGATGCATTGAATAAAGAATACCTTTTGAATCCGTGAACAGAAATTCAGAGGTACAGCCGGAAGGAGGTAGAAGATGTAAAAAACAAACATCCTCACAGTTTGATAAAATATACACGAATCTTGCTTCAAGAAAAAAAGTAGAGAGTGTTTCTTTTTTAATGGAAAAGGAATGTGAAAAACATGGAAATGCCTTAGATATATGAGATAAAGAGATTCCGTAACACCGTATTCTTGTATTTGTCCGAAAAATTCAAGGGAAAAAAACATATGTTTTACCCGCACGCTGAAACATTGGGACTAAAAAATGGTATGATTACTTTACCACACTTGTTTTAAATCGAAATAACATGATCTTTAATCAGCGCACGTGCGAGCTCAGCAATGCATCTGCTTTTATGTGGCAATCGTTCCTACTTTATTCGCCTGAAGCAGATTTGTGCTATTATTTCGAACCGAAAGAATTATTGAGGAAAAAAAAAATGTGTATGAGTTTTAAGTATGATTGCCTTATCAACGAAACCAGCAAATAGTGAATATGAATATTACTGGCAGCACAACTGAGCAGTAGGAGCCAATGGAATGTTAGCGCTTGCGACAGGATCGATCAACAGTGACCATTATACTTCTTTTTAGTATATTGCGGTTTAGGAATGAAATGGGGTTGCGACAGTGATGCCAGATTGGGGATTTTGTCCCCATTTTGGGGATTTTTGAGGCTTCTGGGGACAATTTTGGGGACCAAATATTTGTGGGGACATTTTGGGGGAATTCTAAAATTTTTTGGGACAAATCTGGGGAGTTCACTTTCTGTCAATGTTGGCAACGTAATGATTTATCCCTACGATTAGAGACTTTCAATAGCTTTATTGTTATTTCGGGATTTTTTTCAAAAATTGCCTTCGTTTGGGGAAAAATCTGAGCCTAAATCATAGAAAAATCTGCTCAGTATTTTTTTTTTTTTTAATTTATATTTTTCCTTTTTAGTAGAAATCAAGTTGGGGATTTTTTCGAAAAAAAAAAAAAAAAAAACCTGATTTGTGGAAATTTGAAGCCCTGTTTGGGGAAATAATTTTCGACCATCTGGCATCACTGGGTTGCGATCAAGACATACTTAACAAGACATACAACACATATATTAAACCAGTTATTATGTATAGGTGTGAGATCTTGTTTTCTCCTTCCCAGGAAAATATGAATATTCTGGAGAGAGCCCAAAACAAAATTCTTAGAATAATTACTAGAGCAGTAAAATGAGCCCCGATAGAAGCAATGCAATTATACACGACCAATAATTCCATCTTTTATGAAGTTATGAAACAGGCTGTAGGAGTTCATGTCAAAATGAAACACTCAGGTCGTGCAGAATGGTTGCAGACATATGAAAAGAGTACAATGAAAACTCAGACGTCAGCTATAGAGACTTGTAATCGTATCCTCGAGGAACAGGGTTTTTCGATCAGCAGTGTTCTTCCCGGCGGACTTACCAACCCACTGACTTTTATACAGATTGAGCATTCCCTTCCAGATGGTGATGCGGGGTAGAAGAGAACCCCTGGCTTTCTCTTGAGAGTCCTGTCCTTGTGCAATCTGAACGAAAAATACCCTTCACCTTAGTGGATTAGGGTCTATACAAACGGTTCACAGTTCGAAAATATTTCAGGTTCCGGAATTCTTTATGATTTTTTTCTACAGATCAGTTCCTGTAGGGAAATATATGTCAAATTACGATGCAGAAATTTCGGCAATTGATATGGCTCTGACTGAACTTGTAAAGTACAAGGACTCTTTCCCGAAGGTAGTGATACTAGTTGGTTCTAGGTCCGTTATCCAGGGAGTCACCGATAACCAAAGAAAGGATACTCCAATTCTTTCAAAGATAAAAAGTAGTATTAGAACCCTCAGCAGCTTGAACAAAAACATTGTGTTCCAGTGGATTCCCTTCTACGAAGGAATCGAGGAAAATGAGAAAGCCGACGCCCTCGCAAAGCATAGTACCGAACTTTCACGGGGGATTTTCCTGTCTCCATTGCGACTTTGAAAAAATTTGCCCAGGGGAAAGTCTTCGAACTCGAAAGAGATATTCTCTCCGATCAATCTAGAGGAAAGGCATGGGAGAACATGCAGAAAGACTGGACTAAAATGAGTCAAAAACCAAGAAAGGAAGCCGTGGCGTTCTTTAGAATTAAGACAAATCACAACTGGCTTGCAGAACATCTTCACAGAATAGGGTTTCTACCCACGAAAGAGTGCCAAATCTGCGGTGAGAGTACTCTAAATGCATAGCACTTAACATCTTGTAGTGGATTAAACCGTGATGCCCAAATGAGAGGCGACCTGCGTCAACTCTACTGGCAAGCCAGGTCTCATCTTCTTAACCTCCTGCGAATTGCCCTGCCTGAATTTTATTCTTTCTGCTTGTGGCTCTTGCTTTTATACTGCTTGTGTTGTTCATTTTGTATGGATTAATCTTTTTTCCAATAAAGTCATATGTAAAAAAAAGTACATTGTGGCTTTCGGATTCAGATAGTAGCCTAACTACAAGATCAGACTGCAATAGGGTCCTAGGCCTGAGGGGAGTGCCCTCCGTGGGGGGGGGATGTCTCCCTAAAGGGTCCTAGCCCATATTTACGAAAGTTTTGGAGAAAAACACGGAAAACTCCTAACGGGTAGGCCGATGAGCGCGACCTGGGATCGAACCCGGCACCTCACACTCCCGTCTGCTAGCTTTGACCGCAGAACCGCTCGGCCACTGGTGGGCCCATCTATATTAGAAGAAACGTGTCTAGTCAAAGTTATCTTAAGATTACTTGTAATCATTATTATTATTATTATATATATATTTTTAATTATTATTATTATTTATGTGATTATTGAAAATTTTAAACTATACAAAATTTTGCTAAACCTTTTATTTTGTTTATTTATTTATTGTTTATTTATTCTTCAAGCAAATATCCGTTTTTTTTAGACTTATTTGTTATAAATTTTGCTGGGCCTAGAAAAGTCAAATTTAATATGCAATAAAAAAAATTTCAAAGCATTCTGAAATAATTTTGTTGGAAAGTTTAATGGGGTTTAAATATTTATATGATGTTTGTTAAAAAAAAAAAAAAAAAAAAAAAAAAAAAAGAAAAAAAGAAAAGAAAGAAAGAAAGAAAGAATAAATAAATAAATAAAAAAGACCAAAAGAGTGAAAGAAAAATAAAAAGACAAAGATACATTTAATATTAAGAATAACATTTGAATGCCAATTTAAGTAATAAATATATTATATATTCTGAGATAATCACATTCCATACAGCTGTATAATATAGTTTATAAGCAGCATTTTTTTCTGTAATTTTTATTCGCGAAGTACAAATACAATCAAAGCAAAAACAAAGTTAATCACTTAAAGCAATCTAAGAATAAAATAGAACACTTTTCAAAAATCGAACTATGATTATAATGCAGGATTTTTTAAAATTCTTTTTTAATGTTTAGTTTAAAAAAAAAAAAAAAAAAAAAAAAAAAAAGTATATTGAATTAGAGTATAATTATTATAAAATATTTTTTAAACAGAAATATAGGATAATGCTGCACAATAAATAAAATAAAATAAAAAGAAATTAATATTACAGAATGATCGATTTTAGTCTCCTGTCAAACTAACCATAGGTATGGCGAATTTAGCTAATCGCGAAAATTTTCGTCCTAGGTTTTTCAAGTTTTTTACACGCTTTGAGATGTGGAGGAATCCAAAATTAACAAAATTGATATGTCTGTCTGTACGGTGTCTGATAATTTGTTAACTGCGTTAATGTGTTATTTTGTTATTTCTGTTAGTCTGTGTACATCATATCTGAAGAACAAATGATCGCCGAAATATCAGGCCATTCGTAAAATAATATCAATTATGATACTGACAAAAAACCTATTGAGTTGCTACATTCGAATTTAAAAACCTCGTAAGGTATTCAGAATTTATGATCAGAGAACCATGCTGTAATCCTTTAATTTTTGCGATCTTTGTCGTAAAGAAATTGTTTCCAGCGTCTACGACTTTTTTTTTTTTTTTTTTTTTTTTTCTCTCTTTCCACATATTTTGCATCTCTGTGGCTCTTTGTCAGGAAAACATTTTCCCTGTCGCATAATTCAACTTTCACTTTTGAATTGCCTGTTCTCCAGTCCGTGTGGGAGTTTTTTTTTCTTGTGTGTGTGTGTGTTCGTTTGCTGCCTTTTTGTCGCGTGGGATTTTTATCCGACAATTTTTTTTTTTTTTTTTCTTTTTTAATGCAGTAAACATCGGGGGAGGCTAAAATCGCTCCAAACCGCTGTATAATAGTGGGCAGACTCAAAAAAAAAAAAAAAAAAAAAAAAAAAAGATTTTCTTGACATGGAAGAATAGGGTAAAATTTCTCTTGAAAATTCAATTTTGAAAATATCGTAAGTTATTTGAAATTTACGAATTTCTTAATAGGGGAGAATAAGGCAAAATTTCACTTAAATGTCCATTTTGAGGGATATTTTCATCGTACAAGATGTCAGACGAAAATATCATTTAGGATACTGGCATGAACTTCTTTGACTATGAATTTTATAATTTAAAATATTCGTAATTCGTAATTTACGATTTTTTTAACGTGGATGAATAGGGTAAAATTTCACTTAAACATCCATTTTAAGACATATATTTATCATAATGATTTCAGACCAATTTTAAAATATAATTTATGATACAGGCTTGAAAATAATGACTACAAACATTCTAATTTGATAATTTCGGGAGTTATTCGAAATGTAAAATTTACTTAATGTAGCAGAATAGAGTAATGTTTTATATAAAGTTGCATTATCAGGATCATTGCTTTGGAAATAGTATAGAATTGCCCTAAAATATGAAATTAATACTGGTAAAATTAATTAATATATAAGAATAATGTAAGTGTATCGAAGTAAACGGTTTGTATCGTATGAGGTAGGGCCTTTCAGTCTCCCTAACAACACGGGACGGCCTCGGGCCGAATTTTTCAATTTGCTCTCGGGCCGCGCCGGGCTCGGACTTAAAATTTTTTTGTAGGCTCGGGTCGGGCCGGGCTCGGGCCTGGAGGAAATTTTAAGTCCGAGCCCGGCCCACCCCGAATCTTTTTCTAAATTCCTCGTTAATCAACGAAAAAGGAAAATGATAAAATACTTTTTCAGTCATTTATTTTACATAATTTTACAGTCTGGTATGTCACATAAAATTTTATTTTGTTAAAAGGTGCCTGTAACTACAATTTAATTGTCTATCAGCTTCACTGTTCGCGATCTGATTTTCCGCAAATATTTTAAACATATCTCGAAATTAATGTATTTCATTTAAAGTAATATTAGATTGTTTCTAATTCAAAATAATATGCATGTTACTAACAGTTTGCGTACATGTAACAAACAAAAGAAATTAGATACGTTACTGTATATAAGGCTTTGTTTTCTATGGTATGTAGTGTTTAGGTGGTATGAAGGCTATAAAAATCCTTCCGCTGTAACTTTTCCTCTAAGGCTTCTTTTTCTTTTTACCGGGGCACTGGATGAAAGTAGCATCAATTTTAGCATGTACAAAAGCATCTTTTCTATTGAATACGGTTGGATTAGCATTAAAGTTTTGTTTACCGGATCACATGTAAAATTTGGATACATTACGGTATATAACAGGAAGTGGTTGAAAGTGTATTTTTAGTACTATTAACCATTTTAAATATCTTCCTATATTGTTTGAGGAATGCTAATATTTTCGATTTGACTTTCTGTCTGTCTTTGTGCCTTCTGTACTGTACGTCTGTAATAATGAAATACCGTTTATATATAAATATCTTGTAAGCATTCAGCAGTTTTGTTAAAGAACATTCTATTGCTTAGCTATGTAAAACCTCTGCAAAACACATACTAAAAATCTTTCGTAGAAAGGCGTTTTTTTTTTTTTTTTTTTTTTTTTGTAATTTTACATATTTTTGAATCGGACCGGGCCGGGTCGGGCCTGATTTTATCTCTTTTTGTCCGGGCCGGGCCTGGGTCGAATTTTTCGATTTCATACCGGGCCGGGCCTGAAAATTTCGGCCCGTGCAGACCTCTAATACATCCTAAAGATATGAATAGGATGTCCATAGATGTCCTTTTCATATATGCGACATCCTTAGGATGTCATTTGGTGAAGATGTGCTGTTATGGCTGTTACGGTGTCAAGAGATCGGTCAAGTTTATATCTCTTGTTATGAACATGCCCCATAGCAGAAAATGCGAGACGCGAGACGTACGTCGCAGATTTTTTTTTAGTTTGCAGATTATTTCCAGAACAGCAATATATAGAAATTTCAAATCTCTCGATTTTGGCCAGAAATATTGTAATTTCCAATCTTTTTCCATCCACAGCATAAATGCCAATGCTCATTTTAAACATGCTTTATTAGATTCTAGAACCTATAAAGAGTTAGAATTTTACAATATATTTCACATGCATAGTTTTTTGCCCCCCCCCCCCCCCTCTCTTCACTAATGATCGGCTATTAAAATCTCGCAGAAACATTTTGATTTCCAGTCTTTTTCCATCCACAGGGTAAATGTCAATGTTCATTTTAAACATGCTTTATTATATTCTAGAACCTGTAAAGAGGTAGAACTTTTCAATATATTTCACATACATAGCTTTTTATACCCCCCCCCCCCCCCCCCATTGTTAATGATCGGCTGTCAAACACCTCACGGAATCATTGTGATTTAAAATCTTTTTCCATCTACAACATAAATGTCAATGTTCTTTTAGAACTTATTTAATTAAATTCCAGAACTTATAAAGAAGTAAAATTGTTCAACATATCTTACTTTTGTAATTTTTTTTTCATTATTATTATTACTTTACTTTCTCCTCTTCCCTCCCTCTAATGATCAACAATAAATTGCTCCTTAAAGGTATTGTGTTTTCCAGCTTTTCTCCATCCACAACTTTTTCAACTCACTATATTAGATTCTAGAATCTATATAGAAATAGAATCCTTCAATATCCTTCACTCATATATTTTTTTTGTGACCCCCCCCCCCCCCTCCTCTCCATGGTAACGATCGGTGATCAAACAGGTGATCATTTACAGGATTAACCTAAGTATTTGGATACATTGGAGCTATACTTGGAAATTGCTGGAAGTGTATTTTGGAAGTGTTCTATTTTCAACTTTTTTTTTTTTTTTTTTTTTGTATAATACATGTTTTGAGGTGCCCTGAATGTGAAAGTCCAATTTTTAGCAGTTGATCTGTATGTATATCTGTTATCAGCATAACTGGAAGAACAGATCACTACAGGCAATTCAAATTTGGTATTTTGAAATTCATATTAGTTTGCTACTTAAAAAAAATGATTAATATTGGCAATTTTGAATGCAGTGTTATAAGAGTCTTTATATATATATAAATGTAGGCATTATAATTGAATGGAGGATTGAGAGGAGCAGTAGCTCCCTTTACACAGAATTATATTTAAAATAAAACTATTTCTATTTTAGATTATTTTAAAAGTAGATTGAACTTTATTATCTTACCTTATTGTTCTTACGATTTAATTTGCAATCTATCTTTTTAGTATTGAAATGCAGGATAAGAGAAAGTCATGTGACTCACACACCAGATTATTTTTCATTTAATTAATTCATTTGGAAAAGAATTCTTTATTATTATTTTTTAACGTTTTTATTGAAAACAAATGGTAAAATATATTGTAATAGAAAGGATTAAACTGATTTAAAAAATATATATATTTGCTTTTTTACTTATTTAATTCATTTGAAAGAAATATCTTTTTTTATTATTATTATTTATTGTATTGTAGGAATCAAATGGTAATATAGCAGAAGAGCAAGAGCTATAAAATACATGGTGCTAAAGCTAAAATATTTAATTAATACTGAGTACAGCCATCTTTATAATTATAGTTCTTGAATAATAGTAGTTTTTGGCATCCGATAAATACCCAAATTGAAGTTCCAGGAACGATGCTACGGTAGGTCGTGTGTACCCCAAAGCATGGTTAAGAGTGATATTTGAAAGGAAATTTATTTATTAATTTTTTCTAAAAACTGATTTAAATAAAAAACTAGCATGTTGTGGCCACCACATAAATTTTTTCTATGTTTTTCTGTACAAATTCACTCAGTAAAAATAATGTATTGAAATTATTATTTTAAAAAATTATCTTCCATGATAATGCAGACGATTTCCATATTAGAGAAGTAGTATAACACTAAATATCCAAAAAGAGTTCATTTTATTCTCGATTTTTTTTTTTTTTTTTTTTTGTTAAAAATGAAAAAAAAATTGATAATTTTATTCTAAATTATCGCAGATCGATGGTTCAACTATTCGTTTTAAAGGTATCGGCGAGCTCTTTTGAATGATACGCATCATGAAAATTTACTTCCCTCGAGGGGGGACTCCCCCCCCCCAGGGGGAAAGGCAAGGCTCCTACATACACATTTTCCCCCCCAGTTGACTATCTCTACTCTACTAAAAATAATTCTCTTTATGCAATTTTTATACAAAATTTTGTCATATCCTACCATGTTAAAAATTTAGAAAAAGCGGGATGGCAACACAAGCTGTTGGACGATTTTCACCAAAAGTTGATAGGCACTAATTTATATTAATGTGTAGCTACATACCAATTTGTATGAAATTCTGTGGAGTAGTACCTGAGATACAGTTGCCCCAAAATTTTGTCACACACACACAGACAGACATTCATTTTCTAAAAATGGTCAAATCGTGTTCTACAGCTCTCAAAGCGTGTAAATCCATCAAAAACCTGAGGTCAAAAATTTTTACGAATCAAATTCTTTCTTCTATTGAATATACAAGAAAGTAATAATTATTCAATTTTTTTTTAATTCATGTAAAAGCGAACAGCGAAGCCTGCTAGTATTAAATAAATGTAAACTTCTGACAAAAGTACACTTATTGTATCTTGCAATCTTCTTTTTCTGCTACTTAAATGAAATTATGCTTCAGATTATTTTCTAATTCCTAAAAAGTTGTCGCAGATTGACAGAAAAAATTCTGCTACTGGGTGAACATGTATGCCCCGTAATAGAAATTTATGAGTACAAATATATGATGGGGAACTGAATAGAGTCTACTTATGTCATCTAGTTTAATAAAGTTTCAAAAAAACATTTTCAATAACACAAAAATAATTAAGGATGGTCAAAACATGCCAAAATAAACTAAAAAGGGTTAGTTTGTGGTAGATCCAGATTTCAGAAATATCTGAATTTTAGATATAAAACGTTTAAACGAATAGAACAGATCTCTTTAATAATACATAGGGGGAGAGTGCTGTACCTTGGGACATTAACAATTTCTAAAAACCTATTGGCAACATTATTATTATTATTTTGTTGTTGTTGTTGCTAATTGTGACTTTAACAAATAGTTAATAGCACAGTAAAAAGACAGCATCAGAAACACTGAACACATAAGTTGGTGAATGAAAAAAAATTTCATTACTAAAAAGTAAATTTCTTTCTCATTCTAATTTCAATTTCTGTATCAATGTTTGTAAAACTATTCTACTCAATTTTAAATGGAAATTGAACAGACGATTTTTAAGTGTTTTCATAATGAGAAAGTAACGATATTGCATTTTGATTGACCACCATATTGATTTTATTAAAACCATATAGTGATTGTACCTTGGGACATTGAACCATGCTGTACCTTGGGACATGTCCCAAGAAACAACATATGCCATACACATGATTCTCAATAACTTGGGTGTTATTTTAGTATAAACATACCTTTTAGTATGTTTTAATATAACATTCTAATAATAATAATTTAATATATTGGGTGAGGGCAAAAGTTCTACCCTGTTTTTATTACCCATAAAGAAGAGCGAATAAATGCAAAATGAACAGCACGTATTATTGTGCATAATCCCCATTGCTAGCTATGACCTCTTGCCATCTTTCTGGTAGGAGATGAATCCCACAGCGGTAAAATTCCGGCGGTTTCGAGTCAAAAAAGTCTTGGATGGCAGTTTTCACAGCATCAAGATCATCAAAGATTTTCTGTCTGAAGAAATTGTTCAACGCACGAAATAGGTGATAGTCAGTTGGTGCCAAGTCAGGAGAATGGGAAAGGTGGGGTTAAACCTCCCAACCAAAGCCCAGTAACTTTTGGCGAGTGGTGACAGCAGCCTGTGGCCTGACGCTATTGTGAGGAACAATAACACCGCGACGATTGATGCGATCTAGCCGCTTTTCTATCAAATTTGAATGCAGCGTGTCTAACTGTAGGCATCAGAAGGCAGAATTGATGGTTTGGTTGAGTGGCAGGACCTTTCAATGATAATTATTCCCTGCACATCCCACCACACACTCAATAACACTTTCTTGGGATGAAGTTCAGCTTTCGAAGTCGATACAGGCGGATCAGAAGAGCGACACACAGTCCTACGACGCTTTACGTTACGGTACATAACCCACTTCTCCTCATCTGTCACAATACGTGACAAGAATGGGTCATTTTCGTACTGGGAAAGCAAGGAAGCACAGGTGGCGATTCGGTCATCCCGTTGATTAGCTGCCAGGTTATGTGAACCCAACGATCCAACTTTTTTGTAAAACCCAATTTAAACAGCCGTCTCTCGGCTGTTGTCTGGTGTACGTTGAAGGTCTCCGCTAATTCTTGCCCGGTTGGGTTCGGGTTGTTCCTTATGGCTTGGTCAATATCGTCGTCTCCAACGTGTGATGGCTGTCCACTCCTAGCGTGATCTTGGCAGCTTCTGTCTCCTTCCCTAAATTTATGAAACTATCGACGACATGTGCTTTCGTCTATTGCATCCTCCCCATAAACTTGACAAACATTGCGACATGCTGCGGCTGCCGTATTCTTTTTATCGAACTCGTATAACAAAAAATGTCTTATATGCTCCTTCTTGCTTTCCACGCTTCACCCTCTGATATTTGTTTTTGAGATGATTAATTTTGTGAGACACGATGCATTTATGTGTGATGCATCCACATGTTTGATTGGCTGACGATTTGCATCATTACAATTTCATGTCTGACGTCAATTCTAATGCAAATTTGCATATCCAACAACGGGAACTTTCTGTTTAGGCCGCCTCAACCACCAGTGGCTGATATGATATAAAACTAAAAAAAATTACATTGTTTTAAGTAATTACTGAAAATTTATTTAAAATGTACTTAATTTTCATTTATTATCATTAAGGAATTTTAATGGATTTTATTGGAACACGGTAAACATAACGCGCTTCTAAGCAGCTCGCGTGGCCTGACGGGGATTTCCTCAAGAACTCACGTGGCGCTCAGCGTGTTAATATTAGCAATCTTTTAGTGTAACTTCATATGTAACGGATAACCAATTGATTCAACAGAAGAGAAGCTGCTAAATCTACACCAGTAAATGTGACAAATGAGTTAACTGCTGTATGTGCAGCAAGTTCATCTTCATATTCTCAAAATGTGATATCTCCAATAGTGATTCGGGCGTTTCCCAAAGCTTCAGCTTGAAAACTCAAATGCAGTAGAAGGAAAGCAAAATCTTGTATTTAACATGTTCTCCAGTAAAATTTGAAGTTGAAGCTGCATAGTTGAAAACTTTTGCATCCTGAATGGACATAAAAGGATCACCTCCACAAAAAATTAGCAGTTCAGAATCTGATGTTGATAAACCAGTTATATCAAGTACAGATGACAGTAAGTGCCCCATGGTACAACACCCTCTCCTACTTTTTTTTTTTTTTTTTTTTTTTTTTTTAACTTTCTTTTATAGTTAATAGAAGAAAGTAGTGGTCTGAAAAAAATTCGACTTTTGATTATTGATGGATTTATACGTTTTGAGAGCCTCCAGAACACGATTTGACATAAAATGTATGGATATTTGTGTGCGGCTATGTGTGTCACAAAAATTTTGTGCTACTCTATTTCAAGAATTAATGTATAAATTTCATATGAATTTGCACCCCTAGATAAATTAGTATCTTAAAATTGATGAAAGCACTACCGGTTTCGAAAGGACGGGGACTTTCTTCTTCAGGTGCAAAACACTTGCACCTGAGGTGTAAAACACCTTGCGGCAAAAGCAAGACTGATAGCAAAACAAAACCCAAAAGGGAAATAGTAACACAACCAACCAATACCAATAGGAAGCAGCATGCAAAACCAACACAGAGGAACACAACCAAAAAACAAGAACCAATAAATTTAAACAATTATGAGGTCAAGGAAACAATAAAATTTTAAACAAAATTAATATATTTTTAACAGGAAACAATAATTTTTTTTTTTCACAATTTTTATAAAAACAATAAAAATAAATTAAATATAAGACATTAAAATAAAAATAAAATAAAGATACATAAATTAATTAATTCCTTCCATTTTTTGTGTTTGTTTCTATTGTTTCCTGTTTTATTTATTTATTTATTTATTTATTTTTTCTCTCTGATTGGTTTTGCATGCTGTTTCCTATTGGTCGTTGTGTTGCTCCACCTCCACCTTTAGGTTTTGGCCCTGCTTCAGTCTTGCTTTTGCCTCCAAGGCAGTAAGCACGTGTCTTGGACCTGAAAAAGAAAAGCCCCGTCCTTGTGAAACCGGTAGTGCTTTCATTAATTTTACGGTGTGAAAAGAAGTTTTTAAGTTTAAATAAATTAGCACCTATCAACTTTTGGTGTGAATTGACCAATTATTGACGTTGCCATCAAGTTTTTATTATTATTATTATTTATTTATTTTTTATTATTATTACAATTTGTAAAATATCAGTTTAAGAGACATTTTTAAATAAATGTGCACAAGAAGAATTGTTTATAAAAGTTACTAAAAAACTTTAATATATATATATATATATATATATATATATATACATATAGTAGTATTTGTCTATCAAGAAAAAAGTTTTGTGTATATAGCAGCATCGCTTCACTCCGGACGATATACATTTTCAATTTGAGATTTTTTCAAAATATAACTCATCAACACATTTAAAACGAAGAGTTGAACCATACATATGTGATTACTTAAAAGAAAGTTTATTGTTTCAATTTTTACAAAAAAAAGAAATCTTAAAACAAAAATTATTCAGGTTTTGTCTGTAGGCCGCAAGATTGAGTTTCTTTCGTCTTTTCGTGTTATACTTCTTTGAGGCGAAAATTGTCTGCATTCATAATGGAAAATGATTTTTATAAGTAATAACTTTAATAATAATTTGTACTGTGTAAATTTATATAGGAAATCATTGAAACAAAATCTTGCAATGGCTATAATATACTTTTTTTTTTCTTTTTTCTTTACTTTTTTTCTTTTTCTTTTTGAAGTGAAAACTTCTTTAGACGCGTTGAGCACTTTTTGGGTGAACAAAAATCATGGAACTCGCGTTATCGTCACCGAACGCTTTGAAGTGAAAACTTCTTTAGGCGCGTCGAGCACTTTTTGGGTGAACAAAAATCATGGAACTCGCGTCATCGTCAACGAATGCTTTCCATGAGCTATATGTATACTGTGTATATATGTACATAGATACACCTCCGTGCGTTATTAGTATACATTATATATATACAAAGAGTATATCTCTCTCTATATATATCCATATATGTAGTGCACGACGCGGCATGCCTCATATATATATATATATATATATATATATATGTATAAAATGAATACTAATACGAGTAGTATACTGGCTACTGGTAGGTATATACTAGTATATAGTAGTATATATATATATATATTAATTATATATATATATATATATCTATATCTATATATAATGTATACTAATACGAGTAGTATACTGGCTACTGGTAGTATATACGAGTATATAGTAGTATATATATATATACATATATATTATATAAATTAATTATATATATATATATATATATATAATTCGAAAATAATAATCTAATAGCTCGACGATACAATTCACAAGTTACTTAGTTTTCACTTCTATCGGCAGACCCCAAAGACTGCTTTGATATATATATATATTCGTTTTAAATATTAAAAACTAAATAATTATATCCCCCTTTTAGCTTACGCAGTGCTTCAATGGGCTAAACTGTACTATTTTATTTATTTTTTAGGAAAAGGGATATATTTCTTAGTGTTTTTATTTACTTCTGAAAGACATGACGTATAGGAAAAGTTCTTTGTGAGAGTGTAAGGGGAAGAAAGAAAAAAAATACGTCAAAAGTGTGAAATATTTCAGCAGTTGATAAAATATGCAAGGATTAGATTGCTTTCAAAGGAAAACGAAGATTGCTTTTCTATTTTCTAGGAATAACAAAAATGGAGAAGTATACAGAAAATATAAAAGGGCAAAGAAAAGTTGTAATTCTTTTTATCTTTAATCATTAACAGGGAGGGATATATTTTTTCTTTCGTTAAATATTTGGCGATTAAGTCTTTCAGAAAAGAGATAAATGATGAAATAATTTATTCATTTTATTTATTTACTTATTTAAAGTTATTTTTGGAAAAAAAGGGAATGCTTATGTTACTTTCTCTTACACTTACTTGACAGAAAAAATGTTGTTATTGTATCAAATTTCAAAAATTCAGATTTTTCGATAGTTACACGTTTTGGAGTGCCCTGAATCCGAAAATTAGTTTTAGCGATTGGTTTGTTTGTGTGTCTGTGAGCCTGTTGTTGGTATAACTGAAGAACAAATATAAACAAGAAGTTCAAACTCGATATTCTAAATCTGTATCGTATGGAGATGCTAGACACAGGGAACATTCTATTGCGATCTGATAAATGGTTCGTGTACAGAGATTTGGCATACAAAAGTAATCAAATATATTACATCTGTAAACGAAGTTTTTGGTAGGTGCAGTTTAACATTTTTAGATTGCACTAAATAAAATACAATTGATATATATTTTTTATATGCACAAAATCATGTTTTATCTAGAATTATGGTATGCGAAGTATTAAGGACCATAGAAAAATATTATATAAGTGGAATATGTTTGGGAGTAGATCAAAGTGCATTTAATTTGATTCATGCATTTTTCTTCTTGCCCAAATTTATAAATGCACTTATTGTTGCGTATTTTCGAGTAATTATACATAATATACAGGGCTACTCAAAATTAAACTGAATTAGTTTTAAAGAGTGATGTAGCAGCGATTTTCGGAATTATTCGAAATAGATTTTAAAATTTAGTAGCAGTTTTAAGTTTTACTGTAAATGTATCCAGGATACTTAAACGGGGGGGGGGGGATAATAGGGGACTGATCCTTCCCCTAACGCAGAATTCTATGTCAAATAAAATTATTTCTAAAACTGTTTTGTAATGTTGTTTTAAATACACTAAAAATGTTCACATATCATACACATTAAACTGTAATTACATGTCTATATAGGACAAGGCAAAGTTATATGAGTGGCACACCAGATTATTTACATCCGGCAAGAAAAGTGACACAATTCAAAAATGCAGTATTTTAGAAAAATCAAATCAAACAAATCGATATAGCATTGACTAGCATTGATATAAAACTGACACAACTACCTCCAGGTGACTAATTGTTGAGATACATGTGTAAAATTTTATGTACGCATTGGGGCACTAAATAACCATTTTTCAACAACAAAAGCTCGAAATTGTCATTTTTTGACTTATGTCACTTTCTTGTCGGGGTGCGATAGATTATTATTCGGATATACATTTAAATTCTAAAACAGAACATTTGATGTTTTCAATTTTTTTTTTTTTTTTTTTTTTTAATAATGATGGAAAATAATGAATTTAATTAGTTCGTTCTTCAAGCTTAGAACCGAATAATTAAGATCTCTTTCTTTCTTTCTTTTTTTTTTTTTTTTTTTTTTTTCAAATACATATTATTTATATAAGTTAATTTAATGAATATATAGTTAAAATCGCTTTTAACTATATACCAAATCAGAAAAGAAAACGAGGAAGACCAAGAAAGACTTGGATAGATAACGTAAAAAATGCGATGAGGGATAGGGGTCTGGAAGAAAAGTGGACCCATGACCGGAAGACCTGGCACAGACTTGTGGATTCTGTCGGAAGGCAACACCCGATACCATAAACTGAACATACATACAATTTAATGAATTTAAAGGCTTAAACACTTAAGGCTTAATACTCACACACTTTTATGTGCTTATAACTTTGAATTTTTTTTTTTTTTTTTTTTTTTTTGTCAAAAACTCCTGTAACTTCCTGTAACTCTAACTTTTTTTTTTTTTTTTTTTTTTTTTTTGTACTTAATAATATTTGTGTGTTCCTAAAGGGTTTTTCAGAAAAAAAGAATTTTTGCAATGTGGCCTAAATAATTGGATCTCCAAATCAAATACGTAAGTATGCGAAAAACACCTTATGAAATATGAACTCTAGAAAAAAATCTAAAATCTAGCTCATTCTTTTGCCGATAACTTGCTTTGTTTTTATTGCATTCAAATGAGCTTTTTACATAAATTGCCTAATATATCCAGCTTTCAACCGATTTAATAGAAATAACTGCTATATTTCGTGCATGCGCAAATAAAATTAATAATAATAATAATCACTATAAATTCTGATATCTCGCCGAAATTTAAATGTGTGCATTTTATGTGCTAGAATAATATTTTTCTTTTTTTTCTTTCTTTCTTCTTTCTTTCTTTTTTTTTTTTTTTTCTTCATGCTCTGTAAATTTTGTTGAAATCCGTTCGTGTTATAAGCAAAAAACTTGCAAGGGAAAAAAAAATATTTTCTAAATAATCGTGTTATTTTCACAAAAAGTACCCAAATATTGTAGATAGTAAGTGAAATCATGTGTTAAAATTACAATTCATTAGTCGCTTTTGAGGTAATTCTACAGGGTAATTCAAAGTATTTGTGCTTTTCTTTAATTTGTGGTTCGTCTCCTAATTGCTTGCTTGACTATGGTATATCGATAGTGTAAAGTTTGAATTTATAAATGTTCTTTGCATATCTTCAATGCATAAGTTCTTTGCATAAGTGTAAGGGGAAAAAAAATTGTAATATCCAAAATTACAACTCCTAGCTCAGATCACCCTGTGAGACTGTTTTCCCACCGAAGAGCAATGACGAAACACTTGCGTAGAAGCGTTCTTCATCAAAACCCACGTGACCTTCCACCGAATGAAATTTAGTAATAAACTTTGTCAATTTGTAGCCGTCTTACTTTCAGAAAGATTCGCAGAGTTTCGTCTGCGTGTTTATTTCTTTTAAAATGTTTTAAAGTATAAAATGTAGCGACATCGCTGTTCATGCTTTTATTTAAAATGTAATCCTTGTGCTCTGTCTATATTGTGTTTCTGTCTTCATTAGATTTTGTCATGTGCTACATTCGTTGGAGAATCATTGTGTCCAATACTTCCCTGTCATCGTTTAGATTTAAATTTGGTTTTAATTAAAAAGCAAAAATAGTAAATCTTCTGTTTAATTTACGTACGCTACCAAGCAAAGCTAACTGCCAGCAACATGGATTAAAATAAACAAAATAAACAAAATCTAGTAATTTGATCACTTACTTTAGACAAACAAGAAATTTTACTCATAGATGAAATAGATTTGAATTTTTTTAATGTCGCAACATTTGAATTAATTTGGTAAAAAGGTAAAAATCCCATATGATACAGGAATTTCTATTTCTGATAATACCTCTTTCTAAATTATCCTGTAAAAAATGAACATGCTAGATTACATCACAATCTGCGGGTAAAAAAAATCGCCAGCACCATGTGCGGTAAATTTCAAGTGTGTTGTAAAAAAAATACGTGCTTGAATTTTCAAAGAGTGTGTTGTAATTTTACAACACGCTGTGTTGTATTTGTTTTTTTCATTCGAAAAAAAAAAAAAAAAGATTATATTAGTTTTATTTTTTATTTTATTTTATCTATTTCTTTTAAGCTATATGTGTTTTAATTTTTATTTCTTTTAAAGTTATATTTCTTTAAATTTGTTTTATTTATTTCATCTTTTTCATTCTGTCAATATAAGTTTGAAGATGTTATGCATTTTAATAGGGAATATAATATGTATAGTAATTTTCAATAAATTCTATTTTATAAAAGTAATATTAGAATTGTAATACAGTAACGATTTCTTTTCAACATAAAAATATTCAAACATTTAAAAAAAAAAAAAAGAGTCTTATATTGTTGATTCTATTTTAAAAATAATTATGTATCAATTTTTAATCCGCTAAAGAAATATTAAATTAGTCAAATCACAAGCATTATTTTATAAGTACTTCAAATAATTACTTTAATAGTTTTTAGAACGTATGAAAATTAAAATGACAGTTTTCAATGCTTTATTAAACTATATTTTGCAGAACACGTATATCTACAATTTTAGCAAACATATTAATTTTACAAAATAAACAAGTATATAAAAAAAAAAAAAAACTTTATCAATACATTCTGCATAATAAACTACATCGAAATTATCTAAAAAAGCGAACAAAATTTAAAAAATAAAAATGTAATTGTGATGCATAAAATACGGAAACTTGAAATTTAAAGAAAGAAAAAAAACATTGTAATGGAATTATAAAAAATTGCATAACAGTTTAATATTAAGTATTTATCAAATAATGTCCCTATTTTGAATGCCATAATATTTTCCAGAGTTAAAAACTAATACATCTTTTTTTTTTTTCCAGTGAGTAATAGTAATTTAAATCATTTTTAAAATTAATTAGTTTGGAAAAGTTGTTGTTTAATAGTTTTATTTCGGGAGGAAATAATTTCTGTGTTGTAACTTTTACTACTTATAATTCAAAATGGAATTTCACGAAAGAGAGCTGTTAAGACAGCTGTTATTTTAGGCTTTTTAGGGCTCCAGAATAATAAAAAAAAAACTTCCAATGTTATTTTTATTTATTTTTTTATATTTATATTTATATTTTTACTGAAATTTTTATTTTGTGCGTTTAGTAACTCAAAAATAATCTGATGTGTCACTCACACGTCTTTCTCTTACCCTGATATTTAATACTATAAATACAGGTTGGAAATTAAGAGGTTATATAACGAATACTGTTATGTAAACCTATGTTAAAATAATTCAAATTAGGCTTCGGAAGAGTTTTATATGAGAATTAGTTCCGTGTGAGTTCTACCGCCCCCATCAAACCCCCATTTCATTACTGCACCTACATTTATAAAGAATTTACATCTGTTATTAAAATTAAAAGTTCACTTAAAATTATTCAGACAACTTTCACCTGCAACATTCCTCGAAACTTATCAGTCTTGATCAAACTTTTCCCGCAACAAATTTATATTAATTTGAAAATACAACTTTTGGATCTCCTGAAATTATTCGTTTTTAAATTACTCTAGTAGAAACAGACAAAGATCAAACTTTAAAAAACTTGACTTTGGTAATCAGGAAACCTCAAAACGTGTAAATACACGAAAAACAAGCCTGTATATCTTTTGGAGAATATGCACAAACCACATAGTGTACCTAAATACAATCCTATAGTAATAATATACGGCAAAACCTGAAATGCACTTCCATCAATTTTCAGCTATTGTCGCACTATAATCTAGTTCTTTTGTGTAGCCCTGTAAATGAATAGTGAATGATTTCCCGGCCATATTCTACATAAAGCATGTTTTTATGCATATAAAAAATATATATTCATTTCATTTGGTTTAGCGCAGTCTATAGATGTTAAACTCTACTTACCTGCAATTTCCCCCATAGACGTAATGTATTTGAATACTCTTGAGTGTCCCTGTACACGAACCATTTGCTTCATCTCAACAAAAAGTTTAGTGCAGCATCCCTATATGATACACATTTAAAATACCGAGTTTGGAATTTCTGCTACTATTTGTTCTTGAGATATTCTGATAACAGACACACAGACAGACCAACCACTAAAAACATAATTTTCGGATTCAGGGGAGCTCAAAATGTGTAAATATAACAAAATCTCGAAAATTTGACCCTAAAACATTACTTTCTCTACCTTATGGGTAAAAGAAAGTAAAAAGGTTCTTTAAAAAACTATCAAAATTCCTTAGGACACTGTGTAGACAATGAAAGATTTTCTTTTATCAATTGACAAAAAAAAGCAAACAATTACGATCCTTTTCTTTGCCTCATGAAGTCTCGAGCTTGATTATTTCAATCTGAAACAAAAGTTGTGTGTTCTTGTAATTTATGGTTATTTATGAATTAAACTTTTAAAGTTTTCATTCATTAACAATTGCAAAACGATTTATATTCTATGCAAACTTGCATGATTTTTCTTTCTTGTTTTAGGTAAGTCTGGTTGTCCAGTATTTATGCTTTACAGTTTATTTTTAAATTTTTAGAAGTTATTGAAATTTGCTACTTAATAAACACTTTTTAATTGACATGTGGTTATTCCGTAAATCATATATTTATTTTTAAAAATGGCTTAAAATTAATGGATATAAAAAAAATATATATTTCTCGTTCGTTTTCCTTACATTTTACTTGCTATTTGTTCGGAAAAGAGAAAAGTTAAAAAATTTATCTTTCAGTTACCATATTTCTTCGAACATCTAAATTTTAAAATCTTGAAGCAGAAATATTGCCTATATTGCACTTTTTAGTGTAAACACTGTTTCAATAATGCTAAAATTTGCACCTCCCTAAAATATTTAAAATATCGTCTAAGAAAAAGTATATCCCTACCTACCTTTTAAAAAATATTTCTAAAAAATGTTTAAGCCATGAAAAAGGTTGCCCTGAGTAAGGCAATTGAAATTCCAATGCAATAGAATAAAATTTCTCCTGATTTTTATAAAACATGCTGGGATTTTACTTCAAAGACAAATATAAATTGCTTTCTAAGAGGAGAGAAGGAAAAGATGCAAACATAGAAAGAAAATTTAATTTTTTATTTATATTTATTGGTGTAGAAGAATAAGAAATTTTTTTTTTCGCCCTTTATCTGAATTTGAATTTCTAAACTGAAGTAAAAGGGAACTGAAATAAAGATTGGAATCAATTTTTTTTTTAAACATTTGTTAAAAAAAGCAAAAGAAAAATCTTTCCAAACTAAACGCAGTCTTAAATTTCGTCTAAAAGAACATACGAATTACGTCCGCAAACAAGAAACCAATAAATCGGCTATTTCTAAACATTGCTGGGAGGAAAATCATAATTTTAAATTTAATTCAGCTAAAATAATTTGCAGACCCAAATCCATTCATGAACTCGATTTCTTTGAAGCTTTTCATATTTATAAAATTTTTAAAAACCTTGTAAATTGTGATTTCGCTGTTCCCTATTTGTCTGATTGTTGGAAATTTTACATTCAGTCCACATTTCCTTAATTCCTCTACTGTTTACACAGCTACACATTCCTTAATTCCTATTGGCCACACTCCCCACCTCTTCCGTAATCCTATTGGTTGAACTAAATCCGGTCCCTCTCCTATATATATGTGTACTTCTCCAGATTCAGAATTCTTTTTTTTTTTGCACTGATGACGGTACGCTTTAGGCTACCGAAACAGCTGTATGCTCCTCAATATTTTTTTCTTTGGCGTTTCTAACGTAGTAGTTTATTCCTGTTTTAAAAATCTTTTATAAGAAAAAGATTCTACTTGTACATTTTTCTGGTTTTTACAAAAATTAAATATTTTGCATTTTGTAATCTATAAATAAAACTATACATGAGTATTCCCTTAATACGATTATCAGTTAATACCCAACGCATTTCATAACAATTACTTAAATCTGGTTTTAACACCAAACGAAAATTGTTTAATACGTCTGGGTATGACGCATATCAGTGATTAAGTTCTATTTATATTAGCTGGCTTCACCAGCTAGCTGGCCAGAGACTCATGAAAATTTTTACCAAAAAACATGCTCTCGGGTGCCTGCGGCGCCAATCGTAATTTGTTTTCTGTAAAAGTCGCATAATATTAAAATATTAAGAATTCAAATATTTTTAAATAAATTCTAAACGTAGCTCTAGTTCAACGTAAAATGCACTCAAATCAATGAAAATCAAATAAACCAATCAAATCTCTCGTAATTCCTCATAACGTAGCTCTAGTTCAATGCAAAATACACTCAAACCAATGAAAATCAAATAAACCAATCAAATCTCTCGTAATTCCTCATAACGTAGATGTAGTTCAACGTAAAATACGCTCAAATAAATTAAAATCAAATAAACTAGTCAAATCTCTCGTAATTCATCATAACGTAGCTCTAGTTCAATGTAAAATACACTCAAACCAATGAAAATTAAATAAACCAATCAAATCTCTCGTAATTCCTCATAACGTAGCTTTAGTTCAACGTAAAATACACTCAAATCAATGAAAATGAAATAAACCAATCAAATCTCTCCAAAGATTCTCCATTGTGCGTCATTATAGAAATGGGAAGTTTTATTTTCATATTTTTATTAATTAAAACTAATAAAAAATTATCTGACTTCGGTGTGCACAATGACCCTACGGAGACGAAGGGCACCTTTGTGTTAAATCACGTGACTGCTCCAGCTACCGTTTTCGAGAACAGTGAAATATACATACATATATACAAATATTGCTCACTTAATAGTATAAGCTATAACAAATCCCATATATAATATTAATAATGAATCTGGAATGAACATTCAAAATAGGTAGTTTTTTTTTCTGGTTTTCAATAAGCAGATAATCCTGATAGAGTACATTTCTAGTCATGTTAATTGTATCATTTCTCAACGGTTTGCTAAAATAGTACTTAAATTGTCATGAGCTACATAATTCATGTCAGTGGACTTACATAAAAAAATTGTACCGTCGCTTATATAGCAGGCAAGGGAATAGTTTTATGTTCTATGTCAAATTACTTGACCCTCCTCTTTTATTTTCAGGTCCCCGGCTATATCCTCAGAGCTGTGGGGATGAGACTTGATGAGCTTATTCCCTCAACGGCCCTCTGTAATTACGACCATGATTAATAAAGACTTTAAATATTATCAGTAATGGTACTTAGGTTATTTGTAACAAAATTTTTTGATAGCCTTTTTACTTGAATTACATAAAAAATATGAACAAACTCAAAAAATAAATAAATAAAATAAAATAAATAAATAAAAATAAAAAAGACCTTAGCCTATTTTTGTTTTCTAAGCAGTAGATATAAAATTTTGCAAAAAAAACAGAATTTAATTTAGTACGACAGGACGCGTTTCAATCTATCCTTCCATACAACGACATGCAGTAACTATGCTTCATTCGCTGGCATCCGTTACTGTATTCATTTCTTAAAATTTCTTTCCTTTAGTATAGGAGTCCATTGGGAGCTTTTAATTTTTTATTGTCATTTTGACGATAAATTAAAATAGATATCGCAAATGTGTAAGTAAAGATCTTGGCGAGAAACGTCCGCGCTACTTCAGTATCTAATTTGAAATTTCATCAAATGAAGCTGTTCCATTTCTTTACCACGATTTTTTTCTATTTTATTTTATTTATTTTTAAAAATGTTTGCACGTTTAATTTTTTTTTTCCCCTCGACATAAAAAGAAAATTTTTACTTATTCATTTATTACTTCCTTGTGTATTCAATAGAAGAAAGTATTGGATTCGTAAAAATTTTTGATCTCGGGTTTTTGATGGATTTACACGTTTTGAGAGCTGTAGAACACAATTTGACCATTTTTAGAAAATGTCTGTCTGTTCGTCTGTCAGTCAGTCTGTCTGTCTGTGTGTGTGTGACAGAATTTTGAGGCAACTGTATCTCAGGAACTACTTCACAGAATTTCATACAAATTGGTATAGTTGCACCTTGACATAAATTAGTGCCTATCAATTTTTGGTAAAAATTGCCTTACAGGTTGCGTTGCCATCCCGCTTTTTCTAAAATTTTAACATGGTGATATAGGAAAAAAATTTGCATAAATGTGCGTAAAGAGAATTATTTTTTAGTAATCATTATGAAATTTACAAGAATTATTTATAATAGAGATAGTCAACAGGGAAAACATTTTTGTATGTGTAGGAGCCTCGCCACACCCCCTGGGGGGGAAGTCCCCCCTCGAAGGGAGTAAATTTTCAAGATGGGTATCTTTCGAAAGGTCTCGTCAATACCTTTAAAACGAATGGTTGAACTATAAATCTGTGATAATTTAAAACAAAGTTATCAATTTTTTTTTTTTTACTTTTAACGAAAAAAAAACTTAGGAAAAAAAAAAGTTTTTTTTTTTTTTTTTTTTAACGAAATTTAACCAAACTTGGTATTTATTGGCCGATGACATAAACTGATGCTGATTAGATTTGGAGATCAATCGCTCAACAGGTAGCACTGTGATCATATTTTTTCTAAATTTTTAACATGGCAGTATAGGACAAAATTTCGTATAAATGTACATAATGAGAGTCATTCTTAACATGTGATTGTAAAATTAATATGAATTATTGATAATAGTAGTAGTTAATTAGGAAAAAAAATTGTGCATGTAGGGGCATCGCTTCTCATCCCTGGAGGGAAGTAACCTCCCGGGGGGTGGGGTAAATTTTCAAGAGGGGTACCTTTCGAAAGGTCTCGTCAATACCTTTAAAACGAATGGTTGAACTATATATGTGATAATTTAAAATAAAATTATCGATTTTTTTTATTTTTAACAAAAAAAAAAAAAAAAAAAAAACCACGGGATTTATTATTATTATTATTATTATTATTATTATTATTATTAATATTGTTATTGAGTGAATTTGTATAGGAAAATATAGAAGAAAGTCTTGTGGTGGCCACAACATACTAGTTTATTTTTGACATACATTTTTTTTAAAATAATTTTAAAGTTAAAATGGGGTTTTTTATTTAATATCTTTTGAACCAATTGTTCTATTGAATAAAAACAAAAAATAAAATAAAATAAAATAAAATAAAATAAAATAAAATAAATAATAAAAAAAAATAATAATAAAATGTAGCAATAGCTAGATTTTGTGCTGCTTAATAAGTGTACAAAATTTTAATAAAACTTAATAATCTAAACTGAAAACCGGACCGATATAATGACAGACCTTCACGTTTATATATTTAGATAAAAACAAAAATGTTTGCACTGTTATTCAAGGTGATAGATAAAAATTAATAACAACGAAAGTCGCTGTCCAAAAGAACTAGTACGACCCGTCTTTGTAATAATAAGCGCAACTCAGAAACGGATATATGAGGAAGTCCAAACTCTGTATTATATGGGAATGGTACGTGTACAAAGACATTCAAAAGTACTGAAATACGTTACGTCTATGGTCAAAATTTCTCTTAGGTACAGTTTAACATGTTTGGACTGCAGCAAACGAGCAAGCAAACAAAAATGGCATACGTATTTGTATGCACAAAAACACGTTTCATAAAGAATTTATTATAAAAGCATTTAACCTTTTTCTTACGGGCGAGATTACCGCAATCCCAAGCAAAAATGTGTTTAAGAATATGGGATTGGTATTACCGTCGTCCTAAACATTTCTTTCCCTAAAGCATGGGGCGCTACCAACCCCGTATTCTTAAACATATTTTTGCTTGGGATTGTGGTAATCCCGCCCCGTAAGGAAAAGGTTAACGTTTGTTTACAAGGCAACACAGAAAAATTCTATTGAAATTTGCCGAATAAGTTTTAAAGAGTGACATGACTATAAATTCTCCGAATAATTTTAAATAAATTTTAATTTTTAGTAACAGTCTTTTATAATTTATGTACAGTTGGTAACAAAAGTGTCCGAGCACTAGCAAAAATTCCTATGTAAAAAAGTACACTTCATACGGTTTTGTTAAATAAATCCTTGTCGAATCATGTTCTTAGTCAGTGTAAGAATATGATTCGATAAGGATTTATTTAACAAAACCGTATGAAGTGTACTTTTTTTACATAGGAATTTTTGCTAGTGTTCGGACACTTTTGTTACCAACTGTATATAAATGCAACGTTCAAAAGAATGTTGTGGAGATACCCCCCCCCCCGTCCCCATACATTAATTTGTGTCAACTAAAGTTGTTTCTAAAACTTAAAGTGCACTAGAAGTGTTTGAATATAGTAGTACATCATATCTTACACCTTGAATAGGTTCAGAATACGTTCAGAATGGTTTGAAAAAATGTAGTGTCGAATCACACACTGGAAGGAAAATACCTCTTTAGGTGTGTGTAAGCATTCATCACTTTATAAAGGTTCAATGGTTTAGAATGGATGCCACATCACTGTTAAAAAAGACATTACTCACATACAGGCTAATGCTCAGCTCAGATACTGTTGGTCTCATCTGTAAAATAGAAAAATTATCAGTGCTGTGAATATTTTTGACACTTCGAAGGGGATGATATATCGTTGTAATGTAGGAGAAAAGAAGATGTTTTAGTATTTCAAAATGCCATCGTATTTATTAGTTCTCCATCATACTATACGTACGGGGAACTTATTTAATCGTAAAAATTTTCGACCTCGGATTTTTTACTTTTTTGCAGATTTTTAGGTATGATGTATTCGAAAATCACAAAATCGGCGTGATGGTTATCTGTAGGGTGTATGTTACTTTTTCAGTGTGTTAGTTTGTTAGTGTGTTAGTGTGCTACAGTATTAGTTTGTTATTGTGTATACCCGATATCTCAAGAACAAATTGTCTTAAAGAGTCACCTCAAACGAGTAAACATAATAATAATTGAGCAAAATGAGTTCACAGTCCAACTATGCTAAAACATTTTTACATTTGCCACACTTCAATTAATGGCTATTAGAAAACTATATAAATCAGTTATGTAAATCTGGATAATTAATACCATTTATTTTAGAGAGCCTGTTGCCTAAATAACGATTTTCTGGACAACCTCTATTAAAAAGCCATCTCCCTAAAGGTACACTTTTTTACTGCACTGAGGGTGGTCGATGGTCCTCTTAGAGAGATTTCACTGTATTTTATTAATAAATTCTCAATTCTCCGAAACTTTGACAAATTCTAGAATCTTAAGCAAAAAAGTACATTTTATTTTTTCTAACAGAAATACTTTTAAATTTATGCTAAATTTTCTTCTTGCAAAAATATAAACAAGAGAGAGAGAGAAGTACTTCCTTACGCGTTTTTAAAATATTTCTAAGAGATAAAGGAAAGGTAAAAGGATATAGCAATATCTTTCGTTTCAACATGATAAGAAATTCACAAAAATGAAATATTTCCGGATTTTAATAAAATTTGCAAGCATTTTACTACAAAGAAAAATATAAATTGCTTCCTTTGTAGAGGGATGGAAAATTGGAAAACACGGAGAGAAAAGGCGAATTTTAAATTTTTACTCAATGGAGGCAAAAGATGAAATATTTTTCATTCCAAAAATAAGAAATTTAAAAAAGAAAAAAAGAAAAAAAAAGAAGAAGAAGAAGAAAGTGAAATTAATGAAAAAACAAAGAACGGCAATCATAATATAAATTTTATTCAGTGTAAGTAAAAAGTAGAATTATCATTTTGGTCTTAAAAAACTTTTTTTGGGGGGGGAGAGGAGAGGGGGGATGATAAAATACCTTTAAACACTGAAAAAACTAACGTGGCATTACACAAAGAATTTGAAACAGCATATATGACACAGAATTATGATGTAACGGTACAGAAATTCTCTATTACAACACTGTTTAAAAAAAAAAAAAAAATCAACACTGTGATATGTCACTGGAAAAAAAAATGGTGAAACACTAAACAAATATTATGTAATAATAAACAACTTCTGATGTATTGTTACACAACTAATGCAACGCCAATAATTTGTAACGTTACGCCTAATTCAACGTAAGGTGTGAAGTGCTCGTTGTACTGCAGGCATAATTGATTAAAAAGTAATTGAATTATAATTAAATTATAATTATAATTATTTGGATTAATCAATGGATTAACAAGTGTCAATGGATTAACAAGTAATCGATTATAATAAATTGAATTATTACAAATAAATTGAATAAGTAATTCAATTTATTTGCAATCAATTACTTGTTAATTGATTGACAGTAAAATAACTATAATTGCAATTCAATTGTAATTCAATTACTTTTTAATCAATTATGCCCAACACTGTTGTACTGTACGAAAAAATTCAAAACTCTGAACGAGTTCAGATATTTTAAAAATTCAAAAAGTTCTTCATCATATATGAAAATCTTTACTCTTTGGACACTTGCCCAAAATTGCTGTAAGTGTTCTGTATGAGGGTTATAATAGGTTGAAGTTCTACTTGCCCCAAACCAACCAAAGAGCAAATGGCAAATGGCAAATTGTTGTTATTATTATTATTATTATTATTAACTGTATCAATTTTTCTTCTTCTTCATTTTCTGAAAACATTTATTTAGGTATGAGACATGAATTTTGTTATCGCTTTAATATTTTCATACAATCACATAAGTTTTCACCAAATGTTTTAAGATGATAAAGCTATTTCATTTCATGTTCATAAATTATTATTATTATTATTATTATTATTTTGGTGTTTTTACTATTTCGAAATTTTTTTTAACTAGTACGTCTACAGCTGCATTTTGCTGTGCGCTAAGTAAATAGCCAAATGTGCAATTAAAGTATTTATGATATTTATAATCATTAATTTCACTATTTTTGTGTACATTAATTAGTTATTGCATTTATAATTTTATTTGCTTTTTGCCAAAACTATGAACTTATTTTTATTTACTCCATGATCTTGTCTGGTCCAAGCAATACCTTGCAAACGAGTTTAGATCCGCTTTCATTAGTCCGAGTTCACTGAAATTTTATTTGAAAGATTACTGTTTACAATGATAGTTTATAGATGCTAGGGAAGTTCCTTATTAATTATAACACTACAATGTTCAGTATTTTTATGGCAGTGCTTTATTTAAAATGGGTGAGAAGGCCAAAAACGATACGTCCTCTTTTTTACTTTTTTTAAAACTTGAAATCAAACTGGCTGTTTAAATTTTGCATGTAAGTCCGGTGTCCAAGACAAAACAATTTTTAAACTTTTTTAAGTGACTATCTCATAAAAAATCAGGCTTCAGTAGTAAAATCTTGTTACCTAAGGTAAAATCTCGCCATCAGTTTCTAATTCATTTCTTCTGTTAAAACTCATTGTAATATTTATGATCGATGGCAATGCAATATTTAAGCATTTTCAGGGCTATATCTCATCCAATATAACAGATTTTCTCTTTTAAATTATCGATTATATTTGTAACTGTCTAACTTATATTCTGTACACAGATTTGTAGTCGATAACATTATAAGATTTAGATTATTTATTTATTTATTTATTTTTTTTTTTTTCGGATGTATTTTATAAAGACGGCGATTTATATGTATATTTTTAATTTTTGACAGAAATTTACCTACTTTAAACTTTGAGGAATTTGAAACTACTTTATTTTATTTTATTACTTTCTTCTATATTCAATAGAAGAAAGTATTGGATTCGTAAAAATTTTCTACCTCGGGTTTTTGATGGATTTAAACGTTTTGAGAGCTGTAGAACATGATTTAACCATTTTTAGAAAATGTCTGCCTGTCCGTCTGTCTGTGTGTGAGACAAAATTTTGTGGCAACTGTATCTCAGGAACTACTGCACAGAGTTTCATACAAATTGGTATGTAGTTGCACCTTGACAAAATTTTGTGGCAACTGTATCTCAGGAAATACCGCACAGAATTTCATACAAATTGGTATGTAGTTGCACCTTGACATAAATTAGTGCCTATCAAATTTTGGTAAAATTTGTCTTACAGGTTGCGTTGCCATCCCGCTTTTTCTAAATTCTTAACATGGTGGTATAGGACAAAATTTTGTATAAATGTGCATAAAGAGAATTATTTTTTAATAATCATTATGAAATTTACGAGAATTATTTATAATAGAGGTAATCAACTGGGAAAAAAATTTTGTATGTGTTTTGTATGTGTTTGCCTCGCCTCCTCGAGGGGAGTAAATTTTCATGATGGGTATCTTTCGAAAGGTCTCGTCAATACCTTAAAAACGAATGGTTGAACCATAGATTTGCGATAATTTAAAATAAAGTTATCGATTTTTTTCATTTTTAACATTTTTTTTTTTTTTTTTTTTTTTTTAATGTAATATTTACAATAAAATTGACATATTTTGGATATTTAGTGTTATACTACTTCTCTAATATGGAAATCGTCTGCATTATCATGGAAGATAGTTTTTTAAATAATAATTTTAATAAATTATTTTTACGGAGTGAATTTGTATAGGAAAATATAGAAGAAAGTCATGTGGTGGTCACAACATACTAGTTTTTTAATTTGAAATAAGGTTTTTATTATCTAAGATTTCGAAAACATTATATTTTATTGTCATTTCTTGATTGCCATATTTTTAATTGAAATTCTAACGCTGTTTTCATAACTTATCTCAGGAAAAAATATCTATTAAATAGAAATTCGTTTTACGATATATATATATATATATATATTTTTTTTTTTTTTTTTTTTAAGTTAAAAATAATTAGAGCTGGAATTTCTGGCCTTAGTAGTACGATGACATTTAGCAATCACATCTTACAGAAATAGAAATTACTATTTTTGACAGCATTAAACAATTGAAATTAAGACAATAAATTATCATAATAAGGGAAGAAAATCTAAAAAATAAGAAACGAAATCAAGAAAGTTGATGTATCACACATTTTGGCTAACATGAAAAAAAAAAAAAAAAAAAAAACTTGAAAGTAAATTTTAGTAAATTTATTTAACTTAATTTATTTAACCAAAGAATAAAAGCGTGAACTGCTCAACCAAATTAGATTTTAGATGAAGCGGTGTTCCGGTGATTCATATATCTATGGAAGATATCTGAATTTTCTTTAAACATCAGCCCACGCTTTTAATTTAAGCTGATCAAACTAAAATTAGCTGATAGAATTCATTTTAAGGTTTTCCGCCCATTTCGATTTCAAAGTATGTAATTTGATTATTTGTATTTATTATTTTTGTGTTTGTGTGGGTGCATGGAACGTAAGTTAAACATTTTCAATATAATTACTTGGAATTATTTTGGGAGTCTTAACATGGCGAAGAATTAAGATTTTATTCAACTGTAAATGTTTTAAAGGGATAAAAAATAATTGTTAATAAGTTTATTTCATCAAATATCATATCACAACGAATTTTGATGTTTTGCAAAACACAGTCGTCCCTTAAGAGTGGACAGTTTCTAATCTAACAGCCAAAACCCATGCTACTTTATAGAGAAATTCGTTTCCACAATTACTCATTACCAAACTTTTTAATAATAATATTATTATTATTCTGTTTTCACATTCAGAAAATTCACAATCGTTAAATTAGTACTTGTTTTCGAAAAATTAATTTTTCTCTATTTTAATATTTTATTTTACTGTTAAAAATGAGAAAAATGCCTTTAATTGCTAAAAATGAGAAAAATGCCTTTAATTATCTTTTTAACTGAAAAATAAAATATTAATCCATTTGTAGCATAAGAAAATAAGAAAAAAAAATATCCTCCATGTCTGTTTTTTAGCTAACGAATAATGATAGTGACCAACAAAATTGAGCGTATGCATACGGCTCCGGTGATAGTTACCAGGAAAATTCCGCATATTTATACGCTTCGGTGATAGTGACCAGGAAAATTGAGCGTATACATACGCTGAATAATGTGGACCTTGACTGTCGTCGAGATTAGATATTGCTCGTTCTTGTTCTTAATATATATAAAATAAAGAAGTTTTTATTTTTATTTTTTATTTATTTTTTATTTATTTCATAAACAAATATTTTTCAGATATTGTGTAAGTACATTTCATATATATATATATATTTTTTTTTTTAAGGTTGATTCCTTTATATTATTATTAGAAATTGACCTATTCCTGTCACGTACTTTATTTATCTATCTATCAATATATATGAATGCATGTATATAATGAAAAATTTGTCATTAAGGTAACTTCCGAAATACTGAACTGATTCGAACTAAAATTGGAATGCAGGCTTACCTTAGAAATAATTTGGATGCTTTTATTGGCCAACTTGATCTACTATCTAATTCTAAAATGGTCGCTTTATCAAGATTTTAAACACGTATTTTAAAAAAGAAAAAGAACATATTTAACAAGCTATTTACTTGAAGTCAGTACGTATATAGCTTATATTAAGGTCTCAACTAAGTTTAATAATCCACTTGATTCACATTCTGTTTCAAAATGACGACTACTTGAAAAAAAAAAAAAGGTAAACAATGCTTTTCCGACAGAACTCAAAAGGGCTTCTTTTCTCCTTCTCTTTTTTTTTTTTTTTTTTTTTTTTTTTCTTTAGAAAGTTCACATTTGTATTCTGAAGTTATTTGTTACTTTTATGCTTTCGCATATACATATATTCAGTAAACTATATTAATTATTTCTCTCAGATAGTTTTGCTTAATCACGTTTAGTAACAAAATGGTCGACTTCTGTTTAAAAAAAACAAAAAAATCTATTTGCTTTTCCGACTGAGTCTAAAAGACCTTCTTCGTTTCTCCATCTTCTTCTTCTTCATTGTTATTATTATTATTATTATTGTTATTATTATTATTATAGGAAGGCTCAAATTTCTATTCTGAATTTAATTACTATACTTCATACTTCCATATATATTACGTAAACTGTATTATTAACTATTCTTTCTTTCTTTCTTTACTTTTTTTTCCTCAGATAGTTTTTCTAATCCTTTTTAGTAACAAGGAGAGTACTTGTCTCTTGTTAAAAAAAAAAAAAAAAAAGTAATGAAGTTCCTTTTGTGACTGAGCCCAAAAAGCCATCTTCTTTTCTGCTTCTCCTTCTTCGTCTTCTTTTTTTCTCCTTTTTTTTTAAGAAAGCTCAAATTTCTATTCTAAAGTTATTTATTATTTTTATACATTCATATAGATATATTATTATGTAACTGTATTAATAACTATTCTATTTTTCTTCTTTTACCCCCCCTCCCCCCCAGGTAGTTTTGCTAATCAATTTTAGTAACAAGAAAAGTGGTTGTTTCCTGTTAAAAAATAAATAAATAAATAAATAAATAACCAGTTTACTTTTCCGACTGAGCCCAAAAGTCCTTCTTCTTTTCTCCTCCTTCTTCTTCTCCTCATTTTTTTTTTTTTTTTTTTGGAAAGCTCAAATTTCTATTCTGAAGTAATTTACTACTTTTATACTTTAGGATATATATATTCAGAAAACTATTAGCAATTCTTTCTTTTTTTTTTTTTTTTTTTTTTCTTGGATAGTTTTTCTAATCACATTTAGTAACAAGGAAAGTGGTCGTCTCCTGTTAAAAAAAAAAGTAATCAATTTAATTTTCCGACTGAGCCCAAAAGACATTCTTCTTTTCTCCTTCTTTTTCTTTTTTCTTTCTTTCTTTTTTTTTAAAGAAAACTCAAATTCTATTCTGAAGTTATTTACTACTTTTATACTTTCACATATATATATATTCAGTAAACTGTATTATTAACGATTCTTTCTCTCTCTCTTATTTTTTTTCTTCCTCCAGATAGTTTTGCTAATCACTTTTTAGTAACAAGGAAAGTGGTCGTCTCCTACTAAAAAAAAAAAAAGAAAAAAAAATTACCTTTCCGACTGAGACCAAAAGGCCTTTTTTTTTTTTTTTCTTCTCCTTCTTCTTCCTTTTTTTTTTTTTTTTTTTTTTTTTTAAGAAAACTCAAATTTTATTCTGAAGTTATTTACTACTTTTATACTTTCACATATATATGTATTCAGTAAACTGTATTATTAACGATTCTTTCTTTTTTCCCTTCAGATAGTTTTGCTAATCACTTTTAGTTATAAGGAAAACGGTCGTCTCCTGTTTTAAAAAAAGTAATAAATTTGCTTTTCCGACTGAGCTCAAAATATATTCTTATTTTCTCCTTCTCCTCCTTCTCCTTCTTCTTCTTCTTCTTTTTTTTTTTTTTTTTTTTTTTAAGAAAGCTCAAATTTTATTCTGAAGTTATTTACTACTTTTATACTTTTACATATATATATATATATTCAGTAAACCTTAAACTGTATTTTTAAAGATTCTTTCTTCTTTCTTTTTTTTTTTTCCAGATAGTTTTTATAATAGCTTTTAGTAACAAGGAAAGTAGTCGTCTCCTGTTAAAAAACAAAATAATGAATTTGTCTTTCCGACTGAGCCCAAAAGACTTTCTTCTTTTTCCTTTTTTTTTTTTTTTTTTTTTTGGTTAAGAAAGCTAAAATTCTATTCTGAAATTATTTTTTACTATTATACTTTTACATATACATATTCATTAAACTGTATTATTAATGATTCTTTTTTTTCCCCTCCAGATAGTTTTGCTAATCACTTTTTAGTAACAAGGAAAGTGGTCGTCTCCTGTTAAAAAACAAAATAATGAGTTTGTTTTTCCGATTTCCGACTTTCTTCTTTTCTCTTTCGTCTTCTTCTTCTTTTTTTTTTTCTTTTTCTTTTTCTTTTTAAGAAAGCTCAAATTCTATTCTGAAATTATTTATTACTATTATACTTTCACATATATATATTCAGTAAACTGTATTATTAACGATTCTTTCTTCTTTCTTTTTTTCCCCCCAGACAGTTTTGCTAACCACTTTTAATAACAAAGGAAGTGATCGTCTCCTGTGATTAATATATATATATATATATATGTATATATACAGTGGTGGACATAATTATAAGACACCTATCTAGTTTGACAAATAGTGAAAGAAAAGATTCAGAGCTTAAAAATGTTTTATCAAATACGTCAAAAACCTAAATTTATTCTGTTATCATATATAATTATTTTATAATAATGATATTTTCATACAATTTAATGAAAAAACTTTAAAACAAAATGAACAAAATTATAAGACACCAACCGTTTTTTCCAAATACAGTGGTCAATATAATTAGCAGACACTAATTATCTAAAAGAAAATCCTCTAACATGGTTATTCAATATTTGGTGGAGCCGCCATTGTTTTTTATAGCATGAAAGATGCGATTCGGCATCGAATCTACCAATTCTAACAAAATATCGCAAGACAGTTCTTTCCAAGCACATTTTGTAGCATTCTTTAGGTCTTTGACACATATAAACTGCCTCCCATTTCGGTAAACCGCACGAGCTAAGATCCCCCACAAGTTTTCGATGGGATTTAAGTCTGGGGATCGAGAAGGCCACGGAAGAACATTGATACTTTGCTCTGAAAGCCACTTTTTTGTTTCGTGTGATGCATGAATCGGCGCGTTATCGTGCTGGAAAGTGTAGTTTTCGCCACAAAGAAGTTCACCGTATATGGCTAGTTGATCTTTAAGACGATTCTTATAATTTTCGAAAATCATTCTTGAATGCACAAAAACAATATCCGTTTTCCTTTGAGCCGAAAAATCAGCCCAAACCATTATTGAGCCTCCACCCATTTGGCGGCTCATTAGTACATGAGGAGACTTCCGTAAATCATGCCAATAATATTGAAACCCGTCAGGACCATGCAGATTAAACTTTTTTTCATTAGAAAATAACACAGAGTACCATTTGAGGTCCAGGCCATAGTTTGTTTATAGCGAAGTTTAGACGCTATATTTTGTTCCGGCTTAGAAGCGGTGGTTTTTTCTTCATTTTTTTATACTTCACATAGGAAGCATTATGCAACACCTTGCGAATGGTTCTCCTTGAACAAATCAGTTTCAAAGCATTTCTAATGCCTGTAGTTGTCATCTTATTCTGTGTAGTGAGCGAAAGCACATGGCGTCTGTCTCTCGAGGACAAGCAAGGAGTACGTCCAGATCTTTTAATCACCGATCCATTAATTCCTCTTCTCAAAACATTTCTAATTGCACATCTAGAGCGTTTAATAACTTTTGAAATATTATTAATTGAAGCACCAGTTCCATTTAATCTCCAAATTTCGCGAATTTCACTTTCCTTTAATTCTGTACCTCGTGGCATGTTTGTAAATGCGTGAAGTTGGTTATCGTCTGCTTTAGTTAACTTCTGACGTCATAACAGCGTGCAGAAAATTTGCATATTGCACATTATTTTCGAAAAAAAGCAGGTGTTTCAATTAAAATGTTAGGGTGTCTTATAATTTTGTCCATTATGTTTTTAAGTTTTTTCATTAAATTGTATGAAAATATCATTATTACAAAATAATTATATATATGATAACAGAATAAATTTACGTTTTTGACGTATTTGATAAAACATTTTTAAGCTCTGAATCTTTTCTTTCACTATTCGTCAAATCAGATAGGTGTCTTATAATTATGACCACCACTGTATATATATATATATATACTTAAACTTATTTATTTATTTATTTATTATTATTATTATTATTATTATTATTACAATTGGATTGTATCAATACATTTGTGCGTAAAATTAGGAGAATTCGCACATTTCGCATGGTTTTTCGAATATCTAAAGATATATTTGATGGATATTTTTGGAATTTCAGTGGTGTAAAGAGCAGATTAGCTCCTATATATTTCAGTGAATATTCCATCCCGAAAGCAAGAGGGGAACAAAAACAATTATAAAAATTAGTTCGGTATCACGTAACGTAATGCTTGAAGTGGTTTTTGTAGCTATAGCATATGATTATGATGTTTGTTACTTAAATTTATTTGTATGAATTTGTTTGTATTGCTCGTATAGTCATGAAAGTATAAAAACTTTTTTAAACAACTGAAATTTTTAATGCATTTTTTGTTCATAATATGCAGAATTTTCCAACCAGTACAATGTCACTTTTACAAAAATTGAGATATTGAAATAGAGACAAGACTGCAATCAAAACATAAAATTATTGAATATCTCAGGAAATAAGAGCATTTTTATTAAATAATGTTTAACTGTGCACGAGCAAGCGTTAACAAAATTTTTTCTACTTAATACATTAGCCAAATACATTGAGTTACTCTTGAAAAAAAAAAAAAAGTAATTCCCTGAAAATTTAAAAGTATGTCGTCGATAGAAAGAGCTCGTTTTCAATTTCACCCAACATGAAGCAAACATATTGGGGTTTCAGTCAAATTTATATTTTTATTCTATCGATATCTGATTTTTCACGATATTTGCTTAGTTTTCTTCTCTTCTCTTTTTTTTTTACTTTCTATTTTACAAGAGTAACTCTTCACATTCGGATAAAAAATTTAAACAGAAAAATTTTGTTAACACTTGCAATTCAGAAACCGTTTGAGTCTTACTAATTATTAAAATTTGTGATATGAGTGAACATGTATGTGATTGAACACGATAGCACCTAAACGCTTTGTTCGAATCAGCTGAAATTTGGTATATATATTATAGGTCACCGTAGCATAAGCCCTACTGATTTTGATGTTCTAGCGCTTATAATTTTCTTACAAGGACAAAACAAAAGTGCGATAGCGTCTAAATGCCTTATTCGACAGAGCTGAAAATTTATACAGATATTATGAGTCATTGTCGCACAAACTGTATAAATTTTGGTGAATCTAGCGTTTATAGTTTTTTTACAGGGGCGCAAAGAAGAATTCTTTATCGTTATGGTCTATATGGGTCCAAATTCTTTAAACTGCGATAGCGTCTAAACACCTTATTCGATTGAGGTGAAAATTTATACACATGTTATATAGGTCACCATTGTACTATCTATATCTATTTGATATCTATTTGGGACCATGTAACATTTATAGTTTTTTTAGAGGAACACAAAGAAAAATTCCTTATCGTTATGGTCTATATGGGACCAAATTCTTTAAACTGCGATAGCGTCTAAATACCTTATTCAGTTGAGCTGAAAATTTATATACATGTTATAGATCACCATCACACACTAACTATATCTATTTGAGACCATGTAGCACTTATAGTTTTTTTTTTTTTTTTTTTTTTTTTTTGTTAGAGGAACACAAAGAAAAATTTATCATTGTGCCTTATGGACTTAAATTATTTAAAATGCAATAACGTCTAAATGCCTTATCCGACTGAGATGAAAATTTACATACATATTACTGTCACCGTCGCACAAACTGTATAAATTTCGGTGAGTGTAGCACTTATAGATTTTTACAGGAACACATTGAAAATTTTTTTATCATTATGATCTAGGGGCCCAAATTTTTTAAAGTTCGATAGCGTCTAAACGTCTTATTCAATTGAGCTGAAAACTTACATGAATATTATAAATCGCAGTTGCACTAACTATAAGCATTTTGGTGAATCTGGCATTTATAGGTTTTTACAGGGATACAACGAAAAATTCTTTATCATTATGATCTGTGGGCTCAAAGTTCAGTAGCGTTAAATAAAACATCGTGTAATATATGGAGAAAAATACTCAAACACTCTATTATGGTTTTATCTCTTTTGTTTGTGTAACAACTCCTCTTTCTTTACTTTATCTACAAAACTGTTAATTACTCAATGTTCGGAAAGTCGAGTGGAGTCACTCCAGATTTTTTTTATTTCCATTACCCGTCTACCGTAACTCGACCACATTAATTCCTTTTTAGAAATGCTTTCGTATGTAATTGCTGTTTTTTCATCAACATATGAGCTTGCCAAATTTGGATGAAAATCGGAAAAAGCCGGTATCTTAAAAACGGCTCTAACGATTTCCTTGAAAATTTTTATTTAAACTCCTTTTAAGATATACTTCCGCATGTATCACTTGGTTATTACAGGGAAATTGGTAGTTATCCTCTGATTAGGTAGGTCAATTTTAGATTTCGGAAGTGGATATTTCAAAAAACGGATCTACCTATTAATTTTATTTCTTTATTAATCTATTTTAATCTGCTATGTAAACTCTCTTTTAAATGTCTTACAAGTATCAGGTTTTTTTTCTTTCTTTTTTGTTAGGTGTCTCATTTGATAGGTCAATTTTATGTCTTCTAATCAGATTATCTCAAATAAGTGCACATATAAAACATTTAATATTGGGTAATGGAAGTTGTGTGATTGTTAGACACCAGATTTATATATATATATAAGTACATTAGAAAAGAACGTGAATCAATATTCTTTCTTTCCCATTGATCTTGACACATTGTAGTGCAACACACATTTGGATGAAAATGTAGGGGTGGAGGAAATAACTGTATGTTTTTTCCCGGTGCGTAATACCATTTGAACGCACCCCTAAATAGGTTTTTCTTGTAATTTTTCTTTTCTTTTATATTGATTGCTCTAGCTGCTGTATAGATTTCAGATTTTTGTCCCCATGGCAACTAACTTTGCTCTATTGATCCGAGAGTGGAAAAAGCGCAGTTATTGTGTTGGAATTCCCAGGAAAGGAAAAGCCGGAAAGACTCATAAATAAAAGAATTAATGAGAGCCATAAAGTTAATAAAACACGCTTTACGGAATCTTTTGTTTACTGTTCATAAAACGATACGTAAATTATTAGCTTTTAACGATTTATCTCACTTTTATTTTATCGCTGGCTCCATTTTATAATCCTAATTTAATAAGGAACACGGAATATTTTTATTCTGCTCTTAGATGTTTTTTTAGTTTAATCTATAGTTAATTAAAATAATTGTGTGGGAATTAAAGGTAATAGCTCTATCTACTTTAAACACTGACGTAGACTTTTTATTACTTTAAATTAAAACATTCTCATATTATGTCGGAATTAATTTAATTTACTCTAATCAAATTTATCCATCCAATTTTTATTTTACTTTTTTAATTACTGTTTTACAGTATTAGCTTAGAAATTTTTATTATAATTTATTAAGGTTGGTTGGTTGGGTTTAACGTCACACTAGTACCTTCCCCGCTTCATTGACCTCCAGAGGAATAATTTGGATGGGAAAATGGAGGACATTGCGGCCACGAGAGATTTTACGTGCACCAGCCACGATTAGTTTACACGACTATAATGTATTAAAAAAAGCTCTTCTGAGATAGTTATTATGGTTGTGGCAGCATTCTTTTCAAATTTAATAAAGTATAATTGAAAAGTTAAGTGGGGAGGGGATCAGTTTTTACGTCGCACAGTGCTACACTATGGGCAATTGGCGACGGTCTGGCTCTCACTCCTGTGGGTGGTTGTGAAACATAAAATCACACTTTTGATCTTTTACGGAGGAGATGGAGGGGTGGCTCCCCCGCTTCAGCGACACGTACCCTTTAGTGTACACGACGTTCTTCTGCCGGCTCGAGTTTTATACCTGCAATCTCCCAATTACAAGCTCGGATCTGTACCGAACAGGCAATCGCAGCCCTATAAGAAATTAAGAAATTTTCTTTGTGTACTTGTGTAAATTAATATATTTATTTCTAAAATGAAAAAAAAAAAAAAAAAAAAAAAACACCTCCCATCTCCTTTTTTTTTCTTTTTCTTTATTTGCTTGAAAAGAGAAAAATGTATGCTATTTACGCTTTGCTATGGTTTTAAATTAAAATTTAATTTCAGGAGTATTTTTGTTGTTTTGGGATTAAGGTCGATTAACTGCTTTTGGGACCTTGGGTGTAGTCTTTTGTTTTCATAATGCCGCCTGAAATGGCCGACTTTCGGGAGAACATTTTCTCCATAAATGTTGAGTCGCTTACTATTGTACGTGCTTTGATTCCCACGTTCGTGCGATTCTTTCTATGTCTTTGCAGATTCCTTTTTAATAAATGTATCTTCATGTGAGTTCTTTTATCTTAATTATACCAGTATGATTTTTGTGAAGTTTATCCAAAACAGGTTTCTGAAGGACCTTTGGAATTATTACTCGTTGTATTTTGAATAAAATACCATATTTTTAGTTATATTCATATGAAAGTTCTTGATTAGATTGAATGTTTTTCTTATTTTTTGGTAACTCTGCATCTGAGTCAGTAGTCTTCCTAATTGTATCAGCATTTAATAATTCTGTCGATGTTTCATTTATGGAGATCCAGATCATGTATATTTAATTAATTTCATTGTTGATTGCTACATCGCTGGATGGTATTTTCTGAATTATTGGAGCTTTAGAAAGACAATCAGCATCTATATTTTCGATACCCTTCTTAAAAATTACATCGTAGTTTTTAAGAAGGGTATCGAAAGAAAGATATCATATCGAAGTAAACGACCTGAAATGGGGCTAAGTTAACTGCGTCCCAAAATGACATTTTTATCTCCCCCATAGGCAGTGCTGCCAGATTTGAGGGAAATTTTTATTCAACAGCCACCGTTAAATTTTACTTGTAACGGTTACCTAATTATATACACGATTTCTGTGAAAAATGTTTCGAAGTAATTACAAAACCGTTTCAGTTAAAATTTAGTGGTGGGAGTTAAATAAAAATTTCCCTCAATCTGGCAGCACTGCCCATAGGTCAACTGCGGCCCAGGAAATCTCCCCACCTATACCAAGTGCGACCCAGGAATGTTCCCCTGAAGTTTCCCGCCAAAGAACGTTTTTCGCCAAAATCGCTCAAGAGTTTTGCACATGGTTATAATTTAGTATGTGACTAGTAATTTTTAATTTATTACGTAATAAATTTTAATTTATAGCGTAAGTTGCTTTTCTCAGTAATGGTTTTAGAAATTTACATTTCCATTTAGTTTTTACTGATTTATTTTTTGGGGAAAGGATGGGGAGGCACGTTAAATTACTATATAAGCATAGGGAAAAAAATTAATATATATATATATATATATATATAATTACTAATTTGTAAACTATGAACTTCATCATGATAATAAAATGCCGATAAATATATATGTATATATATTTTTTTAACAAACCAGTTTTCATGTTTGCATGTATATTTTTGAAAAAGTTATTCACATGCGAAAAAAAGAAGGAAAATCAGGAAGAAAAATCTGGTTTAATTCTAACACATGCATGTATATGAATCTTCACGTGTTCATTTGTTTCAAAATTACGCGCAAAAGAAGAAAACAAATTATTGCTTTAATTTTGTACACCCGTGTACAGTAGAAGAAATTATTACGTATATTAATTTTTTAACCTGCAGTTTTTGGTGATATTAGCTATTTTTAGTGCTAAAGTTAAAAAAGAATAAAAATATAACAAAAATAATATTTTTTGCAAATTTTTACATATACATGCATTAAAGATTTCAAATCTCCATAAATTTGATATAAAAGTTATTAAAGTACGAGATTTATCAAGTCTTTTATGCTGAAATATTACTAATACAATTTGGCGAAATTTTCAGCGGACGCAGTTGACGTAAGGTATTAAAAAAGGCTGGCCGCAGTTGGTATAGGTGGGGGAAGAAGAAATTGAAACACCTGGTATGTCGGGTCGCAGTTGGACGGAAAATTTTTGTCAAAGGTCGATTGTCGGTTGCTAGTTTAAAAAGCCTTGCGAATAAATAATTGAAAAATTGATTCACTGAAATACTATGGCAATGGCTTCCTGGTCAAGCTGCGAATAATTTATTTCACTTACTGTTAGTGTTCTGGAGGTAAATGCAATCGGGGGATTTTGCCCATCGATGGTGTGTGCTAGAACGCCTGCAACTCCTACTGAACTAGCATCTCATGAAAGAACAAGATTAACCTAGGATCATAATGAACCTAGTTCGATCACTGGCTATTTCAGATTTCAATTTGATAAAGGCAGCTTCACGTGCTGCTGTTCATTTGAACTTTGAATCTTTTCTTAGAAGCTGTTGTAAGCGAAGTTGTGTTAAGTGACTGAAGAATTGTTTGGTAAGAAGTGTGAATAGTATATAACCATTCCTAGGAACCAGCGGATTTCTACGATAACAGATGGTCATGGTATGTCTATAATTGCACAAACTTTCTCTGGAATTTTCGAAAGTTTGTTGAATTCCACAATATTTACAAGATATTCACACTGTTCTTGAAAAAGGGAGCACTTTTTACGATTCAAGTGGAGATTGTATTCCTTCAGTCTCTCGAGACATAAGTCAAGGCATAGCCTCCTTAACTAGATGCCTGTCGCGTGGCTCTTAAACTTGGCAACAGGTCGAACGGTAGACAGCACCACCTGGTACAGATTGCTCTACTTTTTTATTCAATTGTCACCAATGGTTTTAAGAAGTAATATGTGATATATATAATCGACGTTTCTTCGATTCTATTCGCCTTTTTTGTATTTCAAATCCCACTTTTAAAAATTTTTGGTGACAGTTGAATAAAAAAGTCACGCAATCTGCACCAGGTGGCGCTGTCTACCGCTTGAATTGTTGCCAAGCTTAAGAGCCACGCGACAGGCATCTACTTAAGGAGGCTATGGTCAAGGTTATTTTCACATTCTTCTTTCGTTGATCCATGCACAGTACTATCACCGACATATGATAATGATTTTGGTAAACCGTGGAAACTTGGTCAATAATCCGAATGAATTCACTAGGAGCAGTTTTAATACCAAAAGATAATCTATTCATTCGATAGGTTCTACGGTGTGTAGCTAATGTTTGAATCTGACTGCTCTCTTTATTCGTTGGAACATGAAGGTACGGCTTAAACAAGCCCAGATGAAAAAAGTATTTTGAATTTCGCAACATCATTAACTCGTCGAATTGGATAATGAGAAATGACAAGACGTTCATTAATGCCAATCTTGTAATCGACACAAAGTCGAACATTTCCATCTACTTTCAGTATGACATCTAGTGGTGATTCATAGTCGCTTGTTTCCGTTTTTGAAATGATTCCCTGTCATTCGAGAGTGTCTAATTTCTTATCAACTTTGTCACGAAGGGTATATGTATACTGACCAAACGTCCCCATTTTCTGGGGACTAATGGAGACGCCCTTTTTTTTTTTTTTTTTTTTTTTTTTAAGGCATTTTTCTAAGTTTTAAAAAATTGTAGAAACTAAATTATTAATCAATAATACTTTATTTTCAGTCCTTATTTATTAGGAATGAAAAAATGCATCCATAATTTGATAATTGTAGCAATTTTTTTATGCTTCTCTATTATAAAGGTATTTTGATCTGGTCAGCCTAGGTATATGGAATATCTCTAGCCTTATGGAAGATTGGTTTGCTGTTTTCGCGAAGGCGCAAAGATACCTAACATCCAGAATATAGACAACCATATCGTTAAAAATTCTGGATACTTGGCGACAATATCGTCAATAATGTGTACGGTTTGTATCTGTGATACACTTGGAAGTGTTGACTGTACTACATGGATATGTTGAAGGTTAATTCCGAGATGTCGTATCCCCTATCGTTCTAAAAGTACGTCATATTCTTCTGAAACTACATAAAGTTCTTCATGTGATGTTCTACGCCGGTGCTCCACATGAAAATTAACTTTTTCTTCTGGAACAAAAACATTACCAGTATATGATCGAAAAGCGACAGTTGAGTCTTGAAATTCAGCATTAATATTAAGTTTATGAAATTTGTCTCGCGGAACAAACTGTGATCGCCAAAGTTGTTTTGTTTCCGTATCCTAAATTACATTTATTTTAAGATTTTTTTTTTTTTTTTTTTTTTTTTTTTTTATGAATAATAATGCTATAAATAGCGCAAAAAGTAAGTAAATGAATAGAAATTTTCCACTTTTAAACAGTAAGCTCTTATTTATTTATTTTATTTTTATTATTATTATTATTTTCAAAAAGTTATGATTTGTATTAGAAACAGAAACAGTCTTATCAACACATCTTATCTCCAGTACATCTACACAATATCCTGACGATAAAATAACATGCTGATAATGTACTGTGTATAAATGTGTTTTGTTAGGGATATTAATTGTTGCTTATTACACTTGACCGATCGTAGCTTCAGATCAAGATTTTTTTAAATCGCTAGTGAAGCGATAAAGCCGCCAAGCAGGAATGCTGCCTTCTTCCGAAGCAACAAAATGGCGGTGATGCGCCGGTCTATATAATTTATTTAAGAGGCTCTAGACAATATAAGTTATTGCAATAAGACGAAGAAATCAACCTTAAAAGAGAAGAAGAAAATAACAAAGAATTCTTTAATTTTATATATATATACAATTTTTATTTTCTGAATATTACAATTTTCTGTACAGCAAACCACGTGAAATTTCAAGACTTTTATTCTTCTTCAATTTTTAACATTTATAAACATTTATAAAATAACTATTGTAGGCCTATATACAGGGTGTAACAAAAGAAAAAAAATAAAAACAGTTAAATATCTTGAGTAATACACATTTGATCTAAAAGTAGGCTTTAATCAAAAGTATCCTTCATAAATTATAAAGTCCTTTTTTGCATATCAGACAACCGTACATTATTCAGCTGGTTGATTATATGCTAGATTTTTGGCATACATTCATAACAATATCTTGCTGGGTGAAAAATACTTTTACGAAACACTTACCATTCAAGGTAACCGGAATATATAGCCTATTGCCCGCTCGATAAAGCAAACAGTATATCAAGAAGATGAAAATTGATATCCACCACATCTGCCGTAAAGGTGAATTTTCATCATAAATATATATAAGTGCCCGAAGTTTAGCAAGGATATAAGCATACATTTTCTTCAGAATAAATAAAAACGGGGTAATGCTTTTTCTTGAATACGGAATGAGAAAATGTTGAAATGAAAAAACTTTTTAATGGATTTTGTTTGGAAGAAACACGTGAATTTAATAATAAAAATATACAGAATTGGAGCTTCTACGTATCATATAAGTTTTATAGATTTTTTTTTTCTTTTTACATTCCTAGAATATGGAGCAGATTAAACATTTCCTCTTTATATAAAATTGAAAAAATTGAAAAAGAAAAAGAAAGAAAGAAAGAAAGTGCGAAACTAAAATTTTGTCCTTAAAACAATATAATTTTAGACGAGAGGTTTATTTATTTACTTTTAACTTGATCTTACCGGACATTCTCTTTTGTTCAAACTGGTTCACCGCAAACTGTAGAGGAAGCTTTTTTTTATGACTGAAAGAAACAATCTTCTTGTCCTAATAAATATGGATTTTGCAATATTTAATGGGCTCTTCCCACCTGACGTCAGAGGTCACATGATAGAGGAAAAACAAATAGCAGACGAAGTCTTGTTTATCTATAGCGATTGCTGAAATAACATATTTTCTATTCTTATTTTTGATCAATCGTATTTAATCTGTGTTATTTTTTTTATACATCATCATTTTTAATCCATTTTATATCATTATTTATCATCTTTTGTTTGCTGTATACATTTACAATCATCATTTAGTTTATATTTGTTATTGATGTTCATGAAGAACATATTAAATACTCTGATTTTTGGTACTAAATCAGTGACAGTGCAATATCGTACTGCGCAAATCCATTTAGACCAGTAACTCAGTTAATTAACTTGTTGTAACACCTTTATGCAATTAAATTAAATGAAAACATTTTAAAATTTCAAATTATAATCCATAAACATTCCACAAGAACAAGCTATTATTTATTGCTAGATCAGTTAATGTAACAGTTACACTAGAACATACAAAAATCGATTCTTACAGTTGAAAATAAATACATAAAGTGCTTTTAAAAAATTATGAAATTTACAAATACAACTATTCTACTGTTTACAAATGCACAATATTGCGTTTATTTTATTTTATATTAAATATTAACATTTTTGTTCTTAAAAACAATATTTAATTGAATTCGATTCTCAGAATTCGATTATTCGTTTTCCTCTATCACATGATTGAGCAGACGAAACTGGGAAGAGTCCCTATAAACATATTCTGTAATCATAAAAGTATTTAAAAGATTCCTTAAAAGCCCGGCAAAAAACTCAAAAACTTATTTTGGTAAATATCTAAATTTATTCCATATAGCTACAAAATAAATAGCTATTCAATGGTTATATTTCTGTATGATAGCGTCAAATAACGTAGTTTTTTTTATGTAGTTTAATTTCGCTTGCTGAAATCAAATATTTAAAAAAACTGACGCAATAATATATATATATTTTTTGTTATTTTATATATGTAATTTATTTACTTGAAACTGAATAAAAGTATACCCAGCAAGGTTGTACTTTTAAATTGATAATACTCTCTTTTTATTTATTTATTTAGTTTTTCTATTTATTTTTTCTATTTTTTGTATCATATTAGGCATACGTAATAGGGAAAAGGTCTTTGTCCAAACTTTCTTTATGATTGTGTAAAAATGACGTAAGCTTTCAAAAGAAGAAGAAGATTTTATTTAAAATAATTTGTTTTGAAAAAAAAAAAAAAAAAAAAAAAAAAAAAAGTCCTCTCTCTTAATAAAAAATTAATAAAAATTAACTAAAAAAAACCTTCCGGCTAATATTAATTTATACATATAACACTGGTTAAACATTAATAAAAAAAAAAAAAAACTCCCTATTTCTACTTTATAAACACAGTACATGCCGATTTAAAAATAGATTTGGACCAAAATTTAAGCATAGGATTTTTTTTTTTTTTTTTTTTTTTTTTTTTTTTTTAAGTTGGGGGCTCTGCTCCCTGCTCGCTCCGCTAACCAACCCCCGAGGGAGGCTTCGCCCCCCCCCGCCTCCCCGACTCACTTTACTTATTAACACATGCAGAGCTTTGCCCGCCTATTCGCTGCTTTCTTTCACTGAAAAGGAATATTAATAGTGCATATTACAAGACAAAAGTAGAAAGTTATTATGGAAATCCTCATAATAGAAAAAAATTCATAATATCTAGACCATTTTGCATTACAGCTTAAGAATATGACCCTTTTTATTTCTTTTTTACAACCTTAGATCCGGAACGCGGTACCCCAGTCAGTAGAGCGCCGAGTTCGTAATTGGAAGATTACGGGTTCGGTTCTCGAGCCGGCCAAAGACCGTCGTGTACACTTGCTTAATTTTAATTTATTACAGGGGGAATCATTATGGAATTTTAATGGATTTCAAGAATTTGCGTGGCTCTCAACGTGTTAAATTGTAATTTTTCAAGTTAATTTGCGTTGCTATTTGTAGTTCCGCGTCGCGAATTTTCCCAACAATTGCTTGCGTTTTTATAGGAGTAACTCTTTACGTTTATCTAAGAAATTATGAAAACACATTTCTGTTAATGCTTGTGCAGGCGTGGTTAAACTTAATTTAGTAAAAATGCTCATATTTAATCAGATATTTAAAATATTTATATTCTGATTGCAGTAATTTCGCTTTACTATGCAGTTTGCAAAGTTACACACGCACACATATACATAAACATTGGATTAATTTCAAAACCTCTCATGTTATAAACAAAAAAAAACTTACGAAATATTGTCAATTTCGTTAAAGAATCCTTTATATCTCCATAAATGTGCGTGCTATTTTCACAGAAATGAATACAAGTATTTAAAAGGGTAATCACATAGTCATATGTAATTCAGCAATAAAGTAATTCCAAACATTATATTTTACAGGGTGTTCCGAAATATTATTATTATTATTATTATTATTATTATTATTATTATTGTTATTATTATTATTATTATTTAATTTGTTACAGGTCGCCTCATTACTTTCGGAATAAAACTTGCTCTGAAAAATATAGGTCATAACGTGTTCTTTGCATGCTTAAAGTTTCAAGAGTATAAATTAATGATTTCTTCACATATTTGTTAAATTCGAAAGCGTTTAACCCTTTCATTCCCCAGGATGCCAATTGGAATCATAACATTTCATATTTTCTTTCTTACCATCTAACATTCCCGCTGATTCAAAATGAACAATATTAAAATCTATATACATTTTCTCACCGAAAAAAATATATTTTAGATGATTTCACTATCCTTGTTGATAAATGAAAGCAAATTTTACTTTATTCTGATAATAATATCGGAATAAATTTCCTGTTTTGTGCAATTTAAGTAAATTAACTGTTTGAAATATTTTTAATTTTATTTTTTAATGTTTATAATTTGTATTTTAATTAATCGAAATATGTATTTCATCCAAAAATTTGATATTTTTATTTATTGAAAAGTTATAATTTTAAAGGGCATCAGTGGTTATATTAAACATAAATAAACACCTCTCAGTTGCTTTGTTAGCTATATTAATGTGCACTCTGCTATTACTCAGTATTTAAAAAAAATATTTATATACATTACCTTTGAAATAAACTTATGACTAAATATAAGATTTATTGATTTATGGAGGGAAAAATTTGGGAATGAAAGGGTTAAATGCTTTTGTGTATACAGTCTAAGCTTATATAGCGACAAAAATATAAAAGTTGTTTACCTCCACATTTCCAGCTAAACCTTTCCTAAATATTTTAAACATATTTTTATTTAGCAGAGTAAATAACGCATGATGTACAAGTATAAAAGAATAATAGATAAAGCAGTCGTTGCCCGATCATGCAATTTATGGTATGGCTCCATTTTCAGACATATCCGGGCGTGAAAAAAGAGCTTCTCCATTTTTCAATAAAAATATCCGTATGTATATTGAAAACGATGCAGCTGATGTAGTTTCATGGCATTGGATAACACCTCTCTTTGAAAAAACATATTTTACTAAAGTGAAAAATATTTACGCTTTTCCAATCGGTGATGCCATAAAAAATGTTTATTTTTCCTTTAAAGTAAAATCTTAAAATAAATATTTTCTTTCAGAGTAACGAAGAATAATAAAGGAAAATACTTTTTGGATGCATTTTTACTATCTATTAACCATATATAGGGAGAAAGCTTTGTTTTAAAGTAAAATTTTCAAAACTGATTTTTTTTAAACATATTTAAATTTAAAATGAAGCACAACATAATTAATTAAAAAATATATTGATAAACACCTTACTTAGGCTTGATCATCTTCTGCAAGAAACTTTTCGTGGGAGGATCCTCCCCCTTTTCAATTGCAAACTTGTTGGTGTGGGCCTTGGCTATTTATAGCTTCATCCTGTTCTTCCAGTAGGTAGCGCCACTGTGGATTTATTTTGGCGGATTCGTGGTCATTTATGGCAACTTTATCTTTAATTATTTCAACACTTTCCCTATAAAACACGTATGTATGGTTGTTGTAATTGGCAAATTTAAAAGCCAAAAGAACATAAGAACGATATAAAATATGCCAGATATACTACCGCCCTTGCTCGAACCTATTAAGAAAATGAAATAGATATTAAATTTAATGACGTCACAAAATTAGCCAATTACAACAACCATACGTACGTGTTTTATAGGGAAAGTAGTGAAATAATTAAAGATAAAATTGCCATAAATGACCACGAATCCGCCAAAATAAATCCACAGTGGCGCTACCTATTGGAAAAACAGGATGAAGCTATAAATAGCCAAGGCCCACACTAACAAGTTTGCAATTGAAAGGGGGAGGATCCTCCCACGAAAAGCTTTTTGCAGAAGATGATGAAGCCTAAGTAAGGTGTTTATCAATATATTTTTTAATTAATGATTTATTTTTTTTATTTCTTACACATTTTGATATATTCTGTACCGAATATCAGGGTTTTAGCAGTTGGTCTCTGTGAGTGTGTGTAAGTCTGTAATCAGTATTACTCAAAAAACTGCTATTAGCAGGAAATCCAAACTCGATATTGTAAGTCTCTCTCATATGGGGATACTGCTCGAAACATTCTATTCAGACCGGACAGTTGGTTCATAAACAGCGACGTATAAAATTATTCAAATACATTACGTATATTGACGAAATTTGTCCTAGGTACAGTTTAACATCTTTAGATTGCGCTAAACGAGATGAAACTGACACATAATGTGTAAATGTAGTAAATGTACAAAAGCCTGTTTTATGTAAACAGATCTGCTCAACGCAAAAGACATTCAGGGCCGAAATTAACATGCCTTTCATTCCAGCGGGCTGCACTGTACTATATTTATATACACAAAGCGATTAAAAAAAAAAAAAAAAAAAGCCGCACTGCAGAAGAAATTACTTATACCTTTTTTATTTGTAATAACTTTAAAATTAATGGTTGAAACAAATAAAACTGTCATGTTTGCATAATACCAAAGGACTGAAATGATACCTATGTATATTTTCGATTTAATAATTCGCTTTATTGCACTCTACGAAGTACTGTATAAAAATCTACATAAAGCTTTCTTTTTAAACATAATGCAATAACCATACATTTGGTATTCTATTGTGATTTATTATATGAAATAAACAAGTCGTAATTTAATGTATGAAATAAAACTATTTATTTGTTAGATCTAAGCGATTTTTTAATAAAAATATGTATTTTACATTGGGTTAATTCCAATTTTATATGGAATTTTATATACTGCTTTAATGTACAGTGGCATAGTATTATGCCGTTTTTTTTTATATAAATCTCAAAAAAGTTCACTGTGCTAAATATTGTAAATAATTTTTCTAGTTCTTGCAAAGTTGTAGGCTGCAAATTTCGAATCCTCCTCTCTGTTCTCGCGCCTTTCTATGACTAAACATTTTCGAGCAAATTGAGATTAGAACCGTTTCCAAGTCTAATAAAGAAGAAATTCTACGATATTCTTTGTGGGATTTAACTTAGAGTGAAAAAAAGATATTACTACTTACAGAATTATAGGTGCCCATGGCAATGGATAGGTAATTTTAACAATTTGATTCAAATTGACGTACCACAGACGCCGTACAGCAAGGTGCATTATCATCTTGAAATGCTGTTTGAAAAAGTCTGAAATACCTCAAAAATAGCCGGTCAGACGCCACTTTTATAATCACCGTGTTTTATTTTGAGGTAATTGATCCCTTGAGTATGAAAATTTGTCTGATTCTTTGAAAAAGTATGCACCTCCGTACCATAATGTACGAAGAATGTGTTACTGCTTTAGGAGAGCAGTTTTCATTAAGTCAGTCCCATTTTTACCGTCCTAGTAGTTTTTTTCGTCAGCTCGAAATAAATTAAACGTGACTCATCAGAAAATCTCAGTTCAGTCCGATAATTAACTGCTATTTTTCTTTTTTAATATTTGGTCAACTGATGTCTTTTTTTTTTCCTTTAAATATTTACCTTAATAATGGCTTTTCTGGAGATCTTCTGGTTTTTAACCTGCCTTGCTTAATTGCTTTCGGACAATTTTTGAAGAAATTTTGCTTTACACTTTTTAAAAATCTTTTTTAAGTTCTGAACATGACGCAAATCGATTTTTTAAAAATTTGCTTTTAAACTTGCGATTATCTTGCCTGGATGAGCAACGTGGCCACCTAAAGCCAAATTTCCAATTTAAACGGCCAAAAAATTTTATATTTTGCTAAAAACCATTTTACCAATATTTCATTAACATTTAATTATTTTGTCATCTCACGTATGAAAATATTTTTTTTATTTTCATTCAAAAATTAATACTATTTGTGGCAACGTTAACTGCCTTATTCTTACCATTTTTGAAATAATTTCTAAAATTACAATTTTTCTGACAATTGCACTTTGTTTTTAACACTGGACTCAATGCTAAAGTGTATGTGAAGGACAACATAGTAAAATCTGTTCGAAAATTTGCTTTTTAAACAATAAAATTGGCGGTTGTAGAAGGTGAAAAGGAAATATCCAAGTGCGAATTTTTTTTTCTCCCTTAGTGTATATATATATATATATATATATATATATATATATATATATATATATATACATGGTCTGTCCCAAAAGTAATGCGCCCATTTTTATTTTAAGAAATTTATTGAACCGATTCGTACACTTACTCAATATTCTTCGAAATACATCTCTCCTGCTTCAACACACTTGTTCCGACGCGATTTCCATGCTTTATATGCATCCTGGCTGTCCATCACAGAGATGTCCTTTAGTAACCTCGTCGTAGCCACCTTGCTGTTCTCCAGGGCCCCCAAATTCTGTCCTTTGAGGATTTTTTTAATCTTCGATGAAGAGAAGTCGGACGGGGACAAATCAGGACTGTAAGGCGGCTGGAGGAGCGTTGAGACTCTGGGACCATTGTCATAGTGCAGCTTCCAGGAATTCTTGATCTCGCGCCTGACGTGGTTGACCCTTTGCTTTAGCCTTTTCAGTACTTCAACGTAAAATTTGGCGTTGACTGGTTGGCCAGGTGAACAAATTCAAAATGGACCACTCCCTTGGATTCGAAAAGAAGAAAAAACAAAAAAAAAAAAAAAAAAAAACAATGAGCATCGCTTTGCCCTGCGATTTGCTCATTCTTGCCTTTTTTGGGCGTGGTGACGACGTCGTATGCCACTCTGCGCCCTGTCATTTTGTTTCTGGGTCGTACAAGAAGGTAAAAGATTCGTCATCACTTACCACATTGTCCAAAACAGTCGGATCGTCCTCACAACACTGCAACAATTCTGCTCGAGAGTTTGTTCCATCTTGATTTCGACTGAGCACTCACACAAGGGTTTACTGAAACAGGCACTGACACTCTGCAGGAGCTCGGAGCCAACTGGCGCTGGTGGCGCTGTGTTCCCAAGACTCCACCCAACCTTTCGTGCCAGCGGCAACCCTGTGCGACAGATACTTGCGGCAGAAGAAAATGAGGCGCATTACTTTTGGGACAGACCATGTATATACACTAGCAGGCTACACCCGCTTCGCTGGTCACTATTTTTAAATGAATCACTATAATTAATAAATTCTCAAAATTGCATTAATTTTATCATGTGAAAAAATGAGAAAAAAAATTCTGATCGGGCAAAATGTCATACCGAGTCCCCTCCCCACTGACTTCGGCAGCGCAGGCCGTTGTGCGCTGCGTTTGCGCATTTATGTTCGACAGTCTTAATGAATCACTATATTATCGTAAGGGAAAAACATAAATATAAAATGAAAAAATATTCTTCTCTCATCGGGGGAACAATCGATCTAGGCCCCCCACTGGCTGCGGCAGAGTGTTCCTTCGCCCGTCGTTCCCGTCCCTCTTAATTATTGCACAATTTAAACAATATCCACAATCGTTTTCTCGAGTTTTTAAATCTAATAATACCAATTTCCAACGTTCTATCTGAATTTCTTTATTTTTACTCCTGCGCCCGCCCCTCGCAATAATTCTACACTTTCGAAAATATCCGCAATCGATTTACCGGGCCTTAAAACCTAATAACACTAATTTTCAACGCTCTAACTCTTATTTCTATATTTTTGCCCCTCCGCGCCTCTCTTCCCGCCCCTCTTAATAACTTTACACTTTCGAAAATAATCTTCATTCGACTTGCAGGCCTCTAAAACCTATCTGTGCCAAATTTAAACGGTCTAACTGTAATTTTTTTTTCTTTTTTTTGCTCCGTAGTCCCCCCTCCCCTTCCTGCCCCACCTGGGACGAATTTCCAAAATTACAGAAATTGTTTTTTCAGATATTTGTGTGAGCCATATTTTAGAGCAAAAATCTCGCATATATCATTTTTGTTTGTTATTTTGCTTGTTTCCAATATAAAGGATTATTTGAAATACCGTTTTCCCCCCTATACTGTTGATTGTCAAACCATGTTCTACTTTATACATTTCGTAATCGCACTTAGTAACAAGAATAATGGAGAAGATAAACTCATCTGACGAAACACAATTTGAAAAGGAAACAATTCTTTATTTTAGCAGTAAGACATATTAATTTCTTCAAGATGCAATCAGTTGTCATAGTGATAAAATTATTATATAGACTATGATGTTAAATCACTATCAATTAACAAAAGTTCCTTACAGTAAATGGGGAGGAGGGTGAGGACAGCATCGAAAAAATCAACTTCTTTGTATCAACGAAGCAAGCAGAGAAGTGACAAGAAATCTTCCAGTCTCAAAGCAAAAATGGCCAACCGAATAAGTTGGCGTAGTTGAGTTAAGCCAAAAAGAATGCCAAACTGTTTCTTTGTCTCCAGGGCATTTTAATATAAAAATTTTGAAAATAATTTGTCATTACCAAAACTCAAACTAATTTGGCATAAAAAATACACGCCAGCTGTCAATCAAATCAACGGACGCAGAGGATAACAAGATGAGCTTATAATCCGCGCCAGTCAGTGGTTATTAATCCATTAAAAATCTATTTTTAAAACACTTTTATTAGCTTCACCTGTATGTATGTTTGTATGTATAATGTATGTTTGTAACCGCTCTGGGAGCAAACAAAAAATCTATATTGTAAAAAAAGACTTTCCCTACGTGAACGCTGTGGCTGTAGTAAGGCTTTAGGTTCGTGTGGCTCCGCGCTACGAACCTAAAGGTCTAGCTTTCGAGACCAATCAGGGGAGATTTTTTAAAAATGGTTTTTGTTTAATTCTAAATTATTTTAATTAAAGATTTAAATGTATGTAAATATTATGGTGTGCCACTCACACGATTTTCACTTAGCCGGCATTTTAATACTAAGATAGATATTTTGTGCTTTTTAGTTCACATTTCTATAAAAGCGTGTTTTTTAATTTTTTAAAACTATAATATTATCAGAACTATAATCGTTAGCTCGAAAGTAATAATAGTTTTTTTTTTTTTTTTTAATGTAAACAGAAGTATTATAATTACTAACGGAAATTCCTGTTTTTTTGTTTTATTTATACAGACATATGTTAGAAACATGTTGGCAATGATTTTGAAAGAACATTCTTAAATAAATAAATTATCGCGAAAACTGTTTAATTCTTTAGGGGAAGGAATATGAATAACATTACTTTTCAAAAACCCCGATATAAAAATTGCTTTATTTTATTTTGAGGACAATATGCTTCTATTAAAAGACGATGAAATGCTATTTAATTAATCAATTTGATTTGAAAAGAAAACGGGAAATTCTATTTAATTAATTAAATGAATTACTTAAAAAATTTAAAAAGATTTATTTTATTTTATTTTATTTATTTATTTTTATTTATTTAGTTATATTGTTCTCTCTTTTTTTATTGTTATTAATGTTTTATTAATTTTTTTATTGTTGTATTTGGCACACTGTTAGGCGATTGATTTTGAGTACTTGGCGGAGAAGTAAAACACGATTCTGTTCGTACACAGCAATCTCGGTACCAGCGAACTTATCGAATAACAGCGCTAAATCGCCAAAAATGCTTAATTTTGATACTCTTTTTGTGGTCGCTGTAATTCATTTCAGCCGATAATTTTTTCACTTTCTGGTGTTTTATGAAGAGTAGAATCACACATATATATTATATATATATATATATATTATTTTTTTATTTTTTCAATATTTTTTGAAGACGACACATTTTGAATGTTTCCTTGTTAGAAAAAAGAAATAGATTTAGTTTTTTTTTTTTTTTTTTTTCATGCAGAATTTTACATCTATTACTTAGAAAACAAAAATAGATTTAGATTTTTTTCCCCTTTTCTTTGAAAGTTAAAATTTTTTGCTAAAATTAGCATAGTTTAAAAGAATATATAAGACAATTACTCTAAATCTAAATTAGTTCGTTGATTTCCTTTTCACTCTTCTTCTTTTCTCCTCTTTCTATTTCACCGGTTATTATATATATATATTTAACTTATCTATACTAATTATTTTTTCTTCAAACAGTGCTAATTATTTATACTTTAAATAAACTCTTTCTTTCTTTTTTCTTTTTTGTTAGTTTGACAAACGAATGATTATTTTCAATTCCGTTGTAAAAGATTTATTATATTTTAAAGGTTAAATTAAAATTATTTCTCTTTTACAAAAAGACAATGAATAATATTTTTCTTAATTTTCAAATAAATAAAAAGTAATGAACTTAATATATATATATATATATATATATATATATTTAGTTTCTATATTTATAATTGAAGTTTCATTATACATTTAATTGTAGAAAAATATAATTAAAATATTATATTACATTATATTATAACTTTTTAACTGTCGAATAGCTTTCTAAAAAAAAAAAAAAAAAAAATCACATTTTCTTGTTTGTAGTCCATTCGTAAGATGTAACGGATTTTAATTTGAGTCATTTATTTCATTGGCGAAATGATTGGCTATAACTTTTAATAGCGAACTTTCGAATTCAAAATATTTATATCATTTTATCCGAGAAACAATGAAAGTATTTGGCACTATAATTTGGCTGTTTTCTCTAAAATTTGGCTTTTTTCTACAGACAGCTCAGATCTGTTCTAGTGTAAGGAACTGAGAACTGCTCCAAATCATCTTTTAGTAAAGGCTGAATTATATTAGCTCTCTGCCCCATCGTATGCGACAATCTCAACGTTTCACTAGGGTTATCGAATTTGTATTAAATAATGATCAAGCTATATATTTTAAGATTCTAGGAATAATTATCCTTGATGATTTTTTTAGAAGGTTTTTCACAAAATAAATACTTCCTGATGACTGCAGTGGATTGTATTCTTGAAACCTTTCTAGTTTAAAATTCCTTACGATCACTACGGCAATAATTCTACGTAACATACATTGGTGCCATTACACCAGGAGTTGAGATTGTTCGACGTGGGGGAGAGGATCTGTATTTATTCTTATGTATATTTTATTAAATATTTTTTGCAAGATGCTGCTTTAACTTTACCATGGAAAAGCTTCAAAATTACGCTTTTGGTTTTGAAAAACTTTCAGACTCTAGAATGGTGGTTAGATTTTGGTAAAACTGAAATAACTACTTACACTTTTAGTACAGAAAATTTCAAAAGGCCTAAAGAAGAATTTTATTGTTCTATGAATTTAGCTAAAGAAAAATTCCAAGAATTATTAAATGAAAAGGAGAAAATAGATATATATGGAGTGTGTATTCGTTGCTTTGTTGACATTACTTTGTTACCTGTTGACTTACTGAAACAATGGATTAATTTTCTGGATAAAAGACTTTTGTCAACTCTTGTCTTCCTGTTTGAGCGACAGTACTTTGGAGGGTTTACCGTTCTCTCGATTTACTAGCAGCTGTTTCAGACACAATATAACCTTTATCATATCCGCATATTTTCCATTCAAGCAATCCTGTTCAAAATTTACGCCAAACAATACGGTGATATTCTACATTTTTTTGCCACCTGCGGTTTTCTCCTTCAAAACTTAAGAAAAATAATTTCCGCCTCACATTTTACACCTCTTCAATCAGGATTCGTGAGCGAAAAGTCTACGGTAATAGTAAAATAGAGTTCACGATATTTTTGCCGTTTTCTAGCGGTCGTGCATTACCATCCCTGGCAGGGGCTGGCGGTATTTACATACCTGGATCGGTTCCCCCTATGTGTACTGTTTTGTAGGCAAGTATACAAACCATACTTTTGTTATCTGCGTTAAGAAATTTCTATTACAAATCGTTATTTGCGTACAATCACAAGAGAAAAATGTGATGTTTCCATTACTATCTACGCATTCATACAGGAGAAAAACCTTAAGCATATAGAAGTATTTTTTTCCCCTCCTTCGTTCAAAAAGACAACTACGTACTTTTGTATCTGAAACTGTTTCTTCAAAATTTCGCTAGTTAGTGTTATTTTAGGAATACGAATTATTTTGTCATGAAGGAGCAAGTTACTGTAATGAATATAAGTTTTGGTTTCGCCAAATATAAGGATTCCAAAGCTTCAAAAAAAATTTTTTTTTTTTTTTTTCACGATATTCGTAAGTACTTTTCCTTTTGTTTTGAAGAAAATGAATACTGAAAATTACTTTTCAAAGTAAAGAGTTATATTTTTGTTCTATTTATTTCTATAGTTTATAATGCTTAAATAATTTTTGAGTAAAGTTTTAAGTAATTATAATTTGAATAATTATGTTGATAATAATTTTAGACATAGTATATATTTATATTATATATGTTTCTCAGATATTTTTAAATATACACAGTTTTTCGAGTATGTTTACATATTCATATTTTAATAAGAATAAAAAAATAAAATAAAATAAAATAAATAAAATCAGTTTATATGTTATTGAATTTTATTTACACAACTTGTGCAAAGTGCTTGAGTTACCTGTACAAATAATTATACTTGTATAAGGTTAATTTAATTTTGCATTATAAATACAAAATATTTGCAATAAAGCAAATTAAATTTACATATTTTTATTTCTGTTAATATTTTTAGAGAAAATGTTCACATTCATTGTTTTTTTTTCTTCAGTAATTACAATGATAGTGATTACGATAAAGAATTCTGAGAACATAATTCGTTTTCCATATGAACTTTTTCTTATATGAAAATATTGATTTTGTTTTTTAATTTTATGTTCATGATTTGTGTTTTATACATTTCAAAATATTCGCATGTTTAATCATATATTTGTTAGATTTCTCAGTTCTTTTCTATACCATTTGAAATAAACAAATTAATTTAATTTTTCCTATTAAGTATACTTCAAACTTAATTTTAAATGAAAATTTATTAAGTTTTGTTATATTTTCAAATTTTGAATAGTAATACATGCTTTTACAAAAAAAAAAAAAAAAAAAAAATGGTTCAATCAAATTTACTCTTTGAAAGAAACATATAGAAAATCTAGAGTTAATAAGTAATACATATTATAACATCACATTTTTTTTCCTCTTCTGAAAAAAAACCTTAAATGATGTTTAATTCCACATCTATCTTCAAGGTTATTTATATTGGATAACAAGATAAATGAGTTAGTCTTTGTATTTGAAATATGCTTCACTTTATTTTAGTTAGACCAAAATATTTTCTGATATTAGGCTATCTATGAATTGTTTTATATTTTTAAAACTCGTTTCTAATTTTTATTTTTCTTCGTTATTTTTTTACACTCACAGAAATTTATTACACAAATAGCTTACATTGTCTCACAAATAGGCTAGCCCTTCATTTAAATTTTCTCATAACTTCTTGCTAAACGTTTCAAAATACCGGGTGATCCAAAAGTCAGGACAAACTTTAAAAATGAATAATTCGAAAACGAATCAAGATACAAAGGTGCAGTTTGCACCAAACGGATGAAAAAGAAACCGAGTTTTGTGTGGCAAAGAAAAAAAAAATAGTTATGTTGGCGACCAACAGATGGCGGTACACTTTTGACTTTAAGAATCCCCACAGGTAAAAGTCACAGGGTGTCAGATCGGGAGATCTTGGAGGCAATGCGTGATTGAAGTAGCGACTGAGAATGCGATATTTCGATGCATATAAGCTTCGACTACCAATACCTGCTGTAGTCGTTCCTTTTTATATCGTTTGTTGCTTTGCATAATCCTACATCAGAAATCCGACAGCGCCATCTGTTGGTCGCCAACAGAACTATTTTTTTTTTCGTAGCCACACAAAACCCGGCTTCTTTTCCATCCGTTTGGTGCAAACCGTATCTTTGTATCTTGGATTAATAATTTCAACAGCTTGGTACAAAGCGTTGTAAAACGTTTAATAATGATGTACATAATTCCAGGGTTAAACGTTGAGATTGTCGCATAAGATGGGGGAGAGAGCGAATGTAATTCAGTCTTTACTACAAGATGATTTGGCGCAGTTCTCAGTTCCTTACACTAGAACAGATCTGAGATGTCTGAAGAAAAAAGCCAAATTGAGAAAACATCCAAATTATAGTGCCAAATACTTTCATTGTTTCTCGGATAAAATGATATAAATATTTTGAATTCGAAAGTTCGCTATTAAAAGTTATAGCCAATTATTTTGCCAATGAAATAAATCACTCAAATTAAAACCCGTTACATCTTACGATTGGACTATAATTGTAATTTAGAAACTAAATTATTTCTTAATGATTTAACTGACAGGGATTTCTAAATTTAGCTGTAATGAAATAACTGACAGGGATTTCTAAATTTAGCTATAATGAAATAACTTGTGCAATATTGTTTGACGCAGATTTTTATAAATGAGTAATTTACTTAATAAATTATACTTTGAACTGTCAATTTTGTTGAATGCAGATAGGTAAACAAGGAGTTATTTATTAAGCAGAAAGGATTTAAATTGCATCAGTTATTGCATACTTATTCAACAAACAAAGCAATAAATCTACTCTTAATTATTTGAGTATTCAGGAGCATTGTGTAACGGAAAACACATAAACGGTGGTCTTTCAATAAGTCATTCTATCATATTAAAAGAAAATTTGTATTATTTCTTTAAATGAATTGAAAGAACAGATATAAATAAAAGTGAGCTTCTCAGATAATTTTCAATACTTTAAGTAACTTAATTGCGAATTACATTTAAATTTAATTTAATTATTTAACTGATAATTTGATACTTAATAAATTTAGAATAAATTTAGATTTATTTGAATAACATGTGAGTAACTTCCTCACATATTTTCACCGTTTATGTGTTTTCCGTTACACAATGCTCCTGAATACTCAAATAATTAAGAGTAGATTTATTGCTTTGTTTGTTGAATAAGTATGCAATAACTGAAGCAATATTGTTTGACGCTGATTTTTTATAAATGAGTAATTTATTTAATAAATTATACTTTGAGCTGTCAATTTTGTTGAATTCAGATGGGTAAACAAAGTTATTTATTAAGCAGAAAGGATTTAAATTGCATCAGTTATTGCATACTTATTCAACAAACAAAACAATAAATCTACTCTTAATTATTTGAGTATTCAGGAGCATTGTGTAACGAAAAACACATAAACGGTGATCTTTCAATAATTCATTCTATCATATTAAAAGAAAATTTGTATTATTTCTTTAAATGAATTGAAAGAAAAGATATAAATAAAAGTGAGCTAATTTTGAATAATTTAATTAACTTAATTGCGAATTAGATTAAAATTAAATTTATTTATTTATTTATTTAACTGATAATTTGATACTTAATAAATTTAGAATAAAATTAGATTTATTTGAATAATATGTGAATAACTTCCTCACGTCTACTAAAGAAGAAATTATGCAATATTCTTTGTGAGATTTAACTTTAAGTAAAAAAAAGTTATGACAACTTATAAAATTATAGATGTTTATGTGAATGGATAAGTAATTTTAACAATTTGACTCAAAAATGTACCACAGGCGCCATGTTACAAGATGCATTATCATCTTGAAATGCTGATTGTGGAAAAGTCTGATATAACTCCAAAATAATCGGTCTGTCATAAATTTTTTAACAGCGAAGTTTTATTTTGGGTTAATTGATCCCTTGAACATGAAAATTTGCCAGACCCACTGAAAAATTATGCATTTTCATATCATAATGTATAGAGATGTATCACTGTTTTAAAAGTGCGATTTTCATTAAGTCGGTCACATTTTCATGATCAGACCTGCTTGTTTACGTCAGCTCGAAATACGTTAAACTTTACTTATCAGAGAGAACGACTTCAACTGAATAATTAACAGATCATTTTTAAAATTTTTTAAACCTATGACGCCTTGGCTTTCGAATTCTTTTCGTTAAGAATGGATTTTTTTTTTTTTTTTTTTTTTTTTTTTCAGATTTTCTGGCAATTAAACCTGCTTTGTTTAATTGTTATTGCACTGTATTTAAATAAATTATGTTACTAAACACTTTTTCTGAATCCCTTCTATGTTCTAAATGTAATACTAACTGATTTTTTAAGCACTGGCTTTTTAACTTAAGGGCTCGCTTCACTCACCACCGCCGGAAGCCGAACTAATGTTATTCTATGGAAATTTTTTTTTACAAATAACTTATTAACTAATACATATTTTTAAATTCGGTTTTCACATTCTAAAAATTCCCAGCTGTTAAATTGACGGACCTTTTTTAAAAAAATATTTTTTTAATTTTATATATTTTATTTTGAAGTTGCAAAATACGAATTTTCAATATGTGATTTTTTTTCATTTTGCAGTTTCAAAATAAAACATTAAAAATTAAAAAAATACATTTTTTAAAAAAAAGTCCATGAATTTAACAGTTGGGATTTTTCTAAATGTGAAAACAGAATTTAAAAATATGTATTAGTTAATAAGTTATTTGTAAAAAAAATTTCCCTATAGAATAACATTGGCTCGGGCTTCCGGCGACGGTAAATGAAGAGGGCCGTTAAGGTATCTCGATTGGATGAGTAACGTGGCCACCTAGGAACAAATTTCCAGTTTAAATAGCCAAAAAAATTTATATCTTGCTAAAAATCAGATCACAAATATTTCGTTAACATTTTATCAATTTAAGATTCCGCGTATTAAAATATATTTTTTTTATTTTCACTCTAAAATTAATATTTTTGTGGTATCGTTAATTTCCTTATTCTTGCTGTTTTTGAAATACTTTCTAAAATTAAAATTTTCCGAACAATTGCATCTTGTGTTTAACACTTGGCTCAATCCTAAATTGTACCTGGAACACAACGTAATAAATTCCGTTGAAAAATTTACTTTTAAAACAATAAAATTGGCGATTGCAGAAAGGAAAATGGAAAATGTCCAAGTGCGTTTATTTATTTATTTTATTTTATTTTATTTTTTCCTTAGTGTATATATTTCCCTTAGTATATGTATTCAGCACTTGAAAAAAAAAAATAATAAATAATAATAATAATAATAATAATAATAATAATAATAATAATAATAAAACGTATTAAGAGAGAAAGAGTTCGGAATGAAGATAAAATAGTTAAATCAAGGAGTTTAAAACTTATGAAAAAATAATATCAAGAAATTAACAATTCAAAAAACTTGTTTAGTTGCATTAAAAAAGTTTTTTTTTTTTTTTTTTTTTTTTAATCCCACAAAAGCTATTTCTTTTAACCTACAGATAATCGCTGTTATCAAAAAGGAGTGAAACTGCTGCAAAGTCATACGCATCGTTGATAAATTATAAAACACTTTTCCATATTACGTGACATATTCATATGTGCAACTCCTGTGGTGTGTAAGTGAAGAAATTAATTTATGAATATTGAAACGTGTATAAGAAAAAGCCCTGTTTAATAAACAAAATCTGGAGTGACTCCACTCGACTTTCCGAACATTGAGTAATTAACAGTTTTGTAGATAAAGTAAAGAAAGAGGAGTTGTTAAACAAACAAAAGAGAGAAAACCATAATAGAGTGTTTGAGTATTTTTCTCCATCTATTACACGATGTTTTATTTAACGCTACTGAACTTTGAGCCCATAGATCATAATGATAAAGAATTTTTCGTTGTGTCCCTGTAAAAACCTATAAATGCTAGATTCACCAAAATGCTTATAGTTAGTGCACCAGTGATTTATAATACTCATATAAATTTTCAGCTCAATTCAATAAGGCGTTTAGAGGCTATCGTACTTTTAAAAATTTAGTCCCATAGGCCATAATGATAAAGAATTTTTCTTTGTGTCCCTGTAAAAAAACTGTAAGTGCTAGATTCACCAAAATCTATACAGTTAGTTCAACTGTGATCTATAACATGTGTACAAATTTTTTGCGCAGATTAATAAGGCGTTTAGACGCTATCACACTTTTAAAAATTTGGCCCCATAGGCATAATGATAAAGAACTTTTCTTTGTGTCCCTGTAAAAAAACTATAAGTGCTAGATTCTCCAAAATCTATACAGATTGAGTATTTGTGACCTATAATATGTGTATAAATTTTTTGCTCAATTGAATGAGGCGTTTAGATGCTATCGCACTTTTAAGATTTTGCTCCCATAGGCCATAATGATAAAGAATTTTTCTTTGTGTCCCTGTAAAAAAACTATAAGTGCTAGATTCACCAAAATCTATAGGGTTCGTACTATGGTGACTTACAATATGCGTACCAACTTTCAGGTTAATCGAACAAAGCGTTTAGACGCTAGCGTGTTCACTCACAGACATACACACATACATACACACATACACACATACACACACATACATACATCATCGTAAAAATAGTGAAAACGGACTCAGGGGACCTCAAAACGTATAGAAACATCAAAATCTCGAATTCGGATTTTTGACATGATTACAATACTTTCCTCACTATAGTGTTCGGAAAGTAAAAATTGGAGTGACTCTACTCGACTTTCCGAACATTAAGTAAATAGCGATTGTTTATGTAAATTAAAATAAGATAAGTCGTTAAATAAACAAAGAGAAAATTATAATAGATGTGTCTGAGTGTTTTCCCCTCATATAGTGTCCATGTAAAAATCTATTAATGCTACATTTATCAAAATCTGTACTGTTCGTGCAACAGTAAATTATAACATGCATATAAATTTTCAACTCAATAGAACAAGCTGTTTAGATCGCACTTAAAATAATTTGAGCCCATAAGCTATAATGATAATGAATTCTTCTTCGCGTCTCTCTAAAAAAGTTATAAGTGTTAGATTCACCAAAATTTATAACAGCGACCTATAACATGGGTATAAATTTTCAATTCATTCGAATAAGGCATTTAGACGCTATCACACTTTAAGTAACTTGAGCCCATATGCCATAATTAGAAAGAATTTTTCTTTTTGTCCATGTAAAAAAAAGGATAAGTGCTAGATTTATTAAAATCACTAGGGTTTGTGCTACGGTGACCTATAACATACCTACCAACTTTTAGCTCATTTGAACAAATCGTTTAGACGTTATCGTGTTCACACACACACATATACACATGCACACATACATACATCACAGTAAAAATAGCAAAAATAGCAACTCAGGTGACCTTAAAACGTATAGATACACCAAAATCTCAATGTCGATTTTTTTTCGTGATCACAGTACTTTCTTTACTTAGTTCGGAAGGTAAAAAGGTAAAATGATGCACTATTGAAAAACTGTAAAACAAATTCCAGTATTTGAAGAAAGAAAAAATAGTCATTTTAAGGAAAACTACAAAAATCTGTTTATTTCTCAGAATACACTAATATAAGAATTTTTTTTATAATTTTCTTTCTCTTATTATGTGTATATAGGTTTCTTCTTTCTGTTTGTTTCATAAATAAAGCACTTGATATGATGAGTCAATTAAATAATTTGGTTACTAATTTTTATTGACGCTCCAAATCAAAAATTACGATTAAATAATGAATTTTAAAATTATGTTAGTGAAGATACCCTTTTTATTCAAAACGTTTTACCTTCAGCTACATTTAAATTCCTTATTTAACTTTTTCACCAGCTTTAGTCAAGAATAACGAAAAGGATGCAGCGAAAAGCTTTTTGAATTTAACGAAATCTAATTTACACATCAATTCTGTCGCTTTAGAATGATGCTTATCTATTTTGAAGCATTTGTTGACTATAAAATAAATATTTCATGAGGCATACTTAGTTTCGAAGCCTATAGTCATAAAATATTTAAAATATCTTGCATTCTGAAGGATATGAATAAAGTATATCTTTATCATAGAATGTTTTAAGATTACATAAAAACAAAAACCTTATCTTAAAACTTTCCTATATTATTTTATTCAGAAATCCCTTTATCGTCTGTGCTAAGAATAAATAGTTGAAAGTTAGTTTAAAAATGAAGAAAAATAATCTGGTGTGTCACCCACACGACTTTCTCTTACCCTGAAATTTAATACTATAAATACAGGTTGCAGATTAAAAGGTAAGATAACGGTACTGTTATGTAAACCTGCGTTAAACAATTCATATTGGGCTTCTGAAGAGTTTTATATGATAATTAGTTCTGTGTGAGGGGGCTACCGCCCCCCTCAACCCCCCGTTTCATTAATGCACCTACATTTATATAGAATTTAATTCGGTTATTAAAAAATAATTCTGTTTTTAAAAAATAATTTATTAATATTATTATTTTAAAAAATTATCTTTTATGATAATACAGACGATTTCCATATTAGAGAAGTAGTATAACACCAGATATCCAAAAAAAGCCCATTTTATTCTCAATATTAAAAAAAAAACGATTTTTTTTCTGTTTTTTTTTTTTTTTTTTTTTTTTTTTTTTTGTTAAAAGTAAAAAAAAATCGATAACTTTGTTTTAAATTATCGCATATAGATGGTTCAACCATTCGTTTTAAAGGTATTGGCGAGCTCTTTTGAAAGATACCCATCATGAAAATTGACTCCCCTCTAGGGGGGACTTCCCCCCCCAGGGGGGGAGGCGAGGCTCCTACATACACAAAATTTTTCCCCCAGTTAACTATCTCTATTACAAAAATTATATATTCGTTTCATTTGGTTTAGTGCAGTCTATAGACGTTAAACTCTACTTACCTGCAATTTCCCCCATAGACGTAATGTATTAGAATTCTCTTGATTGTCCCTGTACACGAACCATTTGCTTGATCTTAACGAAAAGCTTACTGTAGCATCCCTATATGATACACATTTAGAATACCAAGTTTGAACTTTCTGCCATAATTTGTTTTTGAGATATGCTGATAACAGACAGACAGACACACACACACACACACACAGACACAGACACAGACACACAGACATACAGACATACACACAGACCATTTGCTAAAAACATGATTTTCGTATTCAGGGGACCTTAAAACGTGTAAATATAACAAAATCTCGCGTTCGAAAATTTGACCTAAAAACAATACTTTCTCTACCTTATGGGTAAGAGAAAGTAATAATACAGTTAAAATAATTGGGAAGGAAACCAAAATCGAAATCTATATTTTACGTTGTAATTGCCAGATTTGGGGATTTTTCCCATTTTGGAGAATTTTTTGAAGGAAATATTCAGGGGAAAATATGGAGACAAGGATTTAGTGTGGGAAATGGTTTGAGGAAATGAAAATTTATGGGAATGGCGGATTAGGAAACATGGATATTTTCTTTAACACGTTAACGCCGCCGTGACCCACCGGTGGGTCACAGCTATAGTCGGCAGCAAATGTATCCGAGCACTAGCAATAAACCCTGTCCAATAAAAGTACACTTAATACTGCTTTCTTAAATAAATCCTTGTCGAGTAATGTTTTTAGTCAGTCTGAGAACATGATTCGACAAGGATTAATTTAACAAAACAGCTTTAAGTGTACTTTTTTGATATTAGAATTATTGGTTAGTGCTCGGATACTTTTGAGAAGACTATGTAAACAAAATGCGCCGGCGTGAACGTGTTAAAATTAGTAAATATTAATTTTTTCTCAAAATCCCTCCCCCCAAAAAAATTTTTAATTTAATTTTAAATATATAAAAAATTAAATGATAAATATTTAGCTTAAAAAAAAAAAAAAAAAAAACTTTACTTAACGGGTATGAGGAATTAATTTCAATACCTGAACAATTTTCTTATACAGGGTAAAATATTGTAGTAAAGCACTATTTACATTTAATAATAATAATAATAATAATAAAAAGTTGGTTTTAAAAATAAAACATTAATCTTTTCAAAACAACATATATTTGTATCATGAACTACACACTGTAAAAAAAAAAAAAAAAAAAAAATGTAAAATCACGGTATTTGACCGTATAATTTTAGGGGAAATGACCGTTTTGCTACCTAAACGGTCATAATCCGTAAATTAATGTTTTGGAAGCATAATTTAGGACATAACCGTATAATTTTACGGAAATGACCGTTTTGCTAGCTAAACGGTCGTAGCCCGCAAATTGATGTTTCAAAACTATATTTTTTTGTATTTTTACGAGAAAAAGCCGTTAATCTACGCAAATTGCTCTTATCTTTCACCAAACCATTTTCTTATGAGAAAATCTCTTTAAATGCTATCATTTCAGTGACATCAAGAGAGAATTCCATTTTCTTCCATTTTCAAACTGAAACTATGATTGTTATTTATACTAATTGAATGTGTTTAATTATACACGCATGACGAATAGAAACATCCATTGGTTTTAATAAGCTATTGTTTTCTTAATTTAATTCAAAAAATTTTCATCTGACTGAAACTGAGTAATTGATTTTCTTTGTCTATTAACACGAAAACATTAAAAAAGAAATAGTTTCTTGATTTGAAGCCAGATTCCTAAAACACAAACTACAACCTAATAATTGTTTTATCCACTAAACGCATTTTTTTAATTTTTTTTTTTTTTTTTTTTTTAAGCATACAGCATTCTAATTGCTCTTAACCCTTTAGTTAAGCCTTAGAAAACGAAAAATTTTAATGCTGTTTCTACAATGCATTTTTTACAATATGCTAAAATAAAGTTTATTTCAGTTTGAAAGGAATATGAAATTAACCATTTGAAGGTAAGTTTTATGATTATTATGTATGATCTTCACTGTTAAAAGGCAAAGCTGTTTTATCTGAATATGACCATCAGATATGTGCATTACATCATATATAGCAGGTTCTCCTCTCGAAATACTTCAGTCCTTTCTTCATTCAATGGATTTGTATTTTGGGAATAAGGCCGATTGACTGCTATAGGTCCTAGGCCAGAGGGGGAGTGCGCTCCGTGGAGGTCTTTCTAAAGGGTCCTAGCCTGTATTTACTCAAGTTTTGAAGAAAACCACGGAAAACTCCGAACGACTAGGCCGAAGAGCGCGACCTGGGATCAAACCCGTCACCTTATGTCTACGAGCTCTGAGCGCAGAACCGCTCGGCCATTGGTGGGCTCCCTTCAATGGAATACAGCTTTAAAAAAAAAAAAAAAAAACTCTTCTGCTATTCTAAAAAGTGCAAATACGCCTAACACTTCATAAAAACAGTTTGAAATCGGCCTTATAATGAAAACCTGTTTGGATGAATAAGAATTAGGCTCTAGTTATTTCTTCTTTGCACCCACTACTGAAACCATAAAGATCGAAAACCATGAAAAAATCGTTTTAATTGGAGAAACAAATTCTCTGTATTTATGTAAAAGATTTATTATTATTATTCAAAGTTTATTCTGCGTCTCGGTTAATTTTCAGCGATCTCACATAGTTTTTAAAAGTTTCATTTTGTTTTTGAAAAAGGGCAAGAAATTCTCACCCATTATTTACCTCTAATGAGAACCTTGAAATAAGACTACATCTTCAGTGCTAGTGTTTACGAATAAAAAAGGCCCACCAGCGGCCGAGTGGTTCTGCGCTCAAAGCTGGCAGATGTGAGGTGCCGGGCTCGATCACAGGTCGCGCTCATCGGCCTAGCCGTTCGGAGTTTTCCGTGGTTTCCTCCGAAACTTGTGTAAATACGGGCTAGGACCCCTCAGAAAGACCCCTCGGAGGACACTCCCCCTCAGGCCTAGGACCTACAGCAGTCAATCGGCCTTATTCGGAAATCCAATCCAGTCCGTTTACAAATAAAAATGATTTCGAAAAATAGTTAGATTTTCTTTCAGAAAATTCAGTATCGTAGTCTTTATAGAAAAAAAAAAAAAAAAAAAAGGCTTTTGTTTTTCAATATGAGGATTGACTGACTTCTTAATTTTGTCAAAAATAGCAAATTTAGATTTTAAAATAGTCTTAAAATAAAATAATTTTTATGCATAGTTTGAACGTTAACAATTTAATCACTGTAAAAAATTTCTGTAAAAATAAAGCACTTTTTTTAACATAAATACAGCATAGGTTGCTGTAAATTTGTATAGCGAGTTCTGTAAAATTAATTGAAGATTTGTTACTTCACATTGTGCTGTACATCGGTTTAAAAAAATTTCCAGAAGTCTTTTGGTGCGTATGACAAGATTTATCAACTAGTCAGTTCTGATGTTGATTTTATCTGTTTTTATAAAGAAAAGTGTCTGTGATCTCAACGGCGCGGTTGGCAAAGCGCTGGCCTTTGATATAGATGTTTGTGAGTTCGAATCCCGCGCTACCTAAGACAGTTTGCTTCGCATGAGAATTAATGAATTAGCTTTTGCGTGTAAAAAAATAAATAAGTTTTTTAGTGTTGTGGATTTCTCCCTGCACGCATGTGTAATAATTGCAAGAAACTTTTTTAAAGCATTCGAGAAACTCAAACTTTAACTTTTAATTTTACGGTCAATGCTACTTTTTTTGCAGGTTGGTTGTATGTTTCATCACAACGTAAAATTACTTGCGATACATCTGTGAAGTCGTTCCTTCACATATATGATTTTAATTACAGCTTTGGATAAAGGCAATAATTAATTACTATATTTTCAATAAATTAATAGCTAATAAAAATAGATAACGAAATTCTAAATTACTTTTATATTTATTCGCTTTCGTCTATAATAATAATAATACTTTATCCCTAATGCTATTAATAAATCTTCTGAGAACAAAAACATATTCTTTTTAAATGACATCTCTCAAAATTATAATCTCTCCTAAATCATTTAATAAATAAAATATAAAAAAATATTATTTTCATTTATCAACCGTTGTATACATAATTACATTTTTATTCTTCTAAAATTGCGCAAGTCCACTTTGTTATAAATAAATTAGGCTATAATTTCCGTTGTAGTATCATTAAAGGGTAATTTATTTTTGTTTAATCACAGGATGTGCAATAATTTGCAGACTTTTGGTCTCGCTTTTTTAACGGATTTCTGGCGATAATATTTGGCACAAGCATTGGCATAAACTGTTATAACGAACTTGCAAAATTCAAAATATTTATATTAATTTGATCTAGAAACAATGGATTAGTTTTGGCTGGAAAGTTTGGCAATATTTTAATAATCTTGGCGTAATTCAGCAGTCCGGTCTCGATTGCGACTCAGTCGACTTCAGATTTCGCTCTACAACTGTTGATAGGTTAACATGTGACTCCCGTAGCTCTCTCTCTCACCTCTACCTTTTGCATTCTCGTACTTGTGGTCTATGTGTACTGCCACTGTTAAGGAACTTTCGATTTCTAAAATAAATACATTATGCAGCGAACAAGTTGTCTTCTTTTATTATTACGGCAATCTTTTCAGCTTTATGGACCTGGATAATTAATTGGAACTTTCAACAGTAGAATCCCAGGATTTCTACTTAATACATATTGGTGCTAGACCAGTGACAGTTCGAGATGCATTGGTGAGAGAGAGGGGCAGTTGGCAGTTATTTAAATGACTTTATGAGTTAATATAAAATCATAGCTGTTTTTTTTTTAAAAGATAGAAACTTATTTTCAGCGATATTTTTTTTATCTTAATTGAAGAATTTTTTTTTTTTTTTTTTTTTGCAAATATCACTGATTGGAGCACGCTGTGGATTGGACGCATCATGTCGGCAGTTTATCCTCTTCTGATCCTCTCTTCTTGAAATACTGTTTGCTGTATATGGGACAATAAGCCGAGAATCGCAGCCTGTGTATCTAAGTTACGGTCGACCTTCCTGCTGACCGATCTTTCTCTCTGTAATGCAATGGGTTTGCGAGAGCCATACAGTGTTTCATCTATCTCCTTTAATGGATTACCGGCGCTGGGCATTTTCGACTTTAGTCAGAGAACTTTTGATCTCATTTTCCGCGACTCTGTGCTGGCCGGCCGCTGTTTCTGCTATTCGCCAAAAAGTGCTTTGTGATGCAGTCCCCGCCGCTTTTCCTACTGTGGCCTGTGTTGTTTCATAGCTTGTTGTTTCATCCTGTGTTGCTTCATATGTTCTCTGCTACAGTGTCTTCAAATTTATTACTCGTCTTTTCGACAGTTTTTTTTTTTTTTTTTTTTTTTTTTTGTTTTAAGTCCTGCTGAGACATAACAATATTCATACGGGAGAGAACGATTTGCGCATATGATTTTTTGTGCATGGCGAATCGAACATTAATTTTTTTGAAGAGAAATATCACTTAGAACTAAGGCCTGAAAGTTTTGTAAATTTTTGCGTCACGTGAAATAAATCATTAAATATTCACCTATTCATCAGGACACAAGATCTTGCTAAAATGAAGGGGTAATTGGAGATCCGAACGCGGAGGAAGTCATTTCCTATTTTATTAAAATAAATAAAAATAAAGTTTTATTTTCAGGTCAAGATTATGAAAGGTTGGTGAGTGTTTTGCATATTTTTTTTTACTCTTAAGTATCCTTGTTGATACATAATTTTTTTCTTGGTGCATCATTAATTAAAAACTTTTTAGATAATACAAACAACAAGGATGCTTAGATATTTTCAGATTTCTGTACATATATTTTTTTTTTTTTTCTGTTTTCATATAATATATTTTTTTTCTCAATTTTAAAGGAAATAATAGTAATGATATAAAAAAAAAAAAGACTTGCTTTTTTTAAATTTTATGTGTAATATATATATATAAATTTGCATATTATAGTATTTTATATTTTTCATATTCATATTTTCCTTTTTATGCTAATACCGATATACAATGCGTGATGATAAATTTTTAGAAATTTCTTGATTTTTCATTCATAATGCAAAAAAAAAAAAAAAAAGAATGGAAAAAAAGGGGAAAATAATAATAATAATTTTTTTATTGTTTTTTTTATGTGTAATTTTTATACAAATTTGCATTACCTTTCAGTATATTTTTTATTTTCATATTCAGATTTTCCTTTTGAAAAATGTGTATTATTCTGTTTATTGTCAATAATTGAATTTAATTATTATTTTTAATTTAAGTACTAAACTCGGAAGTTATTTCTCAATTTGGCGTTTTCCGGGCAGGTTGGAAATACACATACTTTTTTATATACTTTTGCGAAATGTGTCGCAAAATTTTGCTTTGATATCAGTCTGTATCTTGACACCTATTTCTTCTCTTTTTATACACATATATATATATTTTTTTTTTTGTTCACTGATTTTAACCTGCTTGGAACTGCCAGTGCATAACAAATTAATAAATGAATTAAATAATTAGAGTGATAATTTCAGGTATTCCCATACTTTTGTTCATAAACTTATATATTTTTGTTATTATTTTTTAATTATGCATCACTGTGTCTCAAAAGCTAAATGTCAACACTACACTTTTCTCTAAATACCATTATTTATCCTTTCATTTAAAAATAGATAAACAAATAAAATAATTTAGGTCTATATATCTAATTTAAGTCCTTGAATTAAAAGAGGCACAATTAATATATTAGGATTCAAGTTTATGTAATTTTGTGCCACAATGTGCATTAGTAGACCTCCTAATTGCACTTGTGTTGTTGGCATTCAATGCTCTTTTCCTTATCTTGAATTACTGGCCAAATTTTTCTTGGTGAGGGGATCTGCATTGATTGTCTTTGTTTGCATGATTTTGCATTAAACTTCACTTAATTTGAGTATTGCTATAATTAACTTAAATTTTTTTGTACTATTTAAATTTTACATAAAATTTAACATATTTTACAGAATCGATTAGAATTGCTTGTATTTAAGGTATTTTTTTTTATCATTGTTTACTAATATTGTTTCTATAAAAAGATCTTTCTCACAACGCATAGGTACATACTCACGCACACATTGACAGAATAAATAAATAGAATAAAATATTGAGGATAAATATTAATCAATTAGTTATATCTCCAACAACATTCATTTTTTTTAACTCTATTTGTATTCATGAAATTACGTACTAAATCCAGTGCATAATATATTTTATGAATCTATACTGGCCGTTATCTTGTTTCATGAAAGTGTCCTAACTTTAACACACAATTTTTCAAATTTACATATTTCTTTTCTGATTTGTACACATATACTTTTTTTTTTTTTTTTGACACATTTGTGATGAATTTAAATAAGTCTAGCTTGTAGATACAATTATTTACTTATACGCTAGTTTAAAATAGCCACACATAATATACAATTTTTTCTTGTTCTCATTTTTTTTCGGATATTAAATACATTGCCTTTTTTGTAAATCTAGCAAATTTGTTAGTCTTGAACATAAGGTTCAATGTTTTTTTTTTATTATTATACTTACTAGGCACGCTTAAATAATCATATATAATCACTTTTACAGAAAGGGAATTAGTTATATATGTCTTAAAAACACATAATTTTTATTTTAATACCTTTTTTTTGGGTGTCAAATATTATTTTTTCAAGTTTTAATTTTTTATAATAACATAACACAGTATTTTCTTTTCTATTTTAACTTGTTACATTTTAATACAAATGTTTTAATTATTCTGTTTTTCTAATTTCACAAACCTTAAGAAATTTTATAACACATTCTATATTTTTGTCGGTTAGATGATATCGCGTAAACCCAGCATCTAATTTAATTTTACATTTCACACATTGCTTTTCACATTCATTCAATTTTTAAGATGAAACCTATCATTATCTTCTGGGATTTTAACTCTTAATTATTTTTCATACGAAATTTATTTTATATGCATAATAGTTTTATTTCGTTCATTTTCGTACAAAAAAAAAAAAAGTTTAAGAGTAATCGTGATATGATAAAAAAAAAAAAAAAAAAAAAGAAAGAAAGAAAAGGGAAGTCTGCTTGATTATTTTTTTGTGGAGACAGAAATAAACATCTCACAGTTCCGTCTGAATTTCTGTTTATGTTCGAATAATAATAATAGTGATATGTATATTTTTTTTTCATTCAGTTCAAATACGTTGATTGCAGAGGAGAAGTTTTTTTTATTTTTACTGTACATATGGCATATTTTATCGCATTTATTCGCTATTTCATGTTTTTTTAATGATATTTATGTCAATATGTCTATTATATATATATATAGGAATGTTTTTCTACTAATGCTAGCTAATAATTATGACAATATATATATGGTAAGCTTACTTTAACATCGAATTGGGCCCACTGCTGAATAATTGCAGTAATTAAAAAAAAAAAAAAAAAAAAAAAGAAAAGAGAAAAACATTTTGTGGCACATGTGTGAACAGATTTATTTTACTGTTCTTTTTATCAGCTGATTTGGTGAAATTCTTTTATTCACCTTTTTGAAGTGAGATTACACTTCTTGTACTCGAGTCTTTTTATTATTTTGCTGAGCAATATTATAGCCTTTGAAGCTATTTCTTATATATATCTACTTTATGCACATTTTTAATTTTTTAGTCCTCATCTGAGCTCATCTCATCTCATTTCAGCTATACTCAGTTCAGTAGATAATACTGTTATTTTAGTCATGACTTTTTACTTTTACTGTTTGTTTATAATTTTCTGTGCACGTTAAATTCGCAATTTTAGCGCTTTCATCTGTGGCTATGGGAATTTATTTTTTGTGGCATTTTTTTTAATTCTGTGCAATTTTAATATTTGCTGGAACACTTACAGACATATACTAAATTTTTAATAGTTCAAATTATTTCAGTTGATATTCATTTTTACAATACTGTTTAAATATTTTAACATATCACTCATTTGATTTTTTTTAATTACACATATACACATCTACCCTTTAAGCACAATTGTGTTGCTCTGGTTGTCAGTATATTAATGACTTAATCTACGGATTTCGACCATTATATTGGTTTCAACACTTGTAATTGTGTAGGGGATTTCACACTTTCACAACAATGTTGGAAGGTTATGTTTTATAGGCCTTCATAGACACTTATAATTCATTAATACATGTTCTATAATATTTTGGGTGACAAAATAAATAATTAAAATAATAATAAAATAATATTCAATAAAAAGATATTGATATAAATTACTCAGTAGTTGTTAAATAAAAAACATGAGTATGTATGTGACTTTTGGAAATACTTGGATTGTATATTTTTCCTAGTTATATTTTCATGGTTGTCAAAGTGTCGTTTGATAAATTCAAGGATTCTTTGTGTGAACACATCACCTCTTTCACAAGATGCATTTTTAACAGATTCACACTAATTTTTCATCTCATTTGAATGACATGATCAGTTTATTTTAACTTTTGCAAACACTTGATATTTAATATTTCTATTACACACACAAAAAATTATATATATATATTTTTTTCTATGTTTCTACATGTGCTCCTGTATATGTTTTCTTTTGGGTCGGAATTTCATTGTATTATTGGCTGGCTTCTCAATTTGTCAGTCATAATGCAAATTTATCCAATAGTATTCCATTGTCTTTCACATGCATGTTTTCCATGCTTTTCTACATTATTCTCAAACTTGGCCTCACAACCCAATGTTTGACACACACACACACTCTTAGAAAATTTTATCTGACCTATTTAGTTGCTATTTCATTGGTTCACATGTGGAGATAATTACATTTTCTTTTATTAAATTTTCACACGAATTTTTTTTACAAAAGACTAGTTACAATAATAATACACACATACACAAAAGTAAATAAATTTTTTGTCAACTTGCAATAAATTCTGTATGTTTTTAGAGCCTATTTGTTTTTCAAGGAAATACATAAAAAGTGAGATTTCTGTACATAGTACGTTTTAAAATTTTTATTTTTATTGTAGGAGCTTGATGTTTGGTTCGTCGAGGTACGTGTAGGTGTGGGGAAAATGTTTCCAGATAAGCAGTTACTGATCTCGCTAACAATTGCAGTATTTAATAAATATTTACACACTTATATATACAAAGATCTATTTGAAGATTAAAGCAGCTTTCTTGCACTCTTTTAGTGCACAAACAATAATAACAGATTAGAGCTAGAGACCGGCAGGACAACCTCCCCCGTCTCTTCCAAACCAGCTCACACACATTCACTGATGCTTTTTTTTCTCTGCATCCTTTTTCCGCAACCCCTTTTAGGGTTGCAATGACATCTCTTCCCCTCCACAGGGGATACCATAAAGATGTGGGACTCGCCGGCATTACACCTCCCCCCCAAGATTGTGTCTCTCAGCGGCCGCCTGAGTGACACTATCTGAGAAAATAAAAGTATGCCGGAGACTCCCACTCCACAATATTATTTAAATCACACACTACTAAATAACAGTACATAAATTAATATTGATAACAAAACCACAATTAAATAATGAAATTAGCAATTAAAATAATAGAATAAAATTATAAGAACCTTATAACAAAAAAAAAAAAAAAATGTTATACAGACTGGATTGAATAAATTCCTTTTCGACGTTCATTCTCTGAAACAAATAAAATAGTTGTAAAATCACAAACAGAAAGTTTTAATTCAAAATTGTCTCTCTAGAGTTAGAGGAAAGTCCAATGAATTGTTCATTCAAAGTTTATTAGAGTTTATTAAGAGTCTAACTTGTTCATAAATACACAATTAACTCTAAATAGTTAACCAATGTCTAAATTCGCACTTTCAATAAAACACGTTCAGACATATGAAAGCTGAAGTTCCATCTTTTTTTTTTCGTGAAAGCACAATGTTATTTCTAACGAAATTAATTTATTGATAATGAACATATAATTGAGCACTTTTAGCTCCTTCGAAGACACTATTAACGGTTTCGTGTGATTTCTTCCATCACTGGGGTATTCAGTGACATCCTCGGGGTATGCCAAGTCAGGTTCCATATAGTCTGTCACCATCGCGTTCACATTTTCATTTCGAACATTAGATCCTTTGAAGTTGAAAAACATGATTTTACGTTTAACATGAGCCCTGTGTGCTTTAATTGGCACGAAAACTGAGTTGCTTTCCCCTGGAGGAGTTTTCCAATTCTCCTTCACACTATACAAAGATGAAGTCACATCTCTTTCGTCGAGGGTAATTCTGAAGTCGGTGGCTTTTCCCTGTTTATTCGACTGTATCAAGTCAAAATTTCCATCAATTGGCTTGATCTCATAAGATTGTGAGCATTGTCGTGCTGTTTCACCAGGACCGGTCCAGCGAGCGTATAGAATCGCCTGATTGTCCGCTTTAAAATTCCTAAAAGACGAACGTCTAATTTCGCCAGCCGAAGGTAATGATTTCAAAATACCAAATAACCAATTAAATTCTCTATTAGTCATCCCACAATCATTAACAATTACATTCGGAATCCCAGTACGCATGAAAATATCGGATAAAGCACTATAAATTGCCTTGGTCATTAACGTTTTTAACTCGATAGCTGCCAGCCACCGCCCATGCTGTTCCCCTAAACATAATTCAGCGCACGCGACATGTCTCAAACGCACTTCAGAATGCCTCATCCCAGGCCAAACGAAACTATCCCGAACTCTCCCTTTAGTTTCGTTTTTGCACACGACCGCTTTTTGAGCTAAGTTCAATCTTTCCTCTTCCTCTCCCCTAGGTTGCAACATCACTGTTTTATCCAGCGCTTTTCTACCCCTCTGAACCTTCACTCCCTCGATAACTCTAGTTTCTTCTCGCTTTTCCAAATCCGTACACTTCATCTGGAATTTCAGATGGTCAGTTTTGACCCTCTCTTCAATACAAAGCGTGCTTTCCCCATCGACTTCCATTCCCCCCCTCCGCGAAATCCAACCCTTCTCTTTCTCTATTTTCAGGAGATCCCCCTTCTACAAACTGAACGCTATCTCTGCTCTCTCTCTCTCTTTCATCCCTTTCTTTAGACTGCTCCCTCAACGAATTCCATATCCTAGGTGGGAGTAAGCAGGGAACGCAAAGTTTTCGAGTCACCGCCGCGAGAATTTCTTGAGGTCCGTCAACGGATGTTACGCTCGTTCTGAGAGAAACGGGGAGTTTACATAATTTAGCTTCGGTCTGTTCGCCAAAAGCTGATGTGAGAATTATCTTTCCTTGCTCTTTAAGTTCTATATCTGGTAGAGCCACAGGGTTAAAAATCGCAAAATTCGTGCCAGAATCTTTTATTGCTTTCACTTTCCGTCCCTCAACCATTATTTCAATGTGCTCTAAAGGTTCAATCGCGAGTTGGGAATTTAAAAATTCAGTTTTTACCATCGCGGTAAATATTTCGCTATTATTTTGCTCCGATTTAACATTTTCACTATTAAAATTTTGTTTTCGTTTATCACAGTCACGCTGTAAGTGGGAATTAGATCCGCAAGAATAACAAGATTTGGTTCCAGGTTTATAAGCATAACTCGACTGGTTTTTGGGTGTACGCAAATGAGGAGGTATGTATTTGTTATCCCTTTCCATATCTAACAATTCCACCGTATCGCGTGGTTTTGGTATCTCTGAGAAATTTTGTTTATGTATTGACTTGCCTCTCGATGTATAAAAATTATCGCAATCCTTGCCCATTTCTGTCGGCCTAAGCCAATTTTCACCCTGCCGTATACCTATATGCGTTTGCGTTTCTGGATCTAAAGTAGAAAATAACTTATCCGCTACTATCAAATCACGCAAAGTATCAAAATCCTCGCATTTTCTTAATCGGAGGTAATAGTCGAACGTCGTTTTAAGACGAGACGCGAACTGCATGTGCGTCTCGCCCACCTGCCTTTTAGCTGTATTAAAATGTTCCAAACAATTTGGCGCTGTCGGTCCGAATTCTCGTAACACGAGTGTTTTTATTTTTTCATAATCTTGAATCTCTTCATCGTTAATATAAACTAAAATATTGGCAGCTTTTTCGCCTAATAAATTTAACAAAATTTCGGCTTGAATACTTTCGTCTACATTTTTCGTCTTAAATGCGCGTTCCAGAGTTGTGAAGAACAAATACCATAACTCTGGTTTTGACGGACAAGGGATCGTTAATGTTCGTATCGTTTTAATTACCTGATCTAAATTATCCCTATTACTACGCTGGACAGGTTCCGGTCTAGGGCTTGAGCCTTGAGCTCTAGCAAGCTCCAATGCTCTGGCATGCTCATCCTTTTGTTTACGATCTTCTACGGTAGTAATAACAAATTCTGCTACAAAATCAGGTGACGTTTTAAATTCGTCCGATTTCAAAATTTTCTCTTTCAAATCCTTTATTTTCAGGTCTAACGTGGTGCTAACACCTATTTCTTCCGCAACCGTAATTAAATCTTCTTTTTTGAGACCCTTTACATTAAATATTTCCGCCATGCTAACAAATTAGCTTATCGTGACTTTTAAATTATGGATTTTAAACAATCATTTTCCATATATCTTTCAATGGCTTCTTAAACAGGCACTTTGCATACTTCTTTTTCCCCCAAAACATAAACAAGATAAGTGTCTTCTTACCTCGAATCCTGACGGGTGCGACAGTGCAGGAGCTTGATGTTTGGTTCGTCGAGGTACGTGTAGGTGTGGGGAAAATGTTTCCAGATAAGCAGTTACTGATCTCGCTAACAATTGCAGTATTTAATAAATATTTACACACTTATATATACAAAGATCTATTTGAAGATTAAAGCAGCTTTCTTGCACTCTTTTAGTGCACAAACAATAATAACAGATTAGAGCTAGAGACCGGCAGGACAACCTCCCCCGTCTCTTCCAAACCAGCTCACACACATTCACTGATGCTTTTTTTTCTCTGCATCCTTTTTCCGCAAACCCTTTTAGGGTTGCAATGACATCTCTTCCCCTCCACAGGGGATACCATAAAGGTGTGGGACTCGCCGGCATTACATTTATCAACAAAAAAAAGTTTTTTTTTCTTGTGTAAAGAGTAAAACCCTTGCAGAAAGTTTTCTTTCAGCTTAAATTAAATATTTAATTATTTAAAAATTTCTCAATCAAAATAATTCCTTTTTGTAAGGTTTGCACCACAGATGCATTTTGAATTTTACCGTGGCCAAATTGAAATCATCTGTGCGTTGTAAGAGGTAGTCTGTGCAGAAGTATGTGGCTGGTTCACTTTTTTTAAAAGACTATTTCTTTCTGAGCAGTATTATGGAATTATCTGTGTAACATACAATATCATTCTTAAAAAAAAAAAAAAAAAAAAAGATATTGAATATTAATTGGGCTCGATAAAATAATAGTTCAACTGTAATTATAAAACAATAGTGTATTTAGATTTTGTTTTTGCTGTTTTTGACAATTTTTATGAGTTGTATTCTTATCACCTATTTCAGGTCTACTCAGAGTTTATGCATAAAAAAAATTACATTTTTATTGAGATCATGTTTTCTTTTGAGAAATTCAAATGCTAATTCATTTATTAAAAATTTTTGTGCAGGAAAAGGAAATTATTTCATACGGGTGAATTTTGATACTGTTTTTGACCAACACAATCTATTGAAATAAAGTTGGTTCATAAATAAAAAAATATATATATTAGAATGCATAAAAATAAATAGAATTTAATAAAAAAATAAAATAATGATTTTCTTGAACTCTTACATGTGCGCTTTTATTGTGACATAGGGCTAATTTTTTTTTTTACACATTTTTACACATACAAGGGACATTTCATTATGTCACTTTGCAGAATGCTGGTTGTCAGTTTTGAACAACCTGAAGCCTCTTCTGCTTTTCACATATTGTTCAGTACGCTATGTTCAGTTAGGCATCACAAAACCATCATATCTGTCATAGCTATTGTTCTGTTTTACACTCTCTGGCTCACTTTGTTGGAATTAAATTTTTCACGTGTACGATTATAGTCTTTTTAATCAAAAATATTTTTAATCTTTTTCATATTAATGCAGTAGACATTTTTTTTTTTTTTTTTTGAAAATTAACAAAACACAAATTTAATTTATTTTCATATTTTTGTTACTGATTTCCTTTTCATTATTATCAACCATACATACACTGTAATGAATGATTGTTTTTAATATTTTACACAATTATATACTTTATTGATTATGTAATTTGTTTCAGATATGTCACTTTGGCATGAAAATCATTGAATATGTCTCATTGTTCCATAACTGTTATTATTATTGATTTTTTTCAAATTTATTGTTATATGCCACAATTTTTTTCTTGCTTAACAAAAGACTACTTTACATTTCTCACAATTATATGCAGAGTTTTTGTTTTTGTATTATGCTGTTGTGAAGGTGAGAGAGAGCGTTTTATGTTTTTATGATTTTTGTCCATTTTGACGATTCAATTTTTTTTCCTCGTCGTTGGGGAGAAATATGTGAAGTCGTTCCTTCACATATATGATTTTAATTACAGCTTTGGATAAAGGCAATAATTAATTACTATATTTTCAATAAATTAATAGCTAATAAAAATAGATAACGAAATTCTAAATTACTTTTATATTTATTCGCTTTCGTCTATAATAATAATAATACTTTATCCCTAATGCTATAATAAATCTTCTGAGAACAAAAACATATTCTTTTTAAATGACATCTCTCAAAATTATAATCTCTCCTAAATCATTTAATAAATAAAATATAAAAAAATATTATTTTCATTTATCAACCGTTGTATACATAATTACATTTTTATTCTTCTAAAATTGCGCAAGTCCACTTTGTTATAAATAAATTAGGCTATAATTTCCGTTGTAGTATCATTAAAGGGTAATTTATTTTTGTTTAATCACAGGATGTGCAATAATTTGCAGACTTTTGGTCTCGCTTTTTTAACGGATTTCTGGCGATAATATTTGGCACAAGCATTGGCATAAACTGTTATAACGAACTTGCAAAATTCAAAATATTTATATTAATTTGATCTAGAAACAATGGATTAGTTTTGGCTGGAAAGTTTGGCAATATTTTAATAATCTTGGCGTAATTCAGCAGTCCGGTCTCGATTGCGACTCAGTCAACTTCAGATTTCGCTCTACAACTGTTGATAGGTTAACATGTGACTCCCGTAGCTCTCTCTCTCACCTCTACCTTTTGCATTCTCGTACTTGTGGTCTACGTGTACTGCCACTGTTAAGGAACTTTCGATTTCTAAAATAAATACATTATGCAGCGAACAAGTTGTCTTCTTTTATTATCACGGCAATCTTTTCAGCTTTATGGACTTGGATAATTAATTGGAACTTTCAACAGTATACTCCGTTTCACCTTAAGTTGGCAGTAGAGGGAAAGCTACAGCGACCTAATCACACCTGTTGTCATAGTAACAGGGTTACTATAAAGCAGGTGGGGTTGTTAGCAAACAATGAAAGCTGTAATTTTGGCGAAAAAAAAAGAAGAAAAACTGCTTAGTAATAATTATTACTAAGCAGTTTTTTTTTTTTTTTTTTTTTTTTTCTTTTATGAAATAATTATAATTATTTTATATTATGAGTTTTAGTGAAACCCAGAAAGGGAAAGAAATTTTGGGGGAAATTTTGCAATAATTAATATTTTTAATGATAAAATAATCTTTTATATAAGTATTTATATATTATTAATTTTTAACTATGTAAAGTTACATGAAAAAAAGTATATATGTAATTTTTTGTTTCGTTCATGAATAAATAAAAAAAAAAATAAGAAAATATTTAAATAAAAGGTTAAAATTTCAAAATCCTGGAAGAGTCATTTCCTCTATCCTATTTTACATTTCTTGTTGGTGTTCATGAGTACTTTTTATTTCATAATACTATAAAATTGTTTATTGAAAAAAGTGTGTTTCCTTCTAAGTTTAAATATTATTATTAATTCATTAGTTTGATGTTTTATTTCAAATACTATTTAATTTGGTTACAATGAGGACGAATAAAACGCAGCGGTGTTTTTTATTACAAAAATAAAATAAAAATCATAAATATTACACTTTACATTTCATAAAAGTGTTTCAGATATAATATTTTAAAGCATAAGATAATTTATGAAATTGCAGTTGAACTATTAAACCCTTTAATATTCGTTTTTTTCCCTCACGGGAACGAAACGTTTGATTTTTTTTTTTTTTTTTTTTTTGCAACATTTTTTCAATTTTTTTTCCTCTTGTTTTAATGCATTTTTAAACTTTTGTTCCTTTTCTGTTCTTTAGCTAACTGGGTTATTCTGAAATTTAACAAATGGTATTTCAAAGGAAGGAATATGCAGAAGTCATTTTAAATTTCTTATTAGGCGTGAGTGTGCCTTGCTGCTTTGAGAATGCACTCGTGCCTGCTGTTCACCTGGTGAGGAGCCGTACTGTTATTTTGACCTGACACAAATTATGCGAGTTTTTGAAATTTATAGTGTTCATATACAAACTTACTTATGTTTTTTAAATTTATTACTATTTGAATGTAACATACATATGTTTCAAACCAAAAATTTCTCAAAAACTAAAAAGCGCTATTTTCTTCTTTTTACACATTTATATTCAGCTATATGTTTAACAGCTATTTTAATTTTTAGCCACTTAGCAGTTTTGCTGGTATGGTGCACAGATATTTTATATTTTATAGGACCAATATTTCACAAAATAATTTTTTTTAAACAATTGTCGACAATTAAATAGCCTAAACATTGCTATATATTCAGGGGAAAAAAAAAAAAAGATTTTTATGAAAATAAAAACATACGAAATTACAAAAAATTGCACCGTAGGACTGGTACAAAAAAGTATTAAGTTAATTATTATTATTATTATTATTTTAATTACAATTGCTAAAAACTTGCAACGTTTGTTTCGGTTGGAAATAAAACACGATCTTTCGTCAGGCGAACAAAGTAGATACAAATAAAGCGCGTTTTATTTCGATCCGAAATAATTGTTACGAGTATTTTGCATTTTACGTTATTCATTTATTTTTTAATTATTTATTATAAAGGTTTTAACGAATAAATGAATAATAAAATATGATTAAATCATTAATTAGCGGCATAGAATTAAGTTACCAGTGATATTTTGAAACTTTCTTTAAATATAATTTTTCAATTTTAAACTTCAAACTAGAAAATATTTACTATATTTATTTGCTAACTTAAATAGGTTTTTAAACAAGGTTATTTTTTATTACAAGCATAGAATATGCATAAATTCCCATATGCAGATATAAATCTTCTAAAGGAAGTATGACAGGAATCACAAATTTTCTTATAAAATTGATAAATTATTTTTTATTATAACTGAGAGAAAAGAAAACTAATAAAAGCAGGGAGGGGTTCAAAGAGAACTGGCGAAGAAATTTTAAAGAGCGCGCCAGATGTTTAACCTTGGATGCCGACGCAAACCAAAATGAAACTCAGAAATGCTGCTTTTTCGACACTACGCGTTCACTTTGCTAAAAAGATGTTTATTATTTAAATACTTTTAAAATATGAAAAACATTAAATATTTGTTGCATAAGCTAAATTTCCTTACTTTATAACATTTATTTATCAATTTTATCAACTTAAAAACGCAAAATAACTTCAGAACTACATTTTAGCGCGCAATATTACATTCCCTGCCTTCCCCAATGCTGCCAACTTAAGGTGAAACGGAGTATAGAATCCCAGGATTTCTACTTAATAACATCATTCATCGTCTAAATGTATTTTTACGGGCTTTGACTGGAACCTCTGCTGCCGGGCTTTGCCCGTAATTTTACTGCAGCATTTTTTACAGTGTACATTAGTACTTCATCAGTGTGTAGGAAATCTTTAAAGTGATAATGACGTCAATTTTTGCCAGATGCATAATTTAATTTTTTACAATTTTTTAACGCCCACGTTTAATTAAATGTATTTATTTTTATGACGAAAGAAAATGAGCTAGTAAATTTTTTTGTCAACAATTAAATTATGGCTAATATATTAATGGCTATTTTTCTTGCTATTAGGAGCTTATTATTTTCATATTTTAATTAATTAAAAGAAAACTATTGGAAAATTCGAAAATCTGACTTCAAAGTACATTGTATTGTCACCGGGTTCTGAGCTACTGTGAAAGTTTCAAATGTCTAGCTAGTAGGGAAGTTAGTTTAAAATAGGTCGTAAGATTTGTACCGGACAAACAAACACACACACAAACAAACGAGAATCGAAGTTAATAAAAACAAGGTAACATGGTAAAAAATAGTCAATTTTATCGGATAATAATGCATTGACAGCAGAGTCATTTCAAAAATAGAATAAGCAACATTTTTAAATTGTATATAAAAATTTTCTTGATTTACAGAAATAATAGGAATCAGCATTGCCAAATTCAGGGACATTTTTATTTAACTATTACCAATAATTTTGAAATGTGATATTTCATATATACATAATACCTAAACGATTAATCTCCGAAGTGCAGGCAACTATTACAATTGAAGGCAACTATTACAATTGAAATTTAGTAGTGGATATTGAATAAAAAAGTTCATAAATTTGGCAACACTGACAGAAATTATTTGTTTTTCATACAACCACGGAGTAATAAGACAGGAGAAGAAGGTAACGCTGAAATTTTGTGATGTTGTTTTATAATGTTTACAGAGGGCGCCAGCGTACAATACTTCCTTCTCTCCAGCTACCGCAATGTTATTCAATGGGGAAATGTCTCGTTTTAATTATTTTTTAAAAAATAATATCAAGCTGAAAAAAGTTCGATTGAAAGCAAATTTCATTAAATAGAGTAATCTAAGCAACATGTTTTTTTTAAGAGCCATTTTATATTAATTTTACTTTGAAAGAAAGCTTTTAAAAAATGACGATCCTTATGAACCAAAGCTAGCTAAAACAGACAATTGGGAGGAAGGAGAATGGATGAAATTTTGTAAAGAAAAAAAATTAACTTACTTTAGGTGCAGAAAACACGAACTCAGACATTATTTCTCTCCTGGGGCTTTTTTTTTCTTTTCTTATCACTATCATAGCCTGTTTTACAACTAGGAACGAAGCATTTATTTGAAACATCTGAATTATGCAGTTTTAAGAACTTACAAAAAAATTAAATTGCTTAAAATACAAAAATTAAAATGTACTCCAGCAAAATTCTATTACAAACAACACTATATCCGCGCCGAGATAGGGAGTAATGACAAGTGGCGCCCTCAATATTTACCAAAAATTTGCATCACAGTTTCGTAGCTTTCTCCCATTGGACCTTCAACTCCTATTAATATTACTCCGTGCATACAACGAGATATATAAAATAGAGTGCTGATTCAATGGATGAAGGATTGGCTTTCCGTGGTTCAAGATGAATCACGTGACATGAACCAATAGGTTGCTATGTTTGGCTCTTTATCGCTTTTTTGGCAATTTAAAATTTCAGTTTAGCAAATTATCATTGCTATTAGGAAACACGAGAGTCCTATCACTGAAATAAATTGTTTTTAAAACAATTTTTCACATATTTTCCATTATAACAAATAATAAAATACTGTTTCTTTCATCATTTCCCAACAAAGTTTAAAAGTGTTTATAAAGAAAAAATAAACTTTTAAAAGAGCTAAATTTAACAACAATTAATAATTTATCAACTATTTTTAAATATTTTGACAGTTAAATTTTGATTACACGAAATAAAAAGAAGTAAAATAAAATAAAAATGATTTAGAAAAAAAAAAAAAAAAAAAAATGTTAAATTACGTAAGTAAACAAAAACATTGGCAGTTATCTCCAAGCGGTTGCCATAGAAAATTCATTGAAAATAAACTGTAACCAAGGAAACCACCGAATACGCAGGTGCAAGGGGAGCATGTCACATGACATATCTTGCACCTTCTCAAGGGTTACCATTTATCACTCTACTTTGATTGTTCTTGGCAAAAGTTGTAACCGCCAATGTTTTTGTTTACTTACGTAGTTTAATATTCTTTTGTTCTAAATCATTTTGATTTTGATTTTACTTCTTTTTTATTTCGTATAGTTGAAATTTAACCGACAAAATGCTTAAAAATAGTTGAAAGATTATTATTTGTTGTTAAATTTAGCTCTTTAAAAGTTTAACTTTTCTTTTATAAACACTTTTAAACTTTGTCGGGAAACGATGAAAAAAAAAAAAGGTATTTTATTATTTATTAAAATGTGAAATATATGCAAAATTATTTTAAAAACAATTTATTTCGGTCATAGGACTGTCATGTTACCTAATAATAATGATAATTTGTCGAACTGAAATTTTGAATACTAAAATAGCGATAAAGGCCAAACAAAGCAACCTATTGGTTCATGTCAGGTGATTCATCTTGAACCACGGAAAGCTAAACCTTCATACATTAAATCTGAACCAACACTCTAATTTATTTATCTCGTTCGCAGCAAACTGTGAATGGTTGATACGTGTACAGATCATAGACCTATTATAAGAATGTACGGAGCACTCCATTATTAACGGAATATAAGAAAAGGTGCAAAGATGAAACCACGTTACTGTTGAAAAAGGTTACCTTTTTTGGCATTTATCGCGTTATTGGCGATTTTTTGTTCTGAATATAAATATTATTATTATTAAAAGTTACAGCAATAAAAACTTGTGTAAAACGAAACAGCTGCTGAAATTTATTTTTACCTTGTTATTAATACTTTCCAAAAAAGTTCAAAAGTGTTTATAACTTCGGTTTGTCTATACTCGCTTTAACTCTCATAAATGATCATGGACATTTTTGAAATCATACAAGGTATAATATATTTAAACTAATTCAATTTAGAGAATTAAGTATAGCAGTTATAAACATTTTATAAAAATAATTACTTAAAAAGAACGAAATAATAAAATATTAAGAAGAATCTTACCTGTGAAATAAAATCCTTATCTTACATAACTTCTAGGGCTTCTAAAGTACATCTAATTACTATTTCTTCCTATAAAATTCTTTTTAAGTTCAAAACAATCTAACTTTTAAAGTGAAATAAAAATTTTAAAAAGAACTTTCAAAGAAAAAGGAAAAATATCGTCTGCTTAATAAAAAGCAGAGTTTAGAGCATGAGGAGTAAATTTCAATATTGGCCAGTTTGGCTTCCAGTAGATCAGTAGATCAACAGTCACGTGACTTTTTATGAGTTATCTTCACTAAACAAGGTTGTCATTGTTCCGTCCACTCTTATAATAGGTCTATGAAACAGATCCACGATGGAGCTTAAAAACTTGAAGCTTAAGGGGACTTGGCATTTTTGACAGTACCACTGAGGAAGGTTTCATATAAAAGCTTATATTTTCATTTATATTTATAAATTGAACAATATTACGTTAGGTTTATTCAATAAAATATATATATTCAGGCAACAATTCTTATGATTTTTGATATATTCTTTTGAGATTTGAAAGCTTTAAATTGCAATGTTTATGATGATAAACTACAATGTTTATGTATGTATATGTATATATATATATATATATATATATATATATATATATACATAGAATGATGTAGTAAGTTTTACAATTAGGCGTACAATTAATGCTACAGTAAAAATGCCATACATTATATGAACAAAATGAAAGCAAAAAAAAAACTAGGAAAAGGAATTCTAATGAAAAAACCTTACTTAGAGCATTTAATATATTTTTGAATTGAAACTGGGAAGAAGATGGTAAAATTGAGAAGTAAATGAACCGTGCTGTATTTATGAGACAGTAGTAGGCTGATTTAATATTTAGGGAACAAAATTACGCAGAACTTTGTAATTAAATGATTTTTCGTCACTTTATCATCACAAATGAGAAGAAATTATTTAATTAAATAAATTAAAAAACGTGTTTTTATTTCAAAATATACAAAAAGCTCCAACATAGCTAAGGTGGAGAATATACATGTACACAAAATTTCAGCTCAAACGGATGATAGGAAGTGGGATAAAATTTGAAAACAAAATTTTAACTAGAATTTAGGGTCTAGATCTTCAGCCCCCTCTTCAAATCTATTACTGTTTAAATATGTTTTACTCGTCAGAGTTGTAGATATATAGAAAATTTCAGCACAGTCCGACGATGGGAAATTGCTTAAAATTCGAAAACAAATTTTTATCAGGAGTTGGGAGCCTAGGACTTCTAACTCCGATCCAGTTGATAACTCTGGACAATATATATGCATGCTCAATCAAATGATGGGAAGTGGGTTAAAATTTGAAAAAAAAATTTGAACTGATGTTGGAGGGTCAGGGTAGAGGTCTGCACGGGCCGGGCTTACTGCCCGAGCCAGAGCGTGGCCCGGCCCTCGGGCCGGGTTCGGGCCGAATTTTTCAACTTGTTCTCGGGCCGGGCCGGGCTCGGGCTTAAAATTTTTTTGCAGGCTCGGGCTCGGGCTCAACTTTTTTGTGTATACTCGGGCCGAGCCGGCCTGGAAGAAATTTTTTCCGGGCCGGGTCGGGCCGAACCTTTTTCTGGTTTTCTCGTTAATCAACGAAAAAGGAAAATAATAAAATATTTCTTCAGTCATTTATTTTACATAATTTTACAGGCTGGTATATCACATGAAATTTTATTTTGTTAAAAAATGTCTGTAACTTCAATTTAATTGCTTATCAGACTGTCGTTTCGCGATCTGATTTTCCGCAAATATCTTTAGCATATCTCGAAATTAATATATTTTATTTCAAGTAATATTAAATGGTTTCCTATTCAAAATAGTCACTACTAATTTGCGCACATGTTCAAACAAAAGAAATTAGATACGTTACTATGTATAAATCTTTGTGTCCTATGGTCTGTAGAGTTTAAGATGGTATGAAGGCTATAAAAATCCTTCTGCTGTAACTTTTTCTGTAAGACTCCTTTTTCTTTTCTCCAGTGCACTGATTGAAAGTAGCATCATTTTTAGCATGTGCAAAAGCCTTTTTTCTATTGAATATGGTTGGATTGCCATTAAAAATTTTTGTTTGCCGGATCACATGAAAGATTCGGATACATTATGGCATATAAGAGGAAATGGTTGAAAGTGCATTTTTAGTAGTAATAACCATTTTAAATACGATCCTATATTGTTTGATGAGTGCTAATATTTTCGATTTGAATTTCTGTCTCTCTTTGTGCCTTCTGTACGTCTGTAATAATGAATTTTTGTTTATATATAATTATCTTGTAAAAGTTCAGCAGTTTTGTTAAAGAAGAATTTATTGCTTCGCTATATAAAACCTCTGCAAAACACATAATAAACATCTTTTTCATAGAAAAGGCATAATATATATATATTTTTGAATCGGGCTGGGCCGGATCGGGCCTGATTTTATCGCTTTTTGTCCGGGTCGGGCCGTACACTAGCAAAAAATAAACGGGCCGGGACCGGTCTCGGGCCGAATTTTTCTATTTCATACCGGGCCGGGTAAGAAAAGCTTTCGTACGGGCCAGGCCGGGCCCGGGACTCAAAATTCCGGCCCGTGCAGACTACTAGGTCAGGGTTCCACCACTAAGTTCCTTACAACGTCAACTTGCACTGTTCTCGGAGTTATATAGGTATGCAAAAAATTTGAACTCAGTCGGGTGTTAAATAAAAGTATGAAAAAAGATCTTTCGATATGAGGAAAAAATTTTTTTAACAGATTTATTTATTTATTCATTTATTATTATTATTATAAGTAAAGCAACAGACACGTAATTAATAATCTAGCGTGTCGCTTACACGACTTTCTCTTACCTTGAAATTTAATACTATAAACACAAGTTGCAGATTAAGAGGTAATATAACGAGTACTGTTATGTAAACCTACGTTAAAACAATTCAAATTAGGCTTTTGAAGAGTTTTATTTATAATTAGTTTTATATGAGGGGCGATACCGCCCGCCTCAAACCCCCGTTTCATTACTGCACCTACATCTATATAGAATTTAAATCTGTTATCAAAATTAAAAGTTCACTTAAAATTATTCATACAACTTTCACACGCAACATTCCTTGAAATGTATCAGTCTCGATCAAAATTTCCAGCAGCAAACTTACATTGATTTGAAAATACAACTTTTGGATCTCCTGAAATTATTCGTTATTAAGTTACTCTAAGAGACACAGACAAAGATCAAACTTTAAAAAACTTGACTTCGGTAATCAGAAAATCTCAAAACATGTAAATATACAAAAAACAAGCGATGTATATTTAGCTTAAAAACATACATTATTTACCATATATCTACGAAGACTTCTTTTCACGTCCTGAGCAGGTTTATTGGACATGTGGTAAAATATTATAGTAAACCGCTTCTACTAACTATAAAAAAGAAAGTTATCGCTAAAATATTGGCAGCCCTGTATATCTTTGAAAATTATGTACAGGCCACATGGTGCACCTAATATAATCCTTTAGCAATAATACACGACACAACCTGAAATACACTTCCAACAATTTTCAGCTATTGTCGCACTGTAATCATAGTTCTTTAGTCTACCCCTGTAAATATACAGTAAATAATTTCCCTACCATATTCTACATAAGACATGTTTTTATGCACATAAAAAATATATATTAATTTCATTTGGTTTAGTGCGGTCTATATATGTTAAACTCTACTTACCTGCAATTTTCCCCATAGATATAATGTATTTGAATTCTCTTGAGTGTCCCTGTACACAAACCATTTGCATCATCCCAACGAAAAGCTTAGTGTAGCATCCCTATGTCATACACATTTAGAATATCAAGTTTGGACTTTCTGCTACTATTTGTTCTTGATATATGCTGATAACAGACAGACAGATACACACACGCATACCAAAAAGCATGATTTTCGGATTCCGGGGACATCAAAACGTGTAAATATAACAAAAACTCACTTTCGAAAATTTGACCCTAAACCAATACTTTCTCTACCTTATGAGTATGACATAGTAAATAATCTGGTGTGTCACTCACACGACTTTCTCTTACCCTGAAATTTTGTACTATAAATACAGGTTGGAGATTATGTGGTAACATAACGAGTACTGTTATAATGTTAAAACAATTCAGATTAGGCTTCGGAAAAGTTTTATATGATAATTAGTTCTGTGTGAGGGGCTACCGCCCCCTCAACTTCCCGTTTCATTACTGCACTTATATTTATATAGAATTTAAATTTGTTATTAAGATTAAAAGTTCGCTTAAAATTATTCAAACAACTTTCACACGCAACATTTACTTGAAACTTATCAGTCTTGATAAAACTTTTCCAGCAACAAATTTATATTAATTTGAAATACAACTTTTGGATCTCCTGAAATTATTCGTTTTTAAATTACTCTAAGAGACACAGACAAAGACCAAACTTCAAAAAACTTGACTTCGGTAATCAGGAAGCCTCAAAACGTGTAAATAAACAAACAAACAAAAAAAAAAAGCGACGAATATTTAACTTAAAAACATGTATTATTTATCATATGTCTATGAAGAATTCCTTTACGTTCGTAAGCAGCTTTTCTGGACATTGTAAAATATTAAGCACTTCCACTAACAATAAAACAGAATGTTATCACTTAAATATTTGCAGCCATGTATATCTTTTGAAGAATGTATACAAAGCACATTGTGCACCTAAATATAATCCTATTTTAATAATGTACGCACAACCTGAAATGTGCTTCCATCCATTTTCAGCTATTCTCGCACTACAATCTAGTTATTTTGTGTAGCCCTGTAAATTAACAGTGAATAATTTCCCAGCTATATTCTGCATGAGACATGTTTTTACGCATATAAAATATATATATTCATTTTATTTGGTTTAGTGCAGTCTATAGATATCAAACTCTACTTACCTGCAATTTTCCCCATAGACATAATTGAATGCTCTTGAGTGTCCCTGTACACGAACCATTTACTTCATCTCAACGAAAAGCTTAGTGTAGCATCCGTATATGATACATATTTAGAATACAAGTTTGGACTTTCTGCTGCTATTTGTTCTTGAGATATGCTGATAACAGACACACACACAGACCAGCCGCAAAAAACATGATTTTCGAATTCATGGGACATCAAAACATGTAAGTACAACAAAAACTCACTTTTGAAAATTTGACCCAAAAACAATACTTTCTCTACGTACCTTATGGGTAAGCGAAAGTAAAAAGGAATGTTTCCTAAGTCATAAACTAATTTTATGCTTTATTCCGCAAATAAAAATCGTTTAAAAGCATTTTCGTGTTTTTTTTTTTTTTTTTTTTTTTTTTGGGGGGGGGGGGGGAGGGGGGGGACTATATTGTGAATTATTCATGAATTTCGCTTATCTATGCATATTTGCCGAGTCACCCAATTATGCGAGTTATCGAGAGTTTTTACTATATTTTAACAAAAAATAAATTTAAGCCCTTTATTTATTTGATTACCCTTTTATTTAAACTAAAGATTACGTTTCTCTATCTGAAACGTATTCTATCATTCTCGAATGTCGATCAAATTGTTATCAATACATGTATTTCATAAAAATATGAAATATTCAATACTTTTATTTTTCATCTCGAAATAAATGGGGAAAGATGTAAAGTTATTTGACAAGTGTCTTTATCCATTAATGTATTGAGCTACATTTCAGAATTCGAGATATACGTGATGCATTTCGTAATATCTGATTTTATAAATTTAATCTATAGAAATCATTCTTTTTTCCTCCCTAATAAAGTAAAATTAAAGACGTCAGGCGTGGTAGATAAAATATAAATAAATAATTTGGTGTGTCACTCACACGACTTTCTCTTACCCTGAAATTTAATACTATAATTACAGGTTGGAGATTAAGAGGTAAGATAACGATGTTATGTAAACCTATGTTAAACAATTCAAATTAGGCTTCGGGAGATTTTTATATGATAATTAGTTCTGTGTGAGGGAGGCTACCGCCCCCCTCAACACCCCGTTTCATTAATGCACCTACATTTATATAGAAGAATTTAATTCGGTTATTAAAAAATAATTTATTAAAATTGTTATTTAAAAAATTATCTTTTATGATAAAGTAGATATTTTCAATATTAGAGAAGTAGTATAACACCAAATATCCAAAAAAAAAAAAAAAAAAAAAAAAAATCCATTTTATTCTCAATATTAAAAAAAAAAAAAAAAAAAAAAAAAAAAAAAATACGATTTTTTTTTTCTAAGGTTTTTTTTCTTTTTCGTTAAAAGTAAAAAAAAAAAAAAAAAACGATAACTTTGTTTTAAATTATCGCAGATCGATGGTTCAACCATTCGTTTTAAAGGTATTGGCGAGCTCTTTTGAAAGATACCCATCATGAAAATTTACTCTCCTCGAGGGGGGACTTCCCCCCAGGGGGGCAGGCGAGGCTCCTACATACATAATTTTTTTTTTCCCAGTTGACTATCTCTATTACAAAAAATATATATTTGTTTCATTTGGTTTAGTGCAGTCTATAGACGTTAAACTCTTCTTTCCTGTAATTTCCCCCATAGACGTAATGTATTAGAATTCTCTTGATTGTCCCTGTACACGAACCATTTGCTTGATCTTAACGAAAAGCTTACTGTAGCATCCCTATATGATACACATTTAGAATACCAAGTCTGAACTTTCTGCCATAATTTGTTTTTGAGATATGCTGATAACAGACAGACACACACACACAGACACACAGACCATTTGCTAAAAACATGATTTTCGTATTCAGGGGACCTCAGAACATGTAAATATAACAAAAACTCGCGTTCGAAAATAAGACCCAAAAACTATACTTTCTCTACCTTATGGGTAAGAGAAAGTAAAAATATCAATCTATCATATACTGAAAATCAATTTATGACATCTATTTTATCATGAGCACAAAATGTCAAAAAATAACAACTTTCATTTAGATTGCTTGAAATTTCATTACCAACTAACCATCTTTGAAACCACCCAGTTTGACTTTTTCTGGCATGGTGTTAGGATTATAGCCAATTGATTGCATTGGATTGGTATATCTTCGGTGGGGGAACTTTCTAAGAGGTCTTACCCCGTATTTACGTGAGTTTTTTGGGAAAAATCAAGGAAAACAACAAAGAGCTAGGACGACGAGCGCGATTTAGGATCGAATCTGGCATTTCTTGTCTACAAGCTTCAGGCGCAGAACCGCTCGGCCACTGATAGGGTCGCCTTTTCCGGAAAAGTGGAGAGTAAGCGCTGTACTCTCATCGCGCTCATAAAATTATTAGAACAACGATTAATATTTAAAACATATTTCGAGGCTAGAAAAATATTACGGTTTAGACCCTAGTAAAAAAAAAACTGACCACCGTGCTTCCGGTGTTTCTCCGTTAGGGAAAGACAGGGTCGCACAAAAAATTTAGTAGGCACAGGTGCCAAGTCTCAGTTATTTTCAACTGAGTTTTCTTACTGGAAAGAATTTATAAATTTTTTCAGTTTATTTATTCGTCGAAAATATGTTTGACAGATCTCTTTTTAACCCCTTAACTGCCCCTGACGTATATATTTTTCTCGCTATACATACGTCTTGCCGAAGTATGATACTTAAATGACCATGACATTGTTTTCGAAGTATTTACCTATTTCAGAGAAGATAGGGAGTGGGAGGAATCGGATAGGGGGCGTTTCTGGAACAGTGAGCGCATAACTACACGCGCCTGTGTGAAAAATGGTGGTACGGGGAAGCGAATCTCGTAATTTTTCGTCGGTAGGTAATGGGTTAAAGATACTAGTGTTAAAATCTGATTGGCAGCTATGACTGTATCTGGAAGTCCCTCGAAGGACATTTCGTGTTTCTCTCACTCTACTAAATTTCTGTATACAGTTCTCGCCGCTTATTAAAATCACGTTCGTTCTGAGCCAAAGTAATTTTATTAAGCGGCTGATTTTTATATCCGGCGGAAGTTCCTACACTTAAGATAAAGGTATTACATCCCTGAATTTTAAAATAAACTTCAAAAGGTGACGAATAATGGAGTTAGTAAACAATATTAATTAATTTTTGATAGATAATTAATTAATTATTTCTTCGATATAAATAAATTAAACGCATTCCAAGTTTCCATGCACTTTCGTTTGAAGAAAATTATCATTACTTTACCAAAAGCTCACGTTGTTCTTATAAATTTAAAATGTTTTCGTTTAAATCTCATGAATTTTAGTAATTTTAAAATAAGAACTAGAAATTGCTTTTTAATAATTAAGAATTAAAAAAAAATGCATCATTACAAATCAAATTTGTAACTTTTTTGCTCCGTTTTTGAAGAATACGTTTCTTGAAGTTATAACGGAGATAAGTGATGGGCGTGTATAATTTGTAATTATGCTGCAAATATAAAATCTTCTACAATGAGCGACAACGGAGGGATTGTTGTGCTTTAATTACTTTTATTATTAAAAAAAAAAGTGTGCATATAAAGGATATTTTTTGCTGCTGAGGAGATATTTTTGAGTTTATTAACCGGCGATACTGATTTTATTAAGCGGCAGTTTTAAAAAAAAATTGTATTGATTTGATTCCGGTCCTGAAAATTTGATCAGATTAAGCGGCTGATTTTATTAACCAGTGAATTTATTAAGCTGCGGTTACTCTACTATGCGGTTCGAATACAATTTTCAGACAGTTTCAAACATACCCAAATTTAAGCGATTATACCTTTCCTATCGGATATAATTAAGGATAGTGCTTTAGCAAATTATCCTTTGTCCGAAGAAATTTATTAAAAATGAAAATTACTTCTCTTATTCAAACGGTTGACAACATTTTCTTTGGAGTGCAATTTTCGATGTTGAGATACTTTGAATATGGAAATGAAGAGTTTTGCGGTTAGTCTGTGTGTCTGTTATTGGCATATATCGAAAGAAATAAATGAAGTTCAAATTTAGTATTTTGAATATCGTATGAGGGTGCTACTTGAATATGCTCACCAAGGTCGGTAAGTTCCTAAGAGTTGGGCTGGTATAAGTTCTCTAAATAATTTAAAATTCTTTTTAAATTAATAACAATCGTAAAAGTTTTATGAATAGGCAAATAATTAATCGAGCGAGGGGGGAGGGGTGTCATTGAGGTGTCGTGCCCTTAGCGACCGTGACCTTAGCGGAATGTGCCCTTAGCGGAACGGGGTCAAAGAGAAGAAGGAGGAATAGAAGAAGCCGTGCCCTTAGCGGAAATAAGAAGGTATGTTCATTCTCGAACTGATATATGTTCATTTTGGAGTGTTCTCTATAACAATCGTAAAAGTTTTATGAATAGGCAAATAATTAATCGAGCGAGGGGGGGAGGGGTGTCATTGAGGTGTCGTGCCCTTAGCGACCGTGACCTTAGCGGAATGTGCCCTTAGCGGAACGGGGTCAAAGAGAAGAAGGAGGAATAGAAGAAGCCGTGCCCTTAGCGGAAATAAGAAGGTATGTTCATTCTCGAACTGATATATGTTCATTTTGGAGTGTTCTCTATGGAAAATGGAGTAAATATTGTTATTGGTTTATGTACAGGAATAGCTGAAAGTATTCCAAAGCATTTCATTCTATGAGAGGTATTTCTACAAACTAAATTTTAATAACTTAGCACTTGTGTGTGTGTGTGTGGGGGGGGGGGGGATTTTGTGGCAACTGTATCTCCGGAACTACTGCTTAGAATTGCATGAAAATTTACGTGTAGATGCACCTTGAGCTATATTAGTGCCTGCCAACTTTTGATGCGAACCGCTCAACAGGTGGCTCTGATGTCTGATATACAGCAATTTTCACAATTTAAGGGGAAGCTACATCTCAAGTTCTATTGTGTATAATGAATCAAAACTTGATATAAGAGAAGGCCATTGTGAGACATTATGCTGATTCAATTTGAATGCTTATGGACTGACAGGTGGCGCTGCTATACAGATATTTCTGCAATTTAAGGGAAAGCTATATCCCAGGAACTACTGCATAGAATTGCATATAAGTTTATATATTGATGCACTCTATTCTAAATGAGTGTCTATAAACTTTTAGTGTCAACCGCTCAACAGGTGGCGCTGCTATACAGCGATTTCCGCAATTTAAGGGATGGCTATATCTCAGGGTCTATTGCTTATAATCGAACAAAACGTGATATATGTGAAGCCCATTATGAGACATTATGCTGATTCAATTTGGATGCTTATCGGCCAATAGGTGGCTCTGCTATACTGCAAATTTCCTCGATAACGCGAAAGTTATATCTCAACTTTAATGGCATATAACTGTACGAAAATTGATATGTGAGATAACTATTATAAACATGCATTTTTTAAGATGTCATTTATAGACAATAAATCTGTCTTTCTTTGGATATTTAGTGTTAGTTTTCTCTAAGATAAAAATTGATTATTTGCACTTAGTAAATTTGTATAGGAAAATATAGAAGAAAATCTTGTGGTGGCCACAGCATACTAATTTTTATTTTTATTTTTATTTTATTTTTATTTATTTATTTATTAATGTTATGAGTTATTCAAATTCATTATTGATTATTCCCTACTTAAAATGGCTCTAATAGAACCTATGCCACTGATTTGTGTACACGGACATCCAAAAAATGCCAATGCCTTGCGATTTAGGGGAGACATTTTAAATAACTTCATCAAAAAATCATAAAGAATTTCGCATTTATTGTTTATATGCTAAGAAAATGTTTTGTGTAAACTATAATATGCTTAACCAGATTTACAGGACTACGCAAAAATGTTGCGATACATTAAGGGGTGCAAATAGGAAATTAAGAGCAGCATATCTGTTTGTGTTAGGCATTTTTAACACTTTCCAACAATGTTTCAGAGTGATTATGAATTCAATTAGTCGATATGTCTGTCTGTCCATTGTGTGATAATATAGACGGAGAACATAGAATGTTATACGATACAACGAATACGTACAGTTGGAAAGTGTTGATAATCAATGTGTACCTCATGATTTTTCATTTTTGTTTTAGTTTTAAATGGTGTAATGCTTAATTATATTTTCTCAAAAACTTAAATAAAATCATAAAATGGCAATAATGTTCGTTTTCGTATGGAGTACTGTGATTCATTAAACTTTATATGGTTACAGATCACCATTCCCTGAAATAACGGATATTCTACAGTACGCATACCTATTTTTGCGACAGGTTACTTCTGAAGCAAAATATAGTCTTTGCTAAATGTGGATAAAGTGTGGAGGAAAATTGAAGAGTTCATTTCTTTATTATTATTAATTTATGTTTAAATTTATTATACATTTCTGCTAAAGGCACGTATGCTGAAAGGGGCCGTGCCCTTAGCGGAAATGTTATCTCCCCTCGGTGGCGTGCTTTCAGCATACGTGCCTTTAGCGGAAATGTATAATAAATTTAAAAATAAATTAATAAATAAAAAATGAGATCTTCAATTTTCCTCTACACTTTATCCACATTTAGCACAGGCTTTCAGATGTTTTCAGATGTCCTTAATACGATTTGACTGCTTTTAGAAAATGTTCATCTGTGTGTGTGTATCACAAATTTTATGGACGCTGTATCTCACGAATTAATGAACGAAATTTAACCAAACTTAGTATTTTTTTGGACCCTGATCTAAACTGGTGCTGATTATATGTGAGGATAAATCGCTCAACAGGTGGCGTTATGATATCATTTTTTTTTTTACATAGCACTATAGGATAAAATTTCGTATGATTGTACATAATGAGAGTTATTTTTAACGCATGTTTGTAAAATTAATATGAATTATTGATAATAGTAGTCGTAAACTAGGAAAAAAATCTGGTGTGAAACAACCACACGACTTCCATTACCCGCTATTACATGTATTATATGCATTTTTGAGAGATAATGTGATCAGAAAACATAAAAGTGACCAAAAAAGAAAATCGTTAGAGCCGTTTTTGAGATACCAACTTTCACAAAAAATCAATTATTGACCGGAAAACAATAATTACATACAAAAGCATATTTAAAAGTGAGTTAAAATGGCGAGTTTGAAAAAAATCCGTACAACCGTTTTTAAAGGAACGCCTTTGCGAGGCCTGAAATTGAGCTATTTATACAGGACGCCTATCAATTTTCATGAACTAACCAACTATATCATTCGAAAGGATATCTGATAGAGTGTTTATATAGCAAATTTGAAAAAAATCGTTAGAGCCGTTTTTGAGATACGGACTTACGGTCCCACTTCCGGTTTCCGATGTCCCATTTCCGGTTAAACTCAATTATTGACAGGAAAAAAATAATTACATACAAAAACATATTTAAATTTGAGTTAAAATGACGAGTTTGAAAAAAATCCGTACAACCGTTTTTAAAGGAACGCCCTTGGGAGGCCTGAAATTGAGCTATTTATACAGCACGCCTATCAATTTTCTTGAACTAACCAACTATATCATTCGAAAGGACATCTAATAGAGTGTTTATATAGCAAGTTTGAAGAAAATCGTTAGAGCCGTTTTTGAGATACGGACTTACGGTCCAACTTCCGGTTTCCGATGTCCCACTTCCGGTTTTTCAATTTTCACCAAAATTTGGAAATTTCATCTGTACGCCAGACGTATTTGAATTCTAAAGTTTCGTAGCTCTATCTTTATTAGTTTCTGAGCTATAATAGCCAGAAGATTCTCCACATACATACACACACACATACACACATACATACACACTGACCAATTGCCAAAAACCACTTTTTTGGACTTAGGGGACCTTAAAACGTGTAAATCAGGTGAAAACCCGATATCGAATTTTCAGACCGAATACAATACTTCCATTACCTACGGTAGTAGGGTAATGGAAGTAAAAAGTGTGTGCATGTAGGAGTATCGCTACCCACTCCCCCCACCCTACGGGGGTAAATTTTCAATATGTGTATTTCAAAAGAACTTGTCAGTATCTTTTACACAAATAATTGAACCATACATTTGACTTAAAATAAAGATGTCGATTTTTTTTTTTTTTTTTTTTTGTGACGGGGAAAAAAAAAAAAAAAAAAATCATTTTTTCTGATGTTGTCTCAAAATTGACTTTCTTTCGGCATTTAATGATACTTCTCTAAGATAAAAATCGTCTGTATTTACAAAAATAAATAATACAAAGAGCAAATTGAACAACAAACAAATAAAATTGCAATATTGTTTACCAAGAGGCTTAAATCTAAAAAATATATAAATATGAATATAACTAAAAACGAACAGAAATTACATAAATGAAAAATTGCAGACAATAAAGAACACACAAAGAAAATATAAAGTAACATAAACAATATGTCATAAAAAATTAAACAGGTGGCTAAGGGTCTCAATTTAATACAGATTAAATTAATACTTTATGAAAACTAAGAAGTTTATTTACTATAATAGATGGCGAAAATAAGTATCTGGATCATCCAAAGACGCTAAAAAATTTCGCAGTTTTTCTCTAAATGAGTTTAATCTTAATTCACTTAGAATATATTGCGGTGACGTATTAAAACATTTAGGACCCATGTAAACAAAACGTCCATGCAATATTTCTTTATTTGCTTTAGGAACTTGTAATACATAAGGATTTCTCAAATTATAAGCAAACAAAGTATTAGGAAAATTATTTCTATTTTTAAACATAAAAATTAATAATCGGTAAAAATAAAGTTGTTTTATCGTTAAAAAGTTATGATACTGTATCACACCTAAGTAATTTATTAAACGAAATTGTGCTGAAAACAAAGGTAAAATATTTGATACATAATCCCCCCCACCCACAAAAAAAAAAAAAAAAAAATAATAATTATTATTATTATTATTATTATTACTATTCCATATTGCAAAATTGATTCAACCCATGCCTAATATAATTTTTTTTTTTTTTTTTTTTTTAAACCTTTGCTAACATAGCTGCGTAAATGAAAGAAAGTGATTAAATGATAACGAAGTTTATTTCTAAGGTATTGAACATGACTATTCCACTTTAGGTTTTGATCAATAAATACTCCAAGATATTTAAAAGTTTCTGCTTTATTTATAATTGGACAAGAACATTGATTACCACTTGAATTACAAAAAACATGATATTTAATTAATAAATCCGTACTTAAATTACTCATTAGACTAAAATTCATATACTTAGTTTTATCACTATTGGTTGATAATTTATTTTCTGTAAACCATTGTTTAATCTGTAAAAAGATAAGAATTTATCATGGAAAATAATTCTAATAAAAAATAATTTAATAAATATTTTGTACTGCATAAATTTTTGTAAGATTATATAGAATAAAATCTGGTGGTGATCTCAATGTAATAGGTTTTTTTTTTTTTTTTTTTTTCTTTTCTTTTCTTAAAATCGAGATTAAATTTTTAGTTATTGCTATAAATAAATATATTATCATCATTCAAAATCTTGTGGGTTACTCTACCATAAAAGATAAATTTATTCAACAAAGAAGTCTTTCTTCTTCGTATTTAACAAAGAAGAATCCAAAACATGATCACTGTTATATCTTGTGACAAGAGAAGAACTTAATCCACTGGGATTAGAATAACACGGATGTAACTGATAATGAAAGTCAATATTTGCACAGAAATGTCTTTTCTCATACTATAGAATTATTTTCCGAAATTTTTTATTTGGCATTTTTACACGTTTAGACGTTTTAGGAATCGAAAAATCACAAAATCTGTGCAGTGTCCGACTGCAGGTTACTCAGTTAGTTAGTTAGTTAGTCAGTTAGTTAAATTATTTGATTAGTCTGTATAGACATTATCTGAAGGGGGGAGGGAAATGTAAAGTATTTGGATTAGTTTTAAACTATCATTTATGATACTGATAAGAGAACTGTTAAATACAGCATGTCCACTAATCGCCCCTCCCCCCCCCCCCCCGATTTTAAAATTAAATTACTCCTAAACAAAGACAGGTAGAAGAATGAACCAAAAAGCCTGTTTATTTTGATAGCTGTAAAAATCTTTTGCATGAGAATCAGAATTACTTACATACAAGTATTGCCAACCGGTGACGCTGCAGTCATAAGGCAGAGTTTTAGGCATTTACGAATTCGCCCGTTGTTAAGAGTTATTACCTCACATCACAATCATTTCAAAATGTCTACCTTTTTCGGTGTACATATGTGGCGCAAGCGAAGAATGAAATTTTCAGTCGTCACCTATTGTAGTGTGTCAATAGAAATGCTTGCACACACAAATTAGCTGTTCAAGTCCCTCCGATGTTGTATGACTCTTCTGGAAGACAGTGTCCTTCAATGAGCCCCACAAAAAGTAGTCACAAGGGGTAAGATCGGGTGGAATATAGGGGCCAGTCCATGTCTTTTCCAATAAATGAGAGATAGTCCAAAACAATTACTCTGTTAATTGTTATCGAAATATTCCTGGTGAAAGTGAAAAATCTGAGCAGTGCGGTGTAGTTGGACTCCATTTTGCATGAACCACGCAGTTTCTGATTAAATATTACATCAACTCTTGCTCTGGATTCAGAGCGCTACTAATAGTAACATGATTTTGGCACTACAGCGCCACCTGTTGGCGTCATTTGAAACTAAATATTGAATTTGTGCATAATATTTTTATAGCTTTCAAAACAAATATGTCGTTTATTTCATTTTTCTATCTACCTTTGTTTAGAAGTAAATTAATTTTAAAATCGGGGGCCGAATAGTTGACACTCTGTTTCAACATTCTACTTTTAAAATTTCCTAAGTTATTTAAAATTTTCTTTAATATGACTTAATAAGAAAAAATTTATACAAACATATATTGTGATATATATTTGTTTTTCTTCTTAAAGAAGTCTGACCACTTTTAAAACGTTCTTTTATACTAGCAAGAACACTATTTAACATCCACATAGAGAAGTGAACATCCATCGCATTTCAAGGTTTATGTTTCTTCAAAATAACTAGAGTTTTCGTTGTAAATTTTTACTGCTTGCGAAATGTTTTTATTATTATTATTATTATTATTATTATTATTATTATTATTATTTTTATTTTTATTTTTTTTATTCTAAGTAGTTTTCTGCTGTGCTTTGCTGCTGCCAAATGAGGTATAATTGAATTTTGCATTTATTAAGAAAAAATGTCAATTTTTATTTAATTTTTCTCCGACTTCAAAAGTTGTGATTATTACTAGTATTTATGTCGATTCACAAAAGAATTTATTTTATATTTTTAGGTGCAATTTACAATTTCAGTTTATGAAAATTTTCAATTTACTTTTAGTAGTTTGAATAATAATTACAATTGCTTTTTAAGGTTGTAAACATGGGAAGACGTTCGAAGGCGACTAGCACATGTAAACCTCGCGGAGAAAAGTGACACAACTCAAAAGGTGGCAATTTTAAGTTTAAGTCACTGGAAAACGTCTATGAAGTGACCTAAGAAGAACGAAATTTATTGCATCTCGAAAATTATCCACTTGAGAGGCAGTTGTGTCAGTTTTATTACAATGTTAATCAATGGACCTAATCATTATCTTTAAGTCAATTTTCTTTTCAAATGCAGCATTTTGAGTTATATTACTTTTTTGGCTGCAGTGCGATATGCGGAAAAATAAAATAATCTGGTGTGTCACTCACACTACTTTCTCTTACCCTGAAATTTAATACTATAAATAGAGGTTGGAGATTAAGAGGTAAGATAACGAGTACTGTTATGTAAACCTATGATAAACAATTCAAATTAGGCTTAGGAACAGTTTTATACTAGTGGATCTGCAGATCAGGAGCCTCAACGTCCTATTTGCATCAGACATTTTTCAATAGGTCATTTTTATTTATTTCTTATTATATAATAGTATATATTGATTCGATCGACTTATTACCATAATCAGATACATTCCTGATCAGATACAACCCCCCGCTGTATCTCTCTTTCTATACCTATTTGTATATCATATAAAGTGTTACGGAATTGTACATAATTGCATTTATTTTTGTATAAATTTTTTCAAAGAGGCTTAGTAAGTCGATAAAATGCTAATTTTGTGCTTTTCTAGTCGTTTTAGCGTTAAAATAGCCTAATTTTTCTTTAAAAACGAATTGAAAAGCTCCAATAAAGGAAGAAATGGATTTGGCGCTAAATTTTGCGACTGTTTCCCTCCTTGGCGATTTTTTTGGCGACCTTGGCGAGAAAATCCTTATTAGGGATACACCAAATATGGAAGCTCTAATCTCATTGGCTAATGAGATACGATAATTTTCCAGAACAGTCTGTGTTCGATAGAATAGTATATAAGGAGCATTTTTTTAGCCAAGGCTTCCAATCTCAGATCTCTGTCGGTTTCGTCAAATGCTTGCTTTGCTTTGAGCCTCTTTGAATGATACTTGCTTTATGTGTTATTGCTAAACAGTTTGTACTGTTGTTTTGCTGTTAACGGCTGTTGTTTAAGCTATGTTTACTGGTTGAATTGAAGCTGATACTTGGTTTATAGACCTGTATTCTTCTGGAACTTTCTGTGAATAAATCACTGAATTTTTGCAAGTGTCGCCTTTCATTCTCGGACAACTTACAAACCCCCAAGTACGCAACAATATGCATTCTTATTAAACGACGGTCTTGTATTATTTCCCGGAAATTCATAAATACCGAATTTAATACAAAAAAAATTACATAGCATATAGGAAATATTTTGCGTAACCTTTAAACTAATTATCAATTCTATGCCCACAATTTTCAACATGAAAACAGGCTTTTAAAATTCTAATAAAATTTCATTATATTTGATGGGGTGTAACCATGTTAAAATACACTTTTAAGAAATACCGACTATACACCATAAAAGTACGAAATTCCTTTATGTATCCCGGAAAAGTAACCACAGTCATTATAAACGCCAATAATAAGAATAAATCTAATTAATTATAACTCATTAATCTTTCAAACTAATTTGACATCATTTGGATGATTACAGTACATACTCGGAATTATTTTGTGTGGTCCCATAAATTATTTAGTCTATACATAACCTTTTTTTAGAGTAAACATGATTTTAAGCATCTTTATAATGTATGTTAACTTTATTAAGTTCAATTCAGCATAAACGCATTAAAGTGCGCGCTTAAATTAAAAATTCGTCCATAGGCTCTAATGTTACGAAATTCTTTCATGTGTCTTTGTAAACGAACCATAAACATTGTATGCACCAATAAAAACTATTCAGCTTATTTTGTGTTTAAAATTAATAATTGTTCCAAATTTAACATCGTTTGGATGACTAAGTGACATTGTCAGAACACTTTTGTAAGGTCCTGTACATTAATTAGAAAGCTTAAGAGCACATATTTTCTTCAAGCAACATAAGTTTAAGCATCTTACTCACGTACTCTAGTTTCATTTTCTTCATTGCAAAGTAATGATATTAAAATGCGTTTAAACGAAATTCACCCCATACGCCGTAATATTAAGAATTTCGGCGTGTCCTTGTACACAGTTTATAAAAAATATAGCAATGAAAATTATACAGCTACTTATATGGAAAGCTGGAATGTGTGCGCAATTTGCAAGTCAATCGAAGGATTTTTGCGGCCGCTATTGCGGTACATAAAAATTCTTCCCATAGGCCGTAAGGATAAGAAAAATTTTGGCGTGTCCCTGTCAGTGGCGGATCCAGAACTTGACTTTTGGGGGGGGCTAAGATTTTTCAAAGTGTTATTCTAGACCAATAAAAAATTTACAATTGCAATATTCAATTGGGAATATCGGTGTTTTTTTTGGGGGGGGGCTTCAGCCCCCTAGCCCCCCCCCCTTAAATCCGCCACTGGTCCCTGTACACGAACAACAAAGGGAATACAAACCTAACACTATACAGCTAATTCCGTTGGGCTCGTGAATATGTGTACCAAATTGCAAGTCTATAGCGTTATTTTTGGGGCCGCTATCGCGGTACATACAAATTCTTCCCATAAGCCGTAATGATAAAAAAAACTTTGGCGTGTCCCTGTACACGAACTACAAATGGAATGCACACCCAAAACTACACAGCTAATTTCGTGGGGATCATGAACATGTGTACAAAGTTTCAAGTCAATAGCGTGGTTTTTACGGCCGCTATCGCACGACAGACAGACAGACGGACGGAACGACGGAACCCAAAATCCTTTTGAGTCTCAACCGAGGGCCTCCACTGACGTTTCGGCAAAAATTGAAGTCAATAGCTTGATTTTTGCGGCGGCTATCGCGGTACATACAGATTCTTCCCATAGGCCGTAATGATAGAAAATCTTTGGCGTGTCCCTGTACACGAACTACAAATGGAATACACACCTAAAACTATACAGCTGATTCCGTTGGGCTTATGAACATGTGTACCAAATTGCAAGTCGAAAGCGTGATTTTTGTGGCTGCTATCGCGGTACATACAAATTCCTCCCATAGGCCGTAATGATAAGAAAAACTTTGGCGTGTCCCTGTACACGAATTACAAATGGAATACACACCCAAAACTATACAGCTGATTTCGTGGGGCACATGAACACGTGTACCAAATTTCAAGTCAATAGCGCTATTTTTGCGGCCGCTATCGCGGTACATACAAGTTCCTCCCATAGGCCGTAATGATAAGAAAAACTTTGGCGTGTCCCTGTACACGAATTACAAATGGAATACACACCCAAAACTATACAGCTGATTTCGTGGGGCACATGAACACGTGTACCAAATTGCAAGTCAATAGCGTGATTTTTGTGGCCGCTATCGCGATACATACAAATTCCTCCCATAGGCCGTAAAGATAAGAAAAACTTTGGCGTGTCCCTGTATACGAACTACAAATGGAGTACATACCAAAAACTAGACAGCTGATTTCGTGGGGCTCTTGAACACGTGTACCAAATTTCAAGTCAATAGCGCTATTTTTGCGGCCGCTATCGCGCGACAGACAGACAGACAGACACAGCCCAAAACCGTTTTGAGTCTCAACAGAGGGCCTCCACTGACGTTTCGTCAATGATAATTAGTTCTGTGTGAGGGGGGCTACCGCCACCCTTAACCCGCCTTTTCATTAATGTACAAAAAACAAGCGAGTAATATTTAACTGAAAACATACATTATTTACCATATCTCTATGAGAAATTTATTTCAATTCCCGAACAGCTTTCCTGGAAATGGTAAAATATTATTAGTAAAGCACATCCACTGACAACAAATAAGTAGTGTGTTGTGACCACCACACGACTTTCTTCTATATTTTCCTATACAAATTCACTCAGTAAAAACAATTTATAAAAATTATTATTTAAAAAAATCATCTTCCATGAAAATGCACAAGGTTTCCATATTAGAGAAGTAGTATAACACTAAACATCAAAAAAAAAAAAAAAAAAAAAAAGTTAAATTTATTCTCAATATTACATTAAAAAAAAATTAATAAAAAAAAATGATAACTTTATTTTAAATTATCGCAGATCGATGGTTCAACCATTCGTTTTAAAGGTATTGGCGAGCTCTTTTGAAAGATACCCATCATGAAAATTTACTCCCTTCGAGGGGGGTCCCCCCCTAGGGGGGAGGCGAGACTCCTACATACACAAAAAAATTTTCCCAGTTTACTATCTCTAGTACACAATATATATAATCGTTTCATTTGGTTTAGTGCAGTCTATAGAAGTTAAACTCTACTTACCTGCAGTTTCCCCCATAGACGTAATGTATTAGAATTCTCTTAATTGTCCCTGTACACGAACCATTTGCTTGATCTTAACGAAAAGTTTAGTGTAGCATCCTTATATGATACACATTTAGAATACCAAATTTGAACTTTCTGCCATAATTTGTTTTTGAGATATGCTGATAACAGACAGACAGACACACAGGCAAATACACACACAGAGACATACACACAGTCCAACCGCTAAAAACATGATTTTCGTATTCAGGAGACCTCAAAATGTGTAAATATAACAAAATTTCACTTTTGAAAATTTGACCCAAATCAATACTTTCTCTACCTTATGGGTAAGAGAAAGTAAAAAACGGTCTGTGAAATCCACATACAATATATTAAAAATGTTTAAGAAATGTAAAGAACGAACTTGCAGCTATCACGGCGGATAATTAACCTTATGTGCCGTGATTAACTTTTTTTTTATCTTTCAAGAAAATTTTCTTTTTCAAGTAAATAAATAGTTTAACAGGTGGGGTGATAAAAATGTAGATACATGTTAAGGAATGCAATGGGTAAAAGGGCTTAGTAAATAATAATAGTTTCGTATATAGATAATACCTAGTGTGAATGCATCCTTTCTGTGTGTAATGGAGATAAGAATTCCATTTGGGATTTGTGAAAATAGAATTATTCTGGAAAATATGTAGAAATATCTCCCTTCGAAATTCAGAGTGTGGGAACGTGACAAGCAGTGAATAAGGATATATGAGATTCTTTGTTCCATTTTCATGAGTGAAAGCATTCAGCTCTAAAACATTCTATCATCTTAATGCATATTCTAAATTCTTAATCCACAGATGGAATGTTAAGCTTTTTTATTTGCAAAGAAGTGAGTTGGAACTTTCCGTGAAAAAACAGCTGTGAAATGCCATCGATATCTGTATTTCGTACGGCCAGTGAAAGACTGGAATTCAAAAGCTTCCTTTTTTTTTCCCTTTTTCTCTTTTTTCTTGTATCTAAGTGGAGTGAGAAACACGTTTCTCGGAAGACACATGGCGATCAGCTGTTAGTTGGGGGTATGTTCCTCTTTTCACCCTTTCTGTGACGTCAGTACAGGAATTACCATATGAGAGCTTCTGGAAGGCTGTTCCGAGATCGTACCTCGTGGTATTGCAAGGCGGTGATTTGACGTAGTGCGGTTGGTGACGTATCAAGGAAACAAGGGGGTGTGGCGATTTTTTTCCCTCCCGGTTTGGATAAAAAGAGGATAGACTTTTACTTTTTTTTTGGGAGAAGTTTGGATCTGATTTTGACTCGCTGGTTGTTGGCTGATGAGTGACGTCGTAAGATCGCTGTGTTTTGAGAAATGAAGTGGTGAGTGTATAGCGGATAGCTTGAAAAAAAGATGTAGAAGGAAGTTCGAATTTTGATTACGAAATGGAGACGTGAGGTTAGGCAGGCCTAGCTTTGAGTTGGAAAAAGTAGAAGAAAAGTAGGGGCGTTTGGGAAAAGGAATGCGTAGCCCAGTGACTAAACGTTTGGTTCCTAAAAAATGGAAAAAAACTGCCCGGGTTTTAACGAAAAGAAGCTGCTTAACAGTTGTGTCATAAGGATGGCTCTTTTCCTTGATGATTTTGGAAACTTACTCCTCCCATCTCGGCTGTACTGGGGCAGCGGAATGAACAAATGTTATGTAAGTTAAGATTTATATTTATGCCTCTAACATTTCTGTTCTTGTATCTTGTTTCGTGATGTCGAATTTATTAAGTTTCTTTTCACAAAAAGTAAACTCATTGTTTGTATGTACGGGCTAACTGTCCAGAGCAATGCTAGCTTCTTTGTCATTATGGTATATTTTTGCCATTGTTCTGCTGAAATTTAAATTAAGAAATATAGTGTAATCCTGCTTTAGTTTAATTAAAATTTGTATATTTTAGAATCAATTTTAGTATCTGTTTTTTTTTTTTTTTTTAATTGAGTGTACCTTTTGAATTTATTATCTAGAGAAACATGAAGTTTTTATTTACTTCTGTCTACGGGTATTGTCGTACCCATTTTCTGAATTAAGGGTTTCTTGCGAATTAAATTTAATAAGTAAAATGAAATTAAAAGTTGCCTTGGTTTAATTTTAGAAGATATTTTTTTTAGAACACAACGCGAATTTATCTTTATTGTTTTTTTTTTTAATTCTATACGATCAGCTTTTCTTTCTTTAAGTTACAAAGAAAATTATAATTGGAAAATTTTAATATTTTTTTATTATTAAGGAAATAATTACATTTGTTTTTATGTCGTTATTATTTATAATCTAGTAAATAATCACTACTTTATGCTTAAAGTTGAAGCCAAAGGCAACTTAAACTTAATGAATATTATTTTAAAAGTTAAATAGATTTAAATTAAAAATTAAAAAGATAGCATAAGAAAACATTATTATAACTGGCGTCGTGCCCATTTGGTAGTCAGGAGTAATTATTTGTTTCTCTCGCGGTATAATTTTGTCGCCGTGCTCATGTGTAGGGTGTATTATTAATGTATGAATTATTTTAGTGTGTAATTTTTTGTCCTTGGCAAAACTACTCAGTATTTTTTTTTTTTCTTCTCCTTTCCTTATATATATTGCTGAAAATGTTATTGGATTGATGAGATACAAATGCTGTTGACTTATAGCCAGACGTAGGGTCGACTGATGACTTGTTTTGTTTTGGTGTGATGTCTTTATGTCTGCCCTGTGGTGAGACCTTTTATGCTATTTACTTATTTATTTAAACATCTATGCTTTTTAAGTGAAAAAAAAAATTGTGTTTATGTAATGTGTGATACTGTGTTTTATAGTATACTGTATGTTTGAAAGAAGAGTTCTGGCAAAAGTGTTTAATATTTGTGATAGTAAAGAGTAAAATCATTTTTTTTTTAGTAAAAAAAATGGGATCAGGGACATATTTTATATATATATTTCTTTTTGTGGTTGAGGAATATTTTTAAATTCAAAATTTCTTTTTCTAAGTCTATTTGAAAAAAAAAAAAAAAAAAAAAACTAACTGATCTGCAGAATTTTTTTTTCAGCCCATGAATTGCAATTATTTTTTAGTGATACTCTATTTTTCGTGTGCAAAATCAAGTTTACATATCTTTAAATTTTTCTTGTGATATTCATATTTTTACTTTCATATGCATTATTTTTTTAAGTTACTTGTGTCATAAATTGAGTCATAACAAGAAGGATTTTTGGGGTTAAAATTATTTCTCGGTGTGCAAGTCAAAAATTTGGAAGTATTAGGGATAGTAATTTATTGTTTTTGCAATTTTGTTTCTTTCAAAACAACTTATGGCTGGATTTACAGGCCAAAACTTTGGGAAAAATAATTAACTTATAAAGTGTAAAATAATTTAGAGTTTTTTTAAAAAAAAAATCCTTCTTATATTTTGGCATACTATATCATTATTATATTTCTTATACATGGTGAAAAATATTTTTATACACTATATTTAATGAACACAATATTGCATTTGTTTTTCTTTCTTATATATGGTGAAAAATATTTATACACTATATTTAAAGAACACAATATTGCATTGGTTTTTCTACACATTGATAGGTATTTAGTATAAGTACGGTGTTACAATAATTTCTAGAGACAATTTGTTGTATGTTACAGACCTAGTTTCAATACACATATTTTCCATATGTTATAGGTACTTTTATGACTCAATTTAAGTAATTTTTTTTTTCTTCTCACTTTGCTTTCTATGGTGTTATATTGTATAACCTTGTTTTCTGCTCCGTATTTGTATTGGCTAGGAAATTGAGTTTGTTAGGAATAATTGTGGAAAATTTTCAGTGTCCTATTTTTTCACAAAATTGCGAAAGTGTAAATTTTATTGATTCAAGTGTAAAACCCATTCCAGTTTATACTAAACAAAAGCTTGTTTTACCCCCAAATTCGGAGACCATCATTAATGTAAAAATTAGGGATTTAAATTGTGTACAGTCTGAAAATGTTTTAATATATCCGCATAAGTTTATTGGGGAATCTGCCGTTATTAGCCACACCATCTGCCAAAATTCACCTAACAACTTAAAGGTCAAAATTTTAAACTTAAATGAATCGCCTGTCCACGTAAATAAAAATTCCCAGGTCGGTTTTCTGGAAGAAATTTTTAGTGACCAGTCTGATGAATATGTAAATTGTGCTGAGGAAGAAGAGATTGGGGAGGTAGAAAACATTAACCTTGAATGGGATACGAATTTTAAATTAGACCACTTGGATTCAGATTTAAAAGTTAAAGTAGAAAAATTTCTAAAAAACAACTCTGATGTGTTTGCGGCTTCAGTTTTAGATCTCCCTGGCTGCGACACGGTTCTACATAACATCGAGTTAGACGACAAAACTCCAGTTAGATGTACCCCATATAGAGTTCCATACAATTTGCGTAATGAATTGGACAGGCAAATTAACACCTTACTTGAAGCAAAAATTTTAGTACCATCAAATTCTCACTACGCGTCACCGGTAATTTTGGTTAAAAAGGCAGATGGGTCATTTCGTCTTGCGTGTGATTTCAGAAAATTGAATAAAAAAATTGCAAATGACAGTTATCCAATCCCGAATATAGCAGAAACCATTGACTCGCTTACTGGGGCCAAGTATTTCTCAACCATGGACCTCACCAGTGGTTTCCTTCAACAAAAAATTCCTCCCGAACAACAACATCTCACAGCAATTGTGACCCACGACAAGCTTTTACAATGGACCGGAAGTCCATTTGGTCTGAAGTCATCCCCCGCTGCATTTCAAAGGTTAATGAATGTCGTGTTAAGTGGGTTGTCAGATCTGAATATACTTATTTACATTGATGACATTTGCGTGTCATCTAAAGACATTGATTCGCATTTCCAAAAATTAGAAATTGTATTCAATAGGTTAAGGCAACACAATCTAAAACTGAAACCGTCTAAATGCCATTTTTTTAAATCAGAGATTACTTTTCTCGGTTTCCAAATTAGCGACGGAGAAATTTTTCCAGCCAAAAAGAATGTTGAAGTCATAGAGAAAATCAAACGTCCTGCAAATAGGAAACAAGATCGATCTTTTCTTGGGTCAGTGGGTTTCTACAGGCGTCACATTTGTGACTACTCTAAACGGCCAATTACACTCACTAATCTAACAAAGGAAAAAAATAAATTCGTTTGGTCACAAAAGGCTGAGGATGAATTTCAGGATTTAAAGCATGAACTAATGAGAATCCCCTCTTTAAAATTACCCGATATGTCCAAAGACTTCATTATTTACACAGACAGCTCTGCTGTTGCTTTGGGAGCGGTTTTATGCCAACCAGACGAGGAAAATTTTCCGTATCCTGTAGCTTTCGCTAGTCGGAAACTGAAGGAGGTGGAATCGAGATATTCGGCGACCGAGCGTGAGTTACTAGCTTTAGTCTGGGCTGTGCAGTACTTTAAATGTTACATCTTTAATAGAAAATTCATTATATACACGGACCATGCTGCCCTTACACACGCTTTAAAACTCAAGGACCTCACTTCTAGGGATTGCGCGGTGGTTATGTGCTCTTAGCGATTTTGACTTTGTTTCTCGGTATATTAAAGGGAAGTACAATTCGGTGGCGGATTTTCTGTCGAGGTTTGTTGAGCATACTATAGAGGTTACTAATAATGAAAGTGTGGAAAACTGTTTTGTGACCGAGAGGGCTACTCAGGAGATTCACGTTGATGATAGGTGCGAGTTGTTAAAAGATATCCAGTTTGCTCAAAGCAATGACCAATTTTGTAAATATGTAAATAATAGAATTTGTAAAGAATTACCAATCAATCCTAAAGGTTATAATTTTTTTGTAAAAAATGAGGTGTTGATGTGCAAAAGGGTGAGTCCAAAGTCCAGGAAGGAAGCAGGTGAAAAAATAGTGGTGCCGAAGGCTCTGGTTCCTACAATTTTTAGGCTAACGCATGAATCTAATGTTGCGTGTCATGCAGGTTTTTTTAAGACTTTCCATCGCATTAAGGAAAATTACTATTGGCGGGGTATGTTTGCGGATGTAAAAAGACTTGTGGCCTCTTGCCAGTCTTGTCTGGAGTTCAGGGCCCATAAACCCAAGAGGTTGGCTGAACTTCAGAGGTTGGAGATCCCAGAGTCCCCTTTTTCGACAATTCATTCGGATATTTGTGGGCCTTATCCCACTACCGAAAAGGGGAATAAATTTATTATTGCCTTCATTGATAGTTTTACTAAGTGGTGTGAAGCCTTTGCAGTACCCAATATAACATCGGATACGATAGCTGATGCATTGGCAGAATTTGTATGTAGGCATGGGACTCCTGAGAAAATAATTACTGATCGAGGAAAAAATTATATGAGTGAAGCAATTGAGCAGGTGTATGCCCGGTTAGGAATCTCGCACGTACATACCACAAGTTTCCACCCTAGCTCAAATGCGAAAGTAGAACGTAACCACGCCCCTATGAATAGTGCCCTGGCACATCTGGTCAACAGTCACCATAATGATTGGGACGAGAAGTTAAAATTTGGTTTGTTGGCGCTCCACTCCAGTGTGCACTCAACTATAAATGAGACTCCTTTTTTTGTGACTCATGGCAGGGACATGAGGCTACCTTATAATACCCTTCAGACTAGTGTACCTCTGAACTATAATGATTGCCCCTCCTATTGTGACCAATTAATTCCCGCGTTGCAACAAGTCTTTTCACAAACTAAACTGTTCTTAGAGCAAGCTGCTGACAAACAAGAGAAGCTTCGTAGTAAAATTGCTGTAGATAAAAAATAAAAGTGGGTAGCCTGGTCATGCTGTTTACTCCTACCATAAAACCGGGTTTATGCAAGAAATTTAACAAAGTCAATAGGGGTCCTTTCCGGGTGATTCGTAAGCTGGGGGAGGTAAATTTTGAAATTCAGGAATTGCGTAACAATAAGAATGTCCAAATAGTGCATGTGGATAGGCTAACAAAAATTATTAATAAACCAGTCTTCCCTGAATTTATGAGAGATAACAGTACTGAACAGGATAGTGGGGTAACTCCATCTATTGTAGAGAACTCCGGTGAGAAAGAGGGTTTTGTAGATCGTTATGAGTTGCGTAGACGGGAGAGGTTGGAGAAAAGAAAGAAACGGCAAGTGTTTGCCGCTAGTGCGGTTGAGGACAACTTGTTGGGGGTTAGCCTAGATAATCAACTACAGAATTTCACAACCAAGGTTGATGGCGTAGTGACGGACAAGGCTGGCAGTTCTCGTGAGCATGTTGACGCACAGGTGTCCCAAGCTAGTCTCTCTTCGCTTGATGGTCCCAGGGCCGTGTCACCAACAGTGAGCAAGGCAGAAGAAAATAGTTTTCAACAAAGGGGGGTAGGTGCTCGTAACACAGTACCGGTAGCAATTCACTCTTATAACCTTCGCCCTAGAAATAGGCAAAATTTGTAAATATAATTTTTTTTTTTTGTAAATAGTTGTATATTTGTTTGAATATTTTGCATATTATTTTTTTTTTAATGTAGTATAACTTGTAGCCTTAATCCTTTCAAAAAGATGATATCAGTGGGAAATATTCGTGTAAAAGGTTTTGGGGGGTAAAATATTGGTCCCTAAAGCTATTGAGCGGGCGGTCAAAAGTTCTTCTTCCTTTGCCCTGTATATGAGTAAGGTTCGGCTGGCCTCGGTTAATGTTAAAAAAAAAATTAGTGTAAAAATAGAAAAAAGAAAAAAAAAAAAAAAAATTAAAAAATTGTATAATCGGGTCATACTTGCACTTAGATAATTAATAATCTTATGTGATGTATTTTGTTTTAATGTATTTCTGGGCGCACAATTTATTTCGTTGAAATATTGACTTGAGTATTACTTTGGGCCATTCAAAATGTTTGTATTATTAGATATTATCTCGGTGCTAGTCAATACTTTTAGGTAGCTATGCAAGGTGTTGTTAGGTTGATGAGCAAAAAGCAAGGTTGCTCCAAAGTTGTAAAATTTTGTATTTAATGCTAGTATGTGTCATCTGCTCAAGACTGTGTATTTCAAGAGACTGTATTATATAATTCCACACATTCTGATATGATACTACGTTGAATAGTATGAACGATTATTGTGAACTGTTAAAAAATATGTATGAACTTTCGTATGGTAATCAAAAGTTATGAACTTTATCACAAAATTATAAAGACTTTTGCGTCCATTAATGAACATTAGTAATTCACATTACATCAATAGGTTTGCCAAGAAATTTTTTTTTGCCCTTTGTAATATTCCCTTTTTTTTTTTTTTCAAAACTGCGGGTTGAAAATTAGTTTGAAAGTATGGTATTAAAAACAATTGTATGTTTCTATATTAAATGTTCAATCATGTGAAAAAGTTAGGAAGATTTCATTTTTGCTTGTATATGTATCATGTAAATAGCTGTGGTAGTTCAGTCGAGGTGGAGGTTTTTTCAAAAACAAGATGAGCCAACCCGATGTTTGTCCCTTTATTTTGGTTTAAAAAAAAAAAAAAAAATTGGTACAAAGAGTATGCCTGTTATCAGCAAACCTTATGTCGGACAAAACAAAATTAAAATTTTTATCTACCCTTTCTGGCGTGCGTCAGTTTGTTGTGAGTCTTCAAATCCAGGTGTCGTTAGCGGTGCTTGTGCTAGGTCTGAAATGGATGTGAGGCGGATGGGTATTCAGTAAATATTGATCTGTAGTGCCTTTAGTATCTTAATAGTAATTTTTTTTAAGTTGGTAATCTTTATACTGCAATAGTGTAGCTTGTGTGTTCATGCTGTCCTGGTAATGGTAGGGTGTGTGGGAAGAGCGATCGGCTTTCCACTAGAGATGAGACGGGCTCAGCCCGAGCCCGTAAGCCCGAGCCCGAGCCCGTAAGCCCGAGCCCGAGCCCGAGCCCGATCGGGCTCAAATCTTACGCAAGTCTTCGGGCTCCGGGCGGGCTCGGATTCGAGCTAAAAGTTCCGTTTATTTTATTCTTCACTAACTGGAAAATGTAAAAAAAAAAAAAAAAAAAAAAAAACGAAATTTTATTCATTTTGAGAGCACCTTTAGTAATGTCATAATAGTCATGATAGGTTATAAATCACAAAATAATCTTGCAAACCTTAGTAGATTTGACTTTCCTTTTTCTAAATAGAACTCTTTTTTCAACGGAATGCATATTATGTCATAGTGTTATACAGTAATCCTTCCTCCTTCGTTATATCGGGCCTCATTATATCACTCATTCGGATAATTTTTTTCCCCCGATAGGCGCGTTATAAACAATGGGCTGCACTCTAAATATCTATTATATAAATATGTACATGTATACAGAGACACAGACATTATAAATTGTTATAATAACATTTATAGTTATTTAAATTGAGGATTGATAACAAGAAAATTAATTCGAAAATGAAAACGGTATTTAATTTTACTATTGTGTATGCGTTGCATAGCGTACCACTTTCAATATCGGGCTCGGGCGGGCTCGGGCTCTGATCACACAAAATTTTTCGGGCTCGGGCGGGCTCAGTTCAAAAATGTTTCGGGCCCGGGCGGGCTCGGATTGCCAAAATAGAGCCCGAACTCACCTCTACTTTCCACAGGCTCGGCAGGAACTGGTGGTTAGAGGTTCGCATTTCTCGGGTCGATGTTTGATCTGTGGCGATGTGAGTTCTAGTTGCGGGTTGCTGGCTGTTTCTAGGTTGGTTCGTTGCAACTGTGGTTTCTATTATTTTCAATTACAAAAAAAATAAATAATAAAATAAAATAAATAAATAAATAAAAGTAAAATTATTTAAAAACAACTGGTAGTTTAAAGCTCGCATTTAAAAATTCTCGTCTCTTGTTGAATACTTAGACGCTGGTATAATATGTGGTGTTTCTGGATGTGTCTGATTTATTTAATTTTTTTTTTTCTGTGACGGGAGGGTAGTCATCACGGCAGATAATTAACCTTATGTGCCGTGATTAACTTTTTTTCCTCTTTCAAGAAAATTTTCTTTTTCAAGTAAATAAATAGTTTAACAGGTGGGGTGATAAAAATGTAGATACATGTTAAGGAATGCAATGGGTAAAAGGGCTTAGTAAATAATAATAGTTTCGTATATAGATAATACCTAGTGTGAATGCATCCTTTCTGTGTGTAATCGAGATAAGAATTCCATTTGGGATTTGTGAAAATAGAATTATTCTGGAAAATATGTAGGAATATCTCCCTTCGAAATTCAGAGTGTGGGAACGTGACAAGCAGTGAATAAGGATATATGAGATTCTTTGTTCCATTTTCATGAGTGAAAGCATTCAGCTCTAAAATATTCTATCATCTTAATGCGTATTCTAAATTCTTAATCCACAGATGGAATGTTAAGCTTTCTTATTCGCAAAGAAGTGAGTTGGAACTTTCCGTGAAAAAACAGCTATGAAATGCCATCGATATCTGTAATTCGTACGGCCAGTGAAAGACTGGAATTCAAAAGCTTCCTTTTTTTCCCCTTTTTCTCTTTTTTCTTGTATCTAAGTGGAGTGAGAAACACGTTTCTCGGAAGACACATGGCGATCAGCTGTTAGTTGGGGGTATGTTCCTCTTTTCACCCTTTCTGTGACGTCAGTACAGGAATTACCATATGAGAACTTCTGGAAGGCTGTTCCGAGATCGTACCTCGTGGTATTGCAAGGCGGTGATTTGACGTAGTGCGGTTGGTGACGTATCAAGGAAAGAAGGGGGTGTGGCGATTTTTTCCCTCCCGGTTTGGATAAAAAGAGGATAGACTTTTACTTTTTTTTTGGGAGAAGTTTGAATCTGATTTTGACTCGCTGGTTGTTGGCTGATGAGTGACGTCGTAAGATCGCTGTGTTTTGAGAATTGAAGTGGTGAGTGTATAGCGGATAGCTTGAAAAAATGATGTAGAAGGAAGTTCGAATTTGATTAGGAAATGGAGACGTGAGGTTAGGCAGGCCTTGCTTTGAGTTGGAAAAAGAAGAAGAAAAGTAGGGACGTTTTGGAAAAGGAATGCGTAGCCGAGTGACTAAACGTTTGGTTCCTAAAAAATGGAAAAAAACTGCCCGGGTTTTAACGAAAAGAAGCTGCTTATCAGTTGTGTCCTAAGGATGGCTCTTTTCCTTGATGATTTTGGAAACTTACCCCTCCCATCTCGGCTGTACTGGGGCAGCGGAATGAACAAATGTTATGTAAGTTAAGATTTATATTTATGCCTCTAACATTTCTGTTCTTGTATCTTGTTTCGTGATGTCGAATTTATTAAGTTTCTTTTCACAAAAAGTAAACTCATTGTTTGTATGTACGGGCTGACTGTCCAGAGCAATGCTAGCTTCTTTGTCATTATGGTATATTTTTGCCATTGTTCTGCTGAAATTTAAATTAAGAAATATAGTGTAATCCTGCTTTAGTTTAATTAAAATTTGTATATTTTAGAATCAATTTTAGTATCTGTTTTTTTTTTTTTTTTTTTTTTTTTTTAATGAGTGTACCTTTTGAATTTTCTATCTAGAGAAACATGAAGTTTTTATTTACTTCTGTGTATGGGTATTGTCGTACCCATTTTTTGAATTAAGGGTTTCTTGCGAATTAAATTTAATAAGTAAAATGAAAGTAAAAGTTGCCTTGGTTAAATTTTAGAAGATATTTTTTTTTAGAACACAACGCGAATTTATCTTTATTGTTTTTTTTAATTCTATACGATCAGCTTTTCTTTCTTTCAGTTACAAAGAAAATTATAATTGGAAAATTTAAATATTTTTTTATTATTAAGGAAATAATTACATTTGTTTTTATGTCGTTATTATTTAAAATCTAGTAAATAATCACTACTTTATGCTTAAAGTTGAAGCCAAAGGCAACTTAAACTTAATGAATATTATTTTAAAAGTTAAATAGATTTAAATTAAAAATTAAAAAGATAGCATAAGAAAACATTATTATACAGCATTCGTAATCAAAAATCCTGTGAAGCACGTAATATAAGATTATCCAGCATAAGAGTATCAGTAAATAAAGGAAATATAAACTTTCAAAGAGCCGTGGCTTAAAAAGAAGTAACAGTTTTCTGTAATCCATAATAAGTTATCAAATGAGACTCTATCGAGAAAGTTACAGCCTATAACAGACATAGAAATTATATAATGATAAACGTACCTTATTTAGATCCTAACCTAATGATATTATAATAGCACCTTCTTTAGACCAAATCCTTCAAATGAAAAAAAAAAAAAAAAGGTGTGGTATTTAAATCTGAGCATCCGTTAAAAAGTTACAGATGAAAAAATACTCACCCTCTCCTCCATCAGAAACAAAGTAAATAAATAAATAAATAAATCAGACAGATTCTCAGACATCTTTTGTTTGGATTATAAAGACTTTATAATGGGATGTTCTTTAGGCCTAGATTTTTCCAACAATAATCATTGTATCCCAAAAAAATTAAATATGTTTGCCAGATAATTTTGCAATTTTTCTTTCACCAAGGACGTCAGATAACAGCATATTCACCAACTTTTGCTGCTTACGAAATCTTATTTGTTTTCTTGAATCAAAGTAGTTTTCGGCTGCGTTTTGCAGGTGACAATGTGAGATGTGTATTTTGAATAGGGTTTGATTTTTGTATTCAGTAAAGGTATCAATTTTTATTTAATTTTGCGCCGACTTCAAAAGTTATCATTATTTGTAGTGTTATAGGTTGTTTGGCGAAGGAAATTATTTTATACTTTTAGGCGCAATTTACAGTTCCATTTTCTGCCAATTTTCTTTCATTTTTAGTTGTTTGAATAAGAGTTCCTTTTTGGAGTCGGTTCTATTTTTTTACAAAAAGATTTTATTTTTCTCTTTTCAGTGAAAACTTATTTCTATAGCAGAGCATCAGAAGACGTTCGACGGAAGTTTCAAAAATCACAACTTCCCAGAAAAGTGACATTACTCAGAAAATGGTTCATGCCACTGAAAAATACATGAAATGCACCCAATGTGAACAAAAAAGTTACATCTCCATCTAGAAAGTTATCTACTCGAGAGACAGTTGTGCCAGTTTTATTCTAGTCATGTTATTTTTAAGTTGATTTCTCTCAAATGCTGCATTTTTAAGTTGTGTCACTTTTCTTGCCTTTATCGGATATGAGCAAAAAACTATCTATTGAACGAACATACTTTAAATTAAAAAGTTTTTAGAAATGTAAAGAACGGATACACTGTATTCGTAACCGAAAATTCTGTTAGGCATATATATTGAACTTTACAGTGAATACGTGTCACCCGCTGCGCTAGAAATTGCGCAGCGTAAAGTTCAAGCAAAGAGCAAAATATGCATTGCAGCTGACGGACAGAAGTTTCAACATCGAAACTTACATACTGCTTTTACCAGTGTAGCTGCATGAGTTCAGCAGTTAGAGTGAGAACAGACTTTTGTGAGTATCCTGTAATTTGTTTATATCTTAATGAAATCATAATGAAACCTATTTCAGGCCAAGATCATTACGACAACAAAAAAAGTATTAAAATTAAATCATCTCTTACGAAGTTATAAGCTAACAAATTTCAACAACTACAACCAGAAACATGGTTTGTATTGAGAACCTCTGCCTTTATGAAGCCGGTTTAAAACGTCTAATCGATGTGACCGCTTGCAATAACCATACTTTGAATTTTACATAGCATAAATGTCACCCGCTACGCTACAACATATGCAATGTCGTTCAAGTGTGCACAAAATTAGAAATTGTGATCAAACAAATGCATGTTTTAAGCGTTCTATTTTTAGCAATAATGTCTAAAAACTGTCTTTTCGTAGTAAATCGATGATGCTCTACAACTTCGTAATTAACTTTTCTCCCATCTTGAACCGTTTTTGTGGTAGAAGCGCTAATTCCGCTATTTTTCACCAGATGGCGCTTTATTTTCTTTAGATAGTAAAGATGTTATAATGGGACCTACTTCAGACCAAGATCTCTACAACAAAACAAAAGTATCAAGTAACCGTATTTTGAACTATGTATTGTGTGTCTCACCAGCTACGCTACAACGTGAGCAATGTAGTTCAAGTGTGTATAGTGTAAGAAATTGCGAACAAAAATATGCGCGTTTTTAGCCTTGTATTTTTAGCATCAATGTCAAAACTATCTTTTCGTACTAAATTGATGATGATCTGCAATTTTGTAATTCACTTTTTCTCCCAGTCTTTGACCGTTTCCGAGATAGGAACGTTAGCTAGAGCATGAATGTCTAAACTATCTTTTTGTACTAAATCGGTGATACTCTTCAGCTTTGTAATTCACTTTTTCTCTAGAACCGTTTTCGAGATAGGAACACTAACTCCGCTATTTTCCACCAGGTGGCGCTGCAAGCGGTTTAACCTTGTACTGCATGGCCACTTTGCTATACTTACATACCATTTTTTACACTATAGCTGCAGCAGTTTAGCAGTTAAAAGAGTTGGGACTGATTTTTTTGGGCACCCTGTATTTTCTTTAGATCGTAAAGATATTACAATGGGACCTATTTTAGACCAAGACCTTTTCAACAAAACAAAAAGTATCAAAATCGGAGCATCCGTTCAGAAGTTATGAGCTAAAAAACATAAAAAAAACATACGGTTTGAATTGAGAACCTTCCTTCTTTTTTGAAGTCGGTTAAAAAACATCAAATTTTGGACATCCGTAATGGAATTATAGGTGGTGAAAACCAAAAACAGAAAAAAAAAAAAAAAAAAAAAACCTTGGGGCAGACAGACAAACATCTTTTGTTTAAATCCTATTGATTTCATTAAGAAATTTTCTCAGGTCAAGCATTTTCCAACAAATAAAAGTACCAAAATTGGAGCGTTCGCTAAAAAGTTATAGAGGGCAAAAAACTGTAAAATTGACCGACAGACACTAGTACAGGGTGCTCACTAAAGTCCATTATCCCCTCTTAACTACTGAGCAGCTGTAGCTGTAATTATAAAAGTGGTATATAGGAAGAGAAACGTGACTATGTGCAACTAAATGTGACCGCGTACCGCGCCACCTTGTGGAAAACGGTGGAATTAGCGTCCTACCTCTAAAAGGATGTGAGATAGAAGGAAAAAAAAAGAATTACAAAGTTTTATAGCATCACGATTTAGTACAAACACACACTTTATCGATATGAATACTAAAATCAGAATGCTTAACCTTTAGAAAACGGGGAAGGATAGCCTAACAACTTGCTCTGCATACGGGGAAACTCAAGCAACTTTTACCCCCTTTACTAATGGTCATCGCGGCAGGTGTTGATCATTAGCACACACTCAACTCATTTTTAAGTCGCGGTAGGCCAGAAGAGGGATTTTAATTTCCCTGTGCAGGAAGATAAGAAGAGTTCACATGTCAGGGAAAACATTTCTTGTTTATAAATAATGTTTCTCTTATACTTGATGGAGATAAATATATACTTGTACAGATTTAATGGCATTAAAATAAGTGATAACATTTTTCAGGAATCAAATTATCTTTTTCGAAAATAATTGGAAATTTTTGTCATTAGCAAAGCAATTAAAAGCTCACTTTTTAAAAAGCGAAGTGACAGGAATAATCTCATAATTATAAATAAATTTAGTGCTTTTTACCCGATCCAGATAAAGTAGAAATATTTGTTAATGCTTCTGAATAAATAAATAAATAAATAAATAAATAAAAATATGAAAAATTAAAGAATTTAAAAGCTATTAAAAACGCATGCTTTCTTTTAATAAGCAGGATTCAGATTTTATACAAAATAAGTATAAACTTAAAAACACGCAAATTTAAATTAAAATGAACTGAATTAAGGAAAACTTCTTCTTATGAAATATTTTATGTATTTCTTAAATTATTAAATATGAATTAGGTAGATATATGATTAAATGTTGAAAATTAGCATTATTTCAGTGGAGATTTTTATTTAAATTTTGCTGATATTTTCCAGTACTTCCAAAAATACAATAATAATAAATTAAATTTATTTAGGTCCACAAAAATATATTTAGACGCAATGCTTTTTTCTGTTCTAATTGTTCTTTGTATATATGCTGAAAATTATTATTTTTTGCGATTTTGTCCAAGTAATAAAATACACAAGAATGGAATTTTTTAATACTTTTTGTTTGCTTGTATGGGTTAGTATAATGGGTTAGTATAATTTTTAAATGTCACTTATGGTAGTGGTCAGAAACTATTGAATACTAATGTTTTACTAATGGAAACTGTATTAAGTTAATCTAAATTTAAGACTTTCTTCAAATGGTAGAATAGGGCAAATTTCACATAAACGTGCATTATGAGAGGTGTTTCCTTCGTAAATAACTCGAATTAGTTTTTAAATATTATTTATGAGAGTGGTCAGAATCTGTTGTATATCAACATTCTACTGTGAAAATTTAATTAAATTATTCTGAAAATATTTTTTTCCGAATGGTAGAATAGGGCGAAATTTCACATAAACATGCATTATGACGATTCTATTTCTCGTAAATAACTCGGGTTGGTTTAAAATTATTATTTATAAAAGTGAAATGACCATTAACTATTATTATATCTGTAGGAACTTAACTACAAATAACTAATTTTCGACGGACCATCTTCGTTGTTTTAATATTTTTAATTTGTACGATCACATACATCAAGTATTTACACTATTTACAACGAAGAATAAGATTTATAATAGGTAGAACATAAAATAATAATTGTGGGCGTCAATAAATTTAAAGTTCTTTGCCCACGTCCATTGTACTTGGCTTCTCATAGCCTTCTGCCCGGTGATCCGCGACGGGGTGGCGCGCATGCGTCAACATCCCGCCCGGCCTTGCTATGTTGTCATGCAAGAACTTACAATATTTTTTTTTTTGCAAAACTTCAATTTTACAATTTCACATAACATAAATAGATAAAATAATAACAAATAAATGAATGTAACATAATATCACTATTTCGCACAACACATAGAATTAGAAAAAAGATTAACTGATTATAATAAACAGAAATTTTCATAATTAACTAACAAATTTAGAGTAATATATATAATACAGTAAATTAATATAATAAATGTTCATATTCATTTTTACTCCTCGATAGGCAGCACACACAATCTGGAGATGGATCTTTTGTAAATCCCTTTGGTAGTTTTTATATCTACCAATCTAACTTTATTATCCTGACCAGGATATAGCTTTATTACACGCCCTAAAAACCACTTGCATGGTGGAAGATTTTCTTCCCTGACTTCCCTGACATGTCTCCGATTTTTAAATTTTCTTTATCAATTATCCATTTTCTGCGCTGTTGTAAGTTATTCAAGTAAGAAAGACTCCATCTTTTCCAGATTGCCTGAACTGACTTCGTAATATTTTGCCAAGCACTTAGGCGATTTTTCTCAACATTTAAAGAAGGTTCAACAACAGCCGTTATTGGCCTTCCAATAAGAAAATGGGCTGGAGTTAAAACCTCTAAATCTTCAATACTTGAAGTTAGCGGAGTCAGTGGTCTCGAGTTCAAGATCGCTTCCACTTGAGTAACAAGTGTAAGCATTTCTTCAAATGTAAATTTTGAATTACCCGCTATGCGTTTAAAATGGTATTTAAACGCTTTGATATTTGCTTCCCATAGACCACCCCAATTTGGACTCCTTGGAGGAATAAAAACCCATTCTATTTTTTCCTCTGCAAAAAAATTGAATAAGGATTCTTCCTTATCTCTTACCAATTTATACAAGGCATTTAGTTCCCTGTTGGCAACTACCATATTGGTCCCATTATCCGAAAATATTTTATGACACTTGCCCCTTCTCGAAATAAATCTTTTTAACACAGCTATCAGAGCTTGTGAAGTTAAATCACTAACAAGTTCAAGATGTATAGCCTTTGTTACTAGACAAATGAAAATACAAACATAAATTTTGATTTCTGGACCCTTCCTTCCATATTTATTTTTGATTAAAAAGGGTCCAGACAAATCTACTCCAGTTGAATTAAATGTTTTATCTAGCGTTATTCTTTGTTTTGGCAAGTTTCCCATTTTTTGTACACATACTTTCGGATTTGCTTTAAAACAGACTAAACATCTGTGCACAATTTTTTTACAAAGATTTCTCCCATGAATGGGCCAATATTTTTGCCTAACCTGAAACAGAAGATGTTGGGGACCAATATGAAAATATTTTTCATGATAATATTTTACAATTAATTCCGTTAATTTATTTTTTGAAGGAAGTACATAAGGATGCTTAATCGAATAAGATAACTGCGAATTTTGCAGTCTCCCCCCTACCCTTATTAAACCATTGTCATCCAAAAATGGGGATAAATTAAAAATTTTACTCTTATGTGATACATTACCGCCACTTTTCAAGGCAGATATTTCAGTATGAAATTCCTCCTCCTGCAGCTGTTTCAGTAGGAAGTCTTCTGCCTTTGTCAGCTCTTCAGGCATCAGCGGTCCTTTCTTCTTTTCTAAAGGATTTCTTAGATTGTGAAGAAACCTGAAAAGAAAACTACATATACGTAATATTTTTAAAAATTTATTACTACGATTAATCAGATAGTTCAAAATAGTAAAGTCCTTTTTCAAATTTAGAGTCACTGCATTTTCAGATTTTAATTCAGGAGTGTAGTCTTCCTCATTTAGTTCTGAAAAGTCAATAAAAGATTGTTTGTTTTTCGGAAATTCAGGATCTTTCAGAAATTCAGCACCTGTCCACCATGTGGCGCTGGTTGTTAGGCTTTCAGCAGTAATCCCTCGGGACAACAGGTCAGCAGGATTTTCTTTACTTGCACAATGGAACCAAGAGTTAGGGTTTGTCAGGCTGGCAATTTCTTGAACACGGTTGGCGACAAACTGCTTCCATCGGGTTTTAGTACCCTTTATCCAGAAAAGCACTATCTGCGAATCAGTCCAGTGATATTCAACAGAAGGTCTTTTAAGGTTTACAGTATTTTTCACTTTGGTGATCAGACGAGCTGCGACCAGGGCACCCAATAATTCAAGGCGAGGTAGTGTAACACCGCTGAGGGGAGCTACACGGCTCTTGGAAGTCAAAAGTTTTACTGAAATACCATTTTTTGATTTTGTTCGTACATAAATGGCAGCGCCATATGCTTTTTTGCTAGCATCGCAAAAACTATGTAATTCAACTACATCTTCTGGGGAAGTGGCATCAAGGACGAATCTAGGAACTTCAAGCTCTTTTAACAAGGGTAATTCCGAACACCATTTCATCCACTCTTTTTCGATATTTGGTGATAATGATTCATCCCATTTGGTTTTAGTTGTCCAGATATCTTGAATGATAATTTTTGCCCTGACAGTGAATGGAGAAATTAACCCTAAGGGGTCGAAAATTCTCCCTACGGCTTGAAGAATGGTACGTTTTGTAATTTTATTTATGGATATAAAGTTCAACAAACTCTTGATATCTACAATCAAATTATCTTTATTAGTATCCCAAGATAGTCCCAAGATCTTTGTCTGATTTATACCTAAGCTGATGGTAGATTCTACAGGGTATGTATCAAATTTTTCGCTTTTCCACTGCTCTGTTAATTCGGTATCGTTACTTATCCATTTTCTAAGGGACATTCCTGCGGCTTCCATAATATATTTTGCACTTCGTGATAATTCAAGTGCTTCGTTAAAATCATTACCTCCAGAAATTAAGTCGTCTACGTAAAAACATTTATCTAAAAGTCGAACAGTAGCGGGAAATTCTTCTCTATACTTCTCAATGTGATGTCTAATAGTAGCAGCGAGTAAGAATGGACTTGAACACACCCCAAAATTAACTCGATTGAAACGATAAATCTGTAATTTGGGTTTTTTGTGTGCATGCGGTTCTTCATCACTCCAGAAAAAACGAACAGCGTCTTTATGTTCATCAGCGAGACAGATTTGTAGAAAGGCTTGTTTAATATCAGAACAAAAAGCTATTTTGTTTAATCTAAAATTAATTAAAACATCCAAAAGATTCGGATTTAAATTTATCCCCTGCCATAGGCAATCATTCAGTGACAACTGATTATTTTGATGACTCCCTACATCAAATACGATTCTTGTTTTGGATGTTAAGCGACCTTCCTTTCTTACTGCCTGATGAGGCAAATAATAAATAGGTTTGTTTAAATTATTTTCTGCTGTACTGGGTTCAACTATTTCTATTATTTTTTGATTTACGTAATCACGAATAATCTCTCTATACTGTTCATATAATTCTCTATCATATTTAAAACGTCTCCATAAACTTAAAAATCGTTGTTTCGCTAACGTGTAATTATCGGAAAGTTCATTATAGGGTCTTCTAAAGGGCAAGTGTACAACGTAGCGTTTGTTTTTAAACTGAATCGTTTCATTAAAAATTTCTATAGCTTTATCACTTTCTTTTTGAATTGGATCGTCTCTTATTCCAATGCTCTCTAGATCGAAAAAGAGTTTAAGAGTGCTACTAAGGGAATCGTCTGACAAAACGAAACACTGTTTCGAATTATTCAGTTCTGTTTCTTCAACCTTTCCACACGCTAGCCATCCAAATTCGGTTTCCTTAAAAAACAAATCGTCATTTATTTTATAAGTATTATCCTTTAAAACTTTGAATAATATATCTGCACTGATTAACGCTTCTATTTCATTCGGTTCAAAAAATGTCTCGTCACTCAATTTCAAAAATTCTGGAATTTTTATGTCTGAAATGTTTAATTTATTGCATGGTGTAAGCCCAGTTATTTTATCTACAATCAAAAATTCTACTGGTTCACTAAAAGAACAATCTTCATTTGAAATAAAGGTATCTAATTTCCACTTAATATTTTGGGTCAATCCATTCAAACCTGAAACTGGAGTTTTTATTTTTTCTCTTTTAATTCCTAAACATTCACTCATCTTTTCAGTTAATACGCACACATTTGAAGCGGAATCCAGAACGCATCTTATTTTTATTCTTTTTTTGTTTTCGCATCGAACATAAATATAAGCTGTGGAAAACAGAATACTTTTTCTATTTTCTTTTAAATATCTGCTATTATTACTCAAAACGGAAGCATTTAATTGCGCAACCCGTTTGTCTATATCTGGTAAGTTGGATTTGGATGAATTTATTCCATCTGCGTCTGGAACCGGGGTTTTGGCGCCAGAAGAAAAACATATTAATCTGTTGTGCTTCATTCCGCAGGTGCATTTGAATTTCGATAAGCAATCATTTTTCTTATGGTTTTGCCTAAAACAAACCTCACAAAGCTTGTGAAGGCGTATTATACTTAATCTTTCGTTAATGTTTAATTTCAAAAATGCATCACATTTATAAATAGGGTGATAAGTATTTTTACAAACAACACAATTTTTGTTTTTATTTTCATGCATTAAAAGAGTTTTAGATTTGTTAATAGCCGGAAAGTTTTTGTTAGTATTTTTATTTCCGCTAGTCATATTCGTTCTATTAATAGATAATAAAACTGATTCTCGTTGTTCCAAAAATTTGATAAATTCTTCAAAGGTGGGAACATTTTTTGATTTATGGGATAACTCAAAATTCTTTCTAGATTCTCTGTCTAACTTTGCTACGAGAATATTTACAATGAAAACATCTGATAATTTATTTTGCTCATATTTAAGAACTTTCAAGGCACGCAGATTTTTCTGAATGCAATCAATCATGTTTCTTATCTCTTTGGGATTTTCAGTTTGAATTTTCTCAAAATTCAGAATATTTTGTACATGAATATCAACAATTAATCGCTCGTTATCATAGCGATTTTCTAATGCATTATATAATGATTCAAATGTATCAAAATTACTAACTAGATTTTTAGCGTCATATTTGAGACAAGATCTAAGATAATATAATTTCTGCGACTGATTAATATGAACATTATTGGTTATTAAATCATCAAATTGTTCTTTAAAAGAACTGAATTCCTCTTATTTTCCTGAAAATTCAGGTAATACTAAAGGAGGAATTTGAGTTTTAATTTCAAAGTTATCTTGAGATGCATTTTCAGTCGCATTTATTTTTTTATGAGAATCAAATTTCTTATAAGAATTAATAAGAGTATTAATTCTTACCTCTAATTTTTCCAGACGTTCTTCACATGAGTCAAGGTCGTCATCTATGGTTGCTTGTTCAGCATCTTTCAAGTCTTGAATTTCGTAGTATTTTTGTCGTAATTCATCGATTTTTGTTTGTAGCAGTTCTATGTTCTTTAATTTCACTTTTAGTTCCACTACATCTATATCGTAATTTTCGGCATTCGTGCCTTCTACATAGTTTTCAATTCTAGTTATCTTCCCTTTCAAGGAAGATTTCAATTTATTATTTTTATCCATAAGTCGCTTATTACAAGCTCCGGCTCGACGGACCACTTTTTGTAGGAACTTAACTACAAATAACTAATTTTCGACGGACCATCTTCGTTGTTTTAATATTTTTAATTTGTACGATCACATACATCAAGTATTTACACTATTTACAACGAAGAATAAGATTTATAATAGGTAGAACATAAAATAATAATTGTGGGCGTCAATAAATTTAAAGTTCTTTGCCCACGTCCATTGTACTTGGCTTCTCATAGCCTTCTGCCCGGTGATCCGCGACGGGGTGGCGCGCATGCGTCAACAATATCTTTAAAATTTAGTAAGTTATTTGAAATTCAGTATTTTCATATTATTGCACATATCCTTTCATATTATTGCAGATAATACCTTACAAAATTTTGATTATTCAGATTATTGCAGCGGAGATAGCATGCATTGTATGAAAGTAAAAATACGATACTGACACCTGTATAATTACCTATCAAAGTTAAGAAAAATCATCAATGCACCAAAACGGTAACCTAGTGGGTGGGGCATTTGAGTCAGCGTATGGTGGCTGATCATCCTAATCCTTACATTTATGAGTATTGTATGAAATATAGCAAACATTTATAAATGCAAAAACATGAAATAAATTGGGGGGGAAAATCACCTATCAGATTAGTCTTTTCATCCACCCTCTATACGATATGAAGATGAATACGGATTTTTTGGTTTTTCTGTCTTAAATCTCTTTTAATTCGTGGCAATGATAGTAATTTTGTATTACGTCTTATACCACTGTCTCAGAAACAATTTATTATCTTGCTGCTATTTTTGCTTCTGGTAAAGATATAGCAGTTACATTATTTTTCCTTATCAGGAAAGAGTTTTTTTTTTTTTTTTTTTTTTTTGAGACAACCTAGTTGCGCTCCTCTCACTAATTACCTTCAAAACCTATTCGGCTTTGCGAAACTTTGTGACTTTTTTATTCTATAGTTAAAATTGTATCTACCCTTATTAAATTTTCAATAACTTTTGCTTTATAATAAAGCTTCAATTCCATACGTAATTTTTTATGTATAACTCGATTTGCCTGTCTTAACCCATGGTATGCTCTGATCCTTCTTGTTGTTTCCTTGAATTTTGACACTGTTTGACTTAATTTTCAGTTCTTACATCAAAGATACGCATATTGAGAAGAAACTTTTAACTTTCGATGTGAATAACAGTATAATTAATTAAATAAACGTGAGCAATTAAACATGAATTTGAAAATGCACTCAAATTACTCTTAAACAGTTATTTATCAGATGGTTATATATATATATATATATATATATATATAATAAAAAAATCTAGTTACTAAATAAGAGTAGAAATAATGCTTTTAAATGATTTTTTTTTTCTTTCTTGTTATGTATATATGTGTGTGTATTTAGATGTATGCTCATTAAAGAACATAACTCCTTTAAATTATGTTTCTTGTAAAAATAACATATTGCAATGTTACCATTTAACATTTAATAGGGTTTTTTATTGTACAATATATGAAAAAAAAAAAAAAAAAAAGGGAGAGAGAGATTTTTTTTTTTTTAATGTTATTTAATGAAAGGATCACTTTTAAAGTTTTAAATAATGCCAAGGTTTTTATTTATTAATTCTTATATCGCAAGTAACTTGTTAGTCGTTTTCAAGAGAAGTATTAGTAAATTAATTCTTTACTTTTCTGCCAATAATATTTCAGATGAATCTAAAAGTAATTTTTTAATGGTCCTTATTTTGAGTTCTTACAAAATACTTCACAAAATTATCAATTATTGAAAATACTTTAACATAAAATAACTATTAAAAAATTCGGATGATAAATGCTGTGATATGATACGAATAAAATTTATTATCTTAATCCATTACCTCATGGTATTGCATTCACGCAACACCAGAAGTAATTGCGTTTAACAGTACACTAAAAAAGATATTTTATAGTAAGTATTGTTTTTAAATAAGCAGGGCTGGAACACAGGCGCAGAATTCATACCACTATCAATGTAAAAAAAAATTCTACTTCTTAAATCGACGATATTTTAATTAGAGAAATTTCTTAAACAAATACCGGTATGAATTCTGCTCCCGTGTTCCATCCCTGAAAAAGAAAAAAAAAAAAAGTTCAAACTTGAAGCACTAATCAATCCAAAACTTTCGAAAATCATCATATTTGAATAAGTTTACATAACTTGTAACAAAATGTTTCACAATAAGCCAATTACTTTTGAAGTCATCTGTAGTGTTTGCTGTTTTATTCTACCGCAAGGAAATTTCCGTAAAGATTTATTTGTCTTCATTACATACTCTTATTTCACTGAAGTTGTGCAAATACAACACCCTGTATTTAGTAAGATAAGACTAATTTTAATAATTTTATTTTAAATTATTGTTATATATGATCAAAATAATGAGTATTGCTGTTTGCATTTAGAAAAAAAAAAAAAAAAAAAAAACATTATTTCTAGTTTGGCGGTTAATGGTTTAATAAAACACAATACTTTAGCTTGATCTTTGTATTAAAATGTTTAATATTATAAGTGTAATTAATTTTTTGACAGATTTCTTTCATGTATAATGGAATGGAAATAAAGTTATTTTTAATTGCTAAATCTTATATTTTATATATAAAAAAAAAAGAGAGAGAGAGAGAGAAAAGAAAAAATAAAGAAAGAAAATAAAGAAAGAATAAAAGAAAGACTTTTTTTTTTCGTAATTTCTTGTTATATTATACATAAATATAATAAAATTTCGTAATGTTCATAAATATACGCACATATTTCTGCACTTTGCAAATTTTATTTATCTTCTCACACAGAATTAACTTTTTATTATTATTATTATTATTATTATTATTTAACATTAAACATTATTTTTTTTCCAATGGCCAAGATATTCGGCTTTCGCAACTGATACATGGAAGGAGTCGTGTGTAATACTGGGGGCATTTTTCAGTTCAGCCGCTCGGAGTTTTCCATGGTTTTCTCCATAACCAACACACTATACCACACAGTTCAATGTATTCAATGTAAAATATTATTTCTATAGTGTATTGAAAATAAATTCAAATTGATTGCTTTAAGTTAAGAAACAGTATAAAATACTAAAGCAAAATTTTTCATCAAGTTTATTTTATATTTATTATTATTATAACTATTATAATTATTTGGGGGGAGGGGGGATCTAACAAGTTGTATCAGCTTAAAAAAAAGTAGTTTTTTTTTTCTCTTTATTTTAAAGTATTTCATGAGTAATAATAATTAAAAATAAATAAATAAATAAATAAAAAGATTAAAAATGAGTAATAATAAAAAAAAATAAAATAAATAAATAAATAAATAAAATGTATTTCTTTTAAAATCAAAATAATAATAATAATAATAATAATAATAATTTGAAGAAAAATATAGTTTTCATTACATAAACTCATAACATAAAAACTGGTCAAATTGTTTTGCGTGGATTTCGAATCAGTGTTTAATAGATATTTACAGTTTTAATTTATCATAGTTGCCAAATTTTACACATTTTTAATGCCACATTTTTGTAAAAAAAAAAATCTCGTTTTATTCGCAAATTGAAGTTTTATAAATTACATAAAAGCAAAATAATAATAAGAAGAACTGATTATGAAGATGTTAGTCAAAAAAGCTTAAATTTGGCGACTATGATATATTATGCAGATTTTATTTTTAAACAAAATACGCAAATTTAAGATGAAACTAAAAACAAAACTAAATTTATTTTAAACCTGATTAAATAATTTTATTCCGTTTAAATGACAAGTTAAACATGTACTAGAATAGAAATATATACATAACATAAAAAAAAACCCTAATAAAAATTAAATAAACGATAAAATGTACAATGAGTTCTTTATTCTGCTAAATAAATTTTAAAATAAACTTCAGGTAAACTATTTTGCATGGAATTTAAATTACTATATATTTGATTTTTTAAAAGTTAAATATTTAGTCATATATGTAGTGCTTTAAATTTGAAGAGGAAAAAATACGAGCAGGAAAAATAAACTTATTTTTCAGATATTATAATGTCTCTTAAAATTAGCCTTTTCGAAATCTTTATATGTTATCTCTGAGAAGTCTGTCTGAGGTGTCCATCTATAATGCGTCAATTTCGAAGAAAAGTACGGGAAAATCTAAACAGCTAGATGGAAGAGTTGGAGCTAGGTTCGAACCTGCCACCTCCCGTCTACCAGCTTTGAAAACGGAAACTCTCGGTCACAAATGAAGCTTGTGTCCCTGTTTGACATAGTAAGATTCTTTGAATCTTATATGAAAGGCGTCACAAAAAGACTGAAACATGGTTTAATAGTTTACCGAATAGAGATGACTGCGCAATATAACTTGTCAAAAGTATTCAAATTTAGAAAAAATTCTTTCGGTTAATCTACAAAAAATTCACATATTTAAAAGTTTTATATGACACTCTAGATCAATTCGACCTACTATTTTTATAGTAACAACATAATTATAAAAAAATGAAAACATCATTACATTACTGTCTGTTTACATAACTTATAATTATGTATCCAATTTACAAAGTCACATAAAGTAAAACTGAGGGTCATATGTACGCAGCATCGTAATTAGACAGACTTACTGTTTGCCTTTCTCTATTTAGACATACATAACATATATGATGTTTTCGATGCAAAAATTTCGATTACCAATTTGTATATGATCAGTTTTTAAACGAAGCCTTGTAAATGATACGAAAAAATTGCAATTTCTAAGTAGTCAATAAGTCAATTTATTTTACTATATAATTCAGCTGATTTTACAGGTAGAGTTATCCGTTGTTATTATTATTACTGCTGAAATGTTAGTGGAGTCCTCCATGTTGAGACTAATAAAGATTTTGGTTTCCATATGTGTGTCTGTCTATCTGTATGTCGTGCGATAACGGCTGCAAAAATCACGCTATAGAGTTGCAATCTGGTACACATATTCATGATCTCCACGGAAGCTGTATGGTTTTGGTGTATATTCTTTTCATAGTATTTTAACATCATTATTTTGCAATCAACAAAATTAAATCAGCGTAAATTACTGAGATGCTTAAACTTATGTTTTCTTCTGAAAATATGTGAGCTTAAGCTACCTAATTAATATACAGGGCCTTACAAAAACGTCCCGACAATGTCATGTAATTATCCAAATTATGTCAAATTTCGTACAATTATTCATGAAAAACGTAGACTAAGTTCAATAGTTTTTACTCATGTATAAAACGTTTATGCTTCATATACAGAGATACACAAAAGAAATTCATGACACTAGAGCCTATGGACATTTTTTCTTCTTTTTTTAGCGTACTTTAATGCGTGTATGCTGTATAAAACATAATGAAATTAGTGTACATTATAAAGATGCTTAAAAGTATGTTTATTCTAAAAGAAAGGGTATGTATATACTAAAAATTTTATTTACGGGACCACACAAAAGAATTACGATGACGTACTGTAATATCCAAATGATGTCAAATTAGTTTTAAAAATTAATGAGTTATAATTATAAGGTGCATTGTTATTATTGGCGTATATAATCACTCTGGCTCCTTTTCCAGTATACATAAAGGAATTTCGGACTATTACGGTCTACAGTCGATATTTCTTAAAAATGTATTTTAACATGGTTACACTCCATTAAATATTATGAAATCGCACTAGAATTCTAAAAGCATGTTTTTCTTTTGAAAACTGCGAGCACAGAATTGGTAAAAATTTACAGGGTTACACAAAATAATTCCGATATGCTTTGTAATCTTTTTTGCATAAAATTTGGTAAAAGTATTTATGAATTAGATAGAATTAATACAAGACTACCAGTTATTAGGAATACACACACACACACACACACACACACACATATATATATATATATATATATATAGAGAGAGAGAGAGAGAGAGAGAGAGAGTTATAGAAAGAGAGATACAGCGAAGACTGAGGGTAAGCAGCCCCCCCCCCCTCAAAAATGTATCTGTTTTTGTAGCAAGTCAATCGAATCTATATATATATATATATATATATATATATATATATATATACATTATAATACAGAATAAATAAAAATGATCTAATGAATACTGTGGATGGAAATAAGATGTTGAAGCTCCTGATCTGCAGATCCACTATTTATTATTTTTCTATTGGTCTTGTTGAGTGTAAAAGAAAAATTTTCTAACTGACCAAATTTGTCTAGAGGAATTTAATTAAATATATAAAATATGTAAGATTTATAAATTTAATGGGAGAAGCGCTTTCCTTACACTATCTTTTTTATCTACTTTATTTTGAACATATTTTGAATATCTTTTGTCAATTTATCTCTAATAAAAAATTAAAGTGAATTTCAATCATTTTGGAAAACCCTCTGTATATATATCATATAGACATATACAGACTAAGTAAAAGATGTGTTGAAATTGGCAAAATTAAATGCACGATTTACTAAAAATGAATTTAAAGTCTGTTTTCTTTTTCTTTTCTTTTCTTTCTTTTTTTTTCTTTTTAAGACTTCATAATATAAATGCTTTATTATATTTTATCATTATTGTTACAGAAATTTTATTACCTTTTTAACGCTTTATTAAACCTATTTTTTAAAAATATAGTAAAATTCATATTTTACGCATATTTATTACTTTGGCTTGCTTTCATGTATGCGTGGATATATTATTAAAATAGGAACCTGCCCTCAACAGATTTTAGTAGTTTTATTCTTTCTTTCTTTTTATTTATTTATTTATTTATTTTTATTTATTTATTTATTTATTTTCATTTATTTATTTATTTTTTCCCAGTAAAATGCATTGATTACTCAATACATTTCATGGAAATCGTTTTGTAAATTTTCTAATTTCCCAATAAAATGCCTCGGAATATGTTTCATAATTTATGATCATGAATTAATTTCTTGTTTATTATTATTATTATTATTATATGGACTTATACTTTTAATAGTAAGCGTGGAATATTATTGAAATATGTGTACTTATTTCAATTTATTCCGTATCCCGTATTTTCCACGGGTTGCAACTATAACAATATTATATTTTTCTCCACTTTTATCGCAAATGGTTTATTGAAATGATTAAAACATTTATTTTTTTGATTGAAAGTAATAGTTTTTCTAGGCTAATATTGGTGTGTGATTATTTCTTTTTGTATAGTAAGCTTTTTAGAGTACCGAAACAAAAATCTGATAGTAATTTTATTAATGTTATTTAATATTATATGAAAAAAAAGTAAAAAAATAAATATGAAACAAACATTTCATTATTACAACATACTGAATGCGATCTTGGCCCCTTTTCCCAATCATTCTATGGTATAGAATAATACATACAAGAAAAGAAAATTTGAAATTAAAATATTTTTCTAGCATCTAAACAAAATGTATTGCTAACGAGATAAAGACGCAGGATGATATTAAATGTCCTCCGAAGAGATAATTTTTCCCCTATTTTCCTCTCATTAAATACTATCATCCCTACACAGTTCCCTTCTCCAGGAATTAATAAGCCACCCACGGAGAAAATCAATTACTGCACCCCATACTTGAGGGGAAAAAAGGCCTGGGACAGCGATTAGACCGACCCCGGTTTCTTCAGCACCTTTTTTCGCGGGATCACGGTCTTCCCGCCCGTAAGCAAAAGGTTAAAATGTGAACTTGCTTGTTTGCGATATCCTACGCTGTGACGTGAGGAAACAATCTTAGAACGAAAAATGCAACTAAGTATTAATCAAGATTCTTTGAAATGTATGATTGGACAAACCATTATCTAGAATCTAAAAAATATTTTAGATATGAGATATCTTTTTCAATGATTTTCTCTCCGTCAATTGCAATGCACTCCTGGCCTTTGTATAAACTTTACACAGCATACGTATCACCCACTACGCTACAATGTGTGCAACGTAAGGATCAAACAAGAGCCTAGATGTGCATTACAGCTACAGGACTAAAATCTGAACCTCAAAAATAAAAGTATTTGCTGAGGAATAATCGTCGATTTCTTTTTAAGATCGTTTCGGCACGTCACAGTGTAGGAAATTGCGAACAGACAAACAAACAAAAGCTTTAAGCGATTTTTTTTATCATTCATATCTACAAGGTGTCTTTTATAATAAATGGGTGATGCTCTACAACTTTGTAATTCACCTTTTCCCCCTATTTCGTATTATTCTCGAGATTGAAAGACTAATTCTGATGTTTCTCACCAGGTGGCGCTGTAAGAGGTCGCATCTCGCAGCACATAGTCACTTTACTATACCTAGACACAAGTTTTATGATTGTAGCTGCAGCTTTTCAGCAATTAAAAGAGTGGAAACAGACTTTAGTGGGCAACTTTCGCTTTATTTAGATCTTAATAATATCGTAATAAGAACATTTTTAGTCAAAAGCTTTACAAAAATTAAATAAATAAATGAATAAAACTATATGGTTTGAATTGAGAATCCCCTTTCACCCCCCCCCCCCCCTTTTTTTTTTTTAATTCGGTTAAAACAAAACCATGAAAATTCTCAGTTATTCTGTTAATCTTCACAAGTATGTATATTTTGTACCTGTATACCGCCTATGAAAAACCTAATGTCTACATCATAGTTATATTTTAAATACATGGTCTCCGAAATATGCGGTTTATATTCCCGAAATATAATTATACATGAAAAAAAAAAAAAAAAACTTAAAGTAGTCTTTGCCGATAGAAGTGAAAACTAAGTAACTTGTGAATTGTATCGTCGATTATTATTTTCGAATTATTTTTGGTTTGTAAAGAAGTGTTTATGATCTGTATTATATGATTCGGCACAATATTTGTAGTTACCCAAATTAAATGAACTAATCCTTATATTAGGTAAAAATATTGTAATATGACTAAAATAATTTTCTTTTTCTTATTATTTATTTGAAAATTTATATTGAAAGCAAAAAGAAGAATATAACAGTTTGTATAAAAACACATGCTTGTACTTTGTGAATTATGTATATACTGTGGAAAAAGTACATACATACATAGAGTATAGAACTAGAAGGAGACAGATGCCAGTAGCCAGTATACTACTCGTATTAGTATACATTTTATACATATATATATGTGTATATGAGGCATGCCACGCCGTGCGCTACATATATGGATATATATGTAGAGATATACTCTTTGTATATATATAATGTATACTAATAACGCACGGAGGTATATCTATGTACATATACGCTGCTCGACATTGAAAATGCAACACCAAGAAGGAATGATAATAACGGAATGAAATTTGTTGGACACATACATTACAGTAGGAAGAACAAGAGATTAAAATTTCAGGAAATTTGGGGTATTATGTACTGAGAAAACAGTGCATAAAGCAGCGAACTCTGTGAGCAATAACAGCACATATCTGCTCAGGCATTGAATCGAACAGCGATTGGATGACATGTATGGGTAGAGCACTTCATGAAGTTTTAACACGATACCACAATTCATCGATCGAAGTTACTGGTGAGTGGTGGGGGGGCCAGTCGCTTTTCAACGATTAAACAGTCATTTTCATTGGTGCGACATTGGTGAAACATTGCGCTGCCGAAAGCAGTGGGGACCCGGTGTGAGTTTTTACCCGATCACAAATTATTCATTTTAGAGAGCACGAAAGGTCAGGGAAGAGAATACGCGCGCGCAGCGCGTGTATCCCTTAACTTGTGCCCGCGCAGCGCGCCCGGGACTGCGCTGCCGAAGGCAGTGGGGACACGGTGTTTTAAACGATCAGAAATGATTTTTTTTTTAGGCGGCACGAAGGGTCAGGGAAGGAATACGCGCGCGCAGCGCGCACGTGACTACGCTGCCGAAGGCAGTGAGGACCCGGTTCGACTTTGTACCGGATGAGAAATGATTTTTTAAATTTTCTTTTCTTAAGAATAAAAATTTGATTTGTGAAGGAATATGTGCGCGCAGCGCACGTATAACTTCACATGTGCGCGCGCAGAACGCATGGGTATGCGCTGCCGAAGGCAGTGGAGACCCGTTGTAAGTTTTTACTCGATCAGAAATGCTTTTTTTTTTTTAGGGGGCACGAAGGGTCAGGGAAGGAATACGCGCGCGCAGCGCGCACGGGACTGCGTGCCGAAGGCAGTGGTGATCCGGGCCGAATTTTTACCCAATCAGAAATGATTTTTTTTTTAACTTGTTTTCTTAACACTAAAAGTTACTGTTAGTGATTCATTAATTTTAGTGATTCATTTGAAAATACTGACCCGCTAGCGGGCGAAGCTCGCTAGTCATCGTATTATTAAAATTCGATTGTACGTAGGTCCGGTTATCTCCTCATGAACCGTGAAGTGCAGAAATACGAGATAGGTAAAAAGTTGAGAAATAATTCAGTGATTCCGAGTTAACACTTTAAATTCAATTATTAGAATTGATTAAAAGGATAAAACGCTATTAAATTAAAATCCAAAGCGAGCACAAGATAAGCGGCACAACATACAGCAAAAAGAAGTCCACCTATAGCAGCGCCAACTGCTTGAAGCGGTTGGGCAGAAAAATACAAACAGTGGCAGTGAGATACATTAGAAGAACTTTAAAGTCTAAAGTTACATAGAATAGCAATAGAATTTTCAATTCAGTGGTTTTTTTTTTTTTTTTTTTCTTTTTTTTTTTAATTTTAGCTTTTGTGTATAAAGTGATATTTACGTAGCCAGTATTTGTATAAACTTATTTTACTTACTTTAAAAGAAAGACATTTGAACTTAAAGAAAAGAAAAGAATATAAAAAAGAAAGAAAAAACAATTAGGTAATTCCTTTTCTTTCCTTTTTTTCGATTAAAATAATCATGATTTCAAATAGACATGTGAATTTTAAATAAAATTTCAGCAAACATATTCTTAACATAAACCGTTAAGAAAAACGATCTGTATTAACACCCAAATTCCACTATGCACTGTTCAAAATTTATACTTAGCATATTTTACAAGTATTAATACATTAAAAAATTGCAGTAACGAGAAAACTAGTAATCATATAAGCACGTTTATAATCTTGAAACTCTTTAAAAAGTTCTTTCACCTTATAAGATATGTTCTGTACATTAAATCATTTAATAGTTCAAAATAACATTTTAATTAAAATACGAATCCTCTCACAATTTTAAAATTGCTATGATTACATTTTGATTACATTCTACGTATAATTAAAAACTGTATGATCTTCAGATATCAATACAACATTGAGACGTTTAAGCTCTTAAAATCAGAACAAATATATACTCTGCTCGGAAATGCGTTGTTATCTTGACTTCACCCGATTTCTAATTACTGGGGCTAGACAATTCAATTTCGAAAAAGTATTAAACGGATTACAGGTCTTTCCAAAGAAAGTTCTACTATGATGATTACTCACTCATTAACAGATTATTATATCTTCAAATGCAACTCTTTTCACCAACTAAAGTAGAAATTTAATTATTTTTGAGATTTGGCGAACTTATAGATTTTCTTTTAAATCCTTTTCTTTTCCTTTTTGATACTTTCATTATTCGACATTAAAGGACGTATTGTATTCGGTCAAAGATTTCGATAACGAATTTCCACCTGATTTATTGTTTTAAGGCTTCCTGAGTCTCTCCCCCCCCCAAAAAAAAAAAAAAAAAAAAAAAAAAACATGCGGGGCAGTCTTTGGGGATTGCCGATAGAAGTGAAAACTAAGTAACTTGTGAATTGTATCGTCGAGTTATTAGATTATTATTTTTGAATTATTTATTTGAAAATTTATATTGAAAGCAAAAAGAAGAATATAACAGTCTGTATAAAAACACGTGCTTGTACTTTGTGAACTATGTATATACTGTGGAAGAAGTACATACATACATAGAGTATAGAACTAGAAAGAGACAGATGCCAGTAACCAGTATACCACTCGTATTAATATACATTTTATACATATATATGTATATATATATATATATATATATATATATGTATGTATGTATATGAGGCATGCCGCGCCGTTCCATACATATATGGATATATATGTAGAGATATACTTTTTGAATATATATAATGTATACTAATAACGCACGGAGGTATATCTATGTACATATATACACAGTATACATATAGCTCATGGAAAGCGTTCGGTGACGATGACGCGAGTTCCACGATTTTTGTTCACCCAAAAAGAGCTCAACACGCCTAAAGAAGTTTTCACTTCAATAGCTCATGGAAAGCTTTCGGTGGCGATAACGCGAGTTCCATGATTTTTGTTCAACCAAAAAGTGCTCAACGCACCTAAAGAAATTTTCACTTTAAAAAATAAACAAAGTGTATATGTGTGTAGAGAATCTTCTGACTATCATATCTCCAAATCAAATAACGACAGAACAACGAAACCTCAGAATTAGAACTTGTCCGATGTAGAGATGATTTTATTGAAATTTGGTGAAAATTGGAAAACCAAAAGTGGGACCGTAAGTCCGTATCTCAACAACGGCTCTAACGATTTTCGATTTTCTTCAAAGTTGCTGCATAATTATCTTTTTAGATATCTTTTCGTATATATGAGGAGCAAACTTTCAAAAAATGTTTTCTCCTTCGGATACAGTTTTTCAGACAACACAAAAACTAATAAATTTAAAAAAAAAAAAAAAAACTAAACTTAAAATCTGATTGTCATTTGTTTTGATTTATTACTAGGTACTAGAAAAATATGTAGGCATATCTGGAAGGTATATAGACATACTATTTTATGTTAAATTCAAAGAAAAATCATTAACTCTTTTTTTTTTTTTTCCGGGAAAGGAAGGGGGGGGGGGGGGGGAGAGAAAACACGGTTTGAATGTTTGTTTCTCATACTGGTTCATTAGTTCAGAAAAATTAATAGGCGTCCTGCGTAAGTTTCGTTAATTTTAAGTCGCACAAGTGCGTTTCTTTAAAAATAGCTCTACGGGTTTTCTTCAATCTCGTCTTATTAATTTTCTTTTAGCGATTCTTTCATATGCAATTCGGTTTCGGGTGAACAGATGTGTTTTCCAAGTTTCGGTGTAAATGAGAAGTAGGACAGAAAGTTCGTATCTCAAAAACGGCTCTAACGATTTTCTTCCATTTTTGTTACACAAACTATTCTTTAGATATCCTTTCGCATGCATTACTTGGTTACTACCGGAAAATTGACAAAAGTTCGGATTTGTTAGATTAGCTTTAGATATCTCAAACTGATGTTTAAAAAAATGGCTCCAACGATTTTTTTTTTTTTTTAACTCGCTATGTAAACTCTGTTTCATATGTGTTTACGACATATGTGTTATTTTGCTACTGTAGGAAAACTGGTAAGTGTCTTATTTGTTAAGTCAATTTTATGTCTTCTGACCACTTACTCCAGAAAATGTATATGTTCAATAGTGGATACTGGAAGTCGTATGGTTGTTTCAAACCGGAATTTTACTGTTATGTAAACCTATATTAGAACAATTTAAATTAGGCTTCGGAACATCTTTATTTGACAAGTAATTCTAATTGAGGAAGGCTACCACCCCACCCCCACCCACCAAACCCTCCATCTCATTATTATACCTACATTTATATAGAATTCGAATCTGTTATTAAATTCAAAAGTTCATTTTAAATTATTCTGACAATTTTCACACTCAACATCCTTGAAACTTATCAATCTTGATCAGACTTTTCTAGTAACAAAGGTATTAACTTTAAAATACAACATTTGGATTGCCTGAAATTATTTGTTCTTAATTTACTTTAAGAAGCACAAACAAAGATCAAACGTTAAAAACTTGACTTCGGTATTCAGGTAGCCTCAAAACGTCTAAACATATAAAAAACAAAACAATCGATGAATATTTAATTTAAAAAAAGATACATTATTTACCACATGGCTGTGAGGAATTAATTTCAATTGTTGAGCAGCTTTCCTGGACATGGTAAAATATTACAGTAAAGCACTTCCACTGACAACAACAACAAAAAAAGAATGTTATGTCTTAAATATTGGCAGCCCTGTATATCTTCTGAAGATTATGTACACATCACATAGTGCACATAAATATTTTCCTATAATATGTAGGTCAGTCAGAAAGTTAGTTGCACTCCTTTGTAAAATATTTCTGTCAAAGGCTATTTCGTTGAATCTGTCTGGCAACATTTTAGACATTTATCTGTATCGTGGGACGTAGCGGCTTTTAAGAGGCTTTTAGTTTTTCTGATAATCAGTCGTAAACATGTCTCGATATCTGCAAGTGACGTTCAAATCGGAAATGCGTACAGTGATTCGTCGAAAAGGTGAAACACTAAAACGATTGCGACAGTCACTTAAAAATTGACGGCCAAGTAAACTGTCGAAAGGCATTGTGCTCCTGCATGACAATGCAAGACCGCATGCAGCAAAACAAATGTGCGAACTTCTGAAAAAGTTTAGGAGGGAAGTGTGGGATCACCCTCCAAATAGTCCAGACCTTTCACCGTGTGACTTCCATGTTTTTGGTCCCATGAAAGAATACCTTTCAAAGCGACGATACCTCTCGGATAACGAGGTGAAAGCTGCAACCCAAGAATGGTTATCGGGCATTGGACTGAATTTCTTTGCAGAAGGCATCGAAAAACTTATACTACGTCTCGACAAATGCTTAAATAACGGAGATAATTACGTTGAAAAGTAGATTTTCAATGGAACTTTAAGTTACAAATAAAGTTATTGTAAAATTTGTATCCTGTCTTGTTTTCTTAAGCGGTGCAACTGACTTATGACTGACACTCGTAATAACACACGGCGCAACCTGACATACACTTCCATCAATTTTCAAGTATTGTCCACTATAATCTAGTTCTTTTGTGTAGCCCTGTAACCGAACAGTGAATGATTTCCCTATCATATTCTACATGAAACAAGTTTTTACGCATATAAATAATCTGGTATGTCACTCAGACGACTTTCTCTTACCCTGAAATTCAATACTATATAAATAAAGATTGGAAATTATAAGGGAACATAACGAGTACCGTTATGTAAACCCATGTTAAAATAATTCAAATTAGGCTTCGGAAGAGTTTTTTATGATAACTAGCAGGCTACGACCGCTTCGTTGGTAGCTATTTTGAAATGAACTCGATTTTTATTTTTTCGCGCCTCCGCCCCTCCCCCCTTCCGGCCCCTCCTAATAACTGTACACTTTCGAAAATATCCCCATTCGACTTGTAGGCCTCTAAAACCTATTTGTACCAATTTTGAACGGCCTAACTGTATTTCTATTTGTGTTTGCCTCATAGCCCCCCCTTCCCACCCCTCCTAATAATTTTACAAAATCTAAAATATCCGAACTCTATTTGTAGGTATCGAAAACCTGTATGTACCAATCTTGAACGATCTAACTCTATTTTTATTTTTAGTTTTCAAGTATTATCATATTATATTCTATTTCTTTTGCTTAGCCCTGTAAACGAACAGTGAATGATTCTATACCATATTCTACATGAAACATGTTTTTATGCATATAAAATATATATATTCATTTCATTTGGTTTAGTGCAGTCTATAGATGCTAAACTCTACTTACCTGCAATTTCCCCCATAGACGTAATGTATTTGAATACTCTTGAGTGTCCCTGTACACGAACCATTTGCTTCATCTCAACGAAAAGCTTAGTGCAGCATCCCTATATGATACGCATTTAGAATACCGAGTTTGAAATTTTTGCTACCATTTGTTCTTGAGATATACTGATAACACACACACAGACAGACACACACACACAGACCAATCACTTAACACATGATTTTATGATTGAGGGAACCTCAAAACGTGTAAATATAACAAAAACTCATGTTCGAAAATTTGATCCTAAAAATACTTTCTCTACCTTATGGGTAAGAGAAAGTAAAAATATATTACATTCGTTTCATTTGGTTTTGTGCAGTCTATAGAAGTTTAAGCTCTACTTACCTGTAATTTCCCTCGTAGATGTAATGTATTTGAATGCTCTTAGGTGTCCCTATGCACGAACCACTTGCTTAATCTCAATGAAAAGTTTAGCGTAGCATCCCTGTATGGTACACATTTAGAATACCAAGTTAGACTCGCTGCTATTATTTGTTCTTGAGATATGTTGATAACAGACAGACACACATACCAACCGCTAAAAACACGATTTTTGGATTCAGGGGACCTCAAAACGTGTACATATAACAAAAACTCAATTCTGAAATTTTGACCATAAACAATACTTTCTCTACCACATTATACGGGTAAGAGAAAGTATAAAAAGGAAGTACTGGATTCGTAAAAATTTTCAGCCTCGAGTTTTCGAGTGATTTACACGTTTTGAGAGGTCTAGAAAACGATTTGACAATTTTTAGAAAATGTCTGTCTCTGTGTGTGTAACAAAATTATGTTGCAACTGTATCTCAGAAACTTCTGCGCGTTTTTGCATAAAATTTGACATATAGTTGCACCTTATCATAAGTTAGTGCATATCAACTTTTGGTGAAAATCGTTCAACAGGTGGCTTGCCATCCCGTTTTTTTCTTTTTCAAATTTTTAACATGGCGGCAGAGGACAAAATTTCGTATAAATGTACATAAAGATAATTATTTTTTAATAACCATCATGAAATTAGAAAGAATTATATTTAGTAGCAATAGTCAACTGGAAAAAAAATTGTATATGTAGGAGCAATCTCTTCCTCCAGGTCAAATTTTCATTATGGGTATTTTTCAAAAGAGCTCGTCAATACCTTTAAAACGAATGGTTGAACCGTCGATCTGCGATATTTAAAATAGAGTTATCGATTTTTTTTTACCCCCCCCCCAATATATATATATATATATATATATATATATATATATATATATATATATATAATAAATAAAAAATAAAGATGTCATATAGAGAATAAAATTGATTTTCTTTGGATATTATACTACTTATCTAGAAGGGAAATCGTAAATTGTTTGCCTCCAAGATGTTGTTTCAGTGGACCAAACGGATGACAATCGCTTGGGGCTAGGTTTGGGCTGTAAGGCGGATGCTGTAGCATCCATAAACAGGTAACATTTCTTTATGAATATTTTTTAATTCAAGTCCTTTCGCCCACAAAAATCGGACCCACACTGCTATTCTCTCGTACAATCATTCAGCACTATCGCCATTTTTGAAACTGCACTACGCATGCGTGTGCATATTACCTACTCAATATGAATTGAATATCATAAAGCTGTATGTTGCTGCCATCTAGCACCATTCTTTGCGGATATCTGTTACTACTTTAAATAATGTTAATGTTATAATTTGTGGCTTACTTAATGACTTACCCTCATAAATAATTAAATATTTAAAAAAAAAAAAAAAAGTATTTCTGAATTATGAATTAATGTAATTATTAGTTAAAGCTAATGTAATATCTATAATTGAACATTTATTTATAAATTGGTTACTTTAAATCATGAATGTTACTGTTGTCTCAAGAGTTATCTTTATCAAGTAACACTCCTGTCAGTTGCACTCGTGATATTTACTATAAAGGTTTCTTTACTATAATAAATTCTAAATGTGTTTTTATGAAAATTCAGTTAGGCCTATTGGTTCCTAAACAAAATATACAGTATTGTCTAATTGTACATTTTTATACTGCAAAAAATAATGAACAAAATGTGAGAGATAATAAAAATACTCATCGTAATGAAAATCACATTCCAATATAAACAATTAAGGAAAAAAATCTGGAGTGACTCCACTCGACTTTCCGAACATTGAGTAACTAACAGTTTTGTAGATAAAATAAAGAAAGAGGAGTTGCTAAACAAACAAAAAAGAGAAAACCTTAACAGAGTGTTTGAGTATTTTTCTCCATATATCACACGAGGTTTTATTTAACGCTACTGAACTTTGAGCCCTTAGATCATAAGGATAAAGAATTTTTCGTTGTGTCCCTGTAAAAATCTATAAATGCTAGATTCACCAAAATGCTTATAGTTAGTGCAACAGTGATTTGTAATATTCATACAAATTTTCAGCTCAATTGAATAAGGCGTTTAGATGCTATCGCTGGTCTCATAGGCCATAAAGATAAAGAATTTTTCTTTGTGTCCCTGTAAAAAACTGTAAGTGCTAGATTCACCAAAATCTATACAGTTGGTTCAAATGTGACCTATAACATGTGTACAAATTCTTCGCTGAGATTAATAAGGCGTTTAGACGCTATCACACTTTTAAAAATTTGGCAAAGAATTTTTCTTTGTGTCCCTGTAAAAAAACTATAAGTGCTAGATTCTCCAAAATGTATACAGATTGAGTATCTGTGACCTATAATATGTGTATAAAGTTTTTGCTCAATTGAATAAGGCGTTTAGATGCTATCGCACTTTTAAGATTTTGGTCCCTTGGCCATAATGATAAAGAATTTTTCTTTGTGTCCCTGTAAAAAAACTATAAGTGCTAGATTCACCAAAATCTATAGGGTTCTTACTATGGTGACTTACAATATACGTACCAACTTTCAGCTTATTCGAACAAAGCGTTTAGACGCTAGCGTGTTCACTCACAGACATACACACATACATACACACATACATACACACACACATACACACATACATACACACACACATACATACATCATCGTAAAAATAGTGAAAACGGACTCGTTGGACCTCGAAACGTATAGAAACATCAAAATCTCGAATTTGGATTTTTGACATGATTACAATACTTTCCTCACTATAGTTTTCGGAAAGTAAAAATTATCCGTTTCTAATCTGGCACGTTCTAAGAAGGTACAATATCGCTTTCTTACTACTGTTGCCGACTGTAATATACACATATTTTACTAGTAAAAATAAATAAATAAATAAATAAATAAATAAAAAATTCTCTAAAGTAAAACTCTTGAGCTACATGTGAAAATACAAATTATAATTAAATTTTAAAATAGTACGCTAGTATTTTAGTAAAATTGTTTGTATTTTTGTTTAATTGACACATATTACTTTATTTTTTAATTCATATATAAAATTAAAAGTTGTTATTAAATATAGAAAAAGACTGAAGTTTTATGGATTTCTTTTTCAAGATAATGGAATTATCGTTATTTGCTATGTAAAATAATAGAAGAAAAATATTTACATCTCTGAAGAAATGTAATGAATGTACCGAATTAAATATAAAAGAATTAGAAGATAAAAAGAACTTTTTATGTACCATGTTTTTAAATTTTCTGTTGAATCATATGCACGCTACCGAAGGCAGCGGGAACCCGGAGCAATTGGCTAAATTTATTTTAAAAAATGCATTTTCACAGTGTTCTGAACTATTCTGAAAATTTCAAATGTCCAGCTAGTCGGGAAGTTAGTTAAATAAATTTTCTGTCGAATCATATAAACGCTGCCGAAGGCAATAGGGACCTGAAACAGTTGACTAAGTATTAAAAAAACGTATTGTCACCGTGTTCTGAGCTGTCCTGAAAGTTTTAAATGTCTAGTTAGTCGGGAAGTTAGTGAAAAATTGATTGCAAGCTTTGTACTGGTAACACTGCGAAGACAACAGGAACCCGAAACAGTTGGTTAAAAATATTTATAAAATGCGCATTTTCACTGTGTTCTGAACTATTCTGAAAGTTTCAAATGTCTAGCTAGTCGGGAAGTTAGTTAAATAAATTTTCTGTCTAATCATATAAACGCTGCCGAATTCAGTGGGGACTTGAAACAGCTGACTATGTATTTAAAAAAAAATGCATTGTCACCGTGTTCTGAGCTGTCCTGAAAGTTTCTAGGTAGTCTGAAAGTTAGTTAAAAATTGATTGCAAGATTTGTACTGGACAAACAAACAAACAAGAATTGAAGTTAATCAAAACATGGTAATGAACCTCCTTTTCATACTTTTATAGAGTCAAAATAATATGTTTAACACATGATATTCAAATTTTAAAATTACGACATAACATCGACAATTGATTTGAAAATCACCTTAATCATAAAGAAATTCGAAGTAATATCCTTCTTAAACAGGGGAAAACAATGAGGCAAATCTGGAATCAACCGTCTGTGTACAGATTTCATTGTCAAACGGGGTGACTGCTGTTTTAAAGGCAATTTATAGATCAGCAAGAGTCTCTCGAAGAAATCGCAAGGTTTAAATCTGGGGAAAAGGGCGGTAATACCACACAACCTTGAATGTACAATTGTCATATAGTTTTGTAGAAGCAAAGATTAGACAGTAGCTAATTATTTTCAACTATAGATTCAAATTGGTAGAGTAAATCGTGAATGCTTCGAACACTATAGGATCTATCAAAGAAGCTTAAAATAAATACAGTAGAGTACCGATTATCCACTAGGACTAGCGGATTATCCGCGAGTGCGAAAGCCTCGGAAAACAATTTAAATTACTAACCTCCAAAAAACCTAATTTTAATTCAATCCAACAACAAGGAAAATACAATATGTTCTACAGTGCGAAGGTCGAAAATTACCGACATGTTTACTGTGCATCGTAATTCAATAGGCCTACTTGGAATTTTTTTGACAGTTTTAGGAGGAAATGGAAGTTTTTACTTTAGAAATAAGGGTTATACTGTTCTACCGAGTACTTTTTTTTTTTCATGTTTGCACCCCATTTTACTCTGTTTTTCGGGTTATCCGTGATTGCCACTCAATTGCGCGGATAATCGGTGCTTTACTGTATTTTGTTGAGAATCATCTTTAACAATAATTAAATATAATAATATTATAGTTTTAAAAAATTAAAGAACACGCTTTTATAGAAATGTGAACTAAAAAGCACAAAATATCTATCTTAGTATTAAAATGCAGGGTAAGAGAAAATCGTGTGAGTGACACACCATAATATTTACATACATTTAAATATTTAATTAAAATAATTTAGAATTAAGCAAAAACCATTTTTAAAAAATCTCCCCTGACTGGGCTCGAACGGTAGACCTTTAGGTTTGTAGCGCGGAACTATATCTCAACGCCACGGCGTTCACTAGGGAATGTCTTTTTTTACAATATAGATTTTTTGTTTGCTCCCAGAGCGGTTACAAACATACATACATACAGGTGAAGTTAATAAAAACGTGTTAAAAACTATTGTTTGCATTGCATATACATTGTGTGTATCGATGTCAATGAAGGCTGTTATCCATGTATTGACTATAATGAACTAATTAGTAAACATTTCAGATTAAACTGATAGAGGTGTTACAAACTAAATATATGTGTTTCCCAGAACTTCTAATGCCGAGATAATATTTCGTACAAGCAACGAGAATCTCATGAAAATATTTTTCAAATATAGCGAAGAAGATATAATATATTTTATTTAAATCAAATTTTCTTCAACAACTAAATTTAGTTCAGTTTATACTATAATGCAGCATCATAGCAAAGAATTCCAAATTCCAAACTATACATAATTGCTTAATGCAAATTTTGTTTTTATCAAGTTTATTTTACTATTCAATTTACATGTATGGTTTGTTGCTTGCACAATAAATATACAACTTTAATAACTAGTGTAAAGCTACCTTGATAATAACCCCTACTTTGAATTTAATTAAATGTTATTTTTCTACAATATCTGTAATTTTCAGTTGGAGGAACACTAGACCGCAAATTACAAATGTCTGCGCTAGGAAGGCCTAAAATTTCATTAAATATCATAATGGATTTAATATGTCGCGATCCTCAGTCCAAAAACCACGATCATCTAAGATACACGCACTGGCCAATAAATTAGAAACCTATAAGAGTTTCTCTACAAATGCTCGCTGGTGGCGAAGGTATGAAAAACCTTTTACAAACCTTTGGGGAATGTTCTTAAAGGAACACTAGACCGCAAATTACAAATGTCTGCGTTAGGAAGGCCTAAAATTTCATTAAATATCATAATGGATTTAATATGTCGCGATCCTCAATCCAAAAACCACGATCATCTAAGATACACGCACTGGCCAATAAATTAGAAACCTATAAGAGTTTCTACAAATGCTCGCTGGTGGCTAAGGTATGCAAAACCAGTTACAAACCTTTGGGGAATGTTCTGTTTGTATGGACGTTGTCTCCTGATGTTACTTGAGGATAATCAAAAAGTCATGCAGCACCTGAACATGTTGATAGATTAAGTGCATCCCTCAATATTACATTTTTATTACTCCAAAGTTAACGGATACTTTGTGCTCGATAATGCAGCCATACATCGTGGCAGAATCATTCGAGATCGGTTCAGTAAACATGAATCTGATTTTTAACAGTTTCCCTAGATGCCGCAAAGCCCGGATCTTAATCCAATAGAAAATGTTTGGGACATGTTGGAAAGGAGTATCCGTCAGCAATCTCCTCTTCCATCCAATATACAGGATCTTAAAGTCTGTGTAGCCAATGTACGGTAAACTCTGGACATATATGCACCCCAGAAGCTTTCAGAATTGCTGCCCACACGAATACTGGCTGTTATTCATGCAAAAGGGGGTCCAACGCGTAAACGAAGGTCCAATAAAATATTCATTTAAAGGTTTCTAATTCATTGGCCAGTGTGTGTATTAGGGTGGTTCGAAAAAATCGATTTTCTTATTTCGGAATCGCGTTACCTCTCAAAAGTTGTAGTTTGGTTTCCTCAATTGGGGAATAATAAAAAAAAAATTCTAAGTTGACATCTTCAGTTCGCGCATGAGGCTGAAAGTTTGAAAAAATATGTTAAAAATTGAAATTTTCAAAAAATAATAAAATTATTTTTTTTTTTTTGTAATTTTTTAATAATGCAACAGCCATAATTTGTTAATATATAGCGTAGTTTCAACCTAAAAAAAAAATTATAACTTTTAGATGATATATTCTGTTCGCGCATGAGGCTTAAAATTTGAAAAAAATGTCAAAAACTGAACACGAACAGTAACTAACCGGCAAGCGCTAAGTTGGCGTCGTGCCGTCGCATTCTTATTCCACCGCCGACTTGTCTATACGCTATTTCCTTTAGGCAGTCACCTCAAGGCCACGCTCAAATAAACTTTGATTTCACTTCCCCCGTCCGTTGCTGGGTTACTGAAGAAACAACGACATCTCACTGGATGGAATTGAGCACGTGATCTCCCTCTCCGCATTCCGTGCTCTTGAAGTGCCTCCTCTGGGGAAATGGACTACTAGACAGTAGTCCATTTCCTAGAATGTGGCTACTAGACAGTAGACACATTCTAGTAGACATTTTAAAGGCTCTGCTCTCACTTTGTGAGTCAGTTAGTAGCCGCTAAGCAAGCAGCATCTTTAATTTGTAACTGTAAGTAAATCAAAAAATGCAGCGTGTTTTGCTTTGAGAGGATTATTTTGTAAAGTTATTGGAGATTTTTATGCTCAAGTTTTGTGATATTGTTCTCCGTTCTCCAAATAATAAATAATGGGACCCCCCGAAAACTTCTAAACGCTTAAGTGTTTGTCCGTTTTTCGGTGCACCAAAAGCGTTAAGTCAAAGTGTTTTACCCATAGATGTTTTGTTAGCTTGTTTTGAAGAAACATCAAAATCTGTAAAAAACGAATCTTTTTCAAAGATTTCAGATTGCATTGCTGCTCAAATAGAAGAACTGTACTGTAAAGCTTCTATACCAACGGTCAGTCATGAACGTATTGTTAAATTGATAAAGGTTTACCATAATAAGTACTGTACTTTAAGAAAGTCATTTAGTCGTGATAAAGATAAATTTAACCTCAAGACTAAACTCAATCACTTTGTTAATGAAGTGAAGTCCAAACTTTTTGATGTTGCTTCTTGCAAGTGTGTAATGAATTTTGCGTGTTCGTGTGGTAAGAAGCCTATCTCTTGTAGCTGTAAAGTAATTATGAATTGTAAATGTGATAAAGGAAATAAAATCCCTATTATTGAGAGAGAGTTTTTGTACGACCAGCGAAATGGCCGTTTAAAATATTGTTGCTTACTTGGGGGTTCGTGAGTTGTCCGAGAATGAAAGGCCAAACTTACAAAAATTCAGTAATTTATTCACAGAAAGTTCCAGAAAAATACAGGTCTATAAACCAAGTATCAGCTTCAATTCAAACAGTAAACACAGCTTAAACAACAACTGTCAATAGCAAATCCACAGTACAAACTGTATAGCAATAACACATCAAGCAAGTCTCTTCCAAAGAGCAATGCAAGCACTAGCGAAGCTGGCTGAAAACTGAACTGAACTGACTCCCTTGGCGAGAAAGCGCTCCTTATATACTGTTCCATGGAACCCAGATTTTTCGAGAAAACTCTAGAAAGTGGTCAACCAATCAACTTACAGCTTCCCTATTTGGTATATCCCTAATAAGGATTTTCTCGCCAAGGTCGCCAAAAAAATCGCCAAGGTGGGAAAAAGTCGCCAAATTTAGCGCCAAATCCACTACCTGCCTTACTAGGGCTTTTTAATGCGTTTTTAAGGGAAAATAAGGCTATTTCAACGCTAAAACGACTAGAAATGCATAAAATTAGCACTTTATCAACTTACTAAGCCTCTTTAAAAGAATTTATACAAAAATAAACACAATTATTTACAATTTTGTAACAATATATTGGCACTTTGGATAGAGTAGAGTCTAATAAGATCGCAAAAAGAAGTAAAAGAATGCAAAGTGAAAATAAAAACGAGATTGCTGAACCTGCTTAAGCTTCCTGCTGCAACAACATTAATAAGCGATGGATATGGGATATCCGAGAGAGCCACTGCTGCTATTGCTTTCTGTGTTTTGCAAGATGCAGGCATGATAAATGAAGGAGATATGTCTCAAGTAATAGATAAGAGTAAGACCAGACGAGAAAAACATAAACTATTCGATACTCTTTACAATCAGACTCTCCAAATATAGAGCTACATGAACTGTATTTTGACGGGAGAAAAGATAACACTTATTATCAGGAAAAGAATGGTAACAAAATGTATCGCAGACTAAAGAAAGAGGAGCACATCAGCTTGGTTCAAGAGCCTGATGGAAAGTATCGGGGACATTTGACACCTCCAAGGGCCATCGGAAGTGAAATCAGCTAATAGAATCTTTTGCTATTTAAAAACCAATAACTTTGATTATGTTAAGCTTGTTGCAATTGGATGTGACGGAACAGCGACTAACACTGGATGGAAAAACGGTGTTATTCGTAACCTTAAACTTAAACTTGGTCGTCTTTTACAATGTTTTATATGTTTATTACATTTCAACGAACTTCCGTTCAGACATTTGTTTGAATGTGTAGATGATACTATAGGACCTATAAGTTTGTCAGAACGAATTGGCAAGAAGTTGACTGACTGTGAAAAACTCCCTGTTGCCAATTTTGAAACGATTAATAGTGAGGAGATAAATGTGACCAAAACTGACTTAAGCAAAGACCAACAGTATTTACTTAATATTTAATCGAGCAATCAAGACAGGAGAGTGTGCGCCAGATCTCGCTGTGAAAGACTCTGGTCCTCTAAGTAACTCTAGGTGGTTAACTTGTGCAAATAGGATCTTAAGTCTATATATTTCTGAAGTAAAACCTTCTGACGAAACTAAACTGCTGGTCAGCTATATTATGAAGATATACGCTCCAGTATGGTTTGGAATTAAAATGCATCCCTCTGTAAAGTTTGGAGCAGTTCACGTGTTTGAATTATTACAGAAGACAAGACAGCTGCCCGACAGGGTACTTAAATAATTGCTCCTGTCATTCAGAGGAATGCGTATTTTTGTCATCCCGAAAATCTCTTAATTTCAATGGTACTAGATGAGAGAGTAAGACAGCTAGCTTTTCGAAGATTACTAAAAGAAAGAAAAAAAGAACCAAAGGGGAAATCGGTGCGAACTTTTCAACCACCGACCATCAATTTTGGAGCTTCAAATTACATTGAACTTATTGATTGGTCCAAGTGCAAACTTACATCTCCTCCAATAATGAGCAATGTGTCAACGCAAAGCCTAGAAGAACTTATTAATACTAATGTTCTCCCAGAGTTCGACTAATTAAATTTCCTTGCCACACGCAAAGTGTCGAAAGAATTGTAAAGCTCGTAACAGAATCTTGTACTAAAGTATGTGGAGAAAAGAACAGGGATGGTTTCATAAGGACAACTTTGCTCTCAAGGTCAACTATGCCATCATTTGACTATAAATAATTTAAAACAATGCCCAACACATCTGAGGAATCTTAAAGACAAAAAATCGGTAAAATCTATAAATCATTCTGTAATTAGCTATGACATGCAATGTTATTATATACATATAAATGTATATGCAACTATACTTGTATGTATAATACTGTAATAAAAGGTTATATTCAACAAATTTAGAATTTTTAAAATACTTTTGAAATGTAAATATGTCATGTATGTATTATTGCATATTAAACACGTAAATTTCAAGTTTTAGGCGATTTTAGCCCAATTTAAGGCGTATGCGCGAACTAAAGATATTATGTAAAAGCTATAAAATATTTTTTTTATGTTCAAACTACGCTATATACTGACAATTTATGGCTACTGCATTATAAAAAATTACAAAAAAAACTAATTTTGTTATTTTTTGAAAATTTCAATTTTTAACATATTTTTTTTTCAAATTTTCAGCCTCATGCGTGAACTGAAGATGTCAACTTAGAATTTTTTTGTATTTTTACCCAATTGAGGATACCAAACTACAACTTTTCAGAGGTAATGCGATTCCGAAATTTAAAAAAAAATCGATTTTTTCAAACCACCCTAGTGTGTATTTAAAGTTTGACAGCTCGTAGATTTTAAAACTTCAATGCAAAGTGGCTTGAAAAAAAAATCATATTTTAAATAAGGTAGTTGAGCAATAGGTGGCTATAGTTAAGCTTTGAGAATTGTTTATAATTTTCTGGTTGAGTGTATGTAGCTGGAATTTTTTTCGCAAAATGCTACACTTACCTCTTACACATATTAAATGTAATTTTCTTTGTATAATGTAATTTAGGTATTCTTATAATACAATTTTAAAATTGTAGCTTGTTTGTCACCTTTGGCTCGTAGTGTTCCAAAGGTGGCCCATAAATTTAAAGCACTTTTAAAATGTGTTTAAGATGTTCTTTTGTTATTTTTCGGATATTTTTTCTTATTTATCGTACATTTTAACACAAAAGGTTTTCAACCATTTTTTGTGCAAAGTAGTTCGTGACTTCTATTCCAGGATTCATTGACTTCTTTCAGAGAATAAATGATAATATTTTTTTTCAGGTATTTAAGCAGAATTTTTTAAAGTTACCATTATTACATTAATTTGCGTTTTTATTTGCTAAGCTGCCCACGTGTCCCAAGGTTGCCCGACATCTGGGCCACCTTGAAAACATGAATTTTGTCGCCATTTTCACGGCATTAAAATTTTAATCTGATAAATTTATTAGAAACGAAGTTAATGTGCCAAAGTAGTAAATAAATTTTCAGAAAACACACCACAGCTCAAAGTTCTAAGAACTTAAATACGTGTAAATTACAATATCTTCTTACCTGGAAATTAGTACGACTACTCTTCTAAAGTGAAATTACTGCATTCAGTGGCGGTCGATTAAGATAATCTCTTCAAATTCAGTCAAATACCCTATAGATACATGATTTACAATGCAGTAGCACCATTTTGTGATTAAAAGTGAAATTAAACCATTAATGGGTGGGCTACCTTAGAAACACTGGCCACCTTTGGCTCATCTACTTTATTTAAAAAAGTCTATCAAATTTTCATCAAACATAGTTAAGAACACTCTGAATAAATCAATGTTCTGTCGTAACATATACATACACACATCATGTAGACAAATGATTCAAACCTATAAAACTTTTGGTCAAAAGTTTGAAAAAGCCCTAGTTAAATTACGTATCTGCATTGCTCATTGCTTCGATAAATTTCATTTATATAGAAACATATATCATATTAGAAAGTTTTTTCTTTAAGCATGTAAATAACTGTATCATATTCATGTATTCTACGGCCCAGCTAATAATTCTCGGTTACTGTGGTGTAATTCGCTAAAAAAGATATTGTTATCGCATATAAGATCGGATAATCTATTTTGCAAGAGGCGAGAAACTTTTTCAATAGAAATAAAGAGAATCTAATTATGGAATCTATTTTGTCTTCTCCTGAATAGTAATCATGATTTATGACCTACCTATGGCAATAAAATATTTTTCCAGAAGAATTATAAGAAGTATATTATGTTAACGCCTACGTCATCACTTGTTATTTGCAGTGATGACTGATTTGCCAATTTACAGTGACAAAACTAACTTTTACTTCTCATTAAGGTGGTATGAGATATAAGTGAACTAATAAATTACTAATTCATTCAGGTATTAAATTTAAATAATTGATTTAATAACAGCTATAGAGCTCTGATTTGATAAAGCACTTGGAAGCCAAATTAAAAATCTATCTCTTATATTATTATTATTATTATTAATAATGACCATCTTCTGTCAGAAAAATTCCGGTTAGACCGTTTCAGATCAGAGACTTTTGGTAGCCTTTTATTTTTTCATTAGAAATGCTATGTATTTTTATTTTTTATTTTTTTAATTAATTTTCATAAATGTTGCATCATTAGAAAGATTTTTCAAAACTGAACATTTTTTGTGCTTACACTTTTCCTTTAATCTCAATATGTAAAAAGATTTCAACGGAAGTTTATAACTACCATTGCAATTCTAAAATACCCGTGGATAAAATTAAAATGTAATATAAAATTCAATCATAAAAATTATGGGCTAATAGTTATTACATCATTTTCTTGCAATCATGATAATGTACTTATCTGATATGAACAAACAGTTGATTGTGACGTCATATTTATCAAATTAGTTAAAATAAATAAGGTTACAAATAAGGTACCTAAGGTTACTCCGTTACAAACAGGGTACCTTTCATTTGGCACCTTATTTGTAACGAAGTTTTGATTAGATATTTTAGATTTAATTAAAATATGAAAATAATTTCAAAATTGGACGTTTAAATTTATAATTGTGCCAAAAATATTTACCAGTTATTGTTATATACATATACACTGCATAAAAAAGTAGACGGACACTTACTTGTAATACTTTAAAGCCGTTTATTTCTTTAATTTGAGATATGAGGTTCATTTTTTTAATATAATTATCTTCTTGAGGCATCATATATTACTATTTTTTGGGTATAGATTCAATCCTTTTGAATTATGTAGTGAAAAAATTCAGGAAACAAAAATGGTGCATATTTGCACTGTAATTTTTCTTTAAAAAAATTGACGGACACATCTTGTATCTCTAAAATAAAACGTTTTTAGTAAGGGTTTCGTCTTCTATTTGCTTTAATAAGTTCGTATACTCTGTTAGGCATCGAATGAATGAGATTCTGAATCTTTTTTTGACAGAAAATTTCCCAAATGTTTGTAAGAGCTTCTTTGAGCTGGTGAATTGATTCATACTGGCGTCCACCCTCATAAATTTTATGAACAAGTATAGCCCAAATGTTTTCTACAGGATTCATATCCGGACTCTTGGCTGGCCAGGGTAAAACAATGAAGTTGTTCTCATGAAACCATTTTTTAACGTTGTTAGCGGTGTGTATTGGCGCTCCATCTTGTTGGAAAATCCAGTTTTCTCCTCCAAGATCACACGCAAATGGCAAAAGCTCACTGCTTAGTGTTTCAATATAATCTTTGTGAGTCTGCTTCTTACTTAGGTGCACTAAATTTGTCATTCCACCATAGCCAACAGGTAGCCACACCATCACGCCACCACCACCAACTTGTCGAGTAGAGTACACTTCGTCTTCTTTCTCCAAACAGTGCCAATAATGTTGATATCAATCTGGGCCGTCTAAATTAAATTTTTTCTCATCTGAAAAAAACTACAGATATCCATTCTGTAGTCCAAGACATATGGGTTTGAGCCCACTGTAGGTGTTCTTCCACGTGGTGATCTTTCCAGCATGGATGATGTTTTCTTTTCTTATATTGAAAGAGCTCTGAGTGCTTAATGTAGTTATAAATTCTCTGAGAAGTTACGTTAGTAATTCCTGTGCTTATTCGAACTCTGGGAATTGATGCTCCAGTTTTTTTCAGCTCAGTAAAAATTTTTCTTTGGTCTCTAAGCGAAAGTTTCTTTAGCCGGCCACTCTTTTTCTTTACGCCATGGGCTTCAGGAGCACGTAGAAAATCGCTGATGCTACTTTTGCTTATTAGAAGTAACCTACTAATTTCACTGACTCCTTTATTAACATTTTTCAGCGCTATAATCTGTCCTTTCTGGTAATCAGTTAGAGGAATTCCTCGTGGCATGGCGCATTCATCTCCAAGAAATTTAACTACGTAAACCCATCTTGTCAAGCACGTTAGCAATTGGCAAAATGCCAAATATACATGTCCATGCAAAACTGGTATTCCATAAGAAACACCCACTTAGATAATTGCAGTTTTTGACCAGTGTCCGTCTACTTTTTTAAAAAAAATATATTATGAAAATGTATATCTTTTCTATTTTCTGCATTTCCCTACATTAAAATTATAAATAATTGAATATTTTTATTTGTCTGTCAAAAATATGAAGATTGATAAGTATAAACATGCTAAAGAATTTTAATTGACATTTCCTATTAAACAAAGACGGGGTTTCAAAAAATTGTAAAGAAGTGTCCGTCTACTTTTTTTATGCAGTGTATATATGTGTGTTTTTTGAGTGGAGGGGGGCCATAAGATGAAACAATGTTTTCACGCGAAAAATTAAAAATTAAAAAATATCAAATTTGCCCATGCATATAAAAAATACTTATTAAAAGGAGTCGAAGAAGGAAGCGAAAAATAAGTACCGAGTTATATTACGATAAATACGATATATAATATGATACGTTATATTACACATATCGTCCACGATTAGTAGGTATTTTCGTTAAAAGAAATTGTTTGTTCGGTGCAACTTGCACATTAGTCCCGTCAGGTGCAACTTGCATATTAGTCCCCTTTAAATATAGTGCCCAGCGAAGCAGGCAAAGCATTTGTTGATTCACTACCTTAATTGATTTCACATTCCGTCATTTTTGACGGGGTTATATACTAGTATTTTAATAATATCGCTGTCAACATTTTCGCTACAATTATGAGAAAGTGTTTCATAATTTATGAAAAAGCATGAGTGCAAGTGCATGCGCTTGTGATTATGTGCGTGCATCTGTGGGTGTATGCGTGCGTGATGTCATGTGTGTATGAGTGTGTGTGTGTGTGCATTCAACTAAAATTATAGTTTGTAAAATGGGAAAGATTTTCATTCTACTTAATTATAATTTGCATGTAAATAGCGCTTACGAAAAAGAAATAGAACGAAAGTAAAATAAACGTAATTCACTCACAGAAGTAGAGGAAAAACTAGTACTAAAATAAAGAAACACTAATTCACTGATAAAACATGCAAAACTACTATACGTAAGTATAAAGGAAAATTAATTCACTTACAGAAGTAAATGAAAAACTAGTACGAAAGTAAAGAAAAATAATTTACACAGAGAAATAAATAAAAAAAATAGTACAAAAGTAAAACAAGAACGGAAAATTCGTATGATTCGCATAGATTATTAACACTTTCCAACTGCAAGTACTTGTCGCATAACTTATATGATTTTTGCAAAATAAACGTACTTCACATAGACCGCAAAGCTTTGGAATTCTTTTGGGTGTCCCTGTACACAAACCAATGGTAGTATTTAACCCATTTTTAATAGCGAACATCCCACAACAGACTTGAACAACAGTTTCAAGAAATTCCGTGAATAGTTACGGGAGTTAGAACGTGAACCAACGACAGACAGACAAACCGAATTTCTATACAGTTTTTAAATGTGTTGAAAAGTGCATAAAAAGACCAATTCACATATAGAAGTAAATAAAAAACTAGATCAAAAGTAAAGAAAACCTAATTCACTTGCAGAAGTAAGTGAAATTTTAGTACGAAAATAAACAAAAACGAATCCACTTACATAAGTAAATGAAAAACTTCATGAATAAAGCAACAAATTAAAAAAAGAAAAGCCGAACATAAATTGCCGAAACATAAAACATAAGATCTAAGATGTAGTAAATACGTAGGTTTAAAAAGAATGAAGAAAAGATGGCCACCAATTCTAAAACACATTGAAACAATTTAAAAAGTTCTATTATGGTTAGATTATAAGATTAGACAAAGTTGGAGGTGGGATTCCTTAAAAAAAAAAAAAAGTCAAGGGCAAATATTTGAAAGGAACAATTTTAGAGAAATTACTTCTATTTATTGATTTACTGATTTTCGTTATATACAGTTCGACAGCAAAATTATTGAGCCATTAGCAATAATTCCTACTTAAAAGATGGGCACCTAATACCGTTTTGTTAAGCATATATTTGTCGAGTCATGATCTTAGTCATATACTGTTTATAAAAAAGTAAGTTCATGATAAAAATTAGCGATCAAACTAAAAAATCTGGAGTGACTCCACTCGACTTTCCGAACATTGAGTAATTAACAGTTTTGTAGATAAAGTCAAGAAAGAGGGGTTGTTAAACAAACAAAAGAGAGAAAACCATAATAGAGTGTTTAAGTATTTTTCTCCATATATTGCACGATGTTTTATTTAATGCTGATGAACTTTGAACTCATAGATCATAATGATGAAGAATTTTTCGTTGTGTCCCTGTAAAAATCTATAAATGCTAGATTCACCAAAATGCTTGTAGTTAGTGCAACAGTGATTTATAATATTCATATAAATTTTCAGCTCAATTGAATAAGGCGTTTAGATGCTATCGCACTTTTAAAAATTTGGTGTCATATAAATTTTTTGCTCAATTGAATAAGGTGTTTAGATGCTATCACACTTTTAAGATTTTGGTTCCATAGGCCATAATGATAAAGAATTTTTCTCTGTGTCCCTGTAAAAAAACTATAAGTGCTAGAATCATCAAAATCAATAGGGCTTGTACGATGGTGACTTACAATATACTGTTACGAAATTGTAAATAATTGTGTTTATTTTTGTATAAATTCTTTCAAAGAGGCTTAGTAAGTTGATAAAGTGCTAATTTTGTGCATTTCTAGTCGTTTTAGCGTTGAAATAGCCTTATTTTCCCTTAAAAACGCATTAAAAAGCCCCAGTAATGCACGTAATGGATTTGGCGCCAAATTTGGCGACTTTTCCCCACCTTGGCGATTTTTTTGGCGACCTTGGCGAGAAAATCCTTATATGGGATATACCAAATATGGAAGCTGTAAGTTGATTGGTTGACCACTTTCTAGAGTTTTCTCGAAAAATCTGGGCTCCATGGAACAGCATATAAGGAGCGCTTCCTCGCCAAGGGCAGTCAGAGTTAGTTCAGTTCAGTTTTCAGCCAGCTTCGCTAGTGCTTGCATTGCTCTTGAGCCTCTTTGAGAGAGACTTGCTTCAAGTGTTATTGCTATACAGTTTGTACTGTGGATTTGCTATTGACAGCTGTTGTTTAAGCTGTGGTTACTGCTTGAATTGAAGCTGATAATTGATTTATTGACCTGTATTTTTCTGGAACTTTCTGTGAATAAATTACTGAATTTTTGTAAGTTTGGCCTTTCATTCCCGGACAACTCACGAACTCTCAAGTACGCAACATTTCTGGTGTCAGAAGCGGGATTGTCTGTGAATGGTGATAACGAGAGCTATGGAGCAAGAGATGAAAAAAATTCTAGAAAGCTTAGCTACCCAGATGAATGAGATGAAAGTTAGCCTGAGTCAAGAGATGAATGAAATGAAAGCCGGTCAGGAAAAGATGGAAACCGGATTGATAGAGAAAATGGAAACAGGACAGGAAAAGATGGAAACCGGATTGATCGAAAGAATGAAGGAAGGACAAAGAGAGATGAAAGAAAGTATGGAAGCATCGCAAAGAGAATTGAAAGACGGCTTGACTGAAGAAATGAAGGAAATGAAAGACAGTTTGGGTGAAGAAATTAAATCTAATCAAGAAGAGATGAAGAAAGAACTATCATCAGTGAGAGACGACTTAGTAAACGTGAAAGAAGTGATAGAGTGTAAGTTATCAGACGTGGAAAACAGAATAGATGGAATAGAAGAAAAAGTTATGAAAATAGAAGAGAGTTTTGAAGAGAAAGCTATGAAGATAGAGGAAAATGTTATGAAAGTAGAAAGGAATTTTGAAGAGAGATTTATGAAGATAGAAGATAATTTCGAGGAGAAAGTCATGAAGAAAGTAGAGGAACATCTTGAGAGAAAAGTAGACGAGAAGTTGATCTCCTTGCCCCAGGAAACTGAAAAGAGAGATAAAAGAATCCAGAATCAGGAATTTATTAAGCTATCTACCTACGACGGCAGTTCCTCCTGGCATGTATATAAGACTCAGTTCTCCATCGTGGCTGAAGCAAACGGCTGGGACTCTGTTGCAAAGACGGCTCATCTGGTAGCGTCGTTGCGGGGCGACGCCGCAGATATTCTGGAGACCCTTTCGAAGGAGCAGCGATATGACTTCGATGCTGTAACCAGAGCACTAGAGCTACGTTTTGGAGCAAAATGGTCCAAAGAATATAGTCGACTCCAGCTAAGGTCCCGTCGCCAGAGACCAGGGGAAAGCTTACAAGAACTGGCATCAAACATCCAGAGGCTTTCACATTTGGCTTTCTCAGACTGTCATCCTGAAACACGCAATGATCTGGCCCTAGAATATTTTTTTGATGCTGTCGGAGATCCAGATATTCAAAAAGCCCTCAGACTCTCCGGCGTGAAGGATGTGGAGTCAGCCTTGGTGTACGCCCTAAAGGTCGAGGCAGCCCAACAAGCCTCCCATAAACCTCGCCAGAACAACACAGTAGACAAAGTGAACGGTTCTCAAGATGATTTTAAAGAAATTGAGAACATGATTCCAGATATTAATAGAAGACTACGCATTCTTGAGAGTAAGGAAAAAGGGAAGACTCCAACAACTAAATGCTGGGGCTGTGGAAAAGACGGGCATATCAAACGAAGCTGCCCAGTAAGAACACCTAGAGAAGCAATCAAGAATGTCTCGGAAGTATGCCACCCAGAAGGAGCTCTTCGGGAAAATCCAAATGCCTTCTTTCGGAAGTCCCCATCTGAAGATCATAAATACAGCTCTAAAGCCGAGGATATACCCCAAAGAATACCGCCAGTTGCTCGCCAAGTTACTGTCTCAACACCATCAGAACAAGATCCCGATCTCTGGAGTGACGAAGAACTTAGAAAATCCCAGTTGGAAGATCCTGACATAAAGCCAATATTACAGCTGAAGGAGACGACCAGCAACAGACCTATCTGGCAGGATATTTCCAGATTTAGTCCCATTACGAAAAGTTATTGGGCACTTTGGGACTCTCTTCATATCAGAAACGGCGTATTATACAGAAAGTGGGAATCTGATGATGGGAAAAGCTTCAGATGGCAGATTTTATTACCAAGATCAAAAATTCCAGCTGTTTTAGAACAACTGCATAGTAGCTCTACCGGAGGCCATTTTGGGGTAATGAAGACTCTGCAGAAAGTTCGGGAGCGCTTCTACTGGTGCAAGGCAAAGGAGGATGTGGAGAAATGGTGTAAATCCTGTGATGCTTGTGCGGCACGTAAAGGCCCGCAGAAACGAAGTCGAGGAAGACTGCAACGGTATAACGTGGGAGCACCATTTGAACGGATTGCAATCGATATCTTGGGTCCTTTGCCACGGACCTCCAGTGGAAATAAATACATCCTCGTCGTGATGGACTATTTCACCAAGTGGCCTGAGGCATATCCCATTCCCAATCAAGAGGCATGCACAGTCGCAGAGGTCCTAGTGCAGCAATGGGTGTCAAGGTACGGCACGCCCCTACAACTTCATACCGACCAAGGTAGGAACTTTACCTCTGATGTTTTCAAAGGACTGTGTCAACTACTCGGCATAGACAAAACCCGGACAACACCATTACATCCCCAGTCGGACGGCATGGTCGAGAGGTTCAATCGTACCATCCTGAATAACCTCTCTCTTCTAGTATCAAGGAACCAGCAAGATTGGGACTTGAAGTTGCCATTGTTCCTGCTGGCTTATCGAAGTGCTGTCCATGAAACCACCGGCTATACTCCAGCCCAGATGCTGTTTGGACGTGAACTTCGTCTCCCTTGTGATCTCCTGTTTGGTTGTCCACCCGATGCGCCCTCATCGCCCGAGGAGTACATCCAAGATCTCCAGGCACGATTTGAGGACGTACACAACTTTGCTCGGGAGCGGATTAACATGGCAACGGAGAAAATGAAGACAAGGTACGATCTAAAGGCTACACAACATGAGTTCCAGGAATGAGAGAAGGTCTGGTTGTGGAATCCTGTTCGACGCAAAGGACTCTCTCCCAAGTTACAGTGCCACTGGGACGGACCGTACACAGTCTTAAAAAGGCTGAATGATGTAGTGGTGCGGATCACTAAAACACCTTCATCAAAACCGAAGGTGGTGCACTATGACAGGCTAGCCAAGTACCACAAGCAACGGTAAAATTAAATTTTAAAATGTAAATACTGGTAAAATTTGAGCATGTGCACTGTAAATATTTGTATATAAATATTTGTACATATTTGTGAATTTTGTAAATATTTCCCACTTAATTTATATTTCTATGTTATCTTTATGTGCAACTTAGTTTTTGTGTTTTAGATTGTGTAAATTTGTTTAGTTTCGCCTCTTGACCAAGGGTTGCACTGCCCGGGACGTGCAGTCCTTGGGAGGGGGGCAGTGTTACGAAATTGTAAATAATTGTGTTTATTTTTGTATAAATTCTTTCAAAGAGGCTTAGTAAGTTGATAAAGTGCTAATTTTGTGCATTTCTAGTCGTTTTAGCGTTGAAATAGCCTTATTTTCCCTTAAAAACGCATTAAAAAGCCCCAGTAATGCACGTAATGGATTTGGCGCCAAATTTGGCGACTTTTCCCCACCTTGGCGATTTTTTTGGCGACCTTGGCGAGAAAATCCTTATATGGGATATACCAAATATGGAAGCTGTAAGTTGATTGGTTGACCACTTTCTAGAGTTTTCTGTGAATAAATTACTGAATTTTTGTAAGTTTGGCCTTTCATTCCCGGACAACTCACGAACCCTCAAGTACGCAACAATACGTACCAAAATTCAGCTTATTCGAACAAAGCGTTTAGACGTTAGCGTGTTCACTCACGGACATACACACATACATACACACACACATACATCATCACAAAAATAGTGAAAACGGATTCAGGGACCTCAAAACGTATAGAAACATCAAAATCTCAAATTCGGATTTTTAACATGATTACAATACTTTCCTCACTATAGTGTTCGGAAAGTAAAAATATATATATGAAAAGTGTAGATGTGTACTTCAATAATTTTGCTGTCGATTGTATAGTTCTACATATCATATCTAATTTGACTTTACAATAATAAAGTTGTTGTTTAAATTCCTTTAGGCAGAATGGTCCATATTTATGTCTAACACCCATAATATTGGAAATGATAAAATCTTGTATTTAAAATACATTGAAATTGGAATAATATAGCTGAAAAATTTGTGTTAGCTGCAGTATACTTGACTTTTTACGAACGATTTGATAGCATACATTTTTTTAATACTTTTTCAGTAAAATGGATGTCATTATTCTATAAATTTATTTGTAATTGCCTAATATCAACAGAGATGCAAAATTATATTTGCATCAAGTGTTCAACCATTCGTATTATAAGTATTTATTAAGAGACCTTTTGAGAAATACTCATACTGAAATTTTTTCCCACCCAGGGTGTGTGTGTGTGGGGGGGGGGGGGTAGGGAACGATGCTCCTACATGCATAAAAGTCTTACCCTAGTTGAATATATATGTATATGTACCATGTCCTACATATTCTATATATGTATATATTATATATTCACAAAAAATAGTTTAAGTATTTCATATCGTGTATTTTTATACGAAATTATGTTCAGTGCTACCAAATTAAAAATTACGATAAATCAGGACGACAGTGCCACTTATTGAGAGAATCAATTCACTTATCAAAAGCCAATAGGCGCCAATTTATGTCAAGCTGCACCTTAATACAGTCGAACCTCGCTAACGTGAACACTGTTAACATGAACTGTTTTCACAATCCCCGCCAAAATGAAGATCAGTTTAGTTATATGGAAATCAGTTACTGATAGCATGAACTACTGATAACATGAACAGATTTTTTATTCCCCTTGCGATTCACGTTAACGAGTTTTGACACTATAATTTTTTATGAAATTCTGTACTCTCAAGATAGAATTGGCAGAAATGTATTATCACACAGAGAGTTCGGAGAGAAAGACAATAAGGCATTTTCTAAAAATGATCACATTGTGTTGAGGTAACCTCAAGACGTGTATATTCATTAAAAAACCGGACGTTGAAATCACGAGATAACGCCACCACCTGTTGTTGGATAGGCATCAAAAGCTAATCTACATCCAAGTATAAACTTATATTGAATTCTGTTTATTGTTTCCTGAGATACAGCACCCATACAATTTTAGTAATACAATACACAAACGCGCAGACATTTTCTAAAAATTGACAGTTCATGTTTAATAATTCTCAAAATCCTCCGGAAAACGGAGATAAAAAAATTTCACGAATCCAATACTTTTTTCTTATGTTAAGAACAGGAGCAAAAATACATATCCAAAAAGTATTATTTCGATATTCATATAATTATCATTTCAGCTAGGAATAATTTTTATAAAAACTGCCCTGTTTTCCTTACGCATAAATAATTTCTTATTGTTAGAGAAAAATTAATTACTACAACTAAGCAATTTATCTTGTCACTTCAGGAATAATAATATTTATTTATGATTCATCTGTAACAAACGAAATTACTCCAGAAGCACAGAAACGTACATGCTAGTGTCAGTTAGAAATGTTTTCTCTCAGAAAATATCAACTCCTACGTCAAGCTTTGTTATATACAGTGATGATTGATGATGTCAGTTTATTGTGATAAAAATATGGTACAAAAACGTTTTTATTATATTACCTACATAAACTGACATATAAATCCGCGATTGTAATGGAATGCTCGCCCTCTGGTGGGCTAAGGTGAAATTATCACACCACTGCATATCATCATATTATGCAATCGATTTTCCATGATGTAATGGCCGAGAAAGAATACACGTGGCTGTTATATTTACTAACAACTGCAGTTCAGAGAGCGCCATCTATCGATCATTACAAACGCGGATAGCGAAACACATAATAGATTCAAATTGATAATATTAATTGAATAATAATTTTTAATTGAATAATATTAAATTAAAAATTATTATAATTTTTTTTTTTTTAAGAGCAGAAAAAGAGTGTTTTAATAGTCAAAAAAGAGGCACACATCAAAATTTATAGAAAATTACCAAAATAAAGGACAGAGTATGATCAATCCCAAAGCTACATTTCTACTTATTAAAAATGGTAAAAACGAGATAAACATAAATGAATGAAAGCGTGCCGGTTTCTTAACTTTGTCATGTTCGTAGTAGGAAACAAAGTTTTAAAAGAAAATGGTTTTCTGTGTCAAAGAGTGCCAAAGCTATTTTTCTTTTCTTTTTTCCACTTACGTCCAAACCATTCCCGAACCAAAATCAAAAAAGAAAATGAGCCTAAAATAGCTAAAAATAATAAAATTAGAAATTAAAAGAATCAGAAAATAAAATTTACTCACAGTTTTAATGTAGAGATAAGAAGAAATAAACGACTGCGGTTAACAGTGAAACAAGCCATTGTAGACTTAAATATATACTAGCAGGCTACGCCCGCTTCGCTGGCCACTATATTTAAATGAATCTCCAAAAGAATTTGATCATTATTTATTTTTCACATCACATTATAAATAAAAACTAAAATAATTACATTGGAATCGCTCTAGACCTCGCATCGGGTACTCGCTGACTACGGCAGCTCTTTCTCTGCCCGCACTGTATCGGGAGCAGGTTCCCACTGCCTGCAGAAATCTCTTTCTTATGTATTTTAATATCTTATACTATTAAGTGAGCAATATTTGTATATTTCACTGTTCTCGAAAACGGTAGCTCGGACAGTCACGAGATTTAACACAAAGGTGCCCCCGAAGAGTCATTGTAAACATCGAAGTCAGATTTTCGAATTTTTGATTAGTTTTTTCTTAATTAATTAAAATGTGAAAATAATAACCTTCTAATTTCTGATAAATAAGCCATTTAAATTTTAACATTTTATACATAATTTAATTGTTGCCAATTTATTTTTCGACAAAATAATAATAATAATTAAAAAAAAAAGTACATTTATTTAAAATGAGGAAAATAAATCAGAAAGATTAGAAAATAAATTAGAAATATCAGTCGCATCGTTACAAATAAAATACCAAATGAAAGGGAAAATTTTTGTAAATCCGATGTATTAAACAGCGTATCAATCGGATGATTAGTTTTTTCTTAATTAATTAAAATGTGAAAATAATAACCTTCTAATTTCTGATAAATAAGCCATTTAAATTTTAAAATTTTATCCAAAATTTAATTGTTGCCAATTTTTTTTCGACAAAATAATAATAATAATTAAAAAAAAAAAAAAACGTACATTTATTTAAAATGAGGAAAATAAATCAGAAAGATTAGAAAATAAATTAGAAATATCAGTCGCATCGTTACAAATAAAATACCAAATGAAAGGGAAAATTTTTGTAAATCCGATGCATTAAACAGCTTACCAATTGGACAATTAGAATTTTTAAAATTAACTAAAGCATGAATTTTAGGTGGCAACAGCAGAAGATTGTATGGAAACCGTTAGGAGAAAAAAAAATGAAAAATCTGATTCACATTAAGTCACATGATTTTTAAGTGGGATTAAAAATTGCAGTTTTCAGATTTTTTTTTAATTTTCTCTCACGAACACAAAAATATAATATACAGCCTGTACCCCACAAGACCAACTTGCATTTCAAATTTCATCAATTATTTTGGTTAATAAACAAAAGTTATTATTATTTATTTATTTTTTCAAATTAAGTTTTATTCTGTCTTCGAAAAGATATGTGATCATAGATATAATAATATATATAGATCTATCATCCCCATATTATCGTGCAAAGATTTTTGATGCCGAAAAAAAAAAAGCTTTGGAATCAGCCATTAAGTGGTATTGAAGGAAAAAATGAAGAATGAATTTGAAACTATATATGGAGCTTTTTATTCACCTTTAGTAAATAAATTATTCATGAATTTTATTTGCTAAAACATTCGTGTGTATTCCCGTGTGTATTCACTCGAGGAAAGACTGCCATATTTTGGTAAAATAGCCGTCTTTTCCCGAGTGAAAAGGAATCACTTTTTTCTCCCCAATGATCAATCTATATATTATTACTATATCTATGTATGTGATACGATACATTAATAATTTGGGTTTTAAAAGATTTTTTAAATAGATTATTTAAACTCTATGAACCATATTTTTTATTTTATCAGTTTCATTAACAGATCCTGCTGGGCGATTTTTTAAATTTTGGTGTTGAAGTACACCGAACGTTTTTCGACAAGAAGTTTAATATAGCAACAGCCATTTTAATCTATGTAGCGCATCAAATATATAAAAACATAAATTATTTATTTTTACACAAAATTTACAAAACAAATGCAGTTTTAAAGATAGAAAATTTATTTCAACAAGCACTATTTTAAACCTAAAAACCATTAAAAATATAAGCAGGATATAAAGGATTCTAATGTATAAACAAAAAAGAGTCTGATAAAATTATTAGCAAAATAGTCTTCCCATTTTCATGCAAAAAAAAAAAAAAAAAAAAAAAAAAATCCATCGCTAATATGGCGACAAAAATTCAAAAGCCGCCAATGGAGAGACATAATAAAGTTGCGTAACACGATAATGTTTACCTATTTATTTTTTTTTTTTTTATATAAAATAATCACTATGCTAATTTATCATACAAACAAATGAGCCTCTGTGTGTTACTGCACTTGCACGCTGTCGAACAGAAATATTTGAAAAATTCAAATTAATATTTAAATAAATAAATAAAAATATGTTTAATGGGAAATGTATATAACCATAAAAAGATTAGTTGTCTAAAATACGGCAGAAATAGCCCTCATAGCATATTGTTACAAGGGATTAAGTCTTATTGTTACAATGGATTAAGTCTAAAATGGTGACAAAAATTCAAAAGCCGCCAAAGAGAACTATATTAAGGCTGTACTATCATGTTTACAATCCATGAATTATATATAAACACAAAAAATTAATTGTCTCATGCGACAGGCGTAGCCGGTCACAGCATATTGTAATATTTGGCGTGAAATTGCTGTAATTTAATGGTTGATTGGATAAACAAAATAAACATATGAAATAAGGTAAAAGCAAATATTATGTTGTCTAAACCCAGTTACATTTGAGTCTAGTCCGAGTTACATGTGAACAACACGTATAGTGTTGTTCACATGTAAAGTGTTGTTCACATGTAACTGGGATTCAAATGTAAAAGGGAAACTCCAATTTTTTCGATACTATGTATTTCGAAACTGTTATATAATAAGCACCTAAATGGAAGCTCATTGGTAAACTATTATCGCAGGTAATAGGGACAAGCGCCCGAGTTGCAGTGGATGACCAAATCGCTGCCGAATGCAGCAGGGACCTGGAGCGAGCTTTTGAACAATTTCAGTAATTTATTTTATTTTATTTTTATAAAGCTATATAGAAAAGAGTTTCCTTTAAATTTAGTGGCCAGCGAAGCGTGCAAAGCCTGCTAGTGGGTATTTATTGACGATAGGTGGGTCTGCCATTATTTAAGAACTACGATTTTAAAGATAACTGTATCTCAGCGTCTATTAAATATTTTAGTTTTTGAACCAAGTATTTTATTGCTCATGCTATTTACGTATTACAATTTGATTCCGACCAATGTAATGAAATAAAAAAAAAAAATAGATTTTCTTTCAGAAGGAATTAAATACATAAAAAACAAATAAATTCCAATCAGTTTAATCCTTTCTACTACATACTACCATTATTTCCTGACAAATACTATAAATTAGAAAAAAAAAAAAAAACTTTTAAAGAAATTAAATTAACAAATGAAAAATAATTTTTGTTATACTACAAAAATTATACATAAACATAACTGTTATAAATACGTTTTTAAATTTTAAATTTAATATATTTAATTTTTTCTACTGCATTACCATTTTATTTCCAATAAATATAATAAATTAAAAAGAGAAAAAAGATTCGCCCTCAAATAAATGTATTAAATAAAAAATAAATTGCATAATATAGCCGTTGCTAAGATACGCAGACGATTACAATCGAAGAATAAATTCATGAAAAATGAAACATAAAAGCCAATGTTTAAAATCGAAAAAACATTAATTTAAAAAAATTCAAATTCGAAAAAATCTCGATGAGGTGCACACCAGCAGGGTCCCAGGTACCTATATGTCAAATTTGGAAGCTCTGCGATCAGTAGTGTGTAGTATTGTTTATGTTTAGATAAATGTATTTATTTTCCTGTTGGAAAAAAAAATAAACTCGTATTTTTTTTTTTTTTTTTTTTGGCAACAATTAAATTATGGATTAAATTTAAATGGCTAATTTTTCGCTATTATTAGCTTATTAATTTCATATTTTTATTAATTAAAAGAAAACTAAACAGAAATTCGAAATTCTGACTTCGATGTGCACAATGATCCTTCGGGGGGCACCTTTGTGTTAAATCTCGTGACTGTCCGAGCTACCGTTTTCGAGAACAGTGAAATATATATACAAATATTGCTCACTTAATAGTATAAGGTATACAGTGATGGAAAAAACTTTAAGACCACATGTGAAATTATAAACATTTTAGTTTTACTGAAAAAAAAAGAAACATCAAACACTATAAACAGAATAAAAAATAATAAATCTTCACATAGTTTTATAAAAGAATGGTTGCAACTATATACAGTCAGCCCCGCTTAAACAAATATCTACCGTTCCAACTATATTAATTCGATTAAGCGGGGTATTCAAATTATGCGGGGAAGACTAGAAACGCAATTGCATGTATAACTATAAGGGTTTTATGCTTACATGAAAAGATAAATGATCGATACCTCTTTCTTATTTAAATATTTAACAAAACTTTTACTAAGATAAAATGTTATAGTAATTTATAAATGCAGTTAATGCTGGAATAAATATAAAATAAAGTGTACTTACAATTTTACTTCAAAAATAATAATAATAATAATAATAATAATAATAATAATAAATAAAAATAAAAATAAAAATAAAAATAAAAAATCAGTTATGATTGATTACTTTAACATAGACTTAACTAAACATTTTTCGATTTCTTTTTCTAAAGCACATAAATAGATTATAAGCTGCCATGAGAGTTCAAAATGACGATGAATAATATTAGAAGATTTTGAAACTTCATTTACCGTTCGCTTGCTCTCCTATATCAATTTCATTTAAAGATTTTATTGGAAGATTAAACTCTTCATCTTTTTCTGTTTCTCCATCTTTATCCACATCTATGAGTTCATAAAGTTCTTTTTCAATCATCTGAAAACTTTCAAAATTTGTGATTTCTAATTCCTGGAGATAATTTGTATTTTAATTTCTAATTTTCTCATTATTTGCTGATTTTATAAATTTGGCTTTTGCAAAACAATTTTTATCACCTCGGCAGGAATACTGTCTCATGTTTAAAGAGCATGCCTTAGTCATGTAAGGTTTTTAAAAGAAGAACGGATTTTTTTTTTTTTTTTCTTTGAGAATGAGAGGAAAAATTTGCCCAGGAATAGAGGAATTTTATTTAAGAAACTTTGAGTGTTTATGCGATTAAGCGGGGTGGCGTTGTAAAAAATATTTCTTTAAACGAGGAAATTTAACATTACTTCTATGTGAAAAAAATTGGTTTTATCATTTTATATTCTTATAAGCGGGGTATTCGATTATCCGTTACCCGATTAAGTGGGGACGACTGTATTATATGCAAGTGATTTTTTTTCCCAACATAAAAGGATGGAAAAAACTTTAAGACAACAAAGTTAAACATTAACTAAAAGTATTCCATTCTAATTTTTAGTACTTCATGTGTTTTGTAATGGTGTTTTCCCTTCACACGAATTACTTCTAAAAGACGATTTTGGAAGGATTTTGATAGATTTTTGCATGTTAGCATGGATATTTCTCCCCATGCTTTGATTGAAGTAGCAGACCTGAACTCAGAAATTGAATAGTATTGTTTAACATTTCCGTATACCTTGCGTGCAAGGTTACCCCACAATTTTTCTATGGGGTTCAAGTCTGAAACTTCATAAAACTTACATTATTTTCAGTTAGCCAAGAAATGGTTGAAGCAGATTTGTGCTCAAGCGCATTATTTTGCAACAAAATCAAATTTTGTGCCATAAGCTCATATTTTAATGGAACAAAATTGTTAGCCAGTATATCTTGATACTCAAAACAGTTCATATTTACCTTTAATGAATACAATATTAGTCTTATAAAAAACCACAATTTTTATAAAAAATTCACTGTAAAACACGTATAAAATATATTTAATTAAAATCATTAAAAAAACACATCGTGTCAAGCCCTTTCGCCCTGAACATCAGGGCATCATCAGGACAGAGCCCTTTTAACTAGAACTACAGTAACATTTAATTTATATATACATAAGAATCATATTACGGTTACAGTTATTATACATGAAATAGATGAAACAGTTGAACACAGATCAATCACAAATGAAACAGTCCGAAGGCGTGTTCATTCCACAAATGTGTCTCCATAGTAAACCAAGTGAAACTCGACTCTAACGCCTTCGGACTGTTTCATTTGTGATTGATCTGTGTTCAACTGTTTCATCTATTTCATGTATAATAACTGTAACCGTAATATGGTTCTTATGTATATAAATCAAATGTTACTGTACTTCTAGTTAAAATGGCTCTGTCCTGATGAGGCCCTGATCTTCAAGGCGAAAGACCTTGACACGATGTGTTTTTTTTTTAATGATTTTAATTAAATATATTTTATACGTGTTTTACAGTGAATTTTTTATAAAAATTGTGGTTTTCTACAAATACACGTGTGGTTATCATGTCTCTATGTGAGATGTAATTTAACATTAGTCTTACCTCGAGCACAGAAACCTGCCCGAATCATGGCAGATCCTTACACTTCAAAAAAGCCCGTTAAAATTACCGGAAAAATCTGGCAGCTGAGGTGCCAGTATTTCTCCGTCAAATATACAGGACAAAACTGTACTTTTAACAAATAAAACCTGTTTGGTTTACATGATTTCTGCGTAACATATACTCAGTGATACAATTTTACGGTTTTAAACTGTATATTTGACGGAAAAATACTGGCACCCCAGCTGCCAGATTTTTTCTGTACTTTTGACAGTTTATTTTTTGCAGTGTAAATCATGCCAATAGTTTCGTAAACCATCAGATTCATCTAGGTTAATTTTTTTTTTAATTTGTGAACACTATTTTTTGTCAAAAATTGGGTTTTAAAACATTAGATGTTGGGAATTCCAATCTTGCTTCAATGTGCCATTTTTCAAACTTAGGTTTGCTTTTTAATTTTAAATATTTGATGTTTTCTGCATGATTCAGGACATTTCTAACAGTTTTAGCTAAGGCTCCTATATATACGAGCTGGCGCATCAGGCATTTTGTTGCCTTGGGGTTGCCACATGTACCCAGCGCGTTTCTCTGATAAACAAACGACAAACATTTTTTTTTTTTTTTTTAATCGTGTTACGTTACTTTAGAGTAACTTGTTTTATTATATTTCATAATTTTAGCTAAGTAAACTATGATATAGAAGTTTGTTTAGCGATAAACTGCTATAATCATTCAAGAAGCGAATATATAGTGTTCACAGTGTATTTGAGTTTTGGCGACATTTTGTAAAAGAAACAGAAACCGCCCTAACAACACATCTTATCCCGGTACATCCATAGAATATCCCCAGAATAAAATGACATCCTGATTTGAAAAAAAATGTGTTTTTAGGAATATTATTGTTGCTTATTGCTCTTATCTTGACCGGATTAGCTTCAGATCAAGATTTCTTAAAATCATTAGGGAAGCGATAAGGACGCCAAGCGGGAATGCTGTCCTCTTCGGAGGCAAAAAAATGGCGATGATGCGCCGGCCTATTATTTTATTTAGGGGCTCTAGTTTTAGCCGTTACTTGAAGCTTTAGAGCCGATTTTATTGCTGAAGAATATGCATTGTTTTTACAGCTATTATTATAGCACTTCTTATCATTCTGGCTGATAGTTTTGAGTGCATTCCTTCTCTATTTTTTGTACCATATCTGCATGGATCTGTGAGAAATTGATAAACTACAGTTTTAGACCTCTCGATTTTGATAGCGATTTGCCTTTCACTCATTTGACTTTGTGGAAATGCCAAGATTTTACCATTTTCAATTTCACTCAGTAATTTTCCTCTACCCACACTGTTAAAAATATCAACAGAAAACTCTGTGTAATCTATTATTTTAAGTCTTCCGTAAAATTACAGAGAAAAATAAACGGAGATGTTAAAAAACTTATTTTATCCATTCATTTTAAAAACTAATATTAATTTAATTAATTATTGGTGAGAATATATTTCGGACTTGGAATGTTTTTTCTAAATTAGAAACAGTCATTTTTTATTTTAATTATAAAATTAAATAATAAAATTAGGTAAAAATACAGAATAAAGATTGAGAATCTCGATTATTCATTTTTAACGAAGAATTACTGTAAATTTACAGAGACTCTGGATAAATATTTACATTAAATTTACAGAAATTTTTAACAGGGCATAATAATCTCAATTGCTTCAACACTCAGCTAAATGATTAAAAAATGTTTCTTTTCATTCTAACAACTATCCCGCACAAAACTGTACAAATGTGCGTCATCTCCTTATACAAGCAATCACTTTTAAAGCTGGTCTTAAAGTTCTTTCCATTTGATTACATTACAGATTTTTAATTTTTATATAAAAAAAATACGTATTTTAAATTCTAAATTCATATTTTTTTTATTTCTTACATTTTATATATTAAATATAAAGTAAATTACAAAGAGATTTTAATTTTTGAATAAAAACAAAGAAATTCAACGGTGGTCTTAAAGTTTTTTCCACCACTGTATATTTCACACGACAATAAATTTAATTTTTAATGCATTTAGAAAAAGAAGATGATGTAGTACAGAATTCGTTGATATACAGATATCTTTACGACGGGGTATAAAATGCGAATTTTGAAGATTACACAGGTCTACATCTAAAATTTTGATTTGATAATATAAGCTTAATCTTTATGTTTTTCAGTAGGCTGAGACCGAAAATTAAACCAGTTTTTCGTTATCACGTATAGATTTTTGAAAATACAGGGTTCTACGGACAAAATTTCTTCCGTGACTCTTTCACCAATATAATTAATTGTATGGTGACTTTTACAGAATGTTTCCATGATTAATAATAATTAATCATGAAAAAATACTAGAAACTACAGAAAATGAAGAAATTGTGTCGATAGACACCTTCTATTGACAAAAATGTGTACGTGATAGAGAAAAATTGGATTCATTTTTGGTGTCAACATACCAAAAAACATGTATCAACTAAAATTATCAAGTCAAATTTTCAAACATTATTTTTGTTAGACTTGTGTTACTTAATATCGCGCGTATCTTTATGTTGCTTTTTGTAGCTCATATCCATTAACATTTTTCTAACCATGTATTTATACGTGCACTTATTTATAGAAAGATAAATAATATTAAACGAATATATGTAATTTAAAAACTTAACTTTTCTTCTAATTATTTAAATCCTCATGAATGATAGTGTGTTATTAATTCAGTCTTTTTGTAAAAACAGTATATAGTGTTACGGAATTGTAAATAATTGTATTTATTTTTGTATAAATTCTTTCAAAGAGGCTTAGTAAGTTGATAAAATGCTAATTTTATGCATTTCTAGTCGTTTTAGGGTTAAAATAGTCTAAATTTCCCTTAAAAATGCATTGGAAAACTCGGATAAAGGCAGGTAATGGATTTGGCGCCAAATTTGGCGACTTTTTCCCTCCTTGGCGATTTTTTTTTAGACCTTGGCGAGAAAATCCTTATCAGGGATATACCAAATATGGAAGCTCTAATCTCATTGGCTGATGAGATACGGAAATTTCTGGAATTTTCCGCACATTTCTACAGGAGTATAAAAGGGACATTTTTTCGCCAAGTCCGGTTCAGTTCTCAGTCAGTCAAAATAAATACTATTACTTACAATTCCGTAACACTATATACTGTTTTCACGACAAGTCTGAATTAATAACACAATGTCATTCATGAGGAAATCTGTCTCAGTGAGTTAAATGCTTGCATTGCTTTGAGCCTCTTTGAATGAGACTTGCTTTATGTGTTATTGCTATACAGTTTGCACTGTGGTTTTGCTGTTAACGGCTGCTGTTTAAGCTGAGTTTACTGGATAAATTGAAGCTGATACTTGGTTTATAGACCTGTATTTTTCTGGAACTTTCTGTGAATAAATTACTGAATTTTTGCAAGTTTCGCCTCTCATTCTCGAACATCTTACGAACTCCCAAATACCCAACAATATATATGTATATGTGTATGAGCGTTGTCAAACTGGCTTGATCTTGTACTTTTAATGCATGTGAATGTGTGCTCCCACAGTGCATCTATTTGAAAGATATGAATTTGAACGTATTCCAAGGAAAGATTGTAAGAATATCTCCCATTTAAAACGTTTTTGTTCGAGAAAGATAAAAATAACAACAAAAAAATTATTTATTTTGTGTTAAAATCTACTCGAACACAGCGTCACTGGATTTTAATTCCTTCGTATTATACTACCTGAAACATTTTTTTAGACATATAAAGTTTAAAAGGGCCAAGAAACGATTAAAATTGTCGAAATTGATGCAACTTAAAATGTGCAAATAGTTATTATAAAATATATGAGGCTGTATAATACTTTTAAAATAATATCATTCTGCAGTTCCTCGAACAATATTTAAAACCTTTTACAGAATTTTAAACTTTAAATTTATTTTTTTCATGTTCCAAATTTCGAGAACAATTAGTTACTTATAAGGTTCTATGCGAATTTGTTTTCATCTAATCCTTGGACTGCGGTAGCCCAGTTGGTAGAGCGCCGGCCTCGTAATATGAAGATTGCGGGTTCGGTACTCAAACAGGCCAAAGACCGTCTTGTACACTAATGGTGGCTGATGCGCATAAAATGTGTCGTGGCTGCAATGTACTCCATGTTCCCATCAAAAATTATACCTCTGGGGTTCACCGAAGCAGGAGAGCCATCCCTTCCGTGGAGGATCAAAATTGTGATGGCATGTCTCCGGACCACCGCTAGGGGTGTGAACCAGACCGTCGCCAGTTGCCCATCTGCGCAGCACTAGTGCGACGTTAAACCCAATCATCCATCCATTCATCTAATCCTTTTAAAAAATTTGTATGAATCTTAACCGCAATGTATTTGACCCAAATAGGGTATTCATTTTAAAACCAAGAAGTTATTACCTATGTTGCAAACTCTCAATCACATGGCGAAAATTCATGAAAAATTAAAATTATACACAGATAATGAGAGTATTGTATTCGGTAAAAAAATTCGATATCGAATTTTCAACTGATTTATATGTTTTAAGGTAAAGTGGTTTATGGCAATTAGTCAGTAAGTGTGTATATGGAAAGGGGGGGGGGGAGCGGAATCTTCTGACTATCATATCTCCGAAACTAATTAAGAGAGAACTACGAAACTTCAGAATTGAGTTAGGTCTGATATACAGATGAATATTTTAAATTTTAGTGAAAATTAAAAAACCGAAAGTGGGACATATAAAACCTTACGTACGACCGTAAGTCCTCATCTCAAAAATGGTTCTAAGGATTTTCTTCAAAGTTGCAAAGTACCTTATTAAATGCTCGTTCATATGTAATACTTGGTTAGTTCATGAAAATTGATAGTCGTCCAGTGTAAATAAGACAATTTGAGGTCTCGCAAGTGCATTCCTTTAAAAACGGCTGTTCGGATTTTTTTTTTTTTTTTTTCAAACTCGCCATATAAAATCTTTTTTATCTATCCGTTCGTGTGTAATTGTTTTTTTTTTTTTTCCGGCCAACAATTGAGTTTGCGAAGTTTTGGTGGAAGTCATTATCTCAAAAACGGCTCAAACGATTTTCTTGAAAATTGCTTCATAAACCCCTTTTTAAATATCGTTTCGCAAGTAATAAATGGTTACTACAAGAGAATTGACTGCAATTCTGATTAGGTAGGTCAGTTTTATACCTCGGAAATAGGTATTTCAAAAAACGGCTCTACCGATTTTTTTTTTTTTTAACCTCGCTATGTAAACTCTGTTTACATCGATAAGTAAACTCTGTTTGTCTTTAAACATGTATTAGTTTTCGCTCACCAGAAAATAGCGAGGTGTCTAATTTATTAGGTCAGTTTCACGTCTTCTGTCCACATATATCTCCAAAAAATATACATATAATACACGTAATATTGCGTAATAGATGCTGTGTAGTTGTTAAAAACCATATTTTTTTCCTCAAAAAAGAAGTTTTTCCGTCTCTAAAAATAATTTTTATAGTATGCTCTACGGATAAAAAATGATAGATTTCAAGACCATTATTTAAGGAGCGATAGAATGTGAAACCAGTGATGCCAGATTGGGGATTTTGTCCCCATTTTGGGGATTTTTGAGGATTCTGGGGACAATTTTGGGGACCAAATGTTTGTGGGGACTTTTTTGGGGACAAATCTGAGAGTTCAACTTTCTGTCAATGTTGGCAACGTAATGGTTTATCCCTATGACTAGAGACTTTCAATAGCTTTATTGTTATTTGGGGATTTTTTTCAAAAATTGCCTTCATTTGGGGAAAAATCTGAGCTTAAATCATAGAAAAATCTTTTTTTTTTTTTTTTTTTTTTTTTTGAAAAATTTTTATTTTCTTTTTTTAGTAAAAATCAAGTTGGGGATTTTTTCGAAAAAAAAATCCCTGATTTAGGGAAATTTGAAGACCTGTTTGGGGAAATAATTTTCGGCCATCTGGCATTACTGTGTAAAACAAACGTAATTAATTTCAACGCCCTTGTTTTCTTAAGGAAAATTAATTACGAAGATTTTTGAAGTGTTTGAAAACGTAAAGCGTAAATTATCAGTTACTAAAAATTTATACATCTAAATATAATATTCATTTCAAAAATCATAAACTTTTACTTAAAATATAACTTAACATCAACAGAACACTTTAAAAAGAAAATTTTCCAATTTCTAACAAAAACAAACACCTTAAAAATACATGCATATCTATAATGACATTGTATATTAAAATGAGTTAATTTAATATTTCGGATGAATAATTAATCTTCAAAATAATAACAGGAGACTTGGCGCTGGAATATTAAAACCCGAATAAGTTACTACGTCAGAAACGCCAATTGAAAATGCATACAGCTGTTTCGGCAGCCTTACGCGTGCCGTCTTCAGTGCAAAAAGGATGCCTTTTTGCACTGAAGACGGCACGCTTAAGACTGCCGAAACAGCTGTATGCATTTTCAATTGGCGTTTCTGACGTAGTAACTTATTCGGGTTTTAATAATCTTCAAAATAGTTTTGAAAAGGTAAATTATGTAGATCCTTATTTTGAAACAACAGTTTTAAAAATATGTTTTTCAAGCATTAATAGAGACAGAGACAACTAATGTTTGACAGAAAATGTCGAAAAACATTGCTTCAATTGAATTTTGACGATGAAAAATTTTAATTAAATTTTCTACTGGAATTATTTTTATTTAAGTAAGGAAAAGATAGCTTGTAATACTGAGTGCTAAAGTGTATTAAAAATGTAAGTTTTTCTTCTTAAAATGCTACATTTCTGCAACTTTGGCAGATGTTAAACCACTGACTTTGAGTTTTAAATCATACTAATTACTAATTATTACGAATAATATAATAATAATAATGTATTTGATCTTAAGCTGAATGATGCACAACAAGATTTTATTTTATTTTATTTCTTTGTGTGTGTGTGAAAAAGGACAAAAAATAAAAAAACACGCAACGATTGTCTCGGATCTTTTTAATGTTTAAGTAATAGGTATAAGATTTTATACAAAACAGGATTCAATTTAGTACGACAGGACTTTTATTTTAGTCTATTCTTTCACGTAAACACGTGCAATAACTGTGTTACGTTCCTTAGCAACGGTTACAATCAGTAATGGCACCAGAAATTCCCCGACGGGGGGACACCACCTCCCCGAGAGGGGGGCACTATATAAAGAGAGTTTATTATATGAGTATTTATCAAAAACTGCAAAACTGTTAATAATATTACTGTTAATATTTGTACCATTCCATTTGTTAGTATTCCTCGTGGTTTTGGAGATCATCGTGTCACAGACAGACTTTTTCTAAAAATATCGTGGTTAAAACGTATGCTGGACCTCTCAAAACGTGTATATTCCTGGAAAACTGGAAGCTGAAAATTTTTACGAATCCAATACTTTTTACTATTATATATAGAATGGAAAAACTGGAAGCTTAAAATTTTTACGAATCCAATACTTTCTACTATTGAATATAGAATGGAAAAACTGGAATGCTCCAAATTTGTAAAAGGAAAGAAAAATGCTGCTAAAAGTAGAAAAACTGAAAATTTTGTATTTGTTCCCCCGAGAGATTTTAGGAGTATGCCCCGATGGGGGGGGGGGGGCATAGACTCCCCGACGGGGGGCCTGTGCCCCCCCCCCCCGGCCCCCTAGCTGGCGCCAGCCCTGGTTACAATATTCGTTTCTCTATTTAACCGCCACTAGCTTAAAACTCTTCAAAGTTATATAATTATAAAATTTTAGCTTCTTTTTCAAGTTTGAATGTCTCAAATAATAGCTGTAAGGATTGCGTACAGTTAGATTTTTAATCTCAAGTTGAAATAAGTATTACAGTTGAGCGCCGATTATCCAAACACGTCGGGACAGACCCTAGTTCGCATAAGCAAAAGTTCGGATAATTGGACAGACAATTTAAGGGATGTGACAATAGAAAAACCATCACACTTAATCCATGCTTAGGACTGACAGCACCAATTTGTGCTGGCGTGTTTAAAAGTTTTTTTTTTTTTTTTTTTTTTAACTCTAGTTATTATAATTTAAGCAAAAAAGCTTTTGATTGTTGCTTGCTTCAAAGAAGACATTCTTTCAATGCTGCCACATCTCGAATTCTTCTTAGGCAGGTTAATTGAAGAGGATCTGCGTCGTTCTGCCGTTCGAACCATTTCATAGTTGTTTCTAAACATTCAAAGATAATGTGATGGCCCTGGGTCATTTTCAAATCATTCGTTTTCTTTTCTTCATTTTCTTTTTCACCTTGAATCTTATCCACAATCTCATCATAATTTAAAATCTGTTATCCAGTGTCATGAACGTCACTATTTAACCATTCGTTAATTTCATTTTCTTCATAACATAGGATTCTTCCCATCTCCTTTATTGTTTTGCATTCCTCATTTTCTTTACTAGATTCTTCTAATCCACTATAATTTTTTTCTTTATTTAAAATTGTATTCTAAGCCTTTTCTAAATGTTGAAGATTTTTCTAGATTCCAAGAATCAGCAGCCATAATGCATCAATCTTTCAAATTAGTTTTCGTATGTTGGGAACGGAATTAGGATAAGGGAATCAGGAATTAGGATAATTGGAATTTCGGTTAGGAATTTTTTTTAGGGGGAGAAATAGGCTGTTCAGATAATTGGAAGTTCGAATAAAGAAAAATAAATAGTGAAATAAACTGTTCGGATAATTGAAAGTTCGGTTAATTGGAGTTCGGATAATCGGTGCTCTACTGTATTTTAAAACTTTAAAAAAAATTGTGCAATAAAAACAAAACTAAAACATTGTCCTTTTCAAAAGCAGTTAGAGGGTTAAAAATTTCTTTGGTACAGCCTTAATATAGGACCCCCCTTGACGACATTTAAATTTTCATGGCCTGTTTGGTGATCAAATATCTTTTACAAGTGCATAAGCAAAGACTTTGGTGAGAAACGACTGAGTTACTTCGGTAACACATTTCAAATTTTGCCTTAATCCAAGGAAGTCCTATAACTATAGCTGTTCTATTTCTTTAACACGATTTTTCTCAATTTTATTTTAAATATTTTTACTTCCATTACCCGACTACCGTAGGTAATGGAAGTATTGTATTTGGTCCAAAAATTCGATATCGAGTTTTCACCTGAATTACACGTTTTAAGGTCTCCTGAGTCCAAAAAAGTAGTTTTTGGCAATTGGTCAGTGTGTAAGTGTATGTAATGTGGGGAATCTTCTGGCTATCCTATCTCCGAAACTAATAAAGGTAGAACTACGAAACTTCAGAATTGAGACTGATCTGGTGTACAGATGAATTTTCCAAATTTTGGTAAAAATTCGAAAAACAGAAGTGGACGTTGGAAACCGAAAGTGGGACCGTAAGTCCATGTCTCAAAAAAGGCTCTACCGATTTTCTTCAAAGTTGCTATATAAACACTCTATTAGATGTCCTTTCGAATGATATAGTAGTTGGTTAGTTCAGGGAAATTGATAGGCGTACTATATATATAGCTCAATTTCGGGTCTTCAAGTGCGTTTCTTCAAAAACAGCTGCACGGATTTTTTTTCAAACTCGCCATATTAACTCCGTTTTAAATATCCTTTTGTATATAATTATTGTTTTCCGATCATTAATTGAGCATACAAAGTTTTGTAACAGTTAGTATCTCAAAAACGGCTCTAATGATTTTCTTGAAAATTGTTACATAAATCCATTTTAGGTATCCTTTCTCATGTATTACATGATTATTACAGAGGAAAATTAACAATCATCCTGATTAGGTAGGTAAGTTTTAGATTTCGAAAATTGATGCTAAAAAAAAAAAAAAAAAAAAAAAAAAAAAGGTCTGCCATTTTTTTCTTTTATTTTTTAACTCGCTGTGTAAACTCTATTTTATATGTCTTTAGACGTGTATCTAGTTTCTCTTACCGGAAAATTTTTTTGTGTCTACTTCGTTAGGCCAATTTTATGTCTTCTGATCACATTATCTCCAAAAAATGCATAAATATGTGTAAGAGTAGGTAATGGAAGTCATGTGGTTGTTTCACACCAGATTCTTTTTAGAAAAAATAATAATTGGCCTAAATATACAAGAAGCGTAAATACATATATCTTTTATATATATATATATGTGTGTGTGTGTTCATTTCTTAAAATTTCATTTTTCAGGTTTTATTTCAAAATTTAATATTTTTTTAACTTTTTGCTAAAGTAAAATACATTCTGGTAAATTCATGGTGAAATATAGCAAATGATGACCAAGAGGACTGAAAGCAATAGTCTTGCCGTACTAATAAATAAATAAATAACTAGGAATTGGAGGGGGGGGGGGTTATATGAATAATTTCCAAGCCTCAGAAATGAAAGTTCTTTATAAAATCTTTTGAAGAATTTTAAAATCTAAAACGTAAAATTATTAATCATTGAAAATTTGTTCATCTAAATATCCATTTCAAGAGTCATAAACTTTAATTTAAAATATAATTTAGCACGACATTAAAAGCAAACTTAAGCTTTTTCCAATTTCTAAGAAAAACAAACATCTTAAAAATACACGTATATTTATGATGACCAAGCTACATTCAGTTTAGTTAATTTAATAATTTTGATGAATAAGTAATCTTCTATGATGTTTTGAAAAGATAAATTACGGAGATCATATATATCTTCATTTTGAAAAATTATTTTGAAACAAAAGTTTTAAAATTACTTTTTCAAGTATTATTTGTGAAAAATTTCTAGAGGTAATATTTGCCAGAAAATGTCGAAAATCATTGCTTAAATTGAATTTTGACTGTGAACAATTTAATTAAACTTTTTGCCGAAATTGTTTTTATTTGTAAAACAGGAAAGACAGTTTGTAGTACAAACTTCGAATGTGATCTTTAAGTTCTTTCGAAATTTCGTTATGAGAGAGGATTATTATAAGAGAATATTAAGTACTTTGTTGTGTTTCATTGCGCTTCATTTAAATAAGCGTAAGTTTAAATATACACTAAGCGACAAAAAAAAAAAAAAAAAAGCCGCACTGCAGAAAAAATGACTTATACTTTTTTTATTTGTAATAACTTAAAAATTAATGCTTGAAACAAATAAAATTGTCTTGTTTGCATAATACCAAAGTTATGAAATGATACCTATGTACATTTTCGATTTAATAATTTACATTATTGCACTCTACGAAGTACTTTTAAAAAATCTGCATAAAACTTTCTTTTTGAACATAATGCAATAACCATACACTTTGTATTCTATTATGATTTATTATATGAAATAAACAAGTTATATTTTAATATATGAAATAAAACTATTTATTTGTTAGATCTAAGCAATTTTTTATTAAAAATATGTATTCTGCATTGGGGTAATTCCACCTTTATATGGAATTACTGCTTTAATGCGCAATGGTATAGTTTTATACAGTGTTTTAATATAAATCTCAGAAATTTCAATGTGCCAAATATCACAAATAATTTTTACTAGTTCTGGCAGTGTTGTAGGCTGCAAATTTTGAATCCTCTCCCCTTTCCCCCGCCTTTTTATGGACGAAACATTTTCGAGCGGATCGCGATAAGGATTATATCCATGTTTGGAAAATTAGAAGTTAATGTTAATGATTATAATGTTAAGAAATTCTACTATATCCTTTGTGGGATTTAACTTAAAGTGAAAAAAGGTATGATTACTTACAGAATTATAGGTTCTCATGGGAATGGATAGGAAATTTTGACAATTTGAAGTGAATAAACTTACCACAGACGTCTTGTAGTAAGGTGCATTATCATCTTGAAATGCTGTTTGCGGAAATGTCCAAGATACCTCCAAAATAGTCGGTTAGGCACCACTTTTATGAAGGTTGTGTTTTATTTCGAGTTAATTTATCCCTTGAGCATAAAAATTTGCCCGACTGTTTGAAAAGTTATGCACCTCCGTACCATAACGTATGGGGAATGTTTCACTGTTTTAAAAGCGCGATTTTTATCAGGTCGGTCATATTTTCGTTTTCAGATCTGCATGTTTTCTTTAGCTCGAAATAAGTTAAACTTGACTCATCAAAGAGAACCAGTTCAGACCAATAATTAACTAACCATTTTTTTTTTTTTTTTTAGCTTTCTGATGTCTTGCTTTCCTAATTCTCTTCCCTAAAAATGGAATTTTTTCAAATTTTCTGTCAAATAAACCTGCTTTGTTCAATAGTTCCTGTACTGTAGTTAAAGAAATTATGCTGTTAAACACTTTTTCTGAATCTCATTTGTGTTCTAAATGTAATACAAACCGATTTTATAAGCAACTAGCAGGCTTTGCCCGCTTCGCTGGTCACTATATTTAAAGGAATCTCTTTTCTATATAGTTTTATGAAATAAAGAGAAAATAATAATACTGAAATCGCTCAAAAGTTCGCTTTGGGTTCCCACTACCTTCGGCAGCGCCTTGTTCGTCCTCGCATTCTGCGATATCTGTCCCTATTGCCTGCGACAATGACTTACCCGTGGGCTTCCATTTAGGTGCTTATCATATATGACAATTTCGATACGGACAGTATCGAAAATTTTGAAGTAGCCCTTTATATTTAAATCCTAGTTATATATGAGCAACATTATACGTGATGTACATAATATTTGCTTTCAAGTTATTCTCTATATTTATTTGATTTAATCGATCAACCATAGAATGACAGCAATTTCAAGCCAAATATAATATTACAATATGCTATGATCGGCTACTTCTATCGCATGAGACAATTATTATTATTTTGTGGTTATATATACTTCATGCTTAGTTAATAGTAGTTGGTATATAGAAAAATAAATTAATTAATGTGTAAACTTGATCATGGTACAGCCTTAATGCCCTTGGCGACTTTTAAATTTTTGTTGCCGTTTTAGACCAAAATATAATTTATGCGATTATTGTTCCTATACGCAAGCGAAGTGTGACGTCACTGAACATCCGTGGATGCAAGAAAATGTTAATCGTCCTATGTTAATCGCCCATTGGATTTTTTGTAAAAAATGATTAAAAATCGAAGAAAATTATTTCCCGATTTTAATCCCCTATTTGGATACATATATGTATTAGTTATCATGTGCATGTGTTAGATTGAGTTATTTTGCTGTCAAATTGACAAAATTTTAATTTTAAATTTCAAAACTCTGTCGTTCTTGACGCTTATTGTATTTGGTGATCAGAAACGTAATACGAAAATATACATGCCAGATGTATATTTTCGTAATATGCATTGTACGAAATATTGTTTCATATTATTCATTACTGTCTTAAAATAAGTTGTTAAAATAACCATGATTTTTGAAAGGAATTAAATTATGTTCGCCAAATAATTTGGCGATATTTTATTTTTTTACCAAGGATCACCGATATCAAATCTATTCCGCTACAGCATATTAGTATCTTATATTAGATACTTTATTTAGACATTTGAAAACAAATTTGACTTCAAATTATGATAGAATATTTATCATTTCCCTTTTAATCAGTATATTAGTTGTGGATATTGTGTAAATATCATCCTTTGAAATGAAATGTTTGTGTTTTCAATCGAATATGGAAGTTTGGCATTTTTTTTTCTACAGTTTTGAAATTAAAAATTCAAATTTTGTCAATTTTACAACCAAAATAACTAAATCTAATGCATGGACATGATAACTAATACATATCTATACCTAAATACGGGGATTAAAATCGGGAAATATTTTTCCTCGATTTTTAATAATTTTTTACAAAAAATCCAATGGGCGTTTAACATAGGAAATACTTTTCTTGCATCCACGAACGGCCAGTGACGTCATCACTTCGCTTGCGTATTTCTTTCTATCTTTTCCTTGGCGAAAAATGTCCGATCTACTTCAGCATCAAAATTATAAAAAATTGTCAAGAATTATCAATAAGAAAATACCTTTAATATATTGCTGAATTAGCGTTTATGCCAAGCGTGTTTCATCCGCCATACTTAAAAAAAAAAAAAAAAAAAAAAAAAAAATCTGAAGTTTAGGTATATAAAAAAATGCTGTGAAATAAAATTCAGAAGAAATATGTTAGATTTGTAATATTACTATTTTATTTTAAAATTATAAAGTGTCATTTTCTCATCGACCAATTTAACATTTAGTAATTTCTTATTTTTCGCGTGAAAGCATATTTCATTTTATGCTGAAAACAATAAATAAATACATCTCGTAAACTTTTTTTGGCAACAATTAAAAATTTAAATGGCTTATATTAAGTCAATATAAGAGTCAATAAGTTTATTATTTTCATATTTTAATTAATTTTAAAGATTTTTTCAATTTTTTTTTTCCTAAACCATCCCTGACCTATAAGGAAAAAAACAAAAAAAGAATGATCGAAATCGGTCAAGCCGTTTACGATTTTATAAATAACATACAGACAAACATTCATTTTTATATATATAGATGGCTTTTTAACTTACGGTCATTTCTCTTGGATGAGCAACATGACCGCCTGAAACCAAATTTCCAGTTTAAACGGAAAAAAATGTTTATATCTTGCTAAAAACCCTTTTACGAATATTTCGTTAACATTTAATTATTTTGTCATCTCACGTATTAAAATATTTTTTGATTTTCATTCAAAAATTAATACTTTTTGTGGCATTGTTAAATGCCTTATGATTACCATTTTTGAAATAATTTCTAAAATTACAATTTTCCTGACAATTGCATTTTGTTTTTAACACTGGACTCAAAGCTAAAGTGTATGTGGAGAATAAAATCTGTTCGAAAATTTGCTTTTTAAACGATAAAATTAGCGGTTGTAGAAGACGAAAAGGAGAAAAAAAAAAAAATATATATATATATATATATATATATATATATATATTCTGCGTGTGTGTTATTAGAGAATTTTGCTTCATGATATACACTTCCAATTTTCCTCCGCAATTTACATTTCACAATTTTGCTTCATAATAGACATAACCCAATTTTGCGTCAAGCGAATACTGGGTATAGATGATTTAAAGTCCCTACCCATCCCGCTTTCCTTGGGTATTTTTACCAGCTTTTTCTGACAAGTGTCTTTTCCTTTCTTTCTTTCTTTTTTTTTTTTTTTTTTACATTTGTCATTGTGCATTTTTTCCCACATATAAAAATGAGGTGTAGCTTTTAATAATATAAGAACTAAATAAACTTTACTAAAGCCATGAACGTGTCAGGAAAATGTCTGAACAAGACCTAATCACAAACAGGGTTTAACCTGGCAAAAAAATTACTTTAGCATTTTAGCGATAATAGGCAAGCACTATTTCAGCTTTTTCGAAAGTTAATTCTTTGGATAACATTGATTTCTTTTACTTAGCTTTGTTTTCTATTCCTTTTGTTCATTGATGATTTTAACCAAACATCCATATTTGTGACTTTAAAAATATGAATCAGGGAAACTATGTTTTGATTTTATCAATAGAAAAAGAGGTATTAATATCATACGTGTAAAATGAAAAAGCAATTTAAAAATCAAGTAAAGTGTAGTGGTAGATAATCGTGAAATACTAGTGCTAAAAATGCTTCCATGAAGCAAATTCTGAATTCTAACATACTTTTAAATATTTTTGCATTTAAATTCAATCATTGAAAATTAAAAATAAATCCAAATTACTATATAAATAAGGATTCCTAAAAATTTCAGTCCTTTCGTAGTTTTTGCCTGCAAATATTACAAAAAAAAAAAAAAACTGAATTATTATATAGAGATATTTTATACAGTTATCCAGTTTTAGTTTTTTAGCGAAATTCTGCCTGACTTGTTTTAGCAAAATATGATACCTTTTAGCAAAATGCTAAAAAAACTAATGGCACTTTAAACCCTGATCACAAATATTCCTTTTGAAATCAAACGGAAACTCAACCCAAATTTGGAAAAACAATGAACAAACGTGACACTGACTCTAGATTTAAAAAATAAAAATTAACCGTAATTCCGAACTTAATAACGGAAAGTTAAATAAAATCAAGGCTATATTTTACCATAACAAATAAAAATACTTCACTATCATATAAAAATAAATTTTACCTATTATCAATAAAAATCAATATGAGTTTGTTTTTTATTAACCGACTTCAAAAAAGAAGGAAGGTTATGTTTGTTAGCTCATAACTTCTGAACGGATGCTCCGATTTTTATACTTTTTGTTTTGTTGAAAAGGTCTTGGCCTGAAATAGGTCCCATTGTAATATCTTTACGATCTAAAGAAAATACAGGGTGCCCAAAAGAAATCAGTCCCAACTCTTTTAACTGCTAAACGGCTGCAGCTATAGTGATAAAAATGGTATGTAAGTATAGCAAAGGGGCCATGCAGTGCAAGGTTAAACCGCTTGTAGAGTCACATGGTGGAACATAGCGGAGTTAGTGTTCTTATCTTGAAAACGGTTCTAGAGAAAAAAGTGAATTACAAAGTTGAAGAGTATCATCGATTTAGTACAAAAAGATAGTTTAGACATTCATGGAAGCGTTCCTATCTCGGAAACGGTTCAAGACAAGGGGAAAAAGTGAATTATAAAATTGCAGGGCATCAACGATGTATTACGAAAAGATAGTTTAGACATTGATGATAAAAATACAATGCTAAAAACGTGCATTTGTTTGTTCGCAATTTCTTACACAATGCACACTTGAGCTACATTGCACACATTGTAGCGTAGCTGGTGAGACATACGCTATATAGTTCAAAATACGGTTACTTGATACTTTTTGTTTTGTTGTAAAGATCTTGGTCTGAAGTAGGTCCCATTGTAATATCTTTACAATCTAAAGAAAATAAAACGCCATCTGGTGAAAAACAGCGGAATTAGCGCTCCTATCTCAAAAACGATTCAAGATGGGAGAAAAGTTAATTACGAAGTTGTAGAGCATCATCGATTTATACAAAAAAAAAGTATTTAGACATTATTGCTAAAAATAGAAAACTTAAAACGTGCAGTTGTTTGTTCGCAATTTCCTACACTGTGCATACTTGAACTACGTTGCACACTTTGCAGCGTAGAGTATGACACGTATACTCTGTGGTTCAAAGTACTGTTACTGTAAGCGGTCACATCGATTAGCGCAAAGTCGTTCTCAACCAACTTCAGAAAGGAGGGTGTTCTTAATTTGAGCTATGTGTTGTTGGTGTTTGTAAGCTTATAACTTCGTAAGAGATGCTCTAATTAACCGACATCAAAAAGGAGGAGGTTCTCAATTCAAAGCGTATGTTTTTTTGCTTTTGTTTGTTAGCTCTAAAATTCTGAACGGATGATCCGATTTTGACACTTTTTGTTTTATTGTAAAGGTCTTGGTCTGAAATACGTCCCATTGTAATATCTTTACGATCAAAAGGAAATTCAGTGTGCCCCAAAAAGTCAGTCCCGACTCTTTTAACTGCTGAACAGCTACTGCCTAGTCATAAAAGTGGTATGTAAGTATAGTAAAGTGGAGATGTGCTACGCGATTCAACCGCCTACAGCGCCAGCTGGTGGAAAACAGTGAAGTTAGCGTTCCTATCTCGGAAACGGTTCAAGACAGGGAAAAAAGTGAATTATAAAATTACAGAGCATCATCGATTTAGTACGAAAAGATAGTTTAGACATTAATGCTAAAAACAGAACGCTTAAAACGTGCATTTGTTTGTTCACAATATCCTATTTTGTGCACACTTGAACGACATTGCAAATGTTGTAGCGTAGCGGGTGACATTTATGCTATGTAAAATTCAATGTACGGTTATTGTAAGCGGTCACATCGATTAACGCATAGACGTTTTAAACCGACTTCATAAAGGAAGAGGTTCTCAATACAAACCATGTTTCTCGTTGTTGTTGTTGAAATTTTTAGCTTTTAACTTCGTAAGATATAATTTAATTTTAATACTTTTTTGTTGTAATGATCTTGGCCTGAAATAGGTTTCATTATGATTTCAATAAGATATAATAAAATTACAGGATACTCACAAAAGTCTGTTCTCACTCTAACTGCTGAACGCATGCAGCTACACTGGTAAAAGCAGTATGTAAGTATCGATGTTGAAACTTCTGTCCGTCAGCTGCAATGCATATTTTGCTCTTTGTTTGAACTTTATGCTGCGCAATTTTCAGCGCAGCGAGTGACACGTATTCACTGTAAAGTTCAATATATATGCCTAACAGAAGTTTTGGTTACGAATACAGCGTATCCATTCTTTACATTTCTAAAGACTTTTTAACTTAACGTATGTTCATTCAATAGATAGTTTTTTGCTCATATCTGATAAAGGCAAGAAAAGTGACACAACTTAAAAATGCAGCATTTGAGAAAAATCAATTTAAAAATAACTTGACTAGAATAAAACTGGCACAACTGTCTCTCGAGTGGATAACTTTCTAGTAACTATTTTGTTCACATTGGGTGCATTTCGTGTATTTTTCAGTGGCATAAACCATTTTTTGAGTTGTGTCACTTTTCTTGGAAGTTGTGATTTGTAAAGCTGCCGTCGAACGTCTTTTGATGTTCTGCTATATGAATAAGTTTTCACTGAAAAGATAAAAATAAAATCTTTTTGTAAAAAAAATATAACCGACTCCAAAAAGCAACTACTATTCAAACAACTAAAAAAAAAAAAAAAAAAAAAAAAAAAAAAAAAGTATGAAATAAAACTGTAAATTGCGCCTAAAAGTATAAAAAAATTTCCTTCGCCAAACAACCTATAACACTACAATTGATCATAACTTTTGAAGTCGGCGCAAAATTAAATAAAAATTTATAACTTTATTCAATACAAAAATCAAATCTTATTCAATATACACATCTCACATTGTCACCTGCAAAACGCAGCTGAAAACTACTTTGATTCAAGAGAACAAATAAGATTTTGTTATCAGCAAAAGTTGGCGAAGATGCTGGTATCTGACGTCCTTGGTGAAAGAAAAATCGCAAAATTATCTGGCAAACATATTTAATTTTTTTTGGGCTATCATGATTATTTTGATAAGGTATATTAAGAGAGTAATGAAGATTATGAAACAATACATCGAACAATATATATCATGAAAATATACATCTTGCGTGTATATTTTTGCATTACGTTTTGATCGCCAAATCCAAAAGCAACCAAGGATGATAGTTTTCAAAGTTATACCAAATTTGCAAAGGAAACTCTAACTTCGTAGAAACATAAATACCGCATTGTAAAGAATGTTCACTGTTCTATGTAGATGCTACTAATGGACCAATTGTATATAGTGATAAAATAATAAAGGAAACATAAAAATGGATCATTCGAGACAACAGCATTTCTTGCTACCGATCTAAAATAAAACCTTTAAAAACTAATTTAATTTTATTTAATTTTGCGCCGACTTCAAAAGTTATGATTAATTGTAGTATTATAGGTTGTTTGACGAAGGAAATTGTTTTATACTTTTAGGCGCAATTTACTGTTCCATTTTCTGCCAATTTTCTTTCATTTTTAGTTGTTTGAATTTTGTTTAGTTGTTCCTTTTTGGAGTGGGTTCTATTTTTTTTACAAAAAGATTTTTTATATTAAAATTTTACAGTTCTAAAAGATTTTCTAAATTGCTGATTAGTAAAACTTTAGAATATGGGCGAATGTTATTTACAAGAATTAAGACACAAATTGAAGTCGGAAAAGAATAATCGATTGGATTGTTAGCAAAAAAAAAAAATTCATTCAACATTTAGAAAATTAACTCGTAATCTTATACTATCCGCGTTTGTAATGATCGATAGATGGCGCTCTCTGAACACTGCAGTTGTTAGTAAATATAACAGCCACGTGTAATTATTATTCTTTCTCCGCCATTTCAACATGGAAAGTCGATTGCATAATATGAGGATATGCAGTGGTGTGATAATTTCACCTTAGCCCACCAGAGGGCGAGCATTTCATTACAATCGCGGATTAAGTGAGCAATATTTGTATGTATATTTCACTGTTCTCGAAAACGGTAGCTCGGACAGTCACTAGATTTAACACAAAGGTGCCCCCCGAAGGATCATTGCGCACATCGAAGTCAGAATTTCGAATTTCTGTTTAGTTTTCTTTTAATTAATAAAAATATCAAAATAATAAGCTAATAATAGCAAAAAATTAGCCATTTAAATTTAATCCATAATTTAATTGTTGCCAAAAAAAAAAAAAAATACGAGTTTTTTTTTTTTTTTTTTTTCAACAGGAAAATAAATACATTTATCTAAACATCAACAATCCGCGATTGTAATGAAATGCTCGCCCTCTGGTGGGCTACGGTGAAATTACAATAAACATGGTTTAATTAGAATTCCATATAGCCGCCATTGCTAGCCGATGTTTAGTTTCACATATATTTATTGAATAAAAATGAATAAATACGGTAAAAAAGATAACACATACTTTTGTGTGCCACAGTGTAAATCCAAAGCATCAAGAAATCCAGAATTGAGCTTCCATTTATTTCCAAATGACGAATTTAAAATTTCAGTTGCTTCGGCTAATGGACGTAAAGAATTAATCAGATGATTTGAAATTAATATTTGTTCAACTTCAGTTAAAAATCTACTTCCGATCGAACTTTGAATAAACTGAAGTATTTTTTCCAAAAGTAATCAATTTTCCATGATGTAATGGCGGAGAAATTATAGTACGAATATTAAGTAGAATAACAAGAACACTATTGGAACACACGTGGCTAATGTTTACTAACAACTGCAGTGTTCACAAAGCGCCGTCTATCGATCATTACAAACGCGGATACTAACACACTACTGATCGCAGAGCTTCCAAATTTGGCATATAGGTACCTGGGACCCTACAGGTGTGCACCTCATCGAGATTTTTCCGAATTTCGAATTTGAATTTTTTAAATTAATGTTTTTTCGATTTTAAACATTGGCTTTTATGTTTCATTTTTCATGAATTTATTCTTCGATTGTAATCGTCTGCGTATCTTAGCAACGGCTATATTATGCAATTTATTTTTTATTTGATACATTGATTTGAGGGCGAATCTTTTTTCTCTTTTTAATTTATTATATTTATTGAAAATAAAATGGTAATGCAGTAGAAAAAATTAAATATATTAAAGTTAAAATTTAAAAACGTATTTATAACAGTTATGTTTATGTATAATTTTTGTAGTATAACAACAATTATTTTTCATTTGTTAATTTAATTTCTTTAAAAGTTTTTTTTTTTTTTCTAATTTATAGTATTTGTCAGGAAATAATGGTAGTAGAAAGGATTAAACTGATTGGAATTTATTTGTTTTTTATGTATTTAATTCCATCTAAAAGAAAATCTACTTTTTATTTTATTTCAATACATTGGTCGGAATCAAATTGTAATATAGTGTAAATAGCATGAGCAATAAAATACTTGGTTCAAAAACTAAAATATGTAATAGACGCTGAGATACAGTTATCTTTAAAATCGTAGTTCTTAAATAATGGCAGACCCACCTATCGTCAATAAATACCCATATTGAAATACATAGGAAAGAGATTTCTGCAGGCAGTGGGAACCTGCTCCCGATACAGTGCGGGCAGAGAAAGAGCTGCCGTAGTCAGCGAGTACCCGATGCGAGGTCTAGAGCGATTCCAATGTAATTATTTTAGTTTTTATTTATAATGTGATGTGAAAAATAAATAATGATCCAATTCTTTTGGAGATTCGTTTAAATATAGAGGCGAGCGAAGCGGGCGTAGCCTGCTAGTATCATATAAATGTGCATATATATTAAATATTCTTTAATAAGTGTAAGTAAATATATATAAATATATATTTTCATATACGCATGCAATCCATCAGCCATAAGATAGACACCAATGCATTATGCATTCGTTAATGGTAACTTTTGCTCTTAACGGCCCTCTTCACTTACCGTCGCCGGAAGCCCGAGCCGATGTTATTCTATGGGGAAATTTTCTTTACAAATAACTTATTAACTAATACGTATTTTTAAATTCTGTTTTCACTTTCAGAAAATTCCCAACTGTTAAATTGACGGATATTTTTTAAAAATGTATTTTTTTTTTTTTTTTTTTTATATATATATATATTTTATTTTGAAACTGAAAAATGAAAAAAATTCACATATTGAAATTTCGTATTTTGCAGCTTCAAAATAAAATATAAAAAATTAAAAAATATATTTTTTAAAAAAAAGGTCCGTCAATTTAACAGCTGGAAATTTTCAGAATGTGAAAACAGAATTTAAAAATATGTATTAGTTAATAAGTTATTTGTAAAGGAAAATTTCCCATAGAATAACATTAGCTTCGGCTTCCAGCGGCGGTGAGTGAAGAGGACCCTTAAAATAATCAAATAGGTTAATACTCATTTCTTCTTATCAATAGATTATAATCTTAATCTTTATATTAATAGATTAACATGAAGTGTTTGAAAATCTGTAACATAAAATTATTAATCATTAAAAATTTGTACTTCTAAATATTCCTTTCAAGAGTCATAAACTTTAATTCAAAATATAATTTAACACGACATCAAAAGAACACTTAAGCTTTTTCCAATCTCTAAGAAAAACAAATATCTTAAAAATACACGTATATCTATTATAACCAAGCTACATTCAATTTTGTTAATTTAATAATTTTGATGAATAAGTAATCTTCTATGATGTTTTGAAAGGATAAATTATGGAAAACATATTTTCATTTTTAATAATTATTTCGAAACAAAAGTTTTAAAATTGTCTTTCCAAGTATTATTTGCGAAATATTTCTAGATAATGTTTGACAGAAAATGTCGAAAGTGATTGCTTAAACTGAATTTTGATGGTGAAAAATTTAATTAAATATTCTACTGAAATTGTTTTTATTTAAGTAAAAGGAAAGAAAGTTTGTAATACAAAGTTTTAACTTGATCTATAAGTTTTTTCAAAATTTCATTATGAGAGATTATTATTATTATAAGAGAGTATTAAGTACTTCGTTGTGTTTCATTGCGCTTCATTTGCGCTTCATCAGTAAATCATGAGCTTAAGTTTAAAAATAAAATAATGACTTTTTTACTTTCTTCTATATGTATATATAGAGGAAGTATTGGATTGGTGAAAATTTTCGAACTCCAGTTTTCGATGGATTTACACGTTTTCGGATGTCCTGAACACGATTCGACTGTTTTTAGAAAACGTCTGTTTCTGTGTGTGTGTGTCACAAATTTTGTGGACGCTGTATCTCACGAACTAATGAACGAAATTTAACCAAACTTAGTATGTAGTTGTACCCTGACATGAACTGGTGCTGATTAGATTTGGAGATCATTCGCTCAACAGGTGGCGCTGTGATACCATTTTTAACATGGCAGTATAGGACAAAATTTCGTATAAATGTACATAATGAGAGTTATTTTTAATGTGTGATTTTAAAATTAATATGAATTATTAATAATAGTAGTAGTAAACTAGGAAAAAATTTGTGCATGTGGAAGCATCGCTTCCTCCCTGAGGAGGAAGTGTAAATTTTCAATATGGGTATCTTTCGAAAGTTCTTGTCAATTCCTTTAAAACAAATAGTTGAACCGTAAATCCTTGATAATTTAAAAAAATTTATCGAATTTTTTCATTTTTTAACGAAAAAAAATTTTTTTTTTTTTAATCGTATTTCTTTTGATATTGGATAAAAATTGACTTTCTTTCGGCATTTAGTGATATAATTCTGTCAGGTAAAAATCGTCTGCATTTATAATGGAAAATAATTTAATAATTTACGGCTCTCTTCACTTACCGTCGCCGGAAGCCCGAGTCAATGTTATTCTAGGGGGAAATTTTCTTTACAAATAACTTATTAACTAATACATATTTTTAAATTTTGTTTTCACATTCAGAAACTTTCCAACTGTTAAATTGACGGCCCTTTTTTAAAAATGTATTTTTTTAATTTTTAATATTTTATTTTGAAATTGCAAAATGAAAAAATTTCACATATTGAAAATTCGTATTTTGCAGCTTCAAAATAAAATATAAAAAATTAAAAAAATAATTTTTTGAAAAAGGTCCGTCAATTTAACAGTTGGGAATTTTCTGAATGTGAAAACAGAATTTAAAAATATGTATTAGTTAATAAGTTATTTGTGAAGAAAATTTTTCCATATAATAACATTAGCGTCTGCTTCCGTTGGCGGTGAATGAAGAGGGCCCTTAAATAGCCAGAGGCCGTTTCTTTCCACGCCCTATCCCAGCTAAAAAAATCTGCAGAAAAACTATAGAAAATATTCAAAACTGCACAATACTGCAGATAATCTGCAGGTTATTGGGATACTAAACAGTTTTAGATAAAAAATATATTTATCTGCACATTTTTTTGCTTTGAAACTGCAGTTATTCTGCAATTTTGAATAAAAACTGTAGTTTTTCTGCAGTTTCTTGTCCCAATTACCTTCGAATAAACTGCAGTTTTTTTTAATTGGCTACTCTAGGATCGTAGCGACGAATTGAGTCTAACAGAGGATTTTCAACATTGGGAAGGGATCGATGGAACTTCAGCGCAATTTTCCGAATTTCAGCATAAATTAGCTTAATTCGGAGATCCTCGTGAATAGTGTCATTGCGGACGTAGCGAGTAGCTTTCACAAACCTACGCAATAGCTTGTTTTGAAACAATTGAATTTTTTACAAGGTGGTTTCCGCAGCAGATTAGTAAATCATACGCCCGTAGGTAATGATATTGCGGATCACGGATTTATGTAGTAATAATTTATTTTTGATGGACAGGCGGCTATTATAAGCCAAGAAAGAATGAAGGGATTTCGTGGCTCGATCACCTTTAATCAGAGATTCTGAGATGTGACGAGACCACGCTAATTTAGAACCAATATAAACTCCTAAGTATTTATAATATTATTCCCAGGGTATGGGTTCATTATTTAAGAGAAAGTTAGTGGAGGTGTCATAGTTTTTATTGGTGACAAAAATGGCTGCACTTTTGGAACTGTTTACTTTAATTAGCCATTTCCGTAACCAGATCAAATATTTATTTAGATAATTTTGAAGTACTTGAAACGCAGCATTTGGAGTGCGTTGTCTACAACAGATGGCAGTGTCGTCAGCGAAGATCGCTAAAGTGACGTCAACATCACGTGGAAGGTCATTAGCGTAGATGTTGAAGAGAAGTGGCCCGAGCAAAGAACCTTGAGGAGCAGAACTTAAGATGGGTGAGGGGTTAGAGATAGCATTTCCAACTTTAACAGGAAAAGATCTATTGCTTAAGTAATCATAAATTATTTTAAGTAGTTGGTCAGGTAGACCGACTAAGATTAGTTTATGGATAAGGGCAGCATGCCAGACCTTATCAAAAGCTTTTTGAACATCTAAGAATGTAGTACCCGTTACACCTGCAGATTGGAGGCGATCAGGAATGAATTCACAAACTCTCCACAACTGTTGTTGTGTTGAATGGCGCGGACGAAACCAGAACTGTTCAGGCATGATCACACCATGAGAGTTTGTAAAATCGTTCTGACGTTTAACAATAATATATTCATAGATTTTAGACATGCAGGAGAGAAGAGAAATAAGTCTATAATTTTGAGGAAAGTGCGGATCCATGGCGCCACCTCTTGATAGTGGCACGATTAAACTATTTTTCCAACAGTCTGGAAAGATATTTAAAATGAGAATGTGGTTAATTATTAAAGTTATATAAAAAATAAAGTTAGTAGTAGGGAGATTAATTAACATATTAGTGGTTAATCGGTCCTCACCCGGGGATTTATTATTATTATTATTATTTAATGTTTAGAGATGTATTCCACAACCTCAGTGGGTGTGGCACAATTTAAAGTATTAATAGTATTTTTGTTTAATAAATTTTGAACACTATTAACACAATAGAATTAATTCTAGCATTAAAAACATCAAAATGAGGTGAAAACTGACTTCTAAGACTGGCAGGCGATAGCCTCAGCCTTTTCAGGGTTAGAAACTGCTATCCCAGAAGTGCTGATAATATCCAGAATGTTTGTTTTTGACCTACGAATACGTGAAGTTGCCTTCCAAATGGTGTTGTCTTTGGTCGATAAGCTCTCCACAAAATCGTTGAAATGCATTTTAGAGTGCTTTACAGCTGTAGCCCTCTTAGCAAGTACATTGTACATGCGTCTGATATGGGAGATCCTATGAAACTGCCAATTTCTGCTAACATGATTCCTCTATCTGATCATCTCTCTGATTTCATCTACTAGTTGGAAGAACAGACCAGCCCTCTTTCTCGGAACTGAGCTTTTCTTAAAGGCATCTTGAATTGAATTTTCAAGCATGCTAATTGCTCTCTCTGCTTCGATTTTATTAGATAAAAGAAGTGAGAGTGGCTCAGAACCGGCCAAGATCTCCGTATAGAGGTTCCATCTGGTGGTGAGCGCCGCAGGTAAATCTAAATTATAGTCATTTGTCCGAAAACAGATTTCCACAGGCAGATGATCAGAGTTCAGATCATTCAGCGTTTGAATGCTGTAACTATAAGAAAAATTAGGGGTGATTGCGAAATCTGAAATATTATTACCTCTAGTGAAGGTGGGTTCAGGGGGTGCAAGAATTTTTATATGATTTTGATCCACCAATCTTCTGATGATATTCCCTCTTGCATCATTAGAGGGACACTTCCATGAAAGGTGTTTTGCGTTAAAATCACTCACAATAATAAAATTTGAATAAATATTAGTGAGACGGGATAAATCTCGCATGAGCAGGTTATTCCTTTCGCTATGAGGAGGGATATAAACTGCTGCAACAAGTAATTTTTGAATAACTTTGATTTTTGCTGCAACAAGGAATTTTTGAATTCCAAAAAAATTGGCGTGACTTCAATGGATATTAGATTTTGGACTTTAATGAAAGTAGCATTAAAGCCGTTTTTTAAATAAATACCAGTAGTGCCGCCAGAAGAAGTGCCATCATATGACTCCCATGAATCCTTCAATTTCTAAGTTTTGAACAATATCTGCAGGACGAGTGTTAATGGGGAGACCCCGAATCACCGCCTTCAGACTTTTATCAGATTCTAATAAGAATGATTTAAGTTTTACATTTTCTTTCACAAGATAAGATTGAATTTTCCTATGCTCCTCTTCATTATTAACTTTTAGTTTTAGAAATCGCCCCTGGGCTTTGTTGGTCAGTGTTGGAACAATGTTCCTCATGTCAGACAAAAGAATTTGCCAATGGGGCGACGGAATGATGAAAATTGCATGAATTTTGCTAGTCTTAACATTAAGTTGATTGTTAATATTAGAATTGCTCTATCAGTAGCAATAGAATTAGTTGGTTTAGATTTTTTCATCCTATACGTTTAAATTTCCCATGTACCCTCTTTGTCAGAATCATGGTTGCTATCAACCTGTTGTGAGTGAAAACGCTTGACCGAGACTGCGTTTTCGACTACTTCCATGTCAGAAGGTGGCGCCACGAGTCCCGGATTCACGTTCTCAGAATTTTCCTTAAAATTTTGTGCAAAGATAATACTTTCATCCATTTTTTTGATAACACCTTGCCTTTAGTACAAGTAACATTTTTAGCAGGTGAAGGTGGTGGTGATTTAAAAAAATTGCTTTATCCACTGACATGAGACAGCAGCCTGTCGTACCAAGGATCGCTCTTGTATGTGCTGAGAAAGTTTGGCTGATATGACGGCATCGAGCTCCTTCCTCCTTAATTTAAAGATAGCTGCATCGGAACAAGCGATGATAGCTCTTTGACTATTTCAGCCTCCGATGCAACGGGGGGAGAGGCTCTGTAGATCCAGCTCATTGAAAAAGGGGCAGGTGAACGGCGAATCCATGGCCTGACAAACGTTATTAGAAACTTGGCTATTTTCAGCCATTATGTAAATATACTAAATTTACTAAGTGTTGGTAATATGAAAAATGCACAGAAATATTAAAAAAAAAAACAGAAGTCTTCTTGTATCACCGCCAGTATACTACTGAGGTGTAGCGCCGCATTTGGATACGAATTTTTCCATAGTGTTGATAGTCTTGCGGCGAGTTCTTGTCTACTATCCATACAAAATGAGCCGCTTTTAAAAACTCAAACACAGTGATTCGAGAGATAGAAATACAATTTTTAGTAAAATCACACAATCAACTGTGGAAGAAAATCATATTTATTGAAATTTTATTTTTCCGACTGAGTGAAAATAATGCCTGGACCGGGAGTCTAACCCCAGATCTTTGACTTACAAGGTCAAGGCTCTACCAATTGAGCTATCCAGGCCGACACCCGATCGACATTACCCTCTCAGACAACCTTTAGGCAGTGATTCGGATTAACGCCTGAGATTTGCTATGAAGTATTTTTCTAGGATGAAGGTATACAAATTCTATGGAAAGATGAGGCCTATTTTCATATGAATGAGTCTGTTAATGCACAAAATTGTCAAATTTGGGATTCTGAACAACCCCACGCACTGCAAGAAATGTCTTTGAATTCACGAAAAGTCACTGTGGTTTCAGAACCGAATTCATCACTGTGCCATTCTTTTTGAGAACGTCACTATGATAGGACAACGTGTGAACGTGTATCAATACTGCACAAAGATATCACAACATGCTGAATAATTTTGCCATTCCATCCCTACAGCATAATAGATGCCTCAATCAGACAATCTTTATGCAGGATGATGCACCACTTTACATTAATGTTCAGGTACAGCAGCTGTCATGCCATTAATGCAGTGATGAAAGAGTCATCAGTCGCAGTTTTACTGTTGCATGACTGTCTCGTTCCCCTGATCGAACTCCATGTAACTTTTGGATCCGAGGGGTGAGTTCGACAGCTGTTGAGCAGATATTTCACGAACACCTGTTGATGCAAGATAATATAGCTTCATCAGTAATGCGCGTTCTGGTAATGTGAGTCGCACATTTTTGACTTGAGCTGGCTCACTTCAAGAATTTATGTTAGTGGGATAACGAACTTGTGTATATTAAAAGACTTGAGTATATCACAAACAGTACGGTATATTCCTTATGTTATGTTGCGTACGCTTGTAGAAAGTGTTGTGCAGAGAATACTCTATGTAGTCTCTAAGAACGACAATCATATTAAATGTGGTCAAATTCCTCGCCGGACAAGTAAATGTAGTGAATAATGTTTAATATTTCACTGTAATTTTGTAGGTGTCATTTATTTATTTGCTTATTTAATCGTAGCGTATTTATGGCGTTGTATAATGTAACACTTTTTACACTATACAATGCCATAAATACCTTATCAGAGATTTTTGAAACTGCATTTTCTTTTTCATGGAATCCTACATTCCATGTCAACATTAGATTCCATACCAAGTTTTGTGCAATTTTGTTTGTTAGATGGTTAGATCGAGCTATAGGTTGTTCTGAATAATGTTAATAATAATAATAATAATAATAATAATAATAAAAGTGTACTATGTCATGTGCAAAGAGCGCCGTAGGTCATAGATTCTTTTAGCAAATGTCAAAAATCATTTTCTCCCTGATATTCACCTGTTTTATATGACAGTTTTTGCAACACACCACTAGGGGCAAACACCTCCAACGGGCAATTATTGTTTTTTTTAGTTAAATGAATTCGATTGAGGTCTGGACCTAAACTGAAGAATTTTCATAGTAGAACTTTTTATCACTTGTAGACCCCAAAGTATTTAATAGCTAATTGCGTACAATTTTGTAAAAGAAAGTTCATAATTAATGTATTATAATACATTCACATACGTTAGTATGTATGCAACGCAATTTAATCTCTTTTCTAACGTAACAGATGAAAGATAACAGCATTCTTGTACACCCCAGAGAATATGTCCCTTTTAAATGAATATAATACAATGGGATTACTGCATCATTAACGTTAACAACAGCTACCAAGCCCATTATAATATATTTTGCACCAAATTTACACTGTTGTCCTGTTACCTCTTTTGTGTTTTGACACCTTAAAATTGATAAATAGATACTATTTCACTCAGCGATCAAAATTTCCCTGTCCATTATACGTTCGAAAAAAGTGACGTATCGAGTGAGCCAGCTTTATAGTCCTGAAGTGATTGGGTGAAAAGCGAAATCACGAATAAAAGATGGATACACTCGCGAACGTTGTGAATAATCAAAATTCGCTAATGTAATGAATAATTTAATTCGCGAATTTTGCGAATAATCAAAATTCGTGAACGTTGCGAATAATCAAAATTCACGAATGCTGTGAATAATGAAAATTCACTATTATTAAATTAAGAGCTTAATGTATTATTATTTTGCAGCAGTTAGAAATTATTAAAATTAAAGATATTTAAAGTCCACTACAAAGCTTAATGAAGATAAAATTCTCGCCTAGGATATTTGATAGACCAAAGTTTATTGTACGTGTATATATATATATATATATGTGGAAGAGAGAAAAGAAGAAAAAAAGGTCTACTCAGGTACAATCGAAGAAAATTGCATCATCCAGGAGACAGACGTCTTCCGGGAGGATGAATCAGAACTTTATTTTATTTATTTATTTATTTATTTTGTTCTTTACTTTTCTACGTGTAAAAGAAATATCTCTGTGAACAAGAGTTAACGATTTCGCTATGCAAGCGTTAACATCTTATGCCTATGTGGCTTGATTATTTACGTTCTAATTAATCCGAAATGAATCCTAAGTGGATTTATAATATATTTTTTTGGACCTATGTGGTCATTAATGTAAATAGCATTGTGCATATAGTCATTTTTTTTTATTAAACTTTAATTAATTTGATAATTAATTTTCATAGCTCTTTCTATGCCTCTCTCTACATTTGGGGGCTTGAGCCGCGATAACGAGCGATAACAAAAATATAGTAATTAATTCAGTAGAAGTAGATAATTATTTTATTATTAGTGTTAGTATTTTAAGTGAATATCTTCGGAAAATGACTTCGTGTCAGATGAAATGACTTGGTGGCAAATGAAATGAAATGACTGTACGTCAAAACGAAATTAAATGACTGCGGAAAAACTACTTTGTGTTTGAATAAAATCCAAGTAACTATTTGTGTTTGGGCCAACGGACAGTGGAAAAAGTATCATCTGTACGCATGGTGGATTTTTAAAGTTGGATCCTTAAATCCGATTCATCTAAGTACATTGTGGATTACTAGATTCGGATCTTTAAAGCCAATTATTCTTCGTCGAGGGAAAAAAACTATCCTTGGTGGATAGACTTGATGTGTCCCATAATTGCACCTTCGAGGTCGAAGCTTTCGCAGTATGGCCGATTCTGTGGAAGAGAGAAAAGAAGAAAAAAAGGTCTACTCAGGTACAATCGAAGGAAATTTCATCATCCAGGAGATCGACGTCTGCCGAGAGGACAGTGGCGGATTTAAGGGGGGGGGGGCTAGGGGGCTGAAGCCCCCCCCCAAAACACTGACATTCACAATTGAATATTGCAATTGTAAATTTTTTATTGGTCTAGAATAACACTTTGAAAAATCTTAGCCCCCCCCAAAAGTCAAGTTCTGGATCCGCCACTGCGAGAGGATGATTCAGAACTTTTTTTTTGTTCTTTACTTTTCTACGTGAAAAAGGAATATCTCTGTGAACAAGAGTTACGATTTCGCTATGCAAGCGTTAACATCTTATGCCTGTGTGTCTTGATTATTTACGTTCTAATTAATCCGAAATGAATCCTATGTGGATTTATAAAAAAATTTTGGACCTATGTGGTCATTAATGTAAATAGCATTGTATATAGTCATTTTTTTTTTTTTTATTAAACTTTAATTAATTTGATAATTAATTCTCAGAGCTCTTTCTATGCCTCTCTCTACACACGCACATATATATATATGTATATTTATTTATTTATGTATAATTATAAAAGTTAATGAGTCACAGATTGTGGATTTCTCTTTGCATAATAAAAGCAATTTAAAATTTAAAGATACTTTTTGTAATTAAAATCTGCCTTTAATTCGAATACATTAAAAGTAGGATATTAAATTGAAAACTCACAAAAACATCTGTTCCCTTGAAAAAAATATATATATATATAAATATATGTATATATCATTATAAACATTTTTTTAAATATGTTTGAAGATTTTTTTTTTCTCTCTCTCTTTCTTTTTTTGCAATTTAGAGGTAGAGGAAAAGGAGGGAGAAAAGAAGGCAGTTGAAAAGAAGCAATTCAAAAGAAAGTCATTAAAATCCGGAAATTATTTTTTTTTTTCTTCTTATTGTTTAATACTACGTATTATGCAATTGAAAAAAAAAAATCATGGGGAAAGAAGTGAAAAGATAAGCATGTAAATTGCTTCCTTTGATGTCTATCTCTATTGCATATTATTTTTTAAACTACTGAATTACTGCATATGAAAATTGTCATTTCAATTATTAAAAATGTTTAATGAAAAAATATAATGAAACCTATTGATGGGTCATTAAAAAAATTATAACCTTTGGTAAATATCTCCTCTTGATATATATATATATATATTTTTTTTTTTTTTTTCATAGTACAATATTATGTTTTCCATAAAAATGCACTGTTAAAAATGGTTTCTTAAAAATGAGCAAAATTGTCTCAAAATAGCTTCGAAACAATAAATACTTAAATTTGAAAGACCATTTTTAGTTCCCCATCATACTATAGGTATGGGGAACTTAGGTAATCGTGAAAATTCTCGACCACGGTTTTTTTTACTTTTTTACACGTTTTCAGGTGTGAGTAAACAAAAAATGACAAAATTAGTATGGTGTCTGTACGTGGGGAATTTCTGAAAAGTTGATAGATATAATTTTAAGTTGGGTAAAGACCTAAATACCTACGAAGCGCCGTTGAATTCTGCCCAGCCGTTTTCAAGCGATACCGGGACAAACGTGTTTTCGTCTTTTGCACCCCCAGGGAGGAACGTGGGGAATTTCTGAAAAGTTGATAGATATAATTTTAAGTTGGGTAAAATCCTAAATCTATGCGAAGCGCCGTTGAATTCCGTCCAGCCGTTCTCAAGTAATACCCGGACAAACGAGTTATTGTCTTTTGACCCTTCAGGGGAAAACTGGAGGAATTTCTGAAGCATTAATAGATATAATTTTAAGTTGGGTAAAGACCTAAATTCCTGCGAAGCGCCGTTGAATTCTGTCCAGTTGTTCTCAAGTGATACCCGGACAAACCTGTTTTTGTCTTTTGCCCCCCCCCCCCCCCCAGGTGGGAACGTGGGGGAATTTCTGAAAAGTTCATAGATATAATTTTAAGTTGGGTTAAGATCTAACAAGGAAACATTCAAAAGGTGTCATCCTCAAAAAGTATTGAAAAAAATATATGTGATTCTACTCTTCCTAAAACACCAGAAAATGAAAAAAATATCGGCTGAAATTAATTACAGCGACCACAAAAAATTATCAAAATTAAGCATATTTGGCGATTTCACACTGCTAGTCGATTGATTTTGAGTACTTGGCGGAAAAGCAAAACACGGTTCTGTTCGTACACGGTAGTCTCGGTGCTAGCAACCGTATCGTCTAATAGCGCTAAATCTCCAAATATGCTTAATTTTGATTATTTTTTTTGGTCGCTGTAATTAATTTCAGCCGATATTTTTTTCATTTTCTCGTGTTTTATGAAGAGTAGAATCACATATATTTTTTTTCAATACTTTTTGAGGATGACACCTTTTGAATGTTTCCTTGTAAGTTTGTGCCAAGCGCCGTTGAATTCCGTCTAGCCGTTCTCAAGTGATGCCCGGACAAAAATAGTGACATACAGACACGATAACACTGACACACACACACAGGCAAAAATTTCTGAAGTCATTTTCGCCTTTCGTGGTGCGTGAAACATAAAGATATCGCAAAAATTTTCGATCCTGACATATTTACGGACAAAAGTCTGATTTTATTAATATAAATATATATTCGGGGCTTATACTGGAAGGCATTTAACACAGAAATAAAAATCAGGGGATTATTCAATTTAATAACGCTCATTTATGGATAGGAGGGAATATTTGCAGATAAAATTTAAAAAATGATGTAGGAATCTAAATTACGTTTTTACCTTTTAGTATATTACCATGGTGACCTTCACTGAGAAATAATATATACCGCCTTTGTCTAGAACGAATAAGTGATCATTTTCTAAATGCCTAAACTAGAAATATAGATTTCCGAGCTATGCGTATAAGATACGCCAATAATCTGAATAGTCGAAATGATGGAGAATTTCTAGTCTATACATTTCTAGATGGGGAAACAATAGACTGAATATTTTGAATCCTTTGCATTGCGAGAAATTCGCGTTTGATTTTCTAGAATTGGGTTATAAACCAAGATTATAGTTGCTGAAACTTACCTCTTGCATTCGCATTTATTTGCACAGATTTTTAAATAAGTTTGACTTTGACAATATAGGCAAATGTTTAAGAATTCTAACAGGGTTTTCAAGAATTCGCTTTTAAAGGGTACTAGAATTTAGATGGATGACAAAGGGAACTATTTTTACTAGAGCCACAATTTAGATTCTAGATGTCAGTTACAGAATTTTTTCTCATGTTTTATGAATTAATAGTATTTATCATATATGGATCTAGATTCTTGGAATAACTTTTAAAATATTGATTAAAATTCGACTCATAAAAATTTGACTCATTAGGAAAACTCGAATATGGCTACAGATTTAACCCCGGCACATCTTGATCTGGCTAGAAAGCTTTCGAATTTTTATATAAACAGGTTGTAAATGAAAATCAAAATTCATATTTTACAATAAAAAACTTTTAAAACTGTGTAATTAGAGAAAGCATTATTTTCAAGTGTGTTTCAGCTTACTTACATACTTAGGCTGGTGAAATAACCCATCTTCGAACCTTTTCTAAAGCCAGTTAATTACCTTTTTCCTTTACACTCAAAGATATTGAGTAATTTTGAACGTGAAATTCAAAGAGTGTACCTCGCTATTTAGAGCAATCACAGTTTCTGATTTTGTGAGTGAAATCTAATCATTTTCATGTTGTTTGTCAATGATTATTTCAAGTAGATTACACAAGGTATCTTTCACTAGAACTTCATATTAAAGTCTCATGTTAATGATATGAAATTTTCTCTATTAACCTTTCTGATCATAGATATAGTAATATATATAGATCTATCATTCCCATGTTATCGAGCAAAAAATTTTGATGCCGAAAAAAAGTTCTAAAATCAGCCATTAGAGAGTATTGAAAAAAAAAAAGAATAAAAAGAAAAATGAATTTGAAACTGTAGCTGGAGTTTTTCATTCACCTTTAGTAAATAAATTATTCATAAATTTTATTTACTGAATTATCCGTGTGTATTCCTGTGTGTGTTTTTACTCGGGGAAAGGCAGCCATTAGAGTGACTTTTCCCGAAAAAAAAGGTATCACTTTTTCCCTCTCGGTGACCAATCTATGTCTTATTACTATATCTATGTTTCTGGTGAGTTCTGCGGCAAACTGTTGCCATTTCTTTTATAAATATCAGCAAATTTTTAGAACTTCTATTCGATACAAACACCAATTTACATTTGATTTTTTTTTATATAGGCAATCTCGCATGCTTCAGTCCGAATATAAAGGCTTTGGTAATAATGTATGTTTAATATTTTTCTATTTCAATTATAATTTACATATCACTTCAAATAACTGTATCACATTTTATTCAAAATTCTGACCATTTTTCACGTTATTAGCACTTTCCAACAAGGTTAAAAAGTATCAATGACTTAGGTTTGTCTGGCTGTCCGTGCTCTAACTACCGTAAATATTTATGGAATTTCTTAAAACTAATATATATTATGAAGTTCGCTATCGGATGTTTTCTATTGATAATAAAGTTGATACGATCAATGGTTTGTGTACAGGGACACCCGAAACTATTCTAAATCATTTCGTTCTATGAGAGGTATTTCTATAAATTATATTTTAAAATCTTTACTTTAAACAAATTTTAATTAAATTGAAATATGTTATTCATATACACAAAAGAACGTTTTCTATAATTCTATAGATTATCATTATATCATTAGCAATAAGATTTACAGCGTCACACAAAGATATATAGTTAAATCAGTTGATTGTGTGATTTTAATCAAAATTGTATTTCTTTCCCATTGCTTAATGGTGTTTTCCATTACCTGCGGCTTATTTCTGTTGTGCTATCTAAATGATAGACCTGATGTTTTCTGCCTAAAAGTTGTCTGAGTGAGTAATGCCAACCGGTTTGTCGGCCTGGATAGCTCAATTGGTAGAGCCTTGACCTTGTAAGTCAAAGATCCGGGGTTCGACTCCCGGTCCAGGCATTATTTTCACTCAGTCAGAAAAATAAAATTTCAAAATATGATTTTCTTCCAATCAGTTGATTGTGTGATTTTAATAAAAATATATAGTTACATTAAGGGTTATTATTGCAAATTTGATGGAATTGCATTTTGACTTAGATGATAGATTATAGATTATATCATTAGCAATAAGATTTACAGCGTCACACAAAGATGTATAGTTACATTAAGGGTTATTATTGCAAATTTGATGGAATTGCATTTTGACTTACGTTAAGCGTTTTTAACACTTTCTAACAATTTCTAACAATTTTTTAAGTGTGAATATAATTTGAATTATTGTATCTGTCTGTCCGTCAGTCTATCTGTCCGTCTGTCTGTCTTCAACGACCGTAAATATTTTCAGAATTTTTAAAAAATGATGTATGTTATTGAAGTTCACTATGGAATTTTCCCTGTTTAAAATGGTATTAATAGGTCCTGTACAACTGCTTTGTATACAGGGACATCTAAAAATATGCCTGTGCATAGCGTTTTAGAAAAAACATTTTTATGTATCACATTTAAATAATTTTCTACTGTAAAAATCATAAAAAAATTGACTTTTATCGTTAGTATGCTAAAATAATATTTTGTATAGAAGATGGTAGATTTATCGTTCAGATTTAGAGGGCTACACTAAAATATTCAGATACATCAAGGGCTGCATTTCCGTTCGTATTTTCTATTTTTAACGCCTTCCAAGAATGTTTAAGAGTGATTATGAATTCACTTAGTCTATCTGCCTGCCTTTCTGCCTCTTTTTTTTTAAGACTGAGGGCCTATTAGTCTCAATCTGGGATTTTTGCGTTGTCGTTTTCGATAGTTGGACATTTGTCGAAATCTAAAATTTATCGAAAATAAAATTGAATAATTTGAAAGCGATGTTATAATTTGAAAAAAGAAAAAAAAAAAAAAAACTAATAGTCCTCCGTCCAAAACTAAATTCTGCTTTTGCCAGAATTTCATCAAAATCTTTTTATTATTATTATTATTATTATTGAAAGAAAAAGAAAAGAAAATTAATAATAATCAGTATCGTTACAAACGATATCGAAAAAGTTTTTTTTTTTTTTTAAATAATTTTGAATTAGGAAATAAGAAGTGCGCGAGCAATATGAAACAAAGCTTTAACAAACTTTCATGATTTTATAATTAGTTTTTGATTTCCAAACTTGAAGTTATTATTATTTTTATTTATTTATTTATTTATTTATTTATTTATTTATTTATTTTTTATCGATTTACGCAGTTTTACATATCATTTAATTTACATACATATCATTTAATTAAAGCAGATGATAATCTTTGCTTCAAATCAAATAAAAACCACTAAGAACGGTATACTTCATCTGAATTTTTATCTTTATTTTATTTAACATCTTTTAAAAGAATTCCTTAGGCACTCACGTCTTTTGATTAGAACTTTCTTGTTGAACCATGTCTTTGTACTAATTTTATCCCTTCATTGTTGTTTAAGCAAAATCTTTTCCCCGTTCCTATCTTAATTCCCTAAGCTTTGTTGGGATTACTTAAAATGCTAGTATTGTTTTATCAAACATTTCTAATTGATTAAAGTGAAACGGATATTGCTTCCTTTTTTGACTTTATTAATTCTTGTATCAGTTATCCACGGGAACATATCAAATACAAATCGCATAGATCGCCTTCCTTAAGGTCTAAAAGTAAATACTGAATGTAAAGTGTGCATACGGTTTTAAGTTTAAGGAGCCTGCCTACCTTTAAAATGCAATTTTCGGTCAAAACTCCGATTTTCTATTTTTGAGTTAGTATTAAAGCCTGACATTTTAGCTTTCTAAATCCGTTTGAATTTTGTTTCTATCTTGCTTAGAACTTGAGTTACAGGCAGCGTTCCCAACTTTTATAATTTATTTACAATCATTTTTAGCCCCGCCTCTTTTTCATACCGGAAATTTTAAAAAATGATTTTCTTCTTATTTAATCGTTGTCACATATTAAAGAGAAATCATCTACTAAATTTCTGGTGTGAAAAGAAGGCGGGGCTAAAAATGATTGTGAATAAATTATAAAAGTTGGGAACGCTGGTTACAGGCATTTTAATATTAGTCACTCGCCAGATTTTGAAACCGGAAGTGACCGGAAATGACCCGTAAATGTTTGTTTACATAAATGTTTTACTCAATATAAGTATCAAAATTTGCTATTGAATATAAAATGAATTTTAAAAAGAAAATAAGAAGCTTTGAAATAAATCAGGAACTTATTAAAATTATTTTTTGTTTAATACGTAAAGTCTTGTTTTTAAAATCTGTTTTCTGCTTATTCTCAAAATGCGATTTTTAGCATTTTGCTTTATCCCAAAACATCACAACACCAAAAGTTATAATTGAAACGTTATGAAACTTTGACAAAATACTCTGCAGGAGCTGTTTTAGGGATTAAACTACGACAATGAATCTAGCTAATTTTTTTTTTTTTTTTTTTTTGTCGATAGAAGTTATGAACTGTCATGTATATTCATGATTTTTCAGCATGTAAAAATGTTATCGTCTCGAAAATATTAAATAATACGGTTATAGTTTTGAGAGTAGTTCACTCCCTTAAGGATCTTTCAATAATCTAAATAAAATTTACAGAATAAAAATATCTTTATTTAAATTTGACTTATGATGTTTTGTAAAAGTGCTTTTTTTCGTAAATTTCATGTATATTTTGAGCCTAAATATTAAAATATTTTAAAATTTGCATATTTTTTTCAGGTTATTCACTGTTTTTTACTATAGTCTATCATATAATGCACATAAATAGGCAATTTTTCAATTATTAAAAAAATCACCTCCGACGGTAAGAGAAAGCCGATACACGTGTAAAGCCATATAAAACAGAACTTACATATCAAGTTAAAAAATAAGAAAAAAATGATCGGTAAGGCCATTTTTTGTAACACCAATTTTTGAGGTCTAAAACTGACCTACCTAATTAGGTTGACTGTTAATTTTCTTGTAATAACCACGCAATGCATGAGAAAGGATATGTAAAATGGATTTATGTAATAATTTTCAAGAAAATCGTTAGAACCGTTTTTGAGATACCGACTTTTACTAAAACTTAGCATACTCAATTGCTGACTGGAAAACAACAATTACATACAAAAGGACATCTAAAAGGGTGTTAATATGGCGCATTAAAAAAAAAAAAAAAAAGAAAAAAAAAGAAAAAAAAATCCGTACGACTGTTTTTAAAGGAACGCACTTGCGAGACTTAAAATTGAGCTACTTACACAGGATGCCTATGAATTTTCCTGAACTAACCAACTAATTCATATGAAAAGACATCTAGCAGGGTGTTTACATAGCAACTTTGAAGAAAATTATTAGAGCCATTTTCGAGATTCAAACTTACGGACGCACTTCCGGTTTTCCAGTTTTCTCCAAAGTTTGGAAAATTCCTCTGTACACCAAACCTGTTTCAATTCTGTAGTTTCGTAATTCTATCTTTATTAGTTTCAAAGATATATTAGTCAGAAGGTGTCCCCCCCCCCCTCCATACACACACACACTCACTCACTGACCAATTGCCAAAAACCAGTTTTTTGGACTGAGAAGACCTTAAAACATGTAAATCAGGTGAAATCTCGATATCGAAGTTTTGGACCGAATACAATACTTCCGTTACCTACGGTAGTCGGATAAGGGAAGAACAAAAGAAGAAGGACAGTAATACAATCTATAAAATATAAGCGATATTAGTAAGGAATACTCTTCCCATTAGCTTTTAGGACTTCGAATATTCTCTTTGGATTTGGAAGTGAATTACACAAAGTTTGGATTTCTGTTCGGTAAAAATCATGCTCTGAGTAATTCAAAGCTTCTCAAAGCTCAATAAGAAATTCAAACTGTTTTTCACCAGCGTACTCTCGACGAACAAGCATTCCGAGATGTTTTCCACAATGTTAAGATCAAGGCTTTTACTTGGCCACAGTAAAATTTGCACAATATTTGCGACGAATCAATTTTTAACTTCATAGGTGGTGTGAATGGATGCTCCATCTTGTTGAAACATTCACTCTTCTAATTCGGAGCCATAAAGAATAAGCTCAGAAATCAGCACTTCAATATAGTTTCTATGTTTCTGTCTACCACTGAAAAAGCCCAGACTTGTTCTTACACATACAATTGCTTGGCAGACCATCAATCCTTCTCACCCTCTGTCGAGTTGAACAAAGTTCTGCCTTCTTGAGAAAGGGCCAGTATTGGTATCCATCTGGATCGTACAAGATAAACTTCTCGTTTGAACATATTAGAGAAGTCCCATCTGAGGTCAATGATATGTGTTCTTAGCCCAAGACAAACGGTTATCAATATGTGTTTTTTTTACTTTTTGGATAATGTTTTGGATGATGTAACGTTCTTTCTAATGATCTGAAACTTGATAAATTTTTCCATTGAAAAGCTTGAGTTGCAGTGCACATTTTAAACTAGTTGGCATAGGTGGACTCTGCTCAGTTCCCCATCATATTTATGGTCTCATAAATTTCTAGTGCGAGACATATTATAATCATGTTGAAAGAAATGAATTTGACCAAAGCTTGATATAGTGACAGAATGAAATCCCCGCCTAATAGGCTATCCACCGTTCACTTCGATATATATATCTTATTCTAATCTATTAATTTATTTTATCAGGGTCAATTCCGTTGTTTAGTTTTCATACTACTATTTCCAATGCAATAATCCTCAAAATTCATATTGATATGAAAAATTTACAATTTCGCTATGTTGATAAAATCGTAAATTACGAATGATTTACGAAATTTTCCTATTAGAATATTTTTATTCAATCATGTTCAAACAAATATCATAAATGCAATTTTGAAGTTGTCTAATGTATTTATGATCCTCAAAATGGAAATTTATGCTCAATTTTGCCTTATTCTGACATGTTAAGTAAATCGTAAATTCCAAATAACTTACGAAATTTTTATATTGGAAAATCCATAGTCATTAACATTCATGCCAGTGTTCTAAATAATATTTCAAAAGTAGTCTGACATCTTTACGATGAAAATATCTCTCAAAATTGACGTTTATGTGAAATTTTGCCCTATACTGCCATGTTAAGAAATTCGTAAATTTCCAATAACTTGCGAAATTTTCAAAGTAGCACATTTATAGTTACTAATGTTCATTCCAGCATCAAACCTGATATTTTAAAACTGGTCTGACATTTTTACAGTAAAAAGTTTCCATTTAATGCACGTTTAAGTGAATTTTTGTCCTATTCTCCCATGTTAAGAAAATCGTAAATTTCTCATAACTTACGAAGTTTTTTAATTCGAATGTTGCAAAAGAATAGGGTTCTTGCCAGTATCGAAAGTAATATTTTAAAACTGATCTGACCTCTCTGCGATCATTTGTTCGTGAGATATCGTGTTAACAGACTAACAAACTAACGGACTAACACACTGACACACTAACAGACACCCTACAGACAGACACCATACAAATTTTGTCATTTTCGGATTCCTCACACCTGAAAACGTGTAAAAAAGTCAAAAAACCGAGGTCGAAAATTTTCACGATTACCTAAGTTCCCCATACCTATAGTATGATGGGGAACTAATTTCACGATTACCTAAGTTCCCCATACCTATAGTATGATGGGGAACTAAAAATGTTATTTGTACTACTTGTTTGTTCAGTTCAATATAAAGCAGAACAGCGATTGTTTATTACAATCTGTTTATCCATCTGAATGACAATCATTTAAAGTTTTGTATTACTTGGGTGGTGTTGAAATTTTTTTTCCAATTGCTTCTTACACAAGTGGCAGTAAAATTAGTGACACGGCTATGTCATCTACGAGGTTGGCGGTGCAATTGCGCCCCACAAGTTTCGTATTAGAAACGGATGCACTGAATTTATTTTTGAATTTTTATGTACTTTTTTGCGATTTATTGGATAACTGACCAAAATAGATACATTTCTAGTTATTTGATTTTCACTGATTTTCTTTTTCTTCCTTCGAATCATTAACAGCATACCTTATAGTGTAATGATATAATTGTAAATATTCAGTAATATTCAAAGAATATACTCAAACAAATTATTTCAGTGTTATTTACGTTTGTTTGTAAGTACGTTAGGGGTCCATGGAAACGAGATAGAGGATTGATTGTGGAAAAATGCAATAAATGAAAATTTTAATTTTTAACATACACAAACATCAAACCGTCTCAATTATATACATATTAAAAACAAAAACTATTTTATTTACGAGACAAACTTTAGTTAAAATGCATTTAAAAAACAAAGTATACATTTAAAAACATTTAAAATTTAGACGTTTCGAAACCCGTCCAGGTTTCCTCATCAGTATCACTACAACATTATTTGCAAGCATTACATGAATACACAAGGAATTTATAGAAGTACTGAATATTGAGGAGCCAGTGCGCATGCTTCATTGATAGTGTAGCGATAGTGGAAATCATTCATTGATAGTGTAAATCACGTATTTTCCTTGAGAGTTGGCACCCTGCCAGCCTTCTCTACACTATCAATGAAGCATGCGCACTGGCTCCTCAATATTCAGTACTTCTATAAATTCCTTGTGTATTCATGTAATGCTTGCAAATAATGTTGTAGTGATACTGATGAGGAAACCTGGACGGGTTTCGAAACGTCTAAATTTTAAATGTATATTTTGTTTTTTAAATGTATTTTAACTAAAGTTTGTCTCCTAAATAAAATAGTTTTTGTTTTTAAAAATTTTAATGTTGGTGTCAAAGCTCCAAAATCGTGCTTCAAATAGATATCCTTATATATATATATATATATATATATAAGTCAATGTTTGTGTGTGTATGCGATTGCGGATAGCGTAGCGCAAAGACAGTAGTTCGGACAGATTGATAGTCAACATTTTATCGTTAGTTTAATTATAAAAGCACACAAAGTGTAAATATCTGTATATATATATAAATTACGTGTCACGATGTTTGTCCGGGGTAAACTCCTAAACTAAGGAACCGATTTTAATGAAATTTTGCACACTGTGTGCAGTTTGGTCCAACTTGAGAGATAGGATAGTTTTTATCTCAATTTATTGTCACAATATTGTTTTATTGCAATTATTTGTTAATTATAGACTTTTGTTACAGTTGCTCCAAAATATCTGTGAGTTCCATAAGTTTAATTGTTGCCAAAAAGAAAAAAATACGAGTTCATTTTCTTTCGACATAAAAGTAAATACATTTAATCAAACGTGAACGTTAAAAAATTATAAAAAGTTAAATTATGCATCTCACGAAAATTGACGTCATAATCAATTTAAAGATTTTATACACATTGATAAAGTGCTAATGTAGTTCTACCATCCGCGTTTGTAATGATCGATAGATGTCGCTCTCTCAACTGCAGTTGTTAGTAAATATTGCCACGTGTAATAATTGCCACGTGTAATAATTGCCACGTGTATTTATTATTCTGCTTTCTTGTTGTTCTATCCATAGAATAATAATAGAGGAAGAAGGAGCACGCCAATAGTCTTAATGCTTACAAACCCCTTCTAGTGAAATGCCAGCGAAAGCTACTTTTGCTCCTCTCAGTATTGAAGTTTGTTAATAAAGGCTTGTTAATAATCGCTGTTTTTTGTGGCAACACAACCGCTTATGTAGAAACCTTATGCTCCTTCTTCCTTTATTATTATTCTATTGTTCTATCATTGTTTCAGCGTGAAAGCTATCAGTGGTGTGATAATTTCACCTTAGCCCACCAGAGGGCGAGCATTTCATTACAATCGCGGATAGATATAGTAATATATATAGATCTCTCATCCCCATGTTATCGTACTTTTGATGCCGAAAAAAAAAAAAAATGTATCTGGAGTTTTTCATTCACCTTTAGTAAATAAATTATTCACAAATTTTATTTGCTAAAATATTCATATGCATTCCCGTGTGTATTCACTCGGGGAAAGACGGCCATATTTTGGTAAAAACGTCGCCTTTTCCCAAGTGAAAAGGAATCACTTTTTTCTCCCCAATGATCACTCTATATATACTATACTATATCTATGAGTTCTATACGCAAGCGAAGTGTGACTCACTGACCGTCTGTACAGCCAAGTAAAAGATTTCCTATGTTAATCGTCCATTGAAGTTTTTGTAAAAAATTATTAAATATCGAGGAAATTTATTTCCCGATTTCAATCGTTATATTTGGGTATAGAATATAGATATGTATTAGTTATCACATGCGTTAGATTGAGTTAGATATTTTACTGTCAAATTGACAAAATTTTTATTTTAAATTTCTAAACTCTATCGTCGGCGTTTTTTTTTTTTTTTTTTTTTTTTTTTATTTGGCGATCAAAAGCGTAACACGAAAATATACATGCTAGATGTATGTATTGTACGAAATGTAATATGTATTATTCATTGTAGGTATGTATGACATGTAATATGTATTGTACGAAATATTGCTTCATATTATTCATTACTCTTTTAATATAAGTTGTTAAAATAACCATGATTTTGAAAGGAATTAAATATTTTCGCCAGATAATTTGGCGATATTCTTTTTTTCGCTAAGGATGACAGAAATGAAATCTATTCCGCTGCAAGATATTACTATCTTATATCCGATATTTTATTTAGACATTTGAAAACAAATTTGACTTTAAACTATGATAGAATATTTATCATTTTCCTTTTAATTAGTATATTATTAGTATATTAAAATTTAAAAGCATGGTATATAAAAAATTTTTTTTTATTTTTTTAATCTTATAATTATTCTTATCTTAATCCTCAATGTTTCCCATCTTTATTAACTTGAATTTACTATTAAAATTTTGACATACTCAAAACCTTCACATCACTTCGTTAAAATATACTAAACTTTTGCAAAATCTTTTTCTATTTAATGATATATGTATTTAATTTAAGTGTCCAATATTTCATAAGATGTCCTATTTTAAAATTTTAAAATACTTATCAAATTTACTTATTTTTCTGGTTTAACCATATTGTTTTCCTTTTTATAACTACAGCTATTGCCATCTTTAAAATATTTAAAATGATGAGGTCATTTTATAGTAAAATTATCCATTATAGCATATATTATATTTCACTCCTCCATAAAAATTGATTTTAAAATCGTCTGCTTCTTTTATACTTTTATTTTAATACAATTTTAATATAATTTAATTTATGTATTAGTCATTTTAGCATTTTTATCCTAAGTAGCATTAGAAATAATATATATCACTTCTCCATTAAAATTTATAAGACCCTACAGTAAAATTAATTTGTGCTTAATATCAACTCTACGAAAATTTTTATCAATCGCTTCCAAATTTTGACCTAAGTTTCAAATCTCAGTCCTGTAGATATTTACATCAGCTACAACGTTTTCGTCTTTATTCGTAAATAATAATTTGACTGTATTAAATAGTTTACTGCAATATAATTCAACGTATAACTTAGTCACAGCAACGCGTGACCGGGTCTGCTAGTATATATATATGAAGTAAGGATTTTTATTATATTCTCTGTCTAATGCTGAAAATATTACAAAGTGTCTCAAACGATTTAAATGTGCCTTAATTCATTATCTGTTAGAGATAAGGGGACAATGCATATTTTAGAAAATATTCAAAATAAGATAGGAAAAAAAGGGCTTCTTTAAGAAAAAATCCGTTAATTTTTAAAACATTGCACTTTTTAATTTTTTATACAACCCCTCTAGATAAATTTAGTGAATTAAAAAGTTTTTGTTTTCTATTCACAAGACCATTATTAAACAAACCACATAGTTCTATCTTTAAGACCATTTCTGCATAATAAGCAAGTACTTCTTCTCATTTTCAAGAATATACAGGGTGTTTATAAAGTCCCGGACCCATTTTGATGTTTAATAACTCATAAAATAATGAAGATATAAACAATCTTATGGCATTTATTGATGGAATAACTCATATATTTTCTTTTCAGGTTTGAATATCTTTACTTTTGTAAATATCGTCTGCGCGTGTGGTTAATTTCAGATAATTTCATTTTCCAGTCTAAATATCTGTTTCTGGCATTGTTAATCGCCATAATGTGCGCATATGGGGATCTGAAAACCCCCATGAATACCGTGAGGCACAAAGGGATTTCCCAAAGGTTAATGTGTGGTGTGGACTAATGCACGACCGAGTCATTGGGCCTTTCTTTTTTACAGAAAAGACGGTCTCATCAGTCGTATACTTAGACATGTTAGAAAACTTCGTATTTCCACAACTAGAAGAGCTTCAGCCACATGTCTTTTTGCAACAAGATGGTGCACCACCTCATTGGGGTACCATCGTTCGTAGTTCTTTGAATGACCATTTTCCAGGAAGATGGATTGGGCGAGGAGGTCCAATTCCTTGGCCACCCAGATCACTTGATATAACGCCGCTGGACTTTTTCCTTTGGGGATTTGTAAAGGACAATGTTTACAGGAGGAGAGTGTCGAACATTGATGACCTAAAAGTCAGAATTACAACCGCAATAGCCTCTGTAGATGCCGACATGCTTGCCGCTACCTGGCGTGAAATTGACTATCGACTTGATATTCTCCGTGCGACGAAGGGGGCACACGTGGAAGTTCATTGACAAGGGTCATGAAACTTTTCGAGTCTATCTAACCATTTATGTTATTAATTTTAATCAATCTTTATTATTTTATGAGTTATTAAACTTCAAAATGGGTCCGGGACTTTATAAACACCCTGTATTTTTTAACAATGTGCAAAAAACCTTTTCTCAATATTTTTTTATGAAATTAAACAACTAACTAACCCTTGTTTGCAGTCTAACCGCGAGGCCATTTTCATTACAACAACTGGAGAAGCGGAGCTTTGATGCTTTCGGCAGCTTTGATAATGTGCTAAAAATAATCCTTGAAAATCTGTTCGTGTAAAAATCAGTCTCACTACTCTTCTTTGTGCTATATTCGGTTACATGTGCTTTTCAGATCGATTTTGGAAAAAAAATTCTTGTTTTTTCCTATTTTTTTATTCTGTTTTGATCGCATTTGCGATAGTATGGAGCCCAATAGAAACACTGACCAAAGATGGCACAGCATGCTCAAGCCGAGAAATCCAACTAGAGAAGCAATAATAGCCGCCGCACTTGAATATCTTGTATACGCCGAGGACAGCTGGTGTCCTAGCCGTAAAGTTTCTACTTAAACAGTATTTATGTTTATCTAAAAAGTGAAATTATTTTTCTTGAATTAGTATTGAATGCATTTAAAATAAATAATAAAAAAAATAAATAGAAATTAAGAAATAAAAAATTCACAGTTTTCACATGTCTGTAGATTAGCTGGTAGTAGTGACTCTATGTCTATAATAACAAATTTAAATTTCAGAGAAATCCAAGCATATTTCCGGAAAATAAACTGTAAAAAACATTTCGTAATCTGAAACACTTTCTAACTTTCTTCGAAACAATTTAATTTTTATTCTGAAGTGTTAAAAAAAAAAAAAAAAACAGTAACAAAAGAAAATAAGGAAAAAAAAAGAGAAAACAGAAAATTTCATTTCCGCTTTTCCCATTTCTGAACGGCACACAATTACGCCCACAATATCAAGAATAAAAAATGCTCAGGGAAAAGTTTTTCCTCGGCATCTGTGATAAAGGAAGAAAATGCCTACATACGTGCTGTTATTAACATTATTCTGTGTTATCTTATGCCAATCTTACATTTTTCTCTCATATAAAAAAGAATACGCCATATTTTGTGTACATTATTAGAGATAAAAACTGGTTATATATATATACAGAATAGTTAAATCTTATTTTCAATTTTATTTTATTTTTAACTTATCAGTATAGAATTTAATTAAGACTCTACATCTAACTGCGAAATTAACTCTATTTAGCTTCATGCTACGCTGGGATGTTAGAGGCGGGATAGTGAAATATGCAATTTTAATGTAAGAAGTAATTTTAGTTTTATTATTTTTTCTTAGGAATATTTTATTTTTTTAAGTTCCATTGGTGATTGTCGTTTTTGAAAGTATGTTTGTCTTCTGTTTTTTAATGACTTTTTTTTAGCTTACATTCTCTGTCATAAACCTTCTGCCGAATCCGGGTTAAAAACGGAAAGGGGAAAATAAATCAGAAATATCAGCCCCATAGTTACAAATTCGGTACCAAATGAAAGAGGCGATTTTTCTGAATCCAGAGGTACAAGCAGTTTTTCGACATGACAATTAGATTTTCTTTTTTTATTAACTATAGTATGAAATTTAGGTGAAAACACTTCATTTTAATTCCTTTCAGTCATTTTAAAAAGTACGTGGCTCGTTACAAATTCAGTACCTACACCAAATGAAAGGGGCGATTTTTCTGAATCCAGGGAGGTGGGTACAAACAGTTTTTCCACATGATAATCAGATTTTTTAAAATTAACTAAAGTGTGAAAATTAGGTGACAACACTTGATTTTAAACTTTTCATACTTTATAGTGCGAATCAAGCTAATAGAAAAAGTCTTTAATTAAACTTTTTTTATATATATATTTTTTCCTTTTTCTTACTGAGTTTGAAATTCTTTGCACGTTCTTTGAGTGTTATTGGGCTTAGCATACTGTACATTTTTAAGAAACTGCATACAGTGTGACAGAAATAACGCCTAATTTGCATGCAACATTCAATCTCAGCCCTTGAAAAGGTATTAATGTTGTATGTTTTTTTTTTTTTTTTTTTTTTTTTTTTTTTTTAAGGATGCTTAATTTTTTAGAAATCTTTATTCATGCTCTATCTAGTTCTTCATGTAATACTTGGTTTCATCTACTGAAATGTTTTAAAAGATTTTTCATATATATATAGGTAACTATTGTAACAAATTTATGAGTTTAAAGCAAAACATGAAAGGAGAATTGCAAATCAATGCGCAGAATTACTGCAAATGAAAAAAATAAATTATCAATGCATAAAATGAAATAAAACCCCAAAAAACACTGAAGTCTTCTTGTGGGAGAATTGCAAACCAATGCGCAGAATTGCTGCAAAAGGAAATGCAAAGCATAAATATAGGAATAGATTAACAATGAAAAAAAAAAAAAATTATCAATGAATAAAATGAAATAAAATCCTAAAAAACCCCAAAAAAGCTAAAATATGCTCTTGAAGGTTTAAGAAAAACATTGCATGTTAACTGTTACCCGTCTCATTTTTTAACCGAGTGTTTCCAATATTTTCCTCTTTCGGTTTGTTCCAGTTCCTAAATTAAGGGCGATATTTAAGTACCGACGAGTAGCCCCCGTCGGCCGAAGAGGGTTAGTTTATCAGGTAGGGGGTTTCATTTTATTGTATTTCATTTTAATGTATTTTGTAATTTCTTGCATATTTCATAAATATTAATTTGTTGTAATTGTACTACTTTTGTAATTTTATAATTGTTTTTGGATTTTTAAATTATATGTATGTCAGATTTGTTTTCAGTTAATGGTGGTTTTCTGTTTGGTGAGAAGTTGGGGGCTAAGGATGGTTATTAGCTAATTGCTACTGTCCTTTCAGAAACTTCTCTTTCACCCCTACACTGAGGGGCCTTCCTGATAAAGACTTCAGTGTTTTGGGGGGGTTTACTTCATTTTATTCATTGATAATTTATTTTTTTCATTGTTAATCTATTCCTATATATATATATATATATATATATATATATATATATATAAACATATAAAGTCAACTATTGAAAACTTACAAGACCTCTTCATTAGGGCAAATTTCTCTTCATTAGGGCAATTAATAAAATTGTCAGAATATTTTTTAAGCTATTTTACTAAAATGAGTTTGTATGTAATGTATAAATCTCCAATTATGTTTAATTGATATATATATCGTATGTTATTTCTATTCTAAATCTTTACGCAAAGAAGTCATTATGTGTAAGGATATATGCGTGTCTCACATCTACTGAGCAAAAACATTGTGTGTGCAAGTGATGCATTTTCTTTTTTAATGGAACATTTAAAAGTTATCCAAAGCAATTTATGCAAATTTACACAATTCATGTTGATTATGGAAGTACATCATCGGAGACAAGCGCTTTTCCCGTTTTGTTTGCTTTTCTTCCTTATAAGAAAGAAATTACTTAAAACTAGTAAATTTATCGCCAAAATTCACCTTGGCTACATTTCCAGTCAATAGACTTTAGGGAGTGGGCCAAGTATAAAATAATCCTTTTAAGACAAATTCCTTCAACACTTTGATCCCTTACAAAGAGGGACTTTGGCTATGTCCGGAATTGGCACGTCGGAATCGGCAAGCCACAGGTACGGGAGGGGGAGAGAAAAAAATCTACGATCCCGTTTTATCACGATTTATACGTAATATTGTGTCTACAAGTTTGTAAATGGGTAGTGAGCAATTTGTAACGTATAAATTCTCACAAAAGAAAGACTAAAAAAAAAAAAAAAAACTCGATGTCGAATTTTTGGACCGAGTACAATACTTCCATTACCTACGTTAGACGGGTGATGGAAGTAATAAATAAATAAATAATCTGATAATAAAAGAGGTAAAATAGGACACAAATATACACAAAAAAAAAATAATAAATAAATAAATAAACAGGCTGAGTCAAAAATCTATGACTGTTTTAAATTTTAATAGGAAATCAAGTAACGACCGTATGAGAGTGCGGATTGAATAAAAATTTCTATTCAAAACTTTGAGCATATAAAAGACTAACATTTCAATAATATTTTTTAAATTTTTCATTAAAATTTTTTGAAAATTCAACCGAAGGGTCCTGGTTTCCAAAGATCTTTCAGAAAAGCGGTGGACACAATTTCTAAATAAGCTAGTATGTTGTGACCACCACAAGACTTTCTTCTATATTTTCCTATATAAATTTACTCAGTTCAAATAATTTACAAGAACTGTTATCTATTAAAATTATCTATCATGATGAAGCAGTCGCTTTTCATCTTAGAGAAGACTAACACTAAATATCCAAAGAAATACAGTTTAACTAACATCTTAAAAAATGCGTTTTCATAATGGTTATATCATGTATCAAGTTTTGTACAGCCATAGAAGTTGAATTATAGTATTCCCGTTCTCGGGAAAACTGCACTATAGCAGCGCAACCTACAGATAGATAGATATACATCCGAAGTGAATCGGCATAATATCTTATAATGGATCTCTTACATATCGAGTGTTGTTTGATTATACGCATTAGAACCTGAAATATAGTCTTCCCTTAAACGGAGGAATTCGCTTTATACAAGCGCCACCTGTTGAGCAATTAGTACCAAAAGTTGATTCGCAGTAATTTATCTCAAGGTGCATCCACATATAAATTTTCACGCAATTTTGCACAGTAGTTCCCGAGATATAATCCTCCCTTAAAATTTGAGTATCGCTCCACAGCAGTGCCACCTGTTGAGCTGATAAATTTGATATGCACTAACACATGTCAAGATGCATCTACTACATATAAATTTATATGCATTTTTATGCAGTAGTTCCTGAGATATAGCCTTTTCTTCAATTGTGAAATCGCTGTTGATTTTCTGAATTTCTGCCTTATTTTGGGCATTAAAAGAGCTCATTTTAATTTTAAAATCTGTTATAAAGCTTCTTCAGGGCAGTTTGACCTTGGCGGCAAATTTGCCGCCATGTTGGCGAGTTTATTACCCTTTGTGACTTTTTGACGTCTTTGGCGACAGTATCCTTGTTATCGATATATCGATTATCTGAACTCTAAATCGAATATTTTGTGAAATACCCGGAATAGTCTGGAGATATATGAGACTATAAATAGATTGCACTCCGGCAGTTCAGTGAAAGTCAAATGCATGGACGGCTAAGAGCTCTGACTGAGCTTCTGTTTACAGCTAATGCTGTGTGCACCTGTGTGTTATGCTATTGAATACAGCGTGTGCTGGTTGTGTCATGAATATGGTGCAGTTTATGATGTCATTTTTATGTTGTCAGCTGTTATTTAAGCTGTATTTTCTGGTGAAACTAAAGTTCATACTGAGTTGACAGACCTGGAATATTCTATAAATAAACTTTTATGCTTCTGCAAGACCTGTCATTTATTAATGGGCATTTCACGAACCCCGAATACGCAACTCATTGAAAACGCAAAGAATGCATATAATTCAGTCACTTGCTACTTCTACAGTCAGTGCTAGCGAAGACAAAGACTAATTTGGATTCCTTTTGAATGCAAATTAATCTTCATGGTTCGAGCTATAAAGAACACACATATTGAAGCATTGTAATGAATGTCACAAATTAACTGCTTTTTGATTGATTACTTTGTGTGTTTGGTTGTTTTCCTTTCTATTTTTCACGTATAGCGTGGGCGAAAAAATTTGGGCGAAATTTGGAAAAAAAAAATTTATTTGAATATAAATTCTTTAAAAATAATCGCTAACGATGTTTTGTTTTTACATTTATGTTCAGAAAATGATATATGCTCATTTTACGTTCTCATTCCTGCGAATAAAACGATGTTTAATTATTTCGGCTTTTTCTTTATATTTTCTCAGAATTATTTTTTTATCCACCACTGGTTATTCTTTTTTTTTTTTTTTTTTTTTTTTTTTTTCCCAGTAATTATTTGCGATTGTCTCAACAAAAATTTGCATTGTGATTTCATAATTTGCGCCATTTAAATTTGATTTTATAATACTTTTTATTTGCGAGAAAATTATAAAAATTTATTTTTCTCGTGAGTAAAAAATTATCGGAAATACATATATTTGAAAAACGAATTCTTGTTTTAATTTTGGTAAGTCGAGATCTACAAAAATGATTTAACTAATGTTGCATTTGTTATCATTTCTTTGACGACCGTTAGCAACTTTCGCACTCCAGGAGATAAATAGGGACATTTTGGTCATTTGTTTAAACATCAATCTCTGTCATGATAGGGAGTGTAAATAAATGGTTAAGGATTGGACACTTTTTCTTCGACTAATGCCTTTCAAAAATTTTGTGTCCTATCTCAATGAAGTACTAGTTTAGAAACACCTCCTCTGGACATCGCAGCGGAAAGTCATTAAGACTGGAAGCGATTTCAAAGCTAGCTATTTTCCGCTCTTAAGTATGATTCTTTAGTGATATAGAATGTTTAAAATAATTTTAATTTATATTTAAATAATAATTAATTTTAAATATTATATTTAAATAATAATAATTATTTTTTTTTTAATTAAAAAAAAATAAAAATAGTAAGCTATTCCACAATTTCAATAGGATTATTCTCATCATAAGTAGTAATGTTTCTTAAAGTTACATACCCCAGGTACCATGCTGGCCGAATGCAAAAAAGACTGCTAACAGTGAAGAAAATGTAAATTTTATGCTACAGTCTCACTAAATTAATTTGGTTAGAAAAGAGAAACATTAATTTGTATAAACTTTCTTAATACCCACCAACACAATATTGGAAGAATCCACATGAAATTCCAAAACTTAAAATGCATTTTATCAGCCATTTGGCAATCAGTCTGCCAAATGAGTGGGTTAACATTTAGACAGCTATTACCACAAACCATCGTCATGTGTGTAAAACTATGTATTATTTTGCATATCATTAACAATAAAAGCCCAAGTTCCCCAAAACTAACGCTGGTAACCGACTTGATTGTTACAAAAATGTATTGAAATTAAAAAAATAATAATAAACTTTAATCCATGTTTTGGAAGAATGAATAAAATAACGGAATAAGGATCATTTGCCAGGAAGGGGGTATGACGTAACAATTAAAACAATGTATTGAGAAAAAAAATATTTAACGCGAGATTTAAAATAAATAAAACAAGTCTAAAAATAATTTAAAAGAATGAACACATCTAACGCTATATAACGACCGACACTTGGCGATTTGGTGACTTTCTTTCTCCGCCCCCACTAAAAAACGGCAAATTATGGTCAAAAAATTTATCTAAATTAGAGGGAAAAAAACCGAATAAGAAAAAAGTTAAAATGATTATAATAAAGGATAAAAAATAATAGTAGTGTTTGGAAATATCGACAGCTAGACGGGAGAAAGCCAAAAATTTTGAAGAATGAAGAATATCATTATTTCTAACTAAATAAAATATATTTGAATAAACATGTTTTATCTTAAAAACATATTTAACTTTTGCTCTTTTTATCCACTTTCGAATATAGCAACTTCCTCTATATCAAAGATACAGCACGTATGGCAGGAGAGGAGAGGCATATTATTCTTAGAAGTAAATCCTCTCAGTTAAGATCATGTCTTAAAGATTAGGTGATTGACCTAAAAAGTAATGTAAGGGAAAAGAAAAAATGACCTCAGTATACAATAATAATATACATATTTGCGAGTAAAAGCGATTTCTTTGGTTTATTGGCGAACGCAATATGCCTTTTATCCAGAACATTACATGATGTGTTATAAGTCATAAAATCTATTTATGAGTTCGTATAATGTGAGCCAAAGCATACAAATTCTCTATGAATGGGATGAACTGTTATAAAATGTTTCAAAATGTTATAATGCATTCCACAGGTAGATAATAAATCTCAAACAATAGTTCATCCTGAATTATACTTATATACCTATTATAACACTAAATGTCGAAAGAATGTCAATATTGTGCCTTACAAACCACAACTGAAAAAAGGCCTTTTCACTTTATTTTTATCTATTTATTTATTATTATTATTATTATTATTACTAGCAGGCTTTGCCCGCTTCGCTGAGTTAATATTAAATGAGTTGTCAAAATTCAATTACATTATTAATAATCTAAGTTAAAATTTCCTCTGTATTCCGTAGAGGTTTTTTCCTCTCGCAACGTGAGGATTTCGGGTCCACACTGCCTTCGGCAGCAACTTACCCGCTTCTTACTTCCCCTTCCCCAGCGGCTAAGTTAGAAGTTTTGCGAAATCTCACCAAGGTGCATAATGCGTACACCTAATCAACATCCACACACCAAAACGCATGATTCTAAGATAATGTAAAGCGAATTCAAACAGAATAACGTGTTTTTACGCATGTTTAGTGCACCCCCCGACCCTAAGGGCGTAAGTGGCTGAATTTCGTAAAATCTCTTTACAATAAGTGTCAGATACATATAAACAATTTGCGCACCAAATTCCCTGAACGCAGATCCCATAGCTTTCCCAAGACAAATTTAGCGCTAAAAAGGGGGGTCTTGGATTTTCAACCCCCCCCCCCCCCCCCAAAAAAAAAAAAAAAAAAAAAAAAAAAAAAAATCGAAAATCGAAAATCGAAAATCACAAAAAAACGAAAATGTGTTTTTGAAAATATTCTAAAGAAAACACGTGGCTATTTTCAATACTTTTGTAATATCTTTAGTAGAGCTCTACTAAAAAATCCGGAATTTCTGAAATTCCCCCCCCCCCCACACACACACACACCGAAAAACGATTTTTCCCCTCTTTCCTTTAAGAATCAAGAATTCCAAAATCGTACAATGTTTTATTTATACTCAAGTCTAGTGTCATCATGTGCAATTTCTTCACCGTGATGTAATTTGGGGCCGAGTTATGCTTACAAACGTTTTTTTTTTCTTTTGCTTCCTGTCCCGCTGGGAGGAAGGTGGTATTTCGATAAATCCCGTTTCTTTAGGTGCCGGTTGCATATAAAAAATCCAAGCACCAAACTTCGTGACCGCAGCTCTGATAAATTTTCCAGGACAAATTTAACGCTAAAAAGGGTGTCTCGAATTTGCCCTTTGTAACACATACTCCCCCCCCCCCCTCAAAGAAAAAAAAAATGGCAGATCACAAAAAATCAAAAATGTGTTTTAGGAAATATCCTAATAAAGTCGCATAGCCTTTTTTCACATCTTTATTCCATTTTTGGTAGAGTTCGACTCAAATCAGGAATTTTCAAAATTTCCCGCCAAAAATCGATTTTCTCCTTTCCTTCCCTTAAAAATCGAAAATTCCTAAATCACAGATAATGTTTTATTTGTACTCATGTCTAGTCTCCCCATGTGGAATTTATTTATTGTGAAGTAATTAGGCGCCGAGTTATGCTTACAAACGTGTTTTCGTAAAAGTTGATAGATATAATTTTAAGTTGGGTAAAGATCTAAGTTTCTGCCAAGCGCTGCTGAATTCAGTTCAGCCGTTCTCAAGTGATGCCCGGATAAACATGTTTTTGTCTTTTGCCCCCCAGGGGGGAACGGGAGGGAATTTCTGAAAAGTTGATAGATATAATTTTAAGTTGGATTAAGATCTAAGTTTCTGCCAAGCGCCGTTGAATTCCGTCCAGCCGTTCTGATGCCCGGACAAAAAAGCGACATACAGACACGATGTCACACACACACACAGGCAAAATTTTCTGAAGCAATTTTTGGCTTTCATGGTGTGTGAAACGTGAAGATATCGCAAAATTTTTCGATTCTGAGAGATTTACAGACAAAAGTCTGATTTTATAGATATAGATTATTATTGATGAAAAAATTCGATAATTTTGTTTTATATAATCACAGATCTATAGTTCAACCATTCGTTTTAAAAGCATGGAGACGTTTCATTTTTTAAGAAATATTAAAAATTTATACCTCGTGGAAGGGGTACTCCGAGCAATAGAAGTAAGTCATGCTCCTACATATATAAAAATTTTAATTTAGTTGAATATTGCTGTTATAAAAATTTATTTTTTATTTCAAAATGATTGGTTAAAAATAATCCTGATTCTATACATTTACACGAGATTTTGTCTCATATTAAAATTTTTGCGAGAAAGAAAAGATGACAGCGCCACCTGTTGAGCGGTATACAATCAGCATCAACTTAAGTGAAATTAAAGCTGAATGTAAACTTATATTGAATTCCATTCATTGGTTCGTGCGATACAACGTCCATAAGATTTTGGGGACATGCGCCTCTCCACACACAAACATTTTCTATAAATGGTCAAATCATTCTCAAGCTCAAGATATCTCAAGCCTATACATCCATCGGAACCCAAAGATACAAATTTTTCAAGAATGTTAGATATATAATATATAAAAATAATATTGGAGAAAGTAAACAAATGAGTAAAAGTTACAGTTCATTATTTCCGTTTATTTAAATAAACAATAAAGAAAAATTATGCGATTTGCATAAATTATAAACCCTTTTAATTATACTTACACATTACATCGTCTTATATATTTTGCCTCCATGATGATGAAATAAAATACATCTTTGTTTTTTATTACGAAGGAAGAAGACATTTAAAAATTAATCTTAATATGTAGATTTACTTCAAAAAATATCTTACAATAAATTGCTATTGCGTAACCCTGCATATTGTATAAAAGCAGAACGGCTAGTACAGTCTGAGTAAAAAACTTTAAAGACAGTAAAAATATTTACAAAAAATAAAAAAATCTTAAACAGAGAATTATAATAATATTTGAGTAAAAAATATTAACCTTAAATACAAGTAAAAGTCATTTGCAAATATTATCAGAAATTATTATAGAACACATAAATCAATATTTAAGCCTGAATAAAACCTTAAGGCCAACATAGAAAATAGTACACAAAAAAATAAATAAATAAATACACGTTTTTATTCTTTAACCACATTTCTTGCGACCATGGGAGCCTCTAAACAAGCGCAAACTGGACGAGTCCAGTGTTAAAATCATCGACGAGATATTAAAGTAGACCCTGGACTTGTAACCTTTTTGCTTCCCAACATCACATTCCCACCATTCAACCAATTCATTCGTCAAACCGAGTTTTCTACCGCAGTGATGCCAGATGGTCGAAAATTATTTCCCCAAACAGGTCTTCAAATTTCCCCAAATCGAAAAAATCCCCAATTTGATTTCTACTAAAAAGGGAAAATAAAAAAATTTTCAAAAAAAAAAAAAAATATATATATATATATCAAGCAGATTTAAGTGGATTTAAGCTCAGATTTTTTCCCAAATGAAGGCAATTTTTGAAAAAAATCCCCAAATAACAATAAAGCAATTGAAAAGCCCTGGTCGTAGGGACAAATCATTACGTTTCCAACATTGACAGAAAGTTGAAGAACTACCCAGATTTGTCCCCAAAAATTTTAGAATTCCCCAAAAATGTCCCCACAAACATTTGGTCCCCAAAATTGTCCCCAGAAGCCTCAAAAATCCCCAAAATGGGGACAAAATCCCCAATCTGGCATCACTGCGCCAAACCGACATTCCACTTCCACCGAGGTTTCCTCCACCTTTGTTATCGCTGTTTTATATTTCGATTGGGTGTAAATTAAACAAAAACCACAACCTACACTACGTGAAATTGAAAGTAAGTAATCTAATCCTTGTTACTGATTGAAAGCTGTTCTGTTTGCCTTTTCTTTGGAGTTTTGGCGATAAGAGGAACAAACCATTTAAAACATGCAAAATCCTAAGAACCAGTTGCCAAGAAAGCGATTATCGCCAAAAGAAGGCGCAAAAACTGCAGTGATGTTCCAGAAATTTTTCTCCATAGCCAGAATAGGGAATCCGTACTCTACTAGTATATCTGCTCGATGGTTAAAATAGGGATGATAACATTTGTCGGGTAGAAAATAAGCACTAAAAGAACACCGAATGACTGGATGTTTACCAAATCCCAATCTGTCTGTCAATTTGGCACCCCTTCAAACCTTTGGTCACGTCCGCACTGCTAGTTGTAGGAAACAAGGTTACACTATAGAAGCTTGTTTAACAACTGTTTGTTTAAGTGACTTCAAATATTTTTTTTCTTTTTTCTTAATGGATGATATTAGTTTTTGAAAAAGTTTGGAGTCTGTTTTATACCATTCCTATTTAAAAGCAGTTTTCAGCGCCATTTAGTAATTTAAAATGTCGCCCATTTGCATAAACTCTTCTTGCTAAGTCACTCCCTCAGTGGTCACCCCATAAGTTCTTTAATGGGTTGAAATATTTGAAGACTTAGCTGTCTATTACAAAGTTTCAAAATTGTTGATTTGGAACCAATATTTTATACCCTTACTCGTATTGATAGATGCTTAATCTTGCTGTTATTTCCAATTTTCTCCAGCAAGAAATTAAGCATTTGGCTAAAAGAAGACCGTCTAGAACACTTTGGTATGCTTTAGAATTCTTTTTACTGGAAGCTCATGTTTTTCCAGAGCACAGAATGAGTTACTCCTTGCAAATATCTATTTGTATATAGATTTTCTTAATATATTTCTTTATTTCTGATTGATTAGTTTCGTGTCCAGTTATAGCACACAAGAAAGGTGCCTTTTTTTTCGGTGGGGCATACCTTATGTACAATCTTTTAAGCAATATGTTCATGAATTCGTTTATTTTATGCGAGCTTGAAATTTTAAAATGACAGCTATTTTGGAACAGGATGGCCTACGAACTTATCGAAAATATTTCTTTAAAAACAAAACAAAAAAAAAAAAAAAACGATAATTATTAAATAAAATTTCGCGTATGCTGTCCAATTTTTATTTGAATTAATCCTGTATTTAGAAAGTTATCGTGATCACAAATTTTCCTGTATATAGATAGTTGTAGATAGATATATAGATAAACTAAGTTATTGCAATTTCTAAGGAAATCACTTAAAAATGAATAGAAATTCAAGTTAATTATTTCCGTATAAACAAATAAAACAATAGGAATGTAAAAGGGGAAAAAAATGCAACAACTGAAATATTTTATTTGTTCCAACTCTATTTCTTTACGAACACACCTACGCCCATATTATGAAAAATTCAAAATGTCCTTCAAGAAAAAGAAAAAAAAAAAAAAAAACCACTTAAGAGAGACGATAGCTTGATTAAGTCATTTCTCAAGAACTAGGTGATTGACCGAAAACGTAATCAATGGATAAATCGTCGTAAGGTCCAATAAAGAAATACATGTTTTCTGGGAAAAGGAGAATTCCTGGGGAGAGGGGGTTATTTACGACCACTATGCCTACAATTACGCAATTTTTCTAATATCTAACGACTCTAAGGATACATTATTCAACTAAAATAAGATAAACAGACATCTCTATTGTGATGTGAATGTATAATGTAAGTATAAAATTAAGTAAGTTACAGTAAAAAAGGATAAAATTGTTCTGAGGCAGATTTTTCTTATGCTCTAGAATGTCTAAGATTTAGTAGTAATTATTTGTTAGTTTTTTTACTTTAATTTTTTAATATTGTAATTTATTTAAAGTTTGGATGAAGTGGGGTAAGCATAACGACGTTTTGGCATCGTTCAATTTTGACCTGTTTTTGCTCAGTTGCTATTATACTTACACATCTGAAACTTTTTGGCGTAAATGAAAACTATATTAAAAAGAGACTTGGCGCAAGGCAAATGAGCACAAGAAATATTATCGACAATACGCTAAATGCTACCGAAACAGCAGTCTGCTATTTTATTATTATGTTTGGCAGCCAAAATGTTAATGATTTTTCCTGTGTTTATGAACTACAACTAATTAGCTTTTTATAATTTAACAATGTGCCACTTTAGGTAAAAAAAAAAAAAAAAAAAAAAAAGTCATGGAAACTCTGCGTTTCGCACTTGCCCCATGGTTTGGGTCAAGGTAACCTTGCCTTCTTATACCCATATCAAGTATATTAATGGCTGTATTCACCAATAACTCCGGACTAACACAAAATCAGCTTGCAAATTTTCATCGAAATTCTACGTTTTGCTTCTGCCATCTAGGGGCGTTATTTTCGGATTTTTTAACTGAAAATAACTGTTCAAAGATTATATGAAATCTTAGATGTAATATACTTTTGTTACGTTTTATGTTATTTTATGAAAGATGCATTAATAAAAACCAAAATAAAATTTAAACTGATTATCAAGAACTATACGTTTTTATTTTAGAACAGTTTGAACCTTAATTGGCTAGTCATTAGAGATGGGATAAGCGGTTACTTTTCAGTAATAGGCTACTTCTTTCCATACGCTGTAAAAAAATAACTATTACCAGCTGCAAGAAACTCTCTCTGGTTGGAGAAAATAATTATTTTCTCCAATCACAGAGAGTTTCTTGCAGCTAGAAATAGTTATTTTTTTACAGTGTACACTGTAAAAAAAAAATAACTATTACCAGCTGCAAGAAACTCTCTGTGATTGGATAAAATAATTATTTTCTCCAATCACACAGATTTTTTTGCAGCTGATAATAGTTATTTTTTTACAGTGTACTACCTTTGTTAATAGTTTCTTGTAACACATTATTCTTATAACCTATTACTCTTTAGTTTATATATGGCTAATGTCTTTCTAATCCTTTCAGAATATACAATAGATACATATGTGTCCTGCATAGTGGATGCTGTTCATGTTTTTGAGTCCCAAAGCTTTCGAAGAGTGCCGTTTTCTGTAAAAAAGAATTATCATATTATAAGCCATATAATTAAGAAATAATTGAATAGTAATAACAAATCTTTAAAAAACATCTTTAAGACAATTCAAATTTTAAACAACCGAGTAACTGTCTCTTTTGATTTTTCGAAGAACTTGAACATTCCAGATTGACAAGAAAATTGATATTTTTCAATCATACTTAGCAAAAGAGCTATTATGGTGTGAAAGTTTAAATTGTTTTTCACACCATTATTTTTAAATTTAATCTTTTTATCTTTTACATATATAAATTTTCCTCATACTACTAAGTTACTTTAATCGTTATAATGGTTTTTCTCTTTACCTTCCTTAAAGTTGATGCTTTCTTCAAACAAAAACTATTTACTCCTTCTGAATTAGATAAACTATCAAATTTTGTCTACACTAGTAAATTGAACTCTGCCTGGATTTTTTTTTTTTTTTTTTTTTTTTTTTTTTTTTTATCCTTACAAATAATAATTTTAATTTCAAATAAACTTTATCAAATTACTAAATATTAAGATTCAACAGATTACAACTTTTTTTTTTGTATATAAAAGATTACAAAATTAAATAAAGAAGTAAACAAAAAAAAAAACTCGTGTATAAATTTAATTCTAACTTATTATTTTTACAAGTAATTTAATATATCTATGTTTTCTGATGTAAGGCCAAAAGGTTACAGTACAGGGTTTACCCTGGTTTTCTACTAAATTACCAAAACAATTTTAATCATACAGATCTATTTCCAAGCAAGTTCATATCCCTACCATTTAATAAAGAAAGCATCAGAATTTATTATACTTTTGTTCGTATAGTGAAATAAAGAAAATTTCGAACTCTTTACTCCTCAGATTGAATATTCAAAAATCAATGAATAATTTTCTTTAATAATAACTAAAATAAAACCGCGTTGTGTAATTGCAATTTTAGACCCAGGTAAAAACACCAGTGATAGCAATGTCCAATTATTACCTATCTTGAAGGAAACTGAACATGTATAAAAAAAAATTCACTTCTTTAATCTATTTAAGTTTTTAAATTATCACCAGGAATCGGGTAGTACTTAAATCAAATAAAAGTAAAAAGAAAAATAATGTATAATAACTTTATTTCTTCATAAATCTGGACCTGAAAAGGAAACTGTTAGCTCAATCCTCCTCTGGAATTGCTAGCAACAAAAATTTACTTTTCATTTGATATCACCACCAATTATCTTAGTCTAAATAATTCACTTAACTCTTTTCTCTTTTTATTTATATTACCATTAGCAGTCAAAACACAATTCCCGATCAGAAGACTGAACTAACTCACTAACCAGATTCCTGATCATATTTGTGTTCGAGACACCTGTATATTTACTTGCTAACAATTTTTTTATTTATATATATGATAATCATTATCAGCTACATTTAAGCTATATTAAAGTTTTACTATTCAATTTTCATGGCTTCTCTGATCTATTAGATTATTTTGTGTTTAATTATGTGCTTAATTATTCATTAATCATATACAAAATTAACAAGAGGATACCGCCATCACTGAGTATTAAATAAAACTTTTTCTTGTGCAAAGTTACTAACTTCATAAATTCTTTATCTACTATAAGGTTTCTACCCCTTTTTTTCTTCTTTTTTCTGTTTTTATTTGAACCTTACCCAAGAATGAATTAGAGAACCTCTTTCAAATCAAATAAATAAATAAAAATAATTATATCCATAAAATTTTATTACATATTTTATAAACTCTTATTTAATGACAAAGTAAAACTACACAGTTATTAGTTAATAAACAAGAATTTTTTTTTTTTTTAGTACATAATTTTCACAAAATTGTTTCTACTTCTTTATATATATATATAAACCCCTTTAATTAACTTCAACAATCCTGGGATTAGTATTTAAACATTTTAGACTATAAGTTAATACTCAACAAGGTATAGAATACTAGAAAAATAGAACAAAACTTACAAATTCAGAAAGATTCCCGTTTCAATACCACCACACAATGTATTCGTAGTATATAAAATTTAATGGACTTACATTTCAAGGAAGGCTTCTCCAGGAGTGGGGACTCTGTCCGAAGAGATGTACATTTCGGCTGCTCGTCATAGGCAGGGGCTTTTAGAGGTCTTTGCGAGGGCGTACACAGGAGGATAACCAATGGTCGGATAAGGACTCTAGATGTAGGTTTTTCTCGCTTTCAGGGATCATTGTAGAAGCGCTAGCCGGTGGCAAACCACGCTGGGGATATGATACGCAATTTAGTCGGAGACTTTCTCGCTGAGGTAAAATGTATTCACGAGGTCCGGAGCAGTCGCACTCATGGTAGTCCGGGTGCCTCCCAGGCCTCCCCCCTTTAGTAGGGCTTCAACGACCTAGGTGGTAGGCACTTTAAAGACTTATCAATGATAAATACCAACGACAAACGGGTCCACAAATCAGTACCAAAGAAGAGAGTTTCTCTTCACTGCTGCCCGACGCTATTCCGATTAGCCTCCTATAAGAATATTCTCTAGTCTTCATGTACCCTACGAGGTATACACCGCCGTCTTGAGATTTTCATTAGTAGCCCCATCCCGACAGCCCTTGCCGGGTCAAGTTGTTCCTACCGCCGGTAGACCGGAGCGATTAAAAATCAGTTCTTCTCTCCTAGCCAGCCAAAATCTTTCTTGCATGTCATCTCACGAACCAAATTCTAGCAGCACGTAGGCGAATAGGCTAAATGTCTTTTGCGGCCACGCACAGGAAGTGCGTCTCTGCTACGTCGATTTCTAGGCCTAACATCGGGCCTCCGGGAGAAGTATGAAGGGGCGACCATGCAGCTCGAACACTCAAAACCTTCTGCCATATTCTGGGGAGCCCGCGAGCTCCCCTTCCTTTTATGAGCCGCCTCGCTACATGTCCTCTTGTATCTCTGTCCTAACGTTGAATGATAAAATTTTACCCCCCAAAAAGGGAAGAGTATTCGGGTCAGTGTTGCCAACACATCTCTCTAAATTATTCATTCGCCAATGAAAAATAACCTATTCAAAAAACTCCTCCTAGTAACGCGAACATTGGCCACGGAGCCCCTGTCAAGGCGTGCCCACCTCACCCCACACGGATGAAATAAAGAAGAAAAAAAAAATTTCTCCGACCCCAGAGTCGCGAAGGAAAAGACATATGGCAATTACAACAAAATTCCAGTATTAACCTTTTTTGAACTTGACAGATTTACTGAAATCCCCGTGTCATAGGACGAGAATTTATGTAATCGACAGATAACATTAAAGTTTAAAGTTACCCAACTCCTCTGCCTTTTTACGAACAAGATAGCATTCTTGAGTTCCCGAAAAAACCAAAAATCATGCGAAAGAGGTACTAACCACCCACGAACAAATTCCTATAGCTCCCTAACGCTTGTTTTTCCCAGAAAATGGAAATCTCTGCGACACTGTTGTCAACACCATCTGTGGGCAAAGACTCTTCCTTTCCCTCGAAGTAAAAACAATATAACGGTCATTCCATTCCAACCGACTATCTTGTTTTCGTAAATAAGCTAAGAAAATTCTTAAGTGCAATTACACACAGTTTTTGAATAAAAAAACTAAGAATATATATAAAAGTTTTTTCTAAATAAAATTAAACCGTTCGTGTAACGTTTAAAAAATTATAGAAACATATAGTTTTGTAGAATTGATAAAATTAAAAAAAAATTAGTTTTCTGACATTTAAAAAATTATAAAAAGGTATAGTTTTTGTAAAATTGATAAATTAAAAAAAATTTTAGTTTCCTGTACTAAGGGTTTAAAAAATATAGTTTTGTAAAAGTATACAAGTTTTGAATAAAAATGAAACAGTTCTGGTAAAATTTAAAATATTAAAATTTAAAAAATATTGTTTTTGTAGAAATTCGAAATTCACCATAACAGAGCCACTCTGAATTTCTAAAATTAGAAACACTTGTTTTAAAATATAAATTTTGCTTACAAAAATTGCGCAAAATGATTTATTTTTTCACGCACTTAATCTTAACATACGGCCATATTAACTATTCTTAACACCTTTACTCATTTTAAATCATTAAAAATAGTCTCGAGAAAAAAATCAGATTAAAAAAAAAGAAAAAGAAACAAAGAAAAAATAATAGCTAAATGAATAAATAATATTCAATTTTCTTATTAAATTATTCATAAACTCAAACAATATTCTTGATAAAACCACAATAAATAAATGCTCACCAACACTGTCAATATGCCGTATGCGAATTTTCAATTCCAGCTGCTATAAGCAATTTCAAATATAAACAAATACTCTTCATCTTTCCTCTCCCTTATCACACATTCTTTCTAAAACCTTCCCTCATCTCTCCCGAAACTAACTGTTACCAATACGCAAAGCGAATAGAAACCTATACTCGGGGAACGCATAACTTGAGAGCATTGCAAAGGCTACAGAGACCTTTTTACGCACTTGGCGTTAATTGGGTTGCGATATCGGGCGATTTAGCGATGATTTCGGAAAGTTTTTTCTTTTTTTTTTTTTCGATTAAAGTAAAAATATTTTTTCAGAGTATATTTTAGTTTCTTTGGAAATGAATTTACACTAAATTCATTACTTACAATTTATTGTAAATTCATATTACTGCAAATTAAGTAATATACTACATTTTACCTTGAGAGAGAAAAAAAACAAAAAGGTTAATACTCAAATATTTTGAAAAAGGAAAAAATTAAATAAAATATTATCTGTATGTATATTTTTTGTCTTTGTTCTCTTTAAAGAGAAACTGATTATTATTATTATTATTATATATATATATATATATATATATATATATATATATATATATATATATATATATAATAATTTAAAAATATACTTTTAAAATATTTCGAATATATTTTGGCAGAAAAATTATTTTATCATAAGATTTAAACTGTGATTTTTAAATGGCAGTATCTTCTGTGGAGAAAATGAACAAAAAGTTCTAAATGAACAAAACGTAATAGATTTTCAATTTGCATTATTATTTACCGGTCAATCAGTAAATGTTAAAAGCAGTAAAAAAATGAGAAAGTGGAAATAGTTTAAAGCTTTTATGAAAATATTTAAAAAATATTAATTTAAAATAAATAAATAAATATAGTGAATTTTCATATGCAGAGGCAATCTCTGTTTACAATCCAAAATTTAAACAGCCGAGTTACTGTCCCTTTTGATTTTTCGAAGAACTTGTACACTCCAGATTGACAAGAAAATTGATATTTTTAATCATCCATCTCTAGTAGCCTTATAGTGGAGACTTTCAGGATTTATTGGTTTTTTGATAGGATTCAGGGTTTATTGGAATTTTTAAAATATTTCAACTCGTTGCAGAGTTGTAAATACCTCCGACTAGCCTTTCACGTCTTAAACATTTTAACACGCCAACAAAACCTTTAAAAAATTCAGGATAGTATTAAATTTCATTGAAAATTAATAGACAGAACTGAAGAAGCAAAACAAAAAATATAAGCGATGCAGTTGAGGTGTCTTGGAAATGTGTAAACACCCCGTTTACGCAAGCCCGACATACAAAATTATCTGAGTAAGTTTAACCACGGGTAGAAAAAAAAAAAAAAAAAAAACAGAAAGCTTAAGAAATAGAGAGATAGAGTTATATTCAGAATCTACATACAAAACTTAGTTTCCTTACCTAATATTGTAAAGTTTACTTCACAAATACAGCTATTATAAAGTCTCGAATTTTGAAAGAGGCCTTCTGTCGGAGAGAGAAATGGGAAATATATGAAACTAGAATTCTGGCGCAGGACATCTGCATGATAGTACCTGCATACCTAATATGATTTTCACAAAAATCTTATAAATAAAATCACTGGAAATTTTCGATTGTTTTCCTTTTTTTTTTTTTTTTTTTTTTTTTTTAATAAAGGAGATTTAAATAACATCTGCATTATAATTTTAATTTTGTAAAACACTTTTTTTCTACTGAAAGTTGAAAATTCTTAGAATTAAATTAAATTATTGTTATCATAAAAATCAATTATTTTCTAAAATTCGACGTAATTAAATTACCATACACCATACTTAACATAAATTCCATTTTTAATAAATATATTTATAAAATAAATAAAGGAATTTAAAAAAAAAAACATTCATTTTATTTATAATAAATGAAAAAAAAAAAAAAAAAAAAAAATAGATGGTGCCACTACCGTCCTGCCAAATAGCCATCATTAAATGCGAGGACTAACTCCCTTTAAATTTTTAAATTAGTAATATATTTTTAAATATGATCATATGTTTCAACACAAATTATAATATTTTTTTAATTTCTTTAAGGAAAGGAGAATTTCACGCGTATAAGATTAAATAATTTTAGCTGAAATCTCTATCCAAAGTGCGTATAATTGCTTTGTCTCTAGCAGCCGAATTTGTGCTTTCTGTCTGGCTTGACGAATCAGATAACACCATACGTCGCTATCGTATCGTTTTGACAAAATTTAATCGTAACTGGTCTATGTAACTGAAATATTATATAGATTTTTCAAATTTCTGAAACTACATAGTCTGTTCAAAAACTATCCGACCGTGAATTTTCCGAGCACAGTAGAGATTCTAAAGCGGCACCACTGTGCACAGTGGGAAGAGACAGCCTAATACGCATGCTTGAATTTTTTCCCAGTGTTCCAGTGTACCAGTTGTCTCCTGCAGGCAGTCGAGTGAGGTGCTATTATACGGGTTCGTCGGATTTTTATTTCCCTAAAGATGACTGAACGACTTGAGCAGAGGTATTGCATCAAATTTTGTCAACAGGTTCGTGTAAAACAATTCGTAAGATTCAGCAAGTGTTTGGAGAAGATGCGATAGGGTCCACACAAATTAAGGAGTGATTTATTAACCGATTCAAAAGTGACCGCACGTCTGTAGAGAGTTACCAACGTTCTGGGAGGCCACAAAAACGCACCGGAAGGACAAACGGCGACAAAAGTGTACTATCTAGAAGTTCTTCCACAACTCCATGATGTACTTCGACGCAAAAAACCAGACCTATTTATAGCGAAAAACTGGCATTTGCATCATGACAATGGTGCCATCGCATTCATCACACCTCATTCAGACATTCTTGGCGAAGCATGGAATTCCAGTCGTCCGTCAAACTCCCTATTCTCCAGACATGGCTCCTTGCGACTTATGGCTGTTCCTGAAATTGAAAATGTCATTGAAAGGGTCCCGTTTTCAGAGTAGAGAGGAAATAATGCAGAACGCAACGGCGGAGTTGAACTGTTGAACACCATTCCAAAAGAAGCCTTCCAGAAGTGTTTTCGGCAGTGATGCCAGATTGGGGATTTTTCCCCCATTTTGGAGATTTTTGAGGCTTTAGGGGACAATTTTGGGGACCAAATGTTTGTGGGGACTTTTTTGGGGAGTTCTAAAATTTTTGGGGACAAACCTTGGGAGTTCTTCAACTTTCTGTCAATGTTGGCAACGTAATGATTTATCCCTACGACTAGGGACTTTCAGTAGCTTTATTGTTATTTGCGGATTTTTTTTAAAAATTACCTTCATTTGGGAAAAAAATCTGAGCTTAAATCATAGAAAAATCTACTTGATATTTTTATTTTATTTATTTATTTTATTTATTTATTTATTTATTTATTTATTTTTTTTTTTTTTTTCTCTCTTTTTAGTAGAAATCAAGGTGGGGATTTTTTCGAAAAGAAACCCTGATTTGGAGAAATTTGAAGACCTCTTTGGGGAAATAATTTTCGATCATCTGGCATCACTGGTTTTCGGCAGTGGAAGGAATGTTGAGCTAAGTGTGTGGAGGCGCAAGGGGCCTATTTTGAAAGGGATTAGGATCCCAATCCGCAAAGTAATTGAGATATTTTATCTGGCCAAAGGTCGGATACTTTTTGAACAGACCTTATATTACTGTTTCATATTTGATTTAGTTTCAAAAGACTAAATGTAAAATAGAAAGGTTCAAACAAACGGATATGATGTCTGTTAGGTCCAAATTTAGTTAGTTGAGTTATAAGTCGATGTTACAATTACCCCGTGGTTACAGTTACCCACTTCATTCTACATAAAATATTATCTTCTTTCAAAGGTAAAATATAAAAAGGACTTCTTGTGATATTTAGGATTTATTTAATACATCTTTCCCACATCTTACAAATAAGAATTGCAGACGTACGCAATATGTCTTTACAAAGAAATCTTCAGATATTAATAAAGATAAAAGTTCATTCATTCCTAATATCGACTAATCCTCTTTTCGCACCTAAAATCAATACTTCCGTTTTATCTATTCGTGACGTAGCTAGAAGCTGGAATTATAATATCCGAAATAATATCCGAGGTATTATATTTCTTTAGCTTTTTTAAAGATATCAATCTAAGACTAGCAAAGAAAAGAGAAAATTTAGACATGTAATTATGTTTTTCATGAGAGAAAAATAAACGGTATTAAGGATTTTATTTCTTAATAACTTCTCAGTTGGGAATAAAAGATAAATCATTAAGATTGAGAATTTGTACGATTTTTTTATTCGGATTCTGTTACGAGAATTAATGCAGCAAATAATTCTTAGAAATTTACGTGCCATACATTATTTCTTTAACAGCAATAGGCAATATTTTATAGTCCGTCCCGCACATTAAAAATTTATATACAAAAATTTTTTTTTTTTTTTTTTAAGGATAAACGAAAAATCAAGTGACTCGCCTAAAATATTTACACATTCCAACTCTACACTGAGAAAAAAAATTATACCGCCTTTCTCTAGAATGAATAAGTGGCCATTTTCTAAATCCCTTAACTAGAAATATAGATTTCCGAGCTATGCGCATAAGGCATGCCAATAAACTGAATAGACGAAATTATCGAGAATTTCTAGTGTATACATTTCTAGATGGTGAAACAATATTCTGAATACTCTAAATAGTCTGAATCATTTATATTGCGAGAAATTCTCGCTTGATTTTCTAGAATTTGGTAATAAACCAAGATTATAGTTGCAGAAACCCGCCTCTTGTAGTCTCATTTATTTGCAGAGATTTTTAAATAACTTTGCCCTCGAGAATATAGGCAAACGCTCTAGAATTCTAATAGGGGCTTCTAAAACTCGCTTTCCAAGGGGACTAGAATTTATAAGGATGACATGGAACTATTTTTTCTAGAGCCACAATTTAGATTCTAGATGTCAGTTACAGAATTTTTTCTCAGTGTATGTACTTGTTGCATCGTTTAATCTTTAATGTATTTTGCCTGTGTATTCACACAAAGGACAGACAGACGGACAAAAAGACAGACAGATAGCTAACATGTAGTCATAGTATTAAACGAAATAGAAAATAAAAGATAGCAACTATTTATTTGGAGTCAGTTTGACGTCACCAATGACAATACTTTGTAGAAAGTGGTGTCGTATATAGTATTTCTATTTATAAGCATTTTTCCGAATTTCTTTTTTTTAAGTGAAATGTCGTAAATTATATTAGATGTTTTAACTTGAAATACATTTAAATAATGATGCGACGGTTTTTGAAACATTACGGTCAATAAAGTGACCGTCGCATTCGACGGGTTCCAGCTAGTATCATTTATAAAAATTCTTCTCTTAGAACGCAATACAGTGGCACTCTTTGGGTGTCCTGGTACAAATCAGTTGTGCTATATTTATATCATAATAAATAAAGAAGGTTCAATACTTGAATGACAATACTTAGAATTCAATACTTAGTGAACTTGAATAACATGAACATTTTGAAGAAATTCTGACGCTAATGAGCACACAGACGGACAGACAGACTAATGCAAATCATAATCACTTTTAAATATTGTTAAAAAATGTTAAAAACGCTTTAAAAAAACGAAAATGCAATTCTAAGAATTTCCAATTACAGTTCTTAATACACCTGAATATTTTTGTGTGGCTCTGTAAATGCTAATCCTACTATATTTTATAGAAAACATATTTCTTATACATATGAATAATAAATGTCAATTTCATTATGACTTGTGCAAAATAAAGGTAAATTATGGTTAAAAGAAAAACTTATAGACAGTGATGCCAGATGGTCGAAAATTATTTCCCCAAACAAGTCTTCAAATTTCCCCAAATCAGGGTGTTTTTTCAAAAAAATCCCCAACTTGATTTCTACTGAAAAAGGAAAACAAAATTTTTTCAAAAAGAAAATATCAAGTAGATTTAAGCTCAGATTTTTCCCCAAATAAAGACAATTTTTGAAAAAAATCTCCAACTGCAAAAATGAAACTCGAAATGTCCCTACACTGACGATAAAAGCCCCTACTTTGGTGAATAATCATGAAAAAATTAGAAACAACAACATAATCCATGCGTAATTCCTTGAAATTTCTTACAAAATTACCAAAAAGTCCCTATGAATTTAAAATCTGTCCCTACATCATGAATAAAGCTATTGGAAGTCCCTAGTCGTACGTCGTAGGGAGAATTCATTACGTTGCCAACATTGACAGAAAGTTGAACTCCCCAGATTTGTCCCCAAAAATTTTAGAATTCCCCAAAAACCACAAACATTTGATCCCCAAAATTGTCCCCAGAAGCCTCAAAAATCCCCAAAATGGGAACAAAATCCCCAGTCTGGCATCACTGCTTATAGAAAGCATTGCTTTGGAAATTTTCGGTGTCTCTGCACGCAAACCAATGGTGGCTTACTCGATTTTCAATGGGGAGCACCGCATAGTTATCTTCAGTATTATTTAATACTTTTGAGAAATCCAATAAGTTAGACCACGCACAGTCGGGCAGACGGACAAACAGTCAGGCAAACAGAAGTTATAAACACTTTTTAACTTTGTTGGGAAAAAAGAGCTAAAAAAAGAGTGTGTAGTGTGTATATAGGATAAAATGTATGTGTATATGCATGCGTAATTTAAATTTATGCGTATTATTGGGTATAATAATGAGCTAGAACTGACTAAACATCTCGAAAAATGTACCGGGTGATCCAAAAGTCAGGACAAACTTTAAAAATGAATAATTCGAAAACGAATCAAGATACAAAGATACGGTTTGCACCAAACGGATGAAAAAGAAACCGGGTTTTGTGTGGCAAAGGAAAAAAATTAGTTCTGTTGGCGACCAACAGATGGCGCTATAGTGTTTTATTTCACCAAAAGATGATTTACAAATGAAAAAAAAATGTTGACAACTTACAAGTGATCTTAATTACAGTTAATTAGTACTACTGCAGTAACTGTTCAATGTCCATCATTCATAAGTACAGCTGTGAGATGATTCACCACATCGTTCACAGCATTTAGTAGCATTTCTTGCGTTTTGGCAGACACATTTTGGTGGATGGCATCTTTCAGTGCTGCTAGTGATGCCGGTTGGTCACGGTACACTTTTGACTTCCAAGAATCCCCACAGCCAAAAGTCACAGGGTGTCAGATCGGGAGATCTTGGAGGCCATGCGTGATTAAAGTAGCGACTGAGAATGCGATATTTCGATGCATATAAGCTTCAACTACCATTACCTGCTGTAGTTGTTCCATTTTACATCGTTTGTTGCTTTGCATAATCCTACATCAGAAATACGATAGTGCCATCTGTTGGTCGCCAACAGAACTATTTTTTTTTTCTTTGCCACACAAAACCCGGCTTCTTTTCCATCCGTTTGGTGCAAACCGTATCTTTGTATCTTGATTCGTTTTCGAATTATTCATTTTTACTTTCCGAACACTATAGTGAGGAAAGTATTGTAATCATGTCAAAAATCCGAATTCGAAATTTTGATGTTTCTATACGTTTCGAGGTCCAACGAGTCCGTTTTCACTATTTTTACGATGATGTATGTATGTGTGTGTGTATGTATGTGTGTATGTATGTGTGTATGTATGTACGTATGTATGTGTGTATGTATGTGTGTATGTCTGTGAGTGAACACGCTAGCGTCTAAACGCTTTGTTCGAATAAGCTGAAAGTTGGTACGTATATTGTAAGTCACCATAGTACGAACCCTATAGATTTTGGTGAATCTAGCACTTATAGTTTTTTTACAGGGACACAAAGAAAAATTCTTTATCATTATGGCCAAGGGACCAAAATCTTAAAAGTGCGATAGCATCTAAACGCCTTATTCAATTGAGCAAAAACTTTATACACATATTATAGGTCACAGATACTCAATCTGTATAGATTTTGGAGAATCTAGCACTTATAGTTTTTTTACAGGGACACAAAGAAAAATTCTTTGCCAAATTTTTAAAAGTGTGATAGCGTCTAAACGCCTTATTAATCTCAGCAAAGAATTTGTACACATGTTATAGGTCACATTTGAACCAACTGTATAGATTTTGGTGAATCTAGCACTTACAGTTTTTTTACAGGGACACAAAGAAAAATTCTTTATCTTTATGGCCTATGAGACCAGCGATAGCATCTAAACGCCTTATTCAATTGAGCTGAAAATTTGTATGAATATTATAAATCACTGTTGCACTAACTATAAGCATTTTGGTGAATCTAGCATTTATAGATTTTTACAGGGACACAACGAAAAATTCTTTATCATTATGATCTAAGGGCTCAAAGTTTAGTAGCGTTAAATAAAACCTCGTGTGATATATGGAGAAAAATACTCAAACACTCTATTATGGTTTTCTCTTTTTTGTTTGTTTAGCAACTCCTCTTTCTTTATTTTATCTACAAAACTGTTAGTTACTCAATGTTCAGAAAGTTGAGTGGAGTCACTCCAGATTTTTAAAGTTTGTCCTGACTTTTGGATCACCTGGTATATCGGATGGAAGATTATAGAAAAATAAGTAGTCGATATTTTTATAAAAGAATCCTGATGATGTTAAAATTATCGACTTTTGTCTCGTCCTCCACTCTCTTCCCTTGGAGCAACAGTAGATTTCAAAATGAAACAGGGGTACGAACGTTTAACAATAAAAATACCTAAAAAACTATTTTTCGGTTCGGGGGGGGGGGGAAGTAAAATAAGAGGAGCGATATTGAATAACGTTAAACTTCTTCTTTCAAGGGTCACTTTAGATTGCAGGGTTAACTTAGAAATTTCAAATAACCTTACTTAAAACATGTTTTGCGTCCCTACAATTCTACAATGCATACGACTTCACAAAGAAATCCACAGATATTTATAGAGATCAAATTTATTCAATATCGACTATTATTTATTAAATATCGACTAATCTTCTGCTCTTTCCGCATCGCAAAAGTTCTTTTTAATATCTTTGTGACGTAGGTGGAATTCTAATATCTAAAATAGTGCCTTACATGCTTCATTTCTGTAACATGATTAAAGTTGTCATTTTTAGAAATCTGTCAAATGACGAAAATGGAAACTTTAAATATAATTCTTTTTGTCATGTAGGAATAAACAATAATAAGGATTTTATTTCCTAGTGCTTAGTAGGGAATACGAGATAAATCATTAAAATGGAGATTTTATGCAGCTTTATTTTTCCTCTCGGTTATGAGAATAAATTTATTAAACAAATCCTAAAAAATGGTGTCATATACAGGGTGGGCAAAAAGTCCGTAAAAACTTTAAAAATTCCTAAAACCCGAAAAAATAACCGAAATAAAAAACGGTTTGCAAGTTTAGCATTGACAGGTCACGGTATTTTTTTTTTTTTTTTTTTTTTTTTAAGATGAGGGGGAAAAAAAAAAAAAAAAAAAAACTAAAAATAGCCGACAGATGGCGCTGGAACGAACAACCTAGTTGGAAATATGAAAATGGCGATTATAAATACTTACTCTCTTAATCCAGAACCAGTTCTCCGTTGCATCCCATGTAAGTGAATAAGAATCCAGTCCATGGAATCTGTCGAAATTGAAAGATGCAATCCGCCAAGAGCTGTCATGTATACAGCCGGACATGCTGCATTCTGGACATGCAGAACACATATTGCTATAATAAATGATTTAGTGACATTATTTTTGTTATTTAAATGTCTTTTCCTTCACTTATGTACGTAAAGCCACCTATCGGCTGATTTTTATTTTTTATTTTTTTTTATTTTTCTTTTCCCTTATCTTAAAAACAAATACCGTGACTTATCGATGCTAAATCTGCAAACCGTTTTTTATTTCGGTTATTTTTTCGGGTTTTATGAATTTTTAAAGTTTTTACGGACTTTTTCCCAACCCTGTATTATTTCCTCTTTAGATAATGTTTCACAACTACTTCTGTAGGTATAGAAAGCACAAACATACACTGAAAAGAGTCTGGAGTGACTTCACTCGACTTCCCGAACATTAAGTAATTAACGGTTGTTTAAATAAATGAAAGTAAGACAGATCAATTAACTGAATCAAATAAGACGCTGAATGCTATCGCGCTTCAAATAATTTCAGCTCATAGGTCGTTGAAAATTGGAATATTTACTATGCAAGATGAAATCTAGCTAACGCCGACTATCCGATTAAATTAAAATCGGATAATCTGTTCAATAAACATATCAGATAAAAACCACGTTATAACTTTAAAATTATTAAAAAGAAAAACGTTAATAAAAAAATACACTTTTTTTTTTTTTTCCTTTGGCATAAAAGAAAATATATTTATTTATACGTAACTAATAACTTTATTGTCGAAAATTAAATTTGTGCACTGTTCGGGCCAATTTACGTCATTATACATTTAAAATTTTGAAATTTATCAGTAAAGTTTTAATTGAATTTCCATATTCACGTGTAGATATATTTCATTTTTATGTCGAAAATAAATAGACATGTAATTAATACTTTCTCTTACCCATAGGGTCGAGAAAGTATTGTTTTAGGGTCAAATTTTCGAACGTGAGTTTTTGTTATATTTACATGTTTTGAGGTTCCCTGAATACGAAAATCATGTTTTTAGCGAATGGTCTGTGTGTCTGAACTAAACCAAGTGAGACGAATATATATTTTTTGTAATAGAGATAATCAACTGGGAAAAGAATTTTGTGTATGTAGGAGCCTCGCCTCCCCAGCTGGGGGAAGTCCACCCTCGAGGGGAGTAAATTTTCATGATGGGTAACTTTCAAACGAGCTCGTCAATACCTTTAAAACAAATGGTTGAACAATCGATCTGCGATAATTTAAATTAAAGTTATCGATTTTTTTCATTTTTAACAAAAAAAAAAAACAAATAAAAAATAAATAAATAAATGTAATATTGAGAATAAATTCAACTTATATATATATATATATATATATATTAAGCGTTATCCTACTTCTCTAATATGGAAATCGTCTGCATTATCATAAAAGAAAAAATTTTTAAATAATAATTTTAATAAATTATTTTTTAAAAACAGAATTAAATTCTATATAAATATAGGTGCGTTAATGAAACGGGGGATTGAGGGGGGCGGCAGCGCCCTTCACACAAAACTAATTATCATATAAAACTCTTCCGAAGCCTAATTTGAATTGTTTAACATAGGTCTACATAACAGTACTCGTTATCTTACTTCTTAATCTCCAACCTGTATTTATAGTATTAAATTTCAGGATAAGAGAAAGTCGTGTGAGTGACACACCAGATTATTTATTTATTTATTTAAAATGATTGTTTATCTGTGCTTCATTCGTTTAAGTTTTAGCATTGAGTTGAAATTATTATAAATTCATCATAATTTATTATCAGTATATATAATTTATAATTTATATAATTTAATTATGTCAGTGTATAATAATTTATTATTTATAATCAGTACGTTTAGTAAATTATTCTACTGCTCTTTTTCTTATTATTTATTTATTTCATACTGAATTTGAACATTTAAGTAATTTTGATACTAAAACTCAACAATGACATAAATAGCTAAAACTTACGTTTAGTAGCTATATATAAAGGAAAAAAGGTACTTTCGTATTAACCGCATACCATAAGTTTAGATTTGCCGTAAAGTTAAGACAAGATGCGACAAAATAGATGTAGGCTAACATAAATCGTACACTGAAATGTGATTCTAAAAAGTGATTTCAAACTGATTCACTTCATTTCACTTTATAATAGCAATTGATCACCAGAATACTATTAATACGAAATTACTATAAAAACTATAATGTCTCCAAAAATAGCGTCTTTCTTATGTAAAGGCTTATGTTACAAAAAGGACTGCAGCACGAAGAAAACAGCAGCAAGAAACTGTTCTACAACAACATTGAGTTAGATTAATTCAAGGAAAAATTCAGAAATAACTAAAAGCGAGACTAAAAGAATTTTAAGAAAAAGGTTCTAGAAGACGAAAATAAACTGACGAACAGCAACAAGACAGGTATTGGGCAGATGCTCAACAATCAGTGCCTAGAAGAGAAAAATTTACTTCATTCCACTTTATAGAAGCACTTGATCACCAGAATACTGTTAATACGAAATTATTATAAAAACTATAATGTCTCCAAAAATAGAGTCTTTCTTATGTAAAGGCTTATGTTACAAAAAGGACTGCAGCACGAAGAAAACAGCAGCAAGAAACTGTTCTACAACAACATTGAGTTAGATTAATTCAAGGAAAAATTCAGAAATAACTAAAAGCGAGACTAAAAGAATTTTAAGAAAAAGGTTCTAGAAGACGAAAATAAACTGAACAGCAACAAGACAGGTATTGGGCAGATGCTCAACAATCAGTGCCTAGAAGAGAAAAATTTACTTCATTCCACTTTATAGAAGCACTTGATCACCAGAATACTGTTAATACGAAATTATTATAAAAACTATAATGTCTCCAAAAATAGAGTCTTTCTTATGTAAAGGCTTATGTTACAAAAAGGACTGCAGCACGAAGAAAACAGCAGCAAGAAACTGTTCTACAACAACATTGAGTTAGATTAATTCAAGGAAAAATTCAGAAATAACTAAAAGCGAGACTAAAAGAATTTTAAGAAAAAGGTTCTAGAAGACGAAAATAAACTGACGAACAGCAACAAGACAGGTATTGGGCAGATGCTCAACAATCAGTGCCTAGAAGAGAAAAATTTACTTCATTCCACTTTATAGAAGCACTTGATCACCAGAATACTGTTAATACGAAATTATTATAAAAACTATAATGTCTCCAAAAATAGAGTCTTTCTTATGTAAAGGCTTATGTTACAAAAAGGACTGCAGCACGAAGAAAACAGCAGCAAGAAACTGTTCTACAACAACATTGAGTTAGATTAATTCAAGGAAAAATTCAGAAATAACTAAAAGCGAGACTAAAAGAATTTTAAGAAAAGGGTTCTAGAAGACGAAAATAAACTGAACAGCAACAAGACAGGTATTGGGCAGATGCTCAACAATCAGTGCCTAGAAGAGAAAAATTTACTTCATTCCACTTTATAGAAGCACTTGATCACCAGAATACTGTTAATACGAAATTATTATAAAAACTATAAAGTCTCCAAAAATAGAGTCTTTCTTATGTAAAGGCTTATGTTACAAAAAGGACTGCAGCACGAAGAAAACAGCAGCAAGAAACTGTTCTACAACAACATTGAGTTAGATTAATTCAAGGAAAAATTCAGAAATAACTAAAAGCGAGACTAAAAGAATTTTAAGAAAAGGTTCTAGAAGACGAAAATAAACTGACGAACAGCAACAAGACAGGTATTGGGCAGATGCTCAACAATCAGTGCCTAGAAGAGAAAAATTTACTTCATTCCACTTTATAGAAGCACTTGATCACCAGAATACTGTTAATACGAAATTATTATAAAAACTATAATGTCTCCAAAAATAGCGTCTTTCTTATGTAAAGGCTTATGTTACAAAAAGGACTGCAGCACGAAGAAAACAGCAGCAAGAAACTGTTCTACAACAACATTGAGTTAGATTAATTCAAGGAAAAATTCAGAAATAACTAAAAGCGAGACTAAAAGAATTTTAAGAAAAGGTTCTAGAAGACGAAAATAAACTGAAGAACAGCAACAAGACAGGTATTGGGCAGATGCTCAACAATCAGTGCCTGGAAGAGAAAAATTTACTTCATTCCACTTTATAGAAGCACTTGATCACCAGAATACTGTTAATACGAAATTATTATAAAAACTATAATGTCTCCAAAAATAGAGTCTTTCTTAAGTAAAAGGGCTTATGCTACAAAAAGGACTGCAGCACAAAGAAAATAACAGCGACATGAGTTAGATTAATTCAAGGAAAGATTCAGATATAACTAAAAGCGAGACTAAAAGAATTTTAAAACAGAGCTTCTAGAAGACGAAAATAAACTGACGAACAGCGATAAGATATGTATTGGGCAGATGCTCAACAAACAGTACCAAGAAAAGAAAAATTTAAAGAATATGCATAGTCCTTGCGTGAGGGACCAGTTGAAAGGAAAACTGGTAGAGGACGAGAGGAACCTGACGTATAGCGACATGTCAGGAATTGTGCAGATGATCAATGAACAACTGCTAGATGACAATAAAAAGTGAAAAATATGTACAAGCCAGGAGTCAGAAACATGCTGGCGGTAAAGCTACTCGAAGACGAAAAGATGGTCAACAGAGATAAACCAAGTATCGTGCAGATGCTTAACCGATAGAGTAGGGTGACCAGACGTCCTCAGTATAATGTGTAAAAGTTTATGATAATATTTATTGTAAATTTAATAATGCCTATATAAATAATGTTTATCGTATAAGTTCATAAGTACAATCGATATCAAAAATGTCCGAACACTAGCAAAAATTCCTATGTAAAAAATTTACACCTCATACGATTTTGTTAAATAAATCCTTATCGAATTACGTTCTTACACTGACTAAAAACAGGATTTGACAAGGATTTATTTAACAAAACCGTATAAAGTGTACTTCTTTTACATAGGAATTTTTGCAAGTGCTCGAAACTTTTGTAACCGACTGTAGTATAAATTTATCATAGTGACGATTAATGGCTGCAAGTGGGGTTAATATAAGCTAATTTTATACTACATTTTATGAAATTTTGTGTCCTCAGAAATGTCCTCATTTTAGAAGAAAACAGTCCTCATTTTTCTCATGGAAATGAGGACATTGTATAATTTGTCCTCATTTTGCATAAAAAAAATCTGGTCACCCTACGATAGAGACTAGAAGATAAAAAGGAATGAAAGAGAAACGTCATTTTCTAATTCAAGATGATGCTAGACGCCATGATGATATATATTTCTGTCACAGTCTGTTATATTCTGGATGCTGGCGTATTGAAACTTTAAAAAATCTTTATGCTCCTTTAGGAAAAGTTAAAATGATTGTTTCAAAGATGTTCTAAAAATCTATCGATATGTTTTATTTACCTTCTAGGTGGAATTTGGAATCAATTTTTCAGATATTTCAGTCGCCATACATAAAGCTGAAATATTCATTATTTATCACTTACTTTTATTTTTTCTCACACCTTTTTGCCTTGTTCTTTCTTTAATTAAAAAAATTTATAATCACCATTCCGAAGCGAACAGCGCCGGGTAAACCTGCTAGTTTGTAATGTTAAATTTCATCAAAAGATACCGTTGCAATATTATGTTGCTGGGGCATGTTGATAGTCGCTGTCCTCTACGAATATAGAAAATGTCATGCCGTTCAGAACATTATCAGAACTTATCCGAAGACATTGGTTCGCAAAGCTATAGCTTCGTGTTCATTGAGCAATACATGAATATACAGAATTCTACAAAATTGCCTTGAAAGTTTCCATACAAACTCTAAATGCAGCTGCCATGTTTTGAGACATGAGCGACTTATTTTTGCTAACCAAATGCCGCAATTGATTGGCAATGGCAATATTCATTCAAGTCTCACAGGTTTTCTAGCGAAAAGCATTTTCATCTGGCCGACTTAATAAATAAACAGAATTAACAGATCTGGGTAATGGAAAATTATCATGAGTGCATTCCACTCATGAATCTTCTACATTCCTCTCTAGAATCAATTTCTAGAATCTATTATCTCTATATTCATCTTCAAAAAATACTGCATTGGCAGCTGTATGTAGCAGCCCTACTTTTCTACATGAGATTGTAAATTTGTTTTGTTACATTAAAGTCATGCACAAATTTGGAGCTATTCTAAAAGCCTTTGATGAATTCTTTGAAACAACTTGGTTCATGCGAGCTGATGCAAGATCGGACTAGTGAGGGTCTAGTGATCCGAGTGTTTATCGGACTAGTGAGGTTTTTCACTTTCTTAGGGGGAAATTTTAATGACTGCGTCATTGTACTGAATTACCACAATGAAATAAGCAAGGATAATGATTGTCCACCGTATTCGCCAGACATCAGTCCATGAGATTTCGTCGAACCACTTGAAGAATGGAATGTACCTAATGTACTTTACCACGACTACCGACCTGATGTAGATTGTTTTTGATGAATGTGAAGCAATAACGACTTTGGAGTTTGTTACCATTAATTTTGTACTTCGATTAAGACATGTGGTTGCAGTAGACGGTGGACATCTAGAGAACATCATCATACAACATCTAATTACCATGCATTTTTCATTGTTTACAGGGTGAATGTACAGCGCCATCTATTAGTAACACGTACTGCAAATAAAAATGAACTCAAACAAAATCCTGCACTGTAAAAAATAGTTTCTTGAAAATGAGCTAAATTGTCTCAAAATAGCTCCGAAACAATATATACTTAAATTTGAAAACCCATGTACTCATTTTTTAGTATACTGACATGCTCAAAAATGGAGTTGACCAATAAGAATCCCAATATCTCCATGTTTGACACGTAAATATACTCAAAATGAGTAAATGGATTTTCAAATTTAAGTGTATATTGTTTCGGAGCTATTTTGAGACAATTTAGCTCATTTTTAAGAAACCATTTTTAACAGTGTGACTTCACACATTTGTATTCAGGAAGAAGTATTCTAATATGTTTGTCCCATTTTCTTGTAATTCTTTTTGAAAACTTTCAGTCCATTTTGGAACACTCTATATTAATATATAAAATATTTCTATTGCTCTTTAGTGTGTTAAATTTATGTGCTATACATATATATTTGAAAAATATGATTTATTCTGTAGAAATTTTGGATGTCATCATTTTTCTCTTATTTTCAAGAAAGAAGCGGTGGAAAGAATAGAATATCCACATAAACAAGCTGAAAAGTATTTTATTCAAAAGTTAGAATTGTCTTGAATTTTACGTTCAGCTATATTTCTTTCAAAATAACAAGACTTTGCAAATCGAGATCAGAGAATTGTTATACACTTCCAGGCATATACTATCGTATAATGTCAATTTTTAGACAATTCCAAGGAAAAGAATTTCTACAAAACTTAGAGTTATGTATAAATTGAGTTTTTCACTCACTATTTTTTGAAAGAATTGTTAGAAAATATATGCTTGAAATGTAGCAAAATATGCCTAGTCAAAATTCTGTTATAAGAATAAAAATTGAGAAAAAGTTTAGTTTGCAACTTATATTTGAAAAGTTTTGTAAAAAAAGAAAAAAATGCATGACTTATTTTCAATATAAATGCATCAGTTATTGTCATAGAGTATGTCATTGTTATAGAGTATTTGGTAATGTTATAATTTTTTCGAAATCTGTGAATGAAAAAAAAAAATCTATAGGGTGTTTTAGAATTGATGTTCAGATGGGTATAGTGGTCAAGATCAGAATTACAAGAAGTAATTATATCATAAAATGTAATCACATGCAAAATCCAGGCCCGCTTTACGCCCAAAAAGATAGAATGAAAAATATTAATAACAAATTATAAATAATAATAATTTATTTTAAAAAGATGCTTACACAAATAACTATTTAAAAAAGAAAAATACCTTAAAGCCGGTCCTTAAAGTTGTGGCTTTACCATGCAATATACATCTCGATCCGATGCCCATTTGGAAGTAGCTGACACTTAGATAGTAAGTACCGGGTTCGAATCCCGTATAAGACACGATTGTGCCCTTATATGCATGTAAAATAAACGTCTTTGTATTAAAAACTTGAAAAACCTTTATGTCTGAATTATTCGAAATATAAGCGGTCCTCGAGACTTAGGCAAAAAACTCCAGTGCTAATCAAGAAACAAACAAACAACTTACCCACATCTCGAACGATGTAACTTGATCTAAGAACATTTGCAAACAAGTGTAAAGCTGCTTTATAAAAATAAATAAATAAGTAAATACAAAACTCTTAACTTTAATTAAATATTTATTTTCTATAAAATTTGTAATTTTCAGTTGGTAGAAAACTTGCGCGCAAATTATAAAATGTCATCACAATGCTGAATTTGAATTGAAATCTATGGCCTAACTAATTTTAAAATTTATAGCCACTCTTTAATCCCCTCTATGGAGGGTTAAAATTGTTATGGAATGTCTCCGGACCATCCTTAGGCGTGTGCCCAGACCGTCGCCAGCATAGATATAGTAATAAGACATAGATTGATCAGCGAGAGGGAAAAAGTGAGGCCTTTTTGGGGGAAAAAGTCACTCTAATGGCTGCCTTTTCTCGAGTAAATCACACACAGGAATACACACGGATAATTTAGTAAATAAAATTTATGAATAATTTATTTACTAAAGGTGAATGAAAAACTCCAGGTACAGTTTCAAATTCATTTTCCTTTTTATTCTTTTTTTCAATACTCTCTAATGGCTGATTTTAGAACTTTTTTCGGCATCAAAATTTTTTTGCTCGATAACATGGGGATGATAGATCTATACATATTACTATATCTATGGTCGCCAGTTGCCCAAAGCGCAGGACTAGTGCGACTTTAAACCAAACCAGCCAACCAACCACTCTTTGAAACTTACCAATCTTGATCAAAAATTTCAAGTGGCAACCTCATATGAGCTTCAAAATACCAAAACTGGATTTCGTGTAATTATTTTTTCTTATGTGAGATTGATAACAGGCATACGCACATACCAACCGTTATAAACATGATTTTCGTAATCAGGGGCCACAAAATACGTAATTCTAACAAAAACAAAAAAAACCTGCGCTTGAAATTGAACCTCAAAAAATACTTTGTCTACCGTATGGGTATGAGCAGTTTTCTTGGACATGGTAAAATGTATTAAAGCACTTGCATAAATTGCATACAATAGAAAAGAATGCATTTGTTTAATATTTTTGTAGCCTTACATAATGTCTATTAATTATACGCACATCACATAGCGTAATAATATTTAGCACAGTACAAAAGAGGCAACTTGGAATGCATGTCCAGCAATTTCCATATACAGTCCTAATACATCCGAATCGTTTTGTGTGGTCCTGTAAACAACTGGTGAATGATTTTGATGGGAAAAATCAGCCATTTTGTTAAAAACAAAATAATAAAGGTACAAAAGGGCATTATTTAAAAGGAAAAAGAATATAAAAATACAAAAGCTATTTTACTGAAGACTACAAAGCTGTTTTATTGCCTTTTAAAAGCCTAAGACAGAAATACAACGTCATATTTATGACCTGCACGTGGAACTCTGAGAGGGGACCACACGCTAAGCCCCTTCAGGCGACCGCCAAGAATAAGCCCCTGCGAAATCGTAAGGAAGGCAATAAAAATTATAGAAGCAAACTGATTGGTAAAAAATGGGTCCAATAAGAAGCAGTGCTAATAAAAAAAAAGAAAATGCAAGGAGGGAACCGCCCAAAAATTATAATGAGGAAAATGAGAAGAAGTTTTAAAAATTTAGATTTATCTTCTAGCTGTTGCATTCGTGATGAGATGACGATAAAATGTTTTGGCTGTAGCTCTGTCAAGTTGTGTAAGTGATGAAATCATGTGGAGATTCTGACGGCCTCACGCCTACGCTAAGATGTGCTCTGCCGTGCTCCCCAACACTAGTGCTCCCAGGGATAACCCTTTACTATGCCTCGCATGCATCATAACTTCGAGTTATCTGGTGAGAAATCTCTTCCTTCATTTTGGTCAGTAGACAATCATTTAACTTTGCAAACGCATGCAAGTATGCATATTTTCTAAGTACTCATCTTTAGCACCATTGATGCAAAATTAAAGATCATTGTTATATCATTTATATTTTATTGTAAAATTATAGAATAATCAATTTTATTAGTATTCAAAATTTAGATTTTTAATAAAGAAATTAATTAAAATTATATGAATCTAATATTATTTGAGAATAAATTTATTTATTACTAACCATACTATTTTTCAGATTAATGTTTGTATTTTAATTAGGATTAATTTTAGGGCATTTCACAACGCATGCCCGAATATCGAATTGATATTCAAAGTGTACGACCATGAAGCTGTCACTTTAGAGCCACGAAAAGGAGGGTAGTCTGATTTTGGTTAATATCCGCCCAACATCAACCCCTTTCCCGATTTGGTGCCGTGTTTTTTGGTAACGGATTTGGTGCCGTGTTTTTGGTGACGAATTTGGCACAGTTAAATTACAAAATTCTTCCGCGTTACTTACTAAAATTTAATCCCATTAAAATTATTAACGTTAGCGGAAAAATAAATAAAGTAAAAATAAAAGATGAGTACAGAGAAAAAAGATTTAAGCAAATATAATTGTTTGTACGTATACTAACACTCCACAATTATGTGTATTTTATAATTGGTGTCTTTTATTTAGTTATATATGTGAAACGTAGACATGAAAATCAAAGATTAATGTCAAAAATAATTAAATAATAGAATTAATATAGAAAGACGATATATAGATTATATAGGCTGGTGTGGATATAACATAATAAAAATATGTATGTATATAAGCGTATAGTATAAAAAAAAAAAAAAAAAAAAAGAATAATAATAATAATAATATTTTAGTATCTTATTTATCTCATGGTGTTATATATATATAAAAATTTCTTAGGATGTGATAAAGAGCAATCACTTCATAAATAAAATTTGAAAGTGGTAGAATATAGTGTGTTTGCAAATTTATAGGAGATTTATAGCAAAATTAACAGAGGTATTATTATAAATTGAATTTCTTTTTCAAGAAATTGTATGCTTAAAGAAAAGCCTTATATACAGGGGTAACAAATAATGTGCAAATAAATAAATTGATTAATTAAGAAAATTGTGAAAATAAATTAACATAATATTTGCAAAAAACAGAAAGTTATTCCTGTATATATGCTAATGGTATTTTGTGTACATATATTTTGATTTTATATATATTGTATTTTATTACATATTTTGGAGGGGTAATCAATTTAATTAAACAAAAAAAAAAAAAAAAAAAATACGCGTATGAGATCCTCTATACCAAGATTGGCAAAAAAGAAAATAAATTACGCGGAAAATAAAGAAATAAAATTAAACGAAATTTCTAAAGAGAGAAATAAACCAATTAAGAAAATGGCAGACAAAATTGTAATAAGTTATGATGCTATCCTGAATAGTCTACCCAACTTTGACGGAAAAAAAAATAATAATATCGTAAACTTTCTAAAAGAATTCGATACGCTAGCTGAGGAAATTAAGCTACCAGAAAACTTAAAAGTAATATTGTTAAAAGCCAAAATAACGGGCCAGGCAAAAGAAAACCTAATTAACGACGAAGACACAAATAATATTAACAACTATGCTGACATTAAACAAAAATTACAAGAATTATTTAAAAGGGAGGTCTCTTTTGACATCTCACAAAATGAATTCATGAATGTGAAACAAATACCGACACAATCAATAGAAGAATTCACAAAAATATTCAACAGGGCGGCAAACAACTATTTAAAAGATTCAGGCCACTCAGAAAAAACTGGGGCGAAACAATTTCTAGACACGATTAAATTGACAAAATTTTTAGAAAGCATAAGGCAAGATATTGCATTAGAAGTTAGAAAAATGGCACCAGACTCGATATATAAAGCAATTAAATTTGCTAAACAAATCGAAAGCGCTTTTAACGCTTCGAAAATAGAAGAAATCAACACTACTTCCAAAGAGGAAGACAAATTATATGAAATGCTCCTAAACATGACAGTCAGACATAATGAAGAATTAAAAGAAATACAAAAACAATTAAAAGAGAGCAAAGAAATTCAGTTTAAACAGACACAGGTACCAAACACAGAAATTTGTAATATTTGTAAAAAAAGAAATCACACAACAGAAAACTGCTGGTTTAACGAAACAAATAAAAACATGACACAAAATAAATGGAGATATAAAAATAAAGATTTAAGGGGAAATAATTCACATCAAAGTAGATTCCCAATAACAAACCCTCAAAATTATCAAACTTATCCTCCTGTGAACTATTATCATAATTATCCACCGCCTAATAATTTTCCAAATTACGCTGCACAATCCCAAAACAGTCCCCACTTCGAAAATTTTGCCTATCCACAACATTACACAAATCAAAATGGATATAATCAAAACAATAGGGGTGCTAGACCCAAAACAACATACAAAAATCAAGGCTATAAAAACCAGGAAAACTACAAAGGGGGTTTATAAATAAAACAATATATAACAATAATTCAAGCCCATATAAACCTCCAAATTTCGGGCTTAAAACAAAAAATAATATCTACGGAAATTCATACACACAGAAAAAAATTACAAAAAACATCACAGTAAACAGTATGACACAATAGCCAGTGTCAGCGACGGATCACAACTACCGCTAATTAACGTAAAAATTAAAGACTTAGAGGTAATAACTTTAATTGATTCCGGAGCTAGTTTATCAGTCCTATCACCAGACATTTTCCAAAAATTAAAAGAAGCAAATGTTAAAATAAAATATCTGGCCAGACAAGTAAGGATTCATACGTTAAACAATGAAAATATACCATTCAAAAAATGCATAAAAATATCTTTTAAGATACAAAACATATTCGCAACTGGAACATTTTACGTTACAACGAGAAACCTAGATAAAAAATACAAGATCATACTTGGATATGATTTTCTAAAGAACAATCATGCAATATTAGATTGTGAACAAAAGGCCTTATACCTAAAGAACAAAGAAATACCCTTAGAAGGCAGAGACACAGTACAAAAAATAAATGAAAATGAAATAAATGTTATTTCAGAAATTGTAAATACGCAGACACAGAACTCACAAAATAATAGTGAAAATACTATGAGCCAACAAAAACCGGCAAAAAATTCAAATAATGACGAAATTCAAGACGATTTCACAGAGAATATAGAGAACAAAAACAATGATACAAATACTAAAAAAATCAAAGAAAAAACAAATAAAAAAAATAAAAAGAGAATTTCGCATAAAAACATGATTATGCCAAAAACGGATAAAAAATATGGCTTAGAACCAGGTGAAACAAAAGTAATTACATTAAAATGTCCACTCAGTTTACAGCCAAACCAAGTAATTTTATTAGAACCCCTAAGGCATAACATTAGGATTAAATATGACCAATCCTTACATCAAGTCAATGAGAAAAATACGATACACTTAATGGTTCAAAATGATAGTGAAGAAAAGATAATGATAAACAAAAAAATGAATATTGGAAAAATATGCACAGAATTTGAAATAAAATTAAATGGATCAAAAACAGATAACACTCCCAAAGTATATGAAATGAATAATTTAACAATGAGTGAAATTCAAGAATTAAGAGAAAACGAATTCAATTTACAAGATTTTGATCTAGAACACTTAGATCAATCACAAAAAATTTAATTTCAAAATTTACTAAAAGATAATATACAAGCGTTCTCAAAATCATACAAAACCTTGGGACAGACTTCAATAGTGGAGCCCAATTTTAAATTACTCCACGATTATCCAATTTCTACTCGACCTTACAAAATTCCGCAAAGTGTAAGAAAATTTGCACAACAGGAAATAAACAAATTATTGGACGCAAACATAATAGAAAATACAACGTCAAGCTACGCATTTCCGGTTATATTTGTTAAAAAAAAGGCAAACTCAAAAACTAACGACCCTAATAAAACTTCGTACAGGTGTGCTATAGATTACAGATTGCTAAATAATATTTTACCGGGCGTACCATATCCCATTCCAGATATTAAGTCACTTTTACAAGATATAAGTGGCAAAAAATATTACACAGTGCTGGATTTTCATTCAGCCTTCTTCCAAATAAATTTAAAAAAAGAAGACAGACCAAAATTAGCCTTCATTACTGAATTTGGTAAATTCCAACCTACGCGACTAAATTTTGGTAATAAAATAAGCACATCAGTGTTTGCGGAACTAATCGATAAAGTGCTAGGAAAATTTGATCAATATAAAGTACGTTATTTCATTGATGATGTTATAATAGCAGCTGATAGCATCAATGAAATGTTAAACTTATTACAACAAGTACTAAGCACATTAATTAAAGAAAACCTAACAATAGAACCTTCAAAAATGCAAATATGCAAACAAGAAATAGAATTTTTGGGATTTAAAATCAATAAAAATGGTTATGCACCGGCCAATAAAAACATTCAAAAAATTCAAAAATTAGAAAGACCCAAAAACAGAAAAGGCGTAAAATCTTCACTGGGTCTGACAAACTATTTCGCATCACTGATAGACAATTACGCTGAAATAGTAGCACCATTAAATGAATTAACAAGTGAGAAAAGGAAATTTGAATGGACGGAAGATGCCGAAAATGCATTAAAACATATCCAAAAAATTATTCTAAACAGTCCAACTCTCAAACCACCAAATTATGACAAAGAATTTTTTTTTATAACTGATTGCTCAAAAATAGCGACGTCCGCGATTTTATCGCAAGAAATAAATGGCATAATGTACCCTGTAGAATTCTATGGAAGAAAATTAAAAGATACTGAACAGCGTTACCCAAGCATTAAGCTGGAATTGCTCGCCATATACGAGAGTATAATCCATTTTAAAAATATTTTAACAGGGAGAAAATTTACGGTAGTGACTGACTCAAAAGCCATCACATATCACTTAAATTTAGAAAAGAATTCAGACATTATAGCCAGATGGTTACTGGAATTGCAATCGTATGATTTCACTGTAGAACATATAGAGGGAAGAATTAACCCTGCCGATTACATATCGCGACATATCAATAACATCACGGAAACAAATTCAACCAACAACTTATTTGAAGTTAATAAAAATTTGACAGACGAAAACATAAAACTTGAACAAATGAAAGATAAAAAAATATCTAAAATAATATCAGACATAAAAAAAGGAAAATCAAATAGAACAACTCGAAAATTTGAATTAACAGAAAAGGAAATATTAATGTTAAAAAGAAGTACAAATGATAATCAAAAAGAATTATTAATTATTCCAGATTCGTTAAAAAACGAAATAATTAAAGAAGCACATAAAACCCATTTTGGAGTTAAAAAAACCCTGCACTTAATAGGAACGCGTACATACTGGTATGGAATGTACCAAGACGTGAAAAATCATATTGCAAATTGCATTGAATGCATGAGACACAAACAACACACAATCCCCAAAATTGAAATACAAAAAATGGAAAAAAATTACAAGCCAGGGGAAGTATTACACATAGACCTCATAGGTAAGTTACCTATGACTTTTAGAAAAAACATATTTATAATGGTAATAATTGATTCCTTCTCGCGTTACATGGAGGCAGTACCACTCAAAAATGCAGAGTCACAAATCATATTAAACGCATTAACAGAATATATTGGCAGGTTTGGCATGCCAAGAGAAATACATTTAGACAATGCACAGTACTTTAGAGGCAAAACATTCACAGAATACATGAAACAATTAAATATTAAATTACATTTTAGCTCTATTTATCACGCTTGCTCGAACGGAATTGTAGAAATTTCAAATAAAATAATAAAATCCTCACTAGCCGCCATGACAAAAACGACATTTCAATGGGACGAAAAATTAAATTTTGTGAAATTACATTATAATGCAACAATACATAGAGCAACAGGTTTTTCTCCTGCTATGGTTTTTTTTGCTAGAGAAATCAACACACCATTTAATGCATTCTCAGATGCAACAAAAATTACCACTGACAGCTATACAAATAAGCGTCTGCAACACATTCAGAGTGTAAAAGAACACGCACTAAAAAATCAACTTCAAATTATGAATGAATATAACAAAAATTTAAAATATAAGGACAGAGACCTAAAAATTGGACAGACGGTATATATGAAGAGCCTTAGAAGGCCAAATATATTTCAGCCTAAATTTCTTGGCCCTTTCTATGTATTGAAAATACTGCGCAACATGAATATTGTTTTGAAAAACGCTCACGACAATACAGCGAAACCCATTAAGGTGCACATATCTAAACTATATGCACCAAAATATGCAAAATAATACAAAAAAAAAAAAAAAAGTGTATATATAGATACAAATTATACATATGAACTATATTACAAAATCAATTATTTTACTATTTACAACCGAGAAAAATAATATGTGTAAAAAAAAAAAAAAAAAAAAAAAAAAAAAAGAATATATATATGAAATGATTTTGTAAATAAACCAATAATTATTCATTAAATAATTAGATAGTCATAAATTTTCGAAAGAAAACATTTTTTTTTTGCAATACATACAAGGAAAATGTAAAGCAATGCTCAATGTAAATAAACAAATAAATAAATGATAAAATATCATCGGAACAAACTCACAGGTGACGCACACTTTTGCGAAACACGTTGATTGTAAATACATAAAATAAAAATACATATATATAGATTTTTTTTGCCATAGGGGCAATGTGAATAAGAAAACGTAAATATACGTGTACATAGAAACAAAAACAGAAAAGGTGTCTGTATTCATAATGGCAAATGAATAAAATAAATATGTATAGATATAAAATAAATAAAAGGGAACGTGAACGTGACATGAAATCTACACATATGTATATATTTAGATACTTAAATATATTTATGCATGTATCTCATAAAAGAAAATAAATAAATAAATAAATTAAAAAAAAATAAAAATAAAAATAAAAGACAGACAAAAAAAAACTAGCACAGATAAGAAATATAATACAGAAAAGATAACGCATGCTTTAGAAGAGAAGCAAATCAAAACAAAAAACCAAAACAGAAGTTACTCGTTTACAAGACAGTTACCATGACAACGAGCAAAAGAGACTCGTGGAAAAACAGGTTAGGAGAAGAAAAATATCACGAAAGATGCAAAAAGCATACTCACTAATCCTGGGACAGATAAAGGTCGGAGAGATCAACCAGAGGGGTAAAACCAAGCGCTTCATGATCCAGGTACGGGAAAAGCCGGATTTCTGCAAACGAAACAAATTATTACTCAAAATGTCAGGTGACACCAAAATATGAGATTACTACTTTCACACATCATTCACACTTTAGAAAGATTAAATCATGTTTTACTTGCAGGACTAAAATGGTAGTAATAATATTAAAACTCGCATCATTTCACACTTGAACAAAGATGCATATATTTACTCTAATAAGTTAAAAAAAAAAAAAAAAAAAGAACTTTCGGTGAATTTTAAGCAAAAAGCCGAGGATTAAGATTCATTATAGCTACATAGTATATATATATATATATATGTATAAAAAAAAAAAAAAAAAAAAAAAAAAAAAGTACTTTAGGCGAAGTTTTAGCAAAAAAAAAAAAAACCTTAATAGCTTAGGATTACAATTCATTATATTTATATACAAAAAAAAAAAAAAACAGTCACTATAAAAATATTAATCTCTAACACTCGCACACACATATGCACGCAAATAAAAAGTAACAAAATTACGCAAAATTACCATATCACTACAGAATGGTCTAAAAAAAAAAAAAAAAAAAAAAAAAAGGTGAATTAAATGCAGATTATGTACAGGAAAAAGAATAATGAATACATAACCTATATTTTAGAATAAAAACAATTTTATATAACCTACCTTACATCCGGGTTTAGAACACAGCCAAGATAATGAGGTGGCCCTTTGGTCGGGCGCAGGCGTTTTCTGCCAAGGGGGGGTCGACCCACACTCGATACTCTGGCGTATAGCATCACCCTGCCAAAACAAAAGTCAAGACTGGACAGAATTTTATCAAAGCAAAACAAAAATAAAATAAAATAAAATAAAATAAAAACACAACATTCAATGAATTAAGAAAGCCACAGTACAATGGAATCAATATACTCAAAATCTGATCAGATCTGCATTTACTCTCACAATTCACACATAGTAAAAAAATAACAATAATAAATAAACACATGAATATACACAATAAATATACACAAACAATTTCTTCTATTCTTCGATGTTACGATTTCTAATCAAATATCCGAGAATTACGCAGCGCTAGGAAGCAAAAAAAAAAAAAAACGGAGACCGAGAAATACAGAAAAATCATGCAAAATTCAAGCCGCAGCGGTGACGGAACGTAAGATAATAGAACATAAAGCACGCCGAACGCAAGTTAGATAAAATAATAGCAACTATATAAAATAAACAAACAAGAAATAAACCTGCAATGAAGATAATTAATAATAGCTGAAAGAAAAGGCAAGTGCATATTAATAATAAAACTGTAAACAGAATAGATACCAAAAAAAAAAAAAAAAAAATGAATATAGCTCACGCTCATCCAAGTCCCGGTCAATGATGGCGTCAGTGTAGACCAGATACACATATTGCGAGGGGCATCAGAAATCCCACAAAGCACACACATGAAACAGAAAAATAATAACAAAAGGGATTTATTAAAGGATAATGGATAGTACATACACCTAATTTAAACATAGGTAAAGCAACAAAGCTTAGGCAAAGCAATAAAATATACATATAATAAAAATTAAACTCACTTGTAAACTAGTAAACAAATTTCTAATCCGATGAACGTGTGTGTCTCTTTTCGCTTCTCTCGAGTAAGTAACAGAAGAAGCTTATCTCAGCGCTCCCCCCTAAAGAAAACGATTATAACAGGATGTACTAATCATTAGCGCTGGTCATTTCCCACGACATAGTGGCGCAGGCGAAAGAGGGTTTGTCACCCCCATTACAAAACTGAAAAACAGCTCTCGGAAGTTAAAATTAATATTTCAAATAAAGCCAGGGACTTTTCAAAAAAAAAAAAAAAATACTGCCGTACTTAATGGTAATAAAGAAATATTACCAAAACGATTAAATACATTCATGTATCTGATGTAATATACAAAAAAATTCTTTTCTATTATTGCCTATACACTGAGAGCAATGAATGATATGTATATAGAACAAATGCATAAACTTGTAGAATTTTGCTAACAAAAAAAAAAAAAAAAAAAAAAGGTACTATTATATGTGAATTTAATGTATTGTATATGTTTTTATAAATGATATAAAAAAAAAAAAAAAAAAAAAAAAAGAGTGTTGGTATACGGTATAAATAATTATAAGTATTGAATTAAAATGCAAAGTAATAATGATAACTTTTAGCATTAATACTAAAATGTTTACTGACTGAGTGAATTAATCCTGCACAACATGTGTCACAAAATTATAAACTGAATACAACTTATAAACTGTTGCCACAATCAACTACAAAATGCAACGACCATAAGACTGTCTATCACATATTGATGATCACAAATTGAACTATCTCAAAAAGCAAATATTGAACCATTTACATATTTGGATCAATTAATAATTAGTGTTGAAATATGCATGATAACCAATTAATAAACAGTATTGAACAGTATATTACGAACTATCATCAGTCACTATTGAACTAAAATTCATGAACAATTAATAATCCAGTGTCGAACTGTACGTTCATTAATCATTATGCATATATATACGAGGAGCTAATAGTGCTCAACTACATCACAAGAACTCTAATGTGCACTAAAAAACAGTTTAGCACAAAGATGCATAAGAAATTTACTGACCAAACACACCAGATTACTACGACAACTAAAGGCCTCATAATGTATTGAGATAAAGAAACTGTCTCAAACTTATTCGACAGGGGGATAGGCTGATGGGAAAAATCAGCCATTTTGTTAAAAACAAAATAATAAAGGTACAAAAGGGCATTATTTAAAAGGAAAAAGAATATAAAAATACAAAAGCTATTTTACTGAAGACTACAAAGCTGTTTTATTGCCTTTTAAAAGCCTAAGACAGAAATACAACGTCATATTTATGACCTGTACGTGGAACTCTGAGAGGGGACCACACGCTAAGCCCCTTCAGGCGACCGCCAAGAATAAGCCCCTGCGAAATCGTAAGGAAGGCAATAAAAATTATAGAAGCAAACTGATTGGTAAAAAATGGGTCCAATAAGAAGCAGTGCCAATAAAAAAAAAGAAAATGCAAGGAGGGAACCGCCCAAAAATTATAATGAGGAAAATGAGAAGAAGTTTTAAAAATTTAGATTTATCTTCTAGCTGTTGCATTCGTGATGAGATGACGATAAAATGTTTTGGCTGTAGCTCTGTCAAGTTGTGTAAGTGATGAAATCATGTGGAGATTCTGACGGCCTCACGCCTACGCTAAGATGTGCTCTGCCGTGCTCCCCAACACTAGTGCTCCCAGGGATAACCCTTTACTATGCCTCGCATGCATCATAACTTCGAGTTATCTGGTGAGAAATCTCTTCCTTCATTTTGGTCAGTAGACAATCATTTAACTTTGCAAACGCATGCAAGTATGCATATTTTCTAAGTACTCATCTTTAGCACCATTGATGCAAAATTAAAGATCATTGTTATATCATTTATATTTTATTGTAAAATTATAGAATAATCAATTTTATTAGTATTCAAAATTTAGATTTTTAATAAAGAAATTAATTAAAATTATATGAATCTAATATTATTTGAGAGTAAATTTATTTATTACTAACCATACTATTTTTCAGATTAATGTTTGTATTTTAATTAGGATTAATTTTAGGGCATTTCACAACGCATGCCCGAATATCGAATTGATATTCAAAGTGTACGACCATGAAGCTGTCACTTTAGAGCCACGAAAAGGAGGGTAGTCTGATTTTGGTTAATATCCGCCCAACAGATTTTTATACCAATTCCTATACTAAACATGCTTTTATGCATTTAAAAAATATCTGTTCATTTTCATATTTTTCAGTGCACTCTAAAGATGTTATACTGTATCCGTCAGAAATTTCGATTGTAGACATAATGTATTCGAATAATCTTGGATGTCCTTGTCCTTGTCGAGAAAATAGTATATTTTCTCGATCTCTGCGAAAATTTTAATGCAGCATCCCTATCTGATTCAGGTATAGAATACAGAGCTCGGACTTCCTATTAATATTTGTTCGTGAGTTATAGTGATAACCTTTCTCACACGCACAGACACACACATAGACCAACCGCTAAAAACCTAATTTTTGGATTCAGAGAACCTGAAAACGTGTAAATATAGCAAAAGCTCAATTTCGAAAATTCTACCCAAAAATAATACTTTCTCTAACATTATATGAGTAAAATAAAGTAAAAAAGATTAATTAATTAATTTATTTATTTAATTAGACTTTTTTTAAGATTTAAAATTATATTTAATGCGAGTTATTTGTTTTATGCTTTAACCCTTTAACGCATTTGCCCGTGTCTGACCAACACCTCCTGTAATAATGCCTCCGAGCTGAGCTCTACGTCATGGAAGATCGGCCGATTTTATCCAATCAACACTTCCTATGATACATGTTGGATCGTGGGGATTGGATGAAATCGGTCGATCTTCCGTGACGTAGAACTCAGCTCGTAGGCATTATTACAGGTGGTGTTGGTCTGATAAGGGCGAAAGTTACCAGCAAATTTGCACATGTCGGTGTCTGACATAGGCGATCTTCTATTTCGTGTTATTTTATTTCTAATGCCCGTTATTTTATTTCTATTTTATTTATACCACCGACAGAAAAGAAAGCGATCCTTTGCAGAAATTGCGCCGTTTGTTGCAGTAAAAGAGATGAGAGGGGTTAAAAGATAAGGAAAGAAACAAGATACTATTGTAGGAACTGTAATATTGGACTTGTGCCCTACCATGCTTTATGGTATATCATACCAAACTGAATTTTTAGCCATTCTTATGCCTGTAAGTATGACAATTTGATTTAATTTGACTTTAATATTTTGAAATTCAAAATAAACATGTAATCAAATCGTTTACACTTTGTTTGTATACTATTTTTTTTTAATAACTTTTACCCCACCCCCCGCTTCCTAGTCACCCCCAGAACTGAAATTGCAAAACATAACTTACACTATACCTATATATTCATTTTCTGTCAAAAAGAAAAAAAAAAAAAAAAAGAAAAACTCAATCATATTTTACCAGTTTTTCCGAAAAAAAAATTGCGCTTTAAGGGGTTAATAAAACTTGATCGAAATAAAGAGCGACTAGACTTTTAAAAAATCTGGAGTGACTCCACTCGACTTTCCGAACATTGAGTAATTACAGTAGAGCGCCGATTATCCGAACTCCAATTAACCGAACTTCCAATTATCCGAACAGCTTATTTCTCTATTTATTTTTCTTTATCCGAATTTCCAGTTATCCGAAAAGCCTATTTCTCCCCCTAAAAAAGTTTCCTAATCGAACTTCCAATTATCCAAATTCCTGATTCCCAACATACGAAAACTGATTTGAAAGGTTGTTGCATTATGGCTGCTGATTCTTGGAATCTAGAAAAATCCTCAACATTAAAAAAGGCTTGGAATACAATTTTAAATAAAGAAAAAAAATGATAGTGGATTAGAATAATCTAGTAAAGTAAATGAGGAATGTAAAACAATAAAGGAGATGGGAAGAATCCTAAGTTATGAAGAAAATGAAATAAACGAACAGTTAAATAGTGAGGTACATGACTATGGATAACCGATTTTAAATGATGATGAGATTATGGATGAGGTTCAAGGTGAAAAAAAAAATGCAGAAAATGAAAACGAATGCTTTGAAAATGACCCAGGTCCATCACATGACGAAGCCTTTGAATGTTTGGAAACAGCTACGAAATTATTCGAACGGCAGAGAGACGCAGATACTATTCAGTTAGCCTGTCAAAAAAGAATTCGAGATTTGGCAGTATTGAAAAGAATGTTTTGTTTGAAGCAAGCAACAATCAAAAGCTTTATTGATTAAATTATAATTAAATTATAAAATCTAGAGTAAAAAAAAAAAAAAAAAAAAAACACTTTTAAACACACCAGCACAAATGGGTGGTGTCAGTCCTAACCCTGGATAAAGTGTGTAGGTTTTCCTATTACACAATACCCCCCCCCCCGTCCCTGTCACAATATCCCTTAAATTGTCTGTCCAATTATTCGAACTTTTGCTTATCCGAACTAGGGTCTGTCCCGACGTGTTCGGATAACCGGCGCTCTACTGTAACAGTTTTGTAGATAAAGTAAAGGAAGAGGAGTTGTTAAACAAACAAAAGAGAGAAAACCATAATAGAATGTTAGAGTATTTTTCGCCATATACTACACGATGTTTTATTTAACGCTACTGAACTTTGAGCACATAGATCATAATGATAAAGAATTTTTCGTTGTGTCCCTGTAAAAACCTATAAATGCTAGATTCAACAAAATGCTTATAGTTAGTGAAACAGTGATTTATAATATTCATATAAAATTTTCAGCTCAATTGAATAAGGCGTTTAGATGCTATCGCACTTTTAAAAATTTGGTCCCATAGGCCATAATGATAAAGAATTTTTCTTTGTGTCCCTGTATAAAAACTGTAAGTGCTAGATTCACCAAAATCTATACAGTTGGTGCAACTGTGACCTATAACATGTGTACAAATTTTTTGCTCAAATTAATAAGGCGTTTAGACGCTATCACACTTTTAAAAATTTAGCCCCATAGGCCGTAATGATAATGAATTTTTCTTTGTGTCCCTGTAAAAAAATTATAAGTGCTAGATTCTCCAAAATCTATACAGATTGAGTATCTGTGACCTATAACATGTGTACAAATTTTTTGCTCAGATTAATAAAGCGTTTAGATGCTATCGTACTTTTAAGATTTTGGTCCCATAGGCCATAATGATACAGAATTTTTCTTTGTGTCCCTGTAAAAAAAACTATAAGTGCTAGATTCACCAAAATCAATAGGGTTCGTACTATGGTGACTTACAATATACGTACCAACTTTCAGCTTATTCGAACAACGCGTTTAGACGCTAGCGTGTTCACTCACAGAATACACACATACATACACACACATATACATACATCATCGTAAGAATAGTGGAAACGGACTCGGGGGACGTCGAAACGTATAGAAACATCAAAATCTCAAATTCGGATTTTTGACATGATTACAATACTTTCCTCACTATAGTGTTCGTTAAGTAAAAATAAAATTCTCTAAGACTGGATGTTATGGCAACAGGAGTTCTTTATTTCATTTCATCATGGATTAAATATTTATGAATATCAAATGTTTTGAAATGAAGATTTTATGGCATTGTTAAAAAAAAACATATTTTATAATAATTTTTTATAAATTATATTCAAACAGTCTACATTTCCAGACATATTAATTTATTCCATGAATATTCACAGATAATAACTGTGAATATCTGATGAGACATTAAAAATTAGTCTGATTCGGTGTTTGTTCGACGATGTTTCAATAGATTTTTGAAAAGGTATTTGCAGACAACTATTGTGAAAAAAAAAAAGTTTCGAAATTAAAAGACGAGATTCATAATAAAAAAACATGTTGATACTTTGATATTTTATTCATGCCTATTATGAATTTGTAAATGGCGAAATATTCGCGCTAGAGTAGAGTTAAAAGAAATCAAATATTAATAAAATAAATACCTATTTTATATTAAAGCAAAATGTCAAACTGAATAATGCTGATAAAAAATAAAAAGTCTTTGTGCGTGAATAATAATTTTATAAGACGTAGGTTTTAAATGAAAACTAAATAATATATATAGTTAGTAAAATTAGTTGCAGACAAGAAAAATGAAAATAATTATCTTTTGTAAAATAAATCTGTCAGAATAACAATAAAAATTATGTTTGCCTTAATTTTTGTTTTCTTTTTGAAGTACTATGTAAAGAAAGTATTGTAATTATGAAAAAGTTCAACTATAAGATTTTGATGCATCTATACGTTTTAGGTTCTCCTAAATTTGTTTTTGCTATTTTTACAGTGATGTGTGCGTGTGTGCGCATCTGTGTGTGAATGAATGCAATAGCTTCTTAAACTTTTATCCAATTGAGTTAGCAGTTAATAGGTGTGTTAGGTTGATAGGTTTGATGAGAATACGATTTATACAGTGAAACTTGAATAATTCGAACTTGTTTAATTCGAAATTCTGGATAATTCGAGTTTTTTACTCGGTCTCTTGAATTTTGTATTAAAATAATGTTAAAAAATCGTGGATAATTCGAATTCTATTTTGGATAATTCGAATTTATCATGCGATTAACTTTAAAATATTACAGAAAAAAAAATTTCCCAAGATTTTTCTTAGCTAAAATGCATTATTTATTTTAATAGTCTTTCAAAATAAGGATAAGAAAATACAAGAAAAGCCCCCTACCTAAGTGCATCAGAAGATATGGTGCATATACATGAACTTCGAGGGTTTTTTGAATTGAAAGTCATGTCTGATGTAGAAGATTCTATTTTTGTATCAACTGATAGGTTGAAGTTATATGCTATGACACAAAGATTGTACTTGAAGAAGCAATAAAAAGTATCTATTTTTTAAAAAATTGTTGACTAATTAAGCTCGTAAAAAATATTGATTTAACGGGAGGGGTGGGGGGGGTGTAGCAGTTTTCTTAGATATAACGTTTATATGTTAAATCTTTGATTGTAGGTAGAGTTTTAGTTTTTTAAAATTTATCTCTTCTTTTTGACAAAATAGCATGCTTGCCAACATCCTAATTAATATTCTGTAGTGCTGTTAGACCCGCCCTTTGTTTTCACACCAGTAAACTTTTAAAGTAGCATTTTGCAAATGCAATTACGATTAGATAAGAAGAAAAATACTCTAAAACGGATACTGGTGTGAAAAAGAAGGCGGAGTTAACAATACTGCGGAATTTTAATTAGTATGTTGGCAATTATGAAATAGTATATGTAATTCGAATTTTTGGATATTTCGAATTTTTCTCAGGTCCCTTCAACTTCGAACTATCCAAGTTCTACTGTAATTCCTTTACAGAGTTAAAACGAAATATCTTTATCTTAATTGTTTATGGACTTAAATTATTTGAAATGTGACAGCATCTAAGTGCCTTATCCGATTGAACAAAAAATTAGTAGGTATGTTGTAGGTCACCGTCACAGGCTGTAGATTTTCATGAGTGCAGGATTGGCAGTTCTTTTATAGGAACACAAAGAAAAAAAATTATCAGTACTGCCTACGGACTCAATTTATTTGTAGTTTATTAACGTATAAATTCTTCTACATTCGATTAAGATAAAATTGGAACTATACAGATTTTTATTAGTGTAAAACTTATTTTTTTACAGGGATACGAAATACAGTTCTTGTATATTGCGATTGAAGTTCTTTTTAATAATGTTAAATGCTCTTATGTACGCAGACTCGCACATGACCATATGCGGATGCACACACAGACACGCGCATGCAAGGAAACACACACACATTCTTAATAGGGCTGTGCCGATTAATCGATTAATCGGTTCGGTTAATCGATCAATGCTTAGTTTCGATCAATTTTTTTAATCGAGTTAATGGGATCGATTAATTCGATTAAAATTTTTCAACATCCGATGAAAGTTTTCAAACTATATATTAAAGTAAAAATGTTGTTCTGCCTACAAAATATTTTTTCACATATTTTGCTAACAGACATTCTAAGAAACATCCATCAAATAATGAAAAAGCAAAATAATAATAATAATAATAGTAATAATAAATAAAAAAATAAAAATAAAACCTCTCAAAAGAAGTTGTTGCACTTTTGTTGATAGAGAAAAGGGGGAGGACAGTAATTAAACAAAATGCCGTTTCATGTGCATGCTGGAGCAACGCCACCTGTCTGTAGCCTTCTACAGAAAGTGTTGGCTGGGGTAATAGTATTCTCAGAAACAAGAAGTATTCAAAAAATGGAAATGCTAAAGACTAAAGAAAAAAAAAAAAAGAAGAAGAAGAAGAAGGGATTGAGATTTCCACTATCCCTCAGTAGGGGGAATTGTCAACAGAGTTTCACAGTATCTTCAAGCGTTTATTGTCTGTTCAGAATTGCTGATAGTAACTATTGAAGTAGAAACAGAAAATAATATTCTGTGTTCTAGTCCGAAGTGACAAAAAAGAAAAAATATATAAAAATTTGATTTTTATGATAATGATATGGAATTTTGAGAATTCATTTAAAAATAGTGACAAGCGAGATGGACAAGGCCTGCAAATATAAAAATAAAGCATGTGTAAATTCATTTAATGTTTCTTTCAAAATGAATCGAAAAATAATTTATTAAAAAAGAAAAAAAAAAACGAATAAGTGAAAATATTTATATAAAATTAACACTTAAAGTCACCAATTATTACTCTGAAAATTGATTTAAATTTCAGTTATGAAACAGATATAATTGATTAGACAAAAAAAAAAAAAAAAAAAAAAAAAAATCAGTCAAACTTATGAATAATATATATATAATTTGAATAATTTAATTCCTTTACAACACTCAGCAAATGAAAGATAGATGAAAATACCAACGTACACAATATGAGAGTTTTATTCATCATTCAAATAAAATTATAAAAAGAAAAATGAAAACCGATTTAAAATCCGATTAATCGATTAATGAACTACGATTAACCCAGTTAAAACTCTTAATCGATTCCCACATCTAATTCTTAACCATAAAGCCCACACATATTCACACATGCACGCGCACAAACTACAGGCACACACATACGCGCACACATCTACGCACATAACCATGAATCCATGTACACACACTATACAAACACTTACACACACCGACGGACATAACCACGAACGCATGCACACACACACAGGCAGACACGCAAGCACAAATACATAAACACGCATGCATAAAAAAAAAATAATAATAATGCATCATTCATAAGTTATGAAATACTTTCCCATATTTTTAAAGAAAGAAATAACCGAAGTGGGCAAAGCGAAACTACTAAAATGTGTGGAAGACAGATTTTGATTTTGGTTTCCAAATTGTTTAATTTTTATTAAATATAATATCTAACAAGATTTGAAAATTAATATATATATATTAGATACATACGTAGATAGATAGATATATCTTCGATTAGGGGGAATTATTATTGTTATTTTTTAAATCGAATACTTTACTGTATGATTTCTAAAAAGTAACCTATGATAGCAAATAAACATCCAAATTTTCAGATTTATTTGAAACTGACTTTTCGAAGAAAGTATATTTTACATAGCATTTTTTTTTTTTCTTCTATGAAGATGTATAACCGATTTCTCTACAAGTAAGACCGTAAACAAACCGAAGAAAAACTGCTCATTCTCCGTTATAAATCCATCATTCTCCGTCATCTCATGAAAAATAGAAATATCCATCTGTTCTGCAAATAAAGACGCAGTTGTACTGATCAATTTATACTAGCAGGCTACGCCCGCTTCGCTGGTCACTATTTTTAATTTAACCACTATAATTAATGAATTCTCAAAATTGCATTAAATTTTATGATGTGAAATAAAAAGAGAAAAAAAATTCTAATCGGGAAAAATGTCGCACCGTATCCTCACTGCATTCGGCAGCGCAGTTCATTGTGTGCCGCGCACGCGCATTTATGTTCAACACTCTTAATGAATCACCATATTATCGTAAGGGAAAAACATAAATATAAGATACAAAAAAACCCTTCTCTCATCGGTGGAATAATCGTCCAGACCCCCACTGCCTGCGGCAGCGTATACACGCGCGCATGGAGCGTGTGTTCCTTCCCCTCCTAATTATTTTACACTTTCAAAAATATCTGTAATTGTTTTCTCGGGCTTTTAAACCTAATAACACTAATTTTCAAAGTTCTATCTGAATTTCTTTATTTTTGTCCCGGCGCCCGCCCCTCTTCCCGCCTCTCGTAATAATTTTCTCGTAATAATTCTCGTATTAATAAATATAAGATACAAAAAAACCCTTCTCTCATCGGTGGAATAATCGTCCAGACCCCCCACTGCCTGCGGCAGCGTATACACGCGCGCATGGAGCGTGTGTTCCTTCCCCTCCTAATTATTTTACACTTTCAAAAATATCTGTAATTGTTTTCTCGGGCTTTTAAACCTAATAACACTAATTTTCAAAGTTCTATCTGAATTTCTTTATTTTTGTCCCGGCGCCCGCCCCTCTTCCCGCCTCTCGTAATAATTTTACACATTCGAAAATATCCTCAATCGATTTATCCGGACTTAAAACCTAATAATACTAATTTTCAACGCTCTAACTCTTATTTCTATATTTTTGCCCTTTCGCTCCGCCCCCTTCCCGTCTATCCTAATAATTTTGCAAATTCGAAAATATCCGCAATCTATTTGTAGGTATCAAAAAACTCTATGTACTAATTTTGAACGATCTAACTCTATTTTATTTTTTTGCCCCTCCACCTCCCCCTTCCTGCCTCTCCTAATAACTTTACACTTTCTAAAATATCTTCATTCGACTTGCAGGACTCTAAAACCTGTCTGTACCAATTTTAAACGGTCTAGTTTCTTTTCTTTTCTTTTTCTTTTGCCCCATGCCCCCCCCCCCCCTTTCTGCTCCACCTGGGAAGAATTTCCAAAATTCCAGAAGTTAGTTTTTTGGTATTTGTGTGAACTATATTTTAGAGCAAAAATCTCACATATATCTTTTTTTTTTTTTTTTGCGATGTGAAACACATTTGATGAAATCACATTTAGCCCCCTTCCCCCCCCCCTTGGGGCTGAATTTCTAAAATTCCAGAAATTAGATCGCCATTTTAACTATCCTTTCGTGTGTAATTGTTGTTTTCTGAAAAGTCGGTATCATCGCCATTTTAACTATCCTTTCGTGTGTAATTGTTGTTTTCTGAAAAGTCGGTATCTCAAAAACGGCTCTAACGATATTCTTGAAAATTGTTGCATAAACCCCTTTTTAGATATACTTTCGCATGTATTACGTGGTTATTACATGAAAGTTGACAGTCATTCTGATTAGGCAGGTCAGTTTTAGATCTAGGAAACGGATATTATAAAAAACTGCTCTACCGATTTTTTTTTTTTTTTTTTTTTTTTTAACTCGCTATGTAAACTCTGTTTCTATGTCTACACATGTATCAGTTTTTCCTCACAGGAAAATTGTTAGGTATCTAACTTGTTACATCAATTTTACATCTTCTGACCACATTATATCCGAAAAGTACAGTCGGTAACAAAAGTCTCCGAACACTAGCAAAATTTCGTATATAAAAAAAGTACACTTAATACAGTTTTGTTAAATAAATCCTTGTCGAATCCTGCTCTTAGTCAGACTAAAAACAGGATTCGACAAGGATTTATTTAACAAAACTGTATTAAGTGTACTTTTATTACATAGGAATTTTTGCTGGTGTTCGGAGACTTTTGTTACCGACTGTACATTTTATTCACATAATAGTGGGTAATGGAAGTTGAGTGGTTGTTACACATCAGATTATTTTTAAAATGGCATGAAAATTTACCGTGATCAAAATACGCATAATTTATAATATTAAATAAGTTAAAATGATCTATAAACAGAAATAGTACTTCTCGTAATAAAATAAAACCTTAATTTCCTTAGAGTGTTTTATTCCGAGGCCTTTATGAATCTTTATTCATTTACTGAAAAATAGCACGCATCGTTTAATATCAATATCAGCGAACTCAAAATAAAAGCCAAATGAAATTTAATAATCTTGCAAAGAATGTTCCCAACGTAGCATGTTATCACGCGTGTCTTCCGCTGATAAGGCTTTGATGCTTACCCAGCTTTGCTATATCATTTCCCGGCGGGAATTTGAACTAGAAAGCGTAAAATCTTTGGAACAAGTCTCTTCCCGTTGTAAAATTTTCTCTACATTAACAAAATCTTTAACACTTTCATTCCCAATTTTTTCCATCCATAAAACAATAAATCTTATATTTAGTCATAAATTTATTTCAAAGGTAATATATATATATATGTATATATATCTGTTATTTTAGTATGCCCATGTTTGGCAAAATCTAATTAATAAATGTAGTTCACATGATTTGTTGTTCAAATCAGTTTAATACATGATTTGTTATGCTGCATTTGCGCAATATTCATAGTATTATTGTTAGTTCTAAAACTACCTTCTTCATGTTGAATTGATTTTCCTTTTCTTGCATTGTATTAACTTCTGAGAACTTGTAACATTTTATGTCATCAATTCAAAATTAGCAATTTGCATACAACAAGACATGAAATAACACCTATTTTACATGCAACATTCATTCTATACCCTTGAAAACGTAATGAATTTGCATGTTTCAATTTATGGATGTTTGATAGTCACAATCTTTTTTTTTTTTAATTTTTCTGTTTCATCTTTTTCAATGTTTCTTGTTTTTATCTATTCAATGCTTGAAAAGGTTTTCAATATATTTCCATTCTGAATTGTGACGCTGCTATTGCGCGAATCTTTTGGAATGATTTTATTTATCCCTCTGCATGAAAAAATTTTGCATTCTCTGTTATTTTAGTATGCCCATGTTTGGCAAAATCCAATAAATAAATTTAGTTTACTAATACATGATTTGTTATGCTGCATTTGCGCAACATTCATAGTATTATTGTGAGTTCTAAAACTACCTTCTTCATGTTGAATTGATTTTCCTTTTCTTGCATTGTATTAACTTCTGAGAACTTGTAACATTTTATAAATGTCATCAATTCAAAATTAGCAATTTGCATACAACAAGACAGAAATAACACCTATTTTACATGCAACATTCATTCTATTTCTATACCCTTGAAAACGTAATGAATTTGCATGTTTCAATTTATGGATGTTTGATAGTCGCAATCTTTTTTTTTTTTTTTTTTTCTGTTTCATCTTTTTCAATATTTCTTCTTTTCATCTATTCAATGTTTGAAAAGGTTTTCAACACACATATATATATATATTAAAATATGAGTAATAGCAGAGTACGAATTAATATAGCTAACAAAGCAACTGAGAGGCGTTTATTTATGTTTAATATAACCACTGATGCCTTTTAAAATCATAAATTTTCACTAAATAAAAATATCACACTTTTGAAAGAAATACATATTGCAATTAATTGAAATACAAATTATTAACATTAAAAAATAAAAATAAAAAATATTTCAAACAGTTAATTTACTTAAATTGCCCAAAACAGGAAATCGATTCCGATATTATTTTCAGAATAGAGTAAAATATGCTTTCATATAACAATAAGGATAGCGAAATCTTCTAAAATATATTTTTTTCGGTGGTTAAAATGTATATAGATTTTAATAGTGTTCATTTTGAATGAGTGGGAGTGTTAGATGGTAAGAAAGAAAATCTGAAATGTTATGATTCCAATTGGCATCACGGGGAATGCAAGGGTTAATTATTTACAACTAGCTGTTACCCGCGACTTCGTTCACGTGGAAATTTTGATGTGTATGTGTGGGAACTGACGGTTTGATCATAATATGTAATGTAATGAAACCTTATCATTGTGGTGCTGTGCAAAACAGAGTCTGATAAAGTATACTCAAAAAAATTTGTAACACATTGAAAGCCAAAATAAAATGCCAAAATAAATAAACAAAAAGGTTATCGCCAACATGGCGATAAAAGTTAAAATTCGTTCATAGGGATCCTGTACTAAAACAGTACTGCGTTGCGGAAGTATAAAAACTGGGTCGTCAATTATGAATTTTATTTCGAAACCTTTCTTTGTATGATTTTAGTTCACTATTGCACAATATTAATCTGGTTCTAATAATAATTTGGTGACTGGTGAACTAAAGTTTTAATTATGTGATGAAATTCATATAATATTTATGAGTTTCAAATTTTTAAGTTTTTTTTTTTTTTTTTTTTTTTTTTTTTTTACAAACAAATTATTATTTATTTTTTTTTTTTTCATCTCCCGGCGAATTGTTGAATAATATTTTAGTTATTAAACAATTTTGGACAGCTTCGCCCGCTTCGCTGGCAAACTCTTTTCTATATAGCTTTATGAAAAAAAAAAGAAAAAAAAATTAAATCGGTCAAAAGCTCGCTTTGGGTTTACGCTGCCTCCGGCTTCGACTTGTTCGTCCTTGCAATCTCCGGTACCTGTCTCTATTGCCTGCGACAATGGCTTGCCCGTGGGCTTCCATTTGGGTGCTTATCATATATGACAGTTTCGATACGGACAGTATCGAAAAAATTGAAGTAGCTCTTTTATATCTGAATCCCAGTTACATATGAACAACATTTTACGTGATGTACATAATATTTGCTATCAAGCTATTTCCTATATTTATTTGATTTAATCGATCAACCACAGAATGACAGCAATTTCAAGCCACATATAATATCACAATATGCTATGATCGGCTACTTCTATCGCATGAGACAATTATTATTATTATTATTATTTTGTGGTTATATATACTTCATGCTTAGTTAATAGTAGTTGGTATATAGAAAAATAATTATAAGATAAAAAAAAAATTATATACCATGTTTTTAAATAGCTTAAACTTCTCTTTAAAACGCATTAAAAAGCTCCAATAGGCAGGTAATGGATTTGGCGCCAAATTTGACAACTTTTTGCCCTTGGCGACTTTTTTTGGCGACTTTTGGCGAGAGAATTCTTATTATCGATATTCCAAAGATGGACGTTCTAATGTGATTGGTTAAAGAGTTACCGGAAATTTGAATTTTAAAAAAAAAAATTGGTTTTAAAAATAAAATATTAATCCTTTCCGAACAACATATATTTGCATCATGAACTACATTAGCACTTTATCATTGTGTAGAAAATCTTTAAAATGATAACGACGTCGGTTTTTGCCAAATGCATAATTTAACTTTTAACAATCTTTTAACGCTCACGTTTAATTGAATGTATTTATTTTTAGGTCGAAAGAAAATGAACTCGTAAATTTTTTTTGGCAACAATTAAATTATAGTTAATATTTTAATGGCTATTTTTATTGCTATTAGGAGCTTATCATTTTCACATTTTAATTAATTAAAAGAAAACTATTCGAAAATTCAAAAATCTGACTTCGAAGTATTGTGTTGTCACCGGGTTCTGAGCTACTGTGAAAGTCAGGAAGTTAGTTAAAAATCGATTGCAAGATTTGTCCCTGACAAACACACAAGAACCGAAGTTAATAAAAACATGGTAATAAATTAATTAATTAATATGTAAACTTGATCATGGTACAGCCTTAATGCCCTTGGCGACTTTTCAATTTTTGTTGCCGTTTTAGACCAATATATAATTTATGCGATTATTGTACCTATACGCAAGCGAAGTGTGACGTCACTGACCGTCCGTGGATGCAAGAAAACGATTTCCTATGTTAATCGCCCATTCGATTTTTTGTAAAAAATTATTAAAAATCGAGGAAAATTATTTCCCGATTTTAATCCCCATATTTGGGTTATATATATGCATTAGTTATCATGCGCATGCGTTAGATTGAGTTATTTTGCTGTCAAATTGACAAAATTTTAATTTTAAATTTCAAAAATCTGTCGTTCTTGGCGCTTATTGTATTTGGTGATCAAAAACGTAATACGAAAATATACATAACAGATGTATATTTTCGTAATATATTGAACGAAATATTGTTTCATATTATTCATTATACTCTCTTAATATAAGTTGTTAAAATAACCATGATTTTTTAAAGGAATTAAATTATGTTCGCCAAATAATTTGGCGATATTTTTTTTTTTTTTTTCTGCCAAGGATGGCCGATATCAAATCTATTCCGCTGCAACATATTAGTATCTTATATCAGATACTTTATTTAGACATTTGAAAACAAATTTGACTTCAAATTATGATAGAATATTTATCATTTTCCTTTTAATTAGTATATTAGTTGGATATTTATTGTGTTAATATCATCCTTTGAAATGAAATGTTTGTGTTTTCAATCGAATATGGAAGTTTGCATTTTTTTTTTTCTAGAGTTTTGAAATTAAAAATTCAAATTTTGTCAATTTTACAAAAAAAAAAAAAAAAAAAAAAAAAAACTTAATCTAACGCATGGACATGATAACTAATACATATTTATACCTAAACATGGGGATTAAAATAAAAAAAATAATTTTCCTCGATTTTTAATAATTTTTTACAAAAAATCCAATGGGCGTTTAACATAGGAAATATTTTTCTTGCATCCACGAACGACCAGTGATGTCATCACTTCGCTTGCGTATTTCTTTCTATCTTTTCCTTGGCGAAAAATGTCCGATCTACTTCAGCATCAAAATTAAAAAAAAATTGTCCAGAATTATCAATAAGAAAATACCTTTAATATAATGTTGAATTAGCTTTTATGCCAAGCGTGTTTCACCCGCCGTACTAAAAAAAAAATCTTAAGTTGAGGTATATAAAAAATGATATGAAATAAAATTCAGAAGAAATATGTTAGATTATACTAATAGTTTATACTAATAGATTATACTATTAGTTAATATTACTATTTTATTTTAAAATTATAAAGTGTCATTTTCTCATCGACCAATTTAACATTTAGTAATTTTTTATTTTTCGCGTGAAAGTATATTTCATTTTATGCCTGAAAACAATAAATAAATAAACAAATAAATAAAAATATCTCGTAAACTTTTTTTGGCAACAATTAAAAATTTAAATGGCCCATATTAAGTCAATTACCAGTTTATTATTTTCATATTTTAATTTTAAAAAATCTAATCAAATTTCCGGTATAAATAGTAGCCTATGTTCTATTCCAGACTATTCTCTATCTCTGTACCAAATTTCATCCAGATCCGTATAGCCGTTGTGGCGTGATTGAGTAACAAACATCCATCCATTCATCCATCCAAACTTTCGCATTTATATATTAGTATAGATGTATATTCTGAAGCACTGAAAGTTACTAAGCAAAACAAGTATAGATGCTCTAATATTCTAAACAAAAGTCACTACTTGTGATTAAATCTATGTAAATGAAAAATTTTAAATTTCAAATGTTTTTGGAAATGTAATAGCATAATTTCAAGCAATCTTTTAAAGGGCCGTGAATAAATTATACACCGTCAGTTTAAATTCTGTTTAGTTATTAGTTATTCTCCACCGTAAAATCAGTTGGTATTATAATGCTCCAAAAAATTAAAAATATTAATTTGGGGGAATTTTATCTATATATATGTGTGTGTGTGTGAATGTGCACTGAATATACGTAATTTGGTTGAATGGTTTAGCTTTATTTACATTAATACATTCATTTTCGAAAAACTTTTGTTTATGCTAGGTAATGATTATGTATATAATTTCGAAGTTACCAAATATTTTTACTTTCTTTTACCGTATATATGGAAAAGAAAGTAATATTTTTGCATCAAATTTTTAAAATCGAATTTTTGTTATATTTTCACGTTTTGAGATCCCTCAAATCCGAAAATCAGATATTTAGCGATTGGTCTGTGTGTGTATTTGTCATCAGCATATCTCACTAACAAATAGTAGCAGGAAGTCCAAACTCGGTATACTACAGGTTGATTCAAAATTAGTGTGACCAATTTTAAAAGCCTGTAACTATTTATGGTACATTTTAATCACTTTACCACCAGTTTTATTTTTAAAATGAGACGTTTAAATTACCAATCTAGCTATTTTTATTAGTGGGAGTAAATTATGGCTCCGAAATTAGATCCTCAAACCCGAAACGAAATGTTAAAGCTTTTGAAGAATGATTGCTTGAATTCTGTTATAAATAACACATTTAAAAATCAGAAAAGACATTTTTCTAATGGATTATTATCTGAACTTCGAAAATAAATAAAATTTGGCTGGTAATCAAAAGCTATAGGGGGGAAATGTGGACGAAAGGAAGTCTTTGGTGAAAAAGAAAAAAAGAAGCTGAAAAGACTTATCGCTGTACAAAAACCTCTGCCTCAAAGAAATTTAGCAAAGAAACTACAGGTATCGCAATCACTAATCTGTCGTCAGATAAAGAAAATTGGCTATAAAAAAGTGAATAAAGCAATCTGTCATCAAATGTCTGCAAAGACCATAGAAAAACAAAGAAAACGCCCTTGGCCTCTGTATTTAATGTTACGCAAAGGTAGATACAAAACATGGATAACTTAGGATGAAGCAATGTTTCATATGCCATCCAATACTGGAAAAATGAAGATACACGAAAATGAATATATTTCACGCGAAAAGCATTGCAAAGACGCAGCTGTTTTGCAAAAGGCAAGTTGACCGTCAGGTATTATAGCATGGATGGGAATGTCCTCTCAAGGCTTAACAAAACTAATTTTTGTAGAACCAAAGGCTAAAATTGATGCTAAATACTATCAGAATGCAGTTTTGAAGCACATGATCAAATAAAGTAAAACGGCTTTACCCTACAGGAAACTTTCTTTTTGACCAAGATTCTCCACCAAGTCACACTGCAAAATCAGCTATAAAATGGCTGAAAGATAAAGAAACATATTTTCTTCCTCCTGAGAAATGGCTACCATCATCCCCTGACTGTGCTGCTTGCGATTATGTTTTATGGATATACTTAAAAAAAATAAGTAGACGTAAAGTAAGAAAACTTCAAGGGCTTCAAAAAGCAGTCAAAGAGGAAGTTGGAAAAATACTCCCCAAAATGGTCGAAAAAGCTCTTTTGGCTTGGTTTAAACGTTTACGTAAAATGTACTATGCTAAAGGAAACCACACTGAAAATTTCATGTAAATAACTTAATTCAATACATATTTCTGATGCTCTGAAATTGGTCACACTAATTTTGAATCAACCTGTAAATCTATATCATATAGGGATGCGACAGTAAACTTTTCTTTGAGATCAAGCAAATGATGCGTGTACAGAGACATCGAAGAGAATTCAAACGAATCATTGTACGTCTATGGACGAAATTTTTGGTAGGTAGAGTTTAACATCTTTAGGCTGCCCTAAACGCAATGAAATAAATATATATATTTATATACGTTTCGTGTAAAATATGACATTAAAAATCATTCAGCACTCTTTTACAGGGTGAACAAATGAGCAATGGAACTATATTTGGAAATTGCTGGAAGTGCATTTAAGTTGTGTTGTGTATTATTAATATAGGACTATATTTAATTACATAATATGGTGTGTAAATAATTTACTGAATATATGCAAAGCTTTACAAAATTAAGCGATTTTTTTTTTTTTTAGTGCTAGAGGCCTATTTCAGTCGGTACAGTTGTCGAATTTTTATAATACACTCTTAATAGTGCTAAGGGCCTATTTCAGTCGGTTTATTGAATGGGGATTTATTGAATGAAGTTCCCCCAAGGCACAACTTTGACATGAGTCCCCCCCCCAGGCCCAACTTTGACATGAGTCCCCCCCAAGGTACCCCTATTTCAGTCGGTGCAGCGTTGTCGAATTTTTATAATACACTCTTAATAGTGCTAAGGGCCTATTTCAGTCGGTTTATTGAATGGGGATTTATTGAATGAAGTTCCCCCAAGGCACAACTTTGACATGAGTCCCCCCCAGGCCCAACTTTGACATGAGTCCCCCCCAAGGTACCCCTATTTCAGTCGGTGCAGCGTTGTCGAATTTTTATAATACACTCTTAATAGTGCTAAGGGCCTATTTCAGTCGGTTTATTGAATGGGGATTTATTGAATGAAGTCCCCCCCAAGGCACAATTTTGACATGAGTATCCCCCAGGCCCAACTTTGACATGAGTCCCCCCCAGGCCCAACTTTGACATGAGTCCCCCCAAGGTACCCCTATTTCAGTCGGTACAGCGTTGTCGAATTTTTATAATACACTCTTAATAGTGCTAAGGGCCTATTTCAGTCGGTTTATTGAATGGGGATTTATTGAATGAAGTCCCCCCAAGGCACAACTTTGACATGAGTCCCCCCCAGGCCCAACTTTGACATGAGTCCCCCCCAAGGTACAACTTTGACATGAGTCCCCCCAAGGCCCAACTTTGACATGAGTCCCCCCCCGGCCCAACTTTGACATGAGTCCCCCCAAGGCCCAACTTTGACATGAGTCTCCCCCAAGGTACAACTTTGACATGAGTCCCCCCCCAAGGCACACCTTTGACATGAGTCCCCCCCAAGGCACACTTCCCCCTCATTGGGAAAAAGAGAAAAAACGTTGTTTTGCGGCTATAAGACAGTTTGGACTTCCAACGTTATTTGTTACAACATCTGCAGCTGAAACACATTGGTTTGATTTAATGAAAACTTTATCATGGAATTTAGATCGTCACGAATTAACTAAAAAGAAGAATTTGTCGATATTAACAAGTTTAGCAGTAGGCCTCTGGCACTAAATTAAAATCTGTCAATGTCAGATTTTCATGTTTTAAATAATGAAATAATGTCGTGTCTGTATAATTTTTTTTTTTTTTTAATGTAATTGGTGAATGTGCTCTATTTGACCATGTCCAGGAAATTGCTGAATTTAGAATAAACATTTAACTTTAATAACAACCTTAAATTCTACATAAATGTAAGTTCTTAGCCCCCCTCACACACATTTTTTTGTTAAATAAACTGTTCCAAAACCTAATGTAATTTCTTTTTTACGAAGGTTTATATATAGTACTTGTTATCTTATCAATCTTCAATCTGCCTTTATAGCATTGAAAGGCAGGGTAAGAGAAACTGGTGGAAGTGCCACACTAGATTATTTACAATAGTTTAAAAAGAAAATTTTTTAATTACGTAACAAACATCTACTTTTCATCCCTTTCATTCAAAGTAAAAACATCGTACAAGTCATCATTTTTCATATTTTAATAATAGTTATAACATACATATATATTTTAATGTATCATAATTAAGTAAATATGAAAGATTAAAGATATTTATAATTTATGAAAATCGTATTATATTTTTTCTTTTACGACGTTCTCAAAACGTGCATAAACAATGAAATAATTTAACTATGAATTCCTTTCACCATATTTTTTTTTTTTTTTCTGAATCTTATTAATATCTACCTTCTGAATAATAAAAATTTTTAAACTACCCATAAAATTTCCATATCATTCCATCCATTCTAATTCACCATTCATCTGAAATGCACCCCTTCTAAATAATAAGCCGCTGAATTTGAAATTCATGAAGCTAGGGGGTATATTCCTCCAACTATCTCCCCATTTCAATCTTTTCTCCTTTTCATCGATTAATCGATTCAAGAAAATGCAATGATAGTTTGGAATCGAGAGACGAGGAACACTTGACCTACATTTTAGGGTTTGAAGGTCGATGTTTTTTTAGCCCTTAAGTGCCATTATTTAGCAGACAATAGAAGTGAAAACAAACAATGAAAATTTTGTGTGCGAAAACATTAGTATAATGTTAGGAAATTAAAATATTAACGAAACTGACAATTAACTTATTGTTACGGTTAAAATATACGTTTTTTTTCTCTAGATTTTATTTATATGCGTACTATAATTGATTTATTATATGCTTCATTTTATTTTTTATTCTTTAATACACGTTTTAGTTTTCTTACATCCATACATAACATATGTATTTTGCATAGCGTTCTTTTTAAGTAACATAAACTTATTTATTATATTTAATCTTTCGATAAACTTAGTAGTGTTGCATACGCACATTCTAAGACAGAAACAGGGCGTAATAAAGTATACGATACTTAAAATTTTATGCAAATAAATAAATAAATAAATAACATCAACAACGTTAAAAATTAAAGAGTTTTTTTTTTTCTTTTCTTTTTTTTTTTTTTTTTTTTTTTTTCAGTTCTTTATTATTATTAGATTCCATTTATACCTATATACATGCATTTTATAAAATAATAATTTTACATTATTGTTATCATTATTTTTTTATTATTATTGTTATTAAGTTCAGTTTATACCCATGCACATGCATTTTATAAAATATCAACTTTTATGTATTATTATTATGTTCTGCTTACACCCATACACATGAATTTTATAAAATAATAGCTTTTATGTATTATTATTATTATTGGGTTCTGCTTATACCCATACACATGCATTTTATAAAGTATTAATTTTCATTTATTATTATTATTATTATTATTATTAGGTTCTGTTTATACCCACATACATACACTTTATAAAACAATATTTTTATGTATTATTATTATTATTAGGTTCTGTTTGTACCCACACACATGCATTTTATAAAATGTTAACTTTTATGTATTATTAGGTTGAGCTTATATCCAGCTTATACCCAGCATTTATAAAGTATTAACTTTTATATACACATGAATTATATAAAATAATAAATTTCATATATTATTATTATTATTATTATGTTCTATTTGTACCCATAAATATGCATTTTATAAAATGTTAACTTTTCTGTATTATTATTGTTGTTGTTACCATTATTAGGTTCTGCTTTACCATACATATGTATTTTTATAAAATAATAAATTTTATATATTATTAGAATTGTTCGTTATTAGGTTATGATTTTACGGAACCCACACACATGCTTTTTGCAAAATATTTCGTTAAAGTGTTGTTTGTTGTTATTATTGTTATTATTAATTCTTCTATTCATTATTAGCTCTGCATTTAGCCATATGCATGCATTTTACGAAAAGTTGCTTTTACTTATTATTATTACTGTTTTATCATCATCATCATCATCATTATTGCAATTCATCTTATTAAGTTTTGCTTATACAGTGAAACTTGAATAATTCGAAATTCTGGATAATTCGAATTGTTTACTTGGTCCCTTGAATTTTATATTAAAGTAGTGTTAAAAAATCGTGGACAATTCGAATTCTATTTTGGATAATTCGAATTTTTTATACGGTTACCTTTCAAATATTTCAGTAAAATTTGTTCCCGAGATTTTTCTCAGCTAAAGTGCATTATATATCTTAACAGTCTTTCAAAAGAAGGATAAGGAAATACAAGAGAAGCCCCTAGCTAGTGCATCAGAAGATATGGTGAATATACATGAACTTCGAGGTTTTTTTTTTTTTTTTTTTTTTCTAATTGAAAGTCATGTCTAATGCAATAGATTCTATTTTTGTATAAGTCATATACTATGGCGCAAAGGTTGTACTTAAAGAAGAAATCAAAAATATCTGACTATTTTTTAAAAAGTGTTGAATAAGTAAGCTCGTAAAAAATATTGATTTAATGGGGGGGGGGGGGCATATAGCAGTATTCTTATTATTTATGTGTTAAATCTTTGATCGTAGAGCTTAAATTTTTTAATATATCTCTTTTTTTGACCAAATAGTATATGTAATTCGAATTTTTGGATATTTAAAATTTTTCTCTGGTCCCTTCAACTTCGAACTGTCCACGTTTTGCTTATATATACTCAATCAATATACACGCATTCTGCAAAATGTCATTTTCATTTATTTATTTCATTTTTCTTTTTCAATTGTTCTGTTCGTTATGAAGTTCTGTTTATATCCTTACACATGCATTCTGCAAGATATTATTCTCGTTTATTTATTAATGTATTATTATTCTGTTCATTATTAAGTTTTGCTTTAAAGAAGCTCAATGAGGCGGATTTTGCAAAATATTACGTTTAAATATATATATATATATATAGTAATACAATATTATCAGCGCAAAAATTTGAAATTTAAAGATGATTTAACTTCAGTATTAAAAAAATTATTCGGATCATAAGCGAAGACTACCCAAATCAAACCAAAAAAAGAATTAAAGAAAAATCGAAATGAAGTATTATAAATTGGAATGAGAAAAAAAGCATTATTTGCATTCTAACGTTTTCAAGGGCCTGGTAGAATGCAAATGTGCTAAAAAATGGATGCTTTTCCGTCACAAGGAAAGCAAAAGCTAAGAATTTCTTTGTTCACGGTATATTCAACTCATCTGTTCATTATTACATTTAGTTTATATCCGTACACATGTATTCTGCAAAATAATATTTTTAAATATACATTTTTTAATTATTCTGTTCTGCTTATTTACATACATATACCATACACATTACACATACACATGCATTTTCCTAAATATTACTTTTAAATATAATGTAGTTTATTAGTATTTTTTATTTTATTCCTTTTAATTCTCCGAATGATCAATGTACTTCCCCCTCCCCCAATTCCACTTTCCATATTTTAAACACTAATTTTTAATAATTTATAATTTATTACAACACCATTTTTATTTTGCTATTATTCATTTTTGTTGCCCCATATTACGCGCCATATCAATAACATTTTTATGTTGTGGCAATACCGAAACTTTCTTCTGTATTTTCCTATAAAAATTACCTCATTACAAATTATTTATTAATATTATTATATTATTATTTATTAAAGTTATTTTCCATGTTGAATGCAGACGATTTTCATCTCAGAGAAATATAACACTAAAAGTCAAAAAACAGAATTTTATAACCTATAGACAACATATAAAGAAATGCTTTTTTGTTATTGCTAAAAAGAAAAAAAGGATCGTCAATTCTGTTTTAAATTATTACAAATCTATGGATGTATTGACAAGTTCTTTTGAAAAATGCTTACATTGAAAATTTGCTATTAAAAAATACTGTCATCGGTTAAGCTATGTTTCTACATGTACAAAAGAAAATTCTTAGTTGACTGTAACTATCATATATATATATTTATTTTTATTAATTTAACAATCATTCGTTAATAATAATTGTCATGTGCACATTCATACAAAATTTTGTTCAATACTACAGTCGGTAACAAAAGTGTCCGAACACTAGCAAAAATTCCTATGTAAAAAAAGTACACTTCATACAGTTTTGTTAAATAAATCCTTATCGAATCATGTTCTTAATCAGTCTAAGAACAGGATTCGACAAGGATTTATTTAAGAAAACCGTATGAAGTGTACTTTTTTTACATAGGAATTTTTGCTAGTGTTCGGATGCTTCTCTTACCGACTGTACCATATTAAAAATTATGAAAATTTGGGGTGACAGCACCTCCACGTGGATGATTTGCATCAAATGTTGATGGGCACTAATTCATGTCAAGATGCAACTACATTTAAATTTATATGAAAATCTGCGCATTAGTTCTCGAACTAGAACTGACACATAATTTTTGTCACGCACACACAGAGAGACACAGACATATGTTTTCTAAAAAAAAGAATTTAATCATGCTCCAGTCCTTTTAAAAATGTGTAAATCCATTGAAAACCAGAAGTCGGAAATTTTTACGAATCCAGTGCTCTCTTTTATTGAATATCGAAGAAAGTACAGTCGGTAACAAAAGTGTCCGAACACTAGCAAAAATTCCTATGTAAAAAAAGTACACTTCATAAGGTTTTGTTAAATAAATCCTTATCGAAACATGTTCTTACACTGGTTAAGAACATGATTCGACAAGGATTTATTTAACAAAATAGTATTAAGTGTACTTTTTTATATAGGAAATTTTGCTAGTGTTCGGAGACATTACAAGTATGTTTTACGATACATTTGGAGAGCGACTGTGTCAGATCAACACCTCCTGTAATAATGCCTCCGAGCTGAGCTCTACGTCATGGAAGATCGGCCGATTTTATCCAATCAAGACTTCTTATATGATACATGTTGGATCATGGGGATTGGATGTTATCGGCCGATCTTCCGTGACGTAGAGCTCAGCTCGTAGGCATTATTACAGGTGGTGTTGGTCAGATGGACTGATAGGTGAATGCACATTGGTTGTTATTTATTCATTTTTTAATGTTTAAGTATTCCCTTTACAGACGGCAGCAAAAGTATCCGAGCATTACCAATAATCCCTGTCTAAAAAAATACACTAAATTTAATACAGCTTTGTTAAATAAATCCTTATCTAGTCATGTCCTTAGTCATTTTAGGAACATGATTCGACAAGGATTTATTTAACAAAATAATATTAAGTGTACTTTTTTGACATCGGAATTATTGGCCAGGGCTCGGATACTTTTACTGCCGACTGTGTTACAACTTCATGCATACCTTCGTAAAAACGTTTTGTAATTATTTATTTTTGTATAATAAATCGTATATGTTATTAAATATCTTTATAACATGCTTGCTGAGAAATCGTTATCAGATAGATTGATGAATGGTTGTATCGGTTTACTGATTACTACGTTGACGGATTAATAGAAAGGCCGGTTGCTGAATGTGAATTAACAGAGGGATATCGATAGATTAATTAATTAACAAATAAACTAAATTAAAAATTAAAAAGGGTATTTTTTATGCAGCGTTAATGACTTTTTTAAACTTTACTACTAATGTTTTTTTAAACATTAATCAACCCCTCACCGCAGGGAATAAAACATATATATACAGTTCCCGCCGCTTATTAAAATCCCATTCGTTCTGAGCAAAAGTGATTTTATAAAGCGGCTGATTTTTATAACCGATGAACGTTCTTGCATACTAGAAAAAGGTATTATTTACCTGAATTTGGAAATAATTTTCAAAATGTAATCAAATTAATAAACAATATTAATTAATTTTTAACACACAATTAATTGATTGTTCCTTCAAAATAACTAAATTAAGCAGATCCCAAGTTTCGATACGCTTTCCTTTCGGAAAAATCCTTATTACTTTTCCAAATTTTCACGCCTTTTTTTTTTTTATCTTTTACTTATTAGTTATTTAAGAATAAGAATTAGAAATTGTCTTAATAATTAAAAATTAAAACAAATATCACTTGCAAACCAAATCAAATTTGTAACTTATTACTGCACTTTAAACTAGTATGTTGTGGCCACCACGAGACTTTCTTCTATATTTTCCTATACAAATTCACTCAATAGCAATATTTAAAAAAAATATATATATCCAAGTTTTTTTTTTTTTTTTTTTGTTAAAAGTAAAAAAAATCGATAACTTTGTTTTAAATTACCACATATTTATAGTTCAACCATTCGTTTTAAAGGTATTGACGAGACCTTTCGAAAGATACCCATCTTGAAAATTTACCCCACCCCAGAGGGTAGTTCCCCCCAGGGGGGGAAGCGATGCCCCCACATGCACAATTTTTTTCCCTAATTAACTACTACTATTAGCAATAATTCATATTAATTTTACAATCACAGGTTAAGAATAACTCTCATTATGTACATTTATACGAAATTTTGTCCTATACTACCATGTTAAAAATTTAGAAGAAATACGATCACAGCGCCTCCTGTTGTGCGATTGATCCCCAAATCTAATCAGCACCAGTTTATGTCAGGAGCCAACTAAATACCAAGTTTTGATAATTTCGTTAAAAAAAAAAAAAAAAAAAAAAAATCTGTTTTTTTTTTTTTTTTTTTTTTTTTTTCGTAAAAAGTAAAAAAAAAATCGATAACTTTGTTTTAAATTATCACAGATTTATAGTTCAACCATTCGTTTTAAAGGTACTGACGAGACTTTTCGAAAGATACCCATCTTGAAAATTTTTGCCCTATATCACCTGTTAAAAATTTAGAAAAAGCGGGATGGCAACGCAACCTGTAAGACGATTTTTACCAAAAGTTGATAGGCACTAATTTATGTCAAGGCAACTACATACCAATTTGCATGAAATTCTGTCCAGTAGTTCCTGAGGTACAGTTGCCACAAAATTTTGTCACACACACACACACACAGACATTTTCTAAAAATGGTCAAATCGTGTTCTACAGCTCTCAAAACGTGTAAATCCATCAAAAACCCGAAATCGAAAATTTTTACGAATCCAATACTTTCTTCTATTGAAGATAGAAGAAAGTAAAAATACATTTCTTGAAATCATTACTAAGACATGCAATGGGCGTGTTTATTTTGTAATATGCTTTAAATGTAAAATTTTTGACAAAGAGTGATAAAGGAGGGATTGCTGTATTTTGTTTATTCTTTTACTTCAAAAATAAAAAAAAAATCACAGTGTATATAAAAATTTGTTTAGAGTGCATAAATGACAGTTTTGCTGCTGAAGAGACACATTTTGAGTTTATTAACCGGCCATGTTGATTTTACTAAGCGGCGGTTTTAAAACTGCTTCGAATTGATTTCATTCCGGGCAATTTAATCAGATTAAGCGGCTGATTTTATTAACCAGTGAATTTATTATGCGGCGATTACTGTATATATATATATTAAAATTTTCGAAATTTTTATATTAATGTGCTAAAGTATGATTAATGTGTAAACTTACTTTCAAGTAATTTTCAACCTTTATTTGTTATTATTTCTAAATAGAAATTTTTTTCTTTATTTAATTATATGAAGTTATAGCTATTCTGAAATACAGATATATATACAGATATTGGTGCACAGCAACCTGTAGCCCTGTAGCACTTTGTGTATATTAGTGATATAATTTATAAACTATACGCCTTATGAATATGCGAATGGAAGAAAATCACGACCCTTTTCTTTTTAATTGATTGATGATTAATTCTTCACAAACACTTTTCATAATTTACTACATTATACAAAACTCATTAATCAAATTAAATTGTTGTTTTGAACATTTTATTTTTGTTTAGTTTATTCCCAAACTTCAGTAAACTAAGCTACGATGTTCATATCAACTGCAAGATATTTAATAAAACTTTTATACGGAAAATTTCAAAACTTCTTAAGAAAAGAATTTTCCAATAACCATTTTATGACAGCCTGCAAGTACTTAAAAATGAAATATTTTCTTCCTTCAACCTAAATTGGTTGAAATTGCATCGCTGCTTAAAAAAAAATAAATGCCAATCATAAATAACCATGACCCACTGCTCTGGTTTCTGTATATTCTTTACACTAGGACTCTTCTGGCATATTAGAATCAACAATATAGTTTACATGATAGATGATGCCTTAGCTTTCATCTTACGAAAATTTATTTACTGGCCTGGAATATGCAGGTTGCTTATTTATCAAAATTAGAAGACAAGACATAATTAAAGTTGGTGATGCGTACAGTTTCAGTTTATAATTATATGAAGACGTATTTTTTCCCTCCAGACTTGAAATGCAATTATTTTTAAAAGAATTGGTTTTCGCTGTTGTGGACTAGTTTTTGAAATAGTTATGGAGTAAAATAATTGTTGGCAGATTAATTTTGTTGATGAAGTTGCTTTTTTAAGTACTATTAAATCTGTAGAACTTTTAGATAGATAAAAAAGTAATAGATGAAAAGATAGATGAAAAAAATTCAGGGAAAAATTAAGGACCGTACGAACTTTAAAAGAGATGGACTTTTAGAGCGATTTCACTGTATTTCGAAAAATTTAAATAATAATATTTTTTTACAAAACTGTTATTGAAATCCAGTTCTTTATTTTTATTAAATTTGATATTCGGAGCGAAAAATATTTTTTAATTAATAAAATGTGCAAAAGATGACAGTAGAGTAATAACATAAAAACCAAAATTAAAAATTATTAAAATAAAGTATTCCTTTAAATGTGCGTGTATAATACGCTACCGAAGTGATGACGTCACTGACCCTTTCTGGGCACACGCTAATGACTATCGGACCAATTAGCTCCCATTGACTCTCGGACAATGACCAATTAGTACGGGAACACACTGGTTGATGTGTGCCCAGAGAAGGTCCAGGCCCTGATTACCTAATAGGCACGAGAAGCATGTGCTTTCCCTGGGAAATTTTGAAAAGGCCCCAAATTAAGCAAACAATGGACCCCAAATTGTAAGCTTGGGGTCTAAAAGCGTTGTCTGATTATAAAACGTCACAGTCCTACCTGACTGCACAACTATCATTTCTAGATTATATAGGATATATGCTAATAAAGCTTTTACACGTTAATTTATAATGGAATAATTTCATATATTGTGGTGAATATAGGCTTTCACCAGTTTATATCTTGGCACAAAAATCAAGTGAATTTGCTTGTCTATATTTTAAGCGAATTTACTTGTCCTCAATTCCAGGTAACTACAAAATTTAATGAAAAATTTATAAATTTTTCAAGATGTTTGTATGAGTCTTTAGACCAAGAAGTCAGTGGGGGGGGGGGCCCAAATGGATTTGTGCTTCCCCTCAATTGAAAGGTTAATCGGGCCCTGAGAATGTCAGTGACGTCACACTTCAGTAGCGTATAGCCGATGAAATTTATTATTTACAGAGGTCTAAAATTTTTCTTCTAAAAAGCACCTGGTTGCATCTCAAAAACTAATTTACAAATTTTTACTATTCTTCTTTTCTGTTTATAAATCCTTTAGGAGATTTTCTGTTCCCGAGACGCAGAATTAGTTCTAAAAGCGAGCAAATTTAAATCTTCCTAATTAGTAGAGCAAACTGTCCCAAATCGTTTTTGTATATCTCTCGGGGACGCGATCATATTGAACCAACAATCTAGAAATTTTTAGCAAATTCTTTATATATTAGTTATAGATTTTAAAAAAGTTCAGTTTAATTAAACAAGTGAAGTTTTCTAATGTCGCCAAAATTCGCTAAGTTGCCAACAAATTACCAAATTCCTCGCTCTTATGCTTATGAAGACTTCTAATTATAGACAGCTTTCAACTCTGCCTCTAGAAATTGTTTTACGGCAATGAGGCTAGCAATGTAGGAACACCAAATATTTCTCCGAACCGCTTTCTATCAAGAAAAGGTCCAAAGTATTTTAAGAAAAATGTAAGTAATATTTACAAATGTGTAACAATATGCTATATTAATAATCCTCAACACACTGTTATTACTTATTGAGTAAAAAATAACTAACCAAAGGTGGATTAGAGGTATTAATACTGTTGCGTACTTGGGGGTTCGTGAGTTATCCGAGAATGAAAGGCGAAACTTAAAAAAATTCAGTAATTTATTCACAGAAAGTTCCAGAAAAATACAGATATATAAACCAAGTATCAGCTTCAATTCAGCCAGTAAACACAGCTTAAACAACAGCTGTCAATAGCAAATCCACAGTATAAACTGTATAGCAATAACACATAAAGCAAGTCTCTTCCAAAGAGGCTCAAAGCAATGCAAGCATTAGCGAAACTGACTGACTCTGATCTCAGACTGAACTGAACTAGCCTTGGCGAAGAAACGTCCCTTTTATACTCCTGTAGAAAAGTGTGGAAAATTCCAGAAATTTCCGTATCTCATCAGCCAATGAGATTAGAGCTTCCATATTTGGTATATCCCTAATAAGGATTTTCTCGCCAAGGTCGCCAAAAAAATTGCCAAAGAAGGAAAAAGTCGCCAAATTTGGCGCCAAATCCATTACCTGCCTTATTGGAGCTTTTTAATTCGTTTTTAAGGGTAAATAAGACTATTTTAACGCTAAAACGACTAGAAATGCACAAAATTAGCACTTTATCAACTTACTAAGCTTCTATGAAAGAATTTATATAAAAATAAACACAATTATTTACAATTTTGTAACAATACATTATAACCTGAAACACTTATTAATAATAAACATTTATCAAGACTGATTTCCTGAAACAATTTTAATTTAAAATATTAAGTCAATAATAGGCGAAGTTGGAACACATTGGACATAATTCTACATTGCACCAGGCTCCATTACTTTAATAAATTTTATATTTTCTAGCCCTCAGACAGCGCTAATTGTTCTGCATGCCCTCCGATGAAAAAATATTGCAGAGTGGAAATGAACTATTTTAATTACAGGAAGTTGTATTTCAGAATTGCCGAGTAATTCTTAGAAGTTTGCTATTTCGCTTTATTATTATTGTTATTTTACTACTTAAATGAAATTAAAGCAACGAACTGAATTCTCATCACAAAATAAGTTCTTTTCTTTAATAATTATTTGTATTTTTATTTTTATATATGTATATATAAAGAAAGAAATCAATCGTAATGAAATTCATGAACATGGTAATGGTGTACCTTACTCCACTGTTTTTGCGGCACGTTGGATCCTAAACATAATCTCCTGTTTAATTAAAAATGGCACTTTAAGCCTCATTTATTTATTTAATTTTTATTTATTTATTTACTTCATTTTATTTTGTTCTTAGTTACTTAAACTAAATCATTGATCTAATTTCTGTGTATATTTTTGTATATTTGTGTGTAGTTATCTTTTTCAACTTACACAAGGCTGGCATTAACAATAATAAAACCTTAAAAAAATTAATGAATTTTTTTTAGTATAAAAAAATGCACCAAGAGAGGTTACATTCTAGTCTTTTTTACAATTGAAGTTTTTCATTTTTCATCATAAGTATGGGAAACATTGGTATTCATAAACACTTCTTACTTTGGTTCATTGACCTTTTTACACGTTTTCAGGTACTGCGAGAGCAGGCGAAACTCTATTCAATGCTTTTTTGACAAAAATTGCACAATATATATATATATAGCTTTCAACCTATGCAATATATATATATTTATCCTTCGCACATGCGCAGTGAAAACGTTTTTCATAAAAAATATTCATATTTCATGAATATTTTAAATATCTGTGTTCCGATTGCAGCATATTGTTTTAAAAGTGTTTTTCCAACTTATCCTGAAAGTGTGAATAATATATATTTTTTTTTTTAACTCTGTATTATAAATAAAAAACAAGCTTTTTTTTTTTTTTAATAAATGCTTATAACTCCGTTATTTAATATGCTATTGTCACATAAATTCCTCCACAAATTTTACTAAGTGTATATTAACATATCCTGAAGTTACAGTTCATTTTGTTCACTTAACGATACAGGGTGATCGCAAACATTATTGATTTTGCCCAATTTGTTACCGCCCCCCCCCCCTAAATGTTGTCTTAAACCAATCTTCACCTTCACTGTAAAAAATGAGGAGGACCCAGTTCTTTAAATAACCAGTGTTTGAAAACATTTCTTCGAGAGATACGTTTTCAAATTGAAGAAAACTGATCGTTTTCGAATCTTGTTAAACTTTTGAGCAGTAGTGTAGTTATGACACACGAAAGTGTCAATGTTTTCGTAACGGTATGTATATTTCAATGAATGTAAAAAAGTCATGCGGTAATCACAAGAGATTTTTATTTTATTTCATAAATTTATTTATTGTCCTAGTCACACTTTAGACTACTTTGTCGAATGTGATATAACGTAACAAGATAAAAATCTGGAGTGACTCCACTCGACTTTCCGAACATTGAGTAATTAACAGTTTTGTAGATAAAGTAAAGAAAGAGGGGTTGTTAAACAAACAAAAGAGAGAAAACCATAATAGAGTGTTTGAGTATTTTTCTCCATATACTACACGATGTTTTATTTAACGCTACTGAACTTTGAGCCCATAGATCATAATGATAAAGAATTTTTCGTTGTGTCTCTGTAAAATCCTATAAATGCTAGATTCACCAAAATGCGTATAGTTAGTGCAACAGTGATTTATAATATTCATATAAATTTTCAGCTCAGTTGAATAAGGCGTTTAGGATGCTATCGCACTTTTAAAAATTTGGTCCCATAGGCCATAATGATAAAGAATTTTTTATTGTGCCCTTGTAAAAAACTGTAAGTGCTAAATTCAACAAAATCTATACAGTTCGTGCAACTGTGACCAATAACATGTGTGCAAATTTTTTGCTCAGATTAATAAAGCGTTTAGACGCTATCGCATTTTTAAAAATTTGGCCCCATAGGCCATAATGATAAAGAATTTTTCCTGGTGTCCCTGTAAAAAAAACTATAAGTGCTAGATTCACCAAAATCTATAGAGTTCGTACTATGGTGACTTGCAATATACGTACCAACTTTCAGCTTATTCGAACAAAGCGTTTAGACGCAAGCGTGTTCACTCACAGACACACACACACACACACACATACATATATCATCGTAAAAATAATGAAAACGGACTCAAGGGACCTCGAAACGTATAGAAACATCAAAATCTCAAATTCGGATTTTTGACATGATTACAATAATTTCCTCACTATAGTGTTCGGAAAGTAAAAATTGCCAACAAAATATTATCAGCACTTCTGGTTCTTTTTATTACAGATTCACATTTAAAATAAATATAAATGACTTGAGAGTTTTAACTCATTTAAATGAGTACATCACCATAATTTGAGTAAGAAAAAAACGTAACTTTCGAAATCTAGAACTTTCGAAACTTTCCTTTTCTGTAAAAAGGAAAAGAAAAAAAAATTGCATTCGTAATTTCGCATTTTAAACTGTTAGTAGAACCTAATAGCCTTTAAAAAAAAACCTTAATGTGAAATGTATTCCTCATTTACTTAACACATTTTAACTATTAATCTTTGCAAAGCTCTCTATTCATTCTTAATTATATGTTTGTCTAGACGATTTCACCATCGAACTTAATTTAACGATCTTCAGCTTGTTAAGTAATTATAATTAACCACGTTTTAAGATTTGCAAAACTCGTTCGAAACAATTAAAAACAGTCATTACCGATTAAATTTAATCGCATTTCGAAATTATTTAAAATTGTATTATTAAGCGTTTAAATTGAAATTTGCAAATAGTTGTATTCTTGAGCTTATAATTATTAAGATTGTTCAAGGATTTTCAGAGCATTCATATAAGGAATTAAGAAATATGAACAAAATAATTTTGTAATTAAAGTATTTTACGCTTAGTGATTTCTCTGAAAAATTATATTAATGATTGCATTAAAACATTAGCTGATAATAAAATTCTTCCTTACAAGGAAACATTCAAAAGGTGTCGTCTTCAAAAAATATTGAAAAAAATATATGTGATTCTACTCTTCATAAAACACCAGAAAATGAATTACAGCGACCACGAAAAATTATCAAAATTAAGCATATTTGGCGATTTCACCCTGTTAGGCGATTGATTTTGAGTACTTGGCGGAGAAGCAAAACACGGTTCTGTTCGTACACGGCAACCTCGGTGCTAGCAAACTTATCGTCTAACAGCGCTAAATCACCAAAAATGCTTAATTTTGATAATTTTTTGTGGTCGCTGTAATTCATTTCAGCCGATAATTTTTTCACTTTCTGGTGTTTTATGAAGAGCAGAATCATATATATATATATATATATATATATATATACATATATATCAATATTTTTTACAGACGACACCTTTTGAACGTTTTCTTGTTCGCGAGATTTGTTAGTACATATGAAAAATTTGTATAAGGTTATATATGTGCCGCATAGTTGCAAAATCTGCCATCTCCAAAAGAATAAAATTTTGTGGAGAAGCTGATTTTTTTATTACACTTAGCAAAATAAGATAGAAACCAAAAATCTTTAGTTTCACACAATCGTTAGGGCAGTATATTTGAAGACACGAAATAAGGTGGCAGGGGCCCTTTATGGGAAGTAATTATTCAAATTTTTATTTTGGATTTGGCCACCTTTACAACTTATTTTGGAGTTGGCCAGGGTTTCAATAAACCAGAATTTAATTTTAGCTAAATTTAATGTGAATTTTGCATTTGTTAGGGTTGCAAATACACAAAACGTTTTGTTCAATTAAATTTTAATTACAAATAACTAATTTCTGTTATCTGATAAAAATAAAATAAATAACTGATAAAAAAATAAAAAATAATAAAAAATATAACTAATATCCATAACAAAAAATAACTCTAGAAAATTATGAAAATATATCAAACGGTCTCAGATTCATTAATCACAAACTATTCTTTAATACAGTAGAAAACCATTTTAATTGTAAACAAACGCACATAAATACGTCGCTATAACCTGCTGAATCATCATAGGTATGTTATTAAATTATTCACATTTGATTAACTAATCATAATATATTAACTAAAATGCCATTATGTTATCAATTAATATTATGTTATTACAAAGTGATTGTACATTACCTTTGAATTCCAGCTTCGTTCCTTTTGCACGTTTTAGGAACCTTTTCCTCTTCCTTGATTGATTAGAAGACACTTTAGAAACTTCTTAATTCTTAAAGAAAACAAGAAATTCAATTATGAAATAGTAATAAAATATAATAAAATATCTTTCAGCATATCACATAATTTTAATAACTTTAATAAACTTTCTTTCCAACGTTTCGGTTAAATTTCATCTTTAACCATCTTCAGGGAAAAATGAAATATAACAGAAACAACACAGCTTTTTCACGTACTTATAATACTAATCCCATCGAACCCGATTTTGAAAATGCCAGAGTAATTTACAATACTGACAATAGAAACCAAGCTCTTCTTTATGAATCATTTGAAATTATTAAAAGAAAAATCTGAAATTTGTAACGATTCAATATCCATACCCCCCCCCCCCCTCAGTTTGGCTTCATTTCTTAGGCTTGAAATAATTTATGGTTACCCTGCTATTGTTTTCGTTCTGGCAACCCCGCTGTATGATTCTTTTGGCTCCGTTTTCTTTTAGTGGTTTCTTTTTCTTGTAATGATCATGGTTCAAATTTATTTAAGTGATTTTAACTCATTTTTTAAAATGTATATAGTATATTTTTATAATTTATGTAATCATCTATTGTTTCCTTGAAATTGTATTTGTGGTATCATAGAATGACTTAAATTATCTATGTTTATGGTTTTTAAACATCATTTTTCCCTGAAGATGGTTAAAGATGAATTTTAACCGAAACGTTGGAAATAAAGTTTATTAAAGTTATTAAAATTATGTGATATGCTGAAAGATATTTTATTATATTTTATTACTATTTCATAATTATTAAAACAGCATATATAAAAGTGGAATAAATATTTCTGAAGAAATTCAATTATTAGAAACTTTTTGCAAATCAAAAAAGAGCAGTCACAGGCGAGAGAAAATAGGATAACACTAACCTAATCAACAAGTGAAGTGTTAATCTGCCGCTTTAGCCGGGTGGACCAGAGATAAACTTGTAAAAGATAATTATGGAGAAAACAAAATTTACAATTTTAAATGCGTTAGAAATTCTGCTCTTTTTCTATCTTTCAATAAATCTTATATAAGGATTGTAAAAATATTATCTTCTTCACTTTCACCCTCTATAATTCTCCGATAGCAGTTTATCTTGAACCTTGAACGAAAGAGGGAACATGCTGGACAGGCGGACAGGGGCTGTCCAAAGGTTTCAATGAGGAGTGCAGACTGCCATAGCTAGACTTTATCGCTCTTTTCCCTGACAGCTTCAACAAAAGCAATCACAACCCTTGAGAGGGGTCGGGGTGGTCTCTGGGAATCTACCGATCTCACAGTTTGACCGGTTTTGCAACACGTCGTGATTTTCAAACGCAAGTAACACAGGTATGGATCGGGTTTGGCATGGTTTCTTGTTTCCAGATGGTGAAAATGTTTATTTAGAAATAAAAATAAAAAAAAAACTTAAAAATCGCATCTTCTAAATTTCAGGAGTTGGACGATCTTGCAACTGGACGGCACATATTCACTGTTCACATAAATAAAAACTAGTTTGCGTAAGTGGACTCTGCTCAGTAATCCATCATATTTGTTCTCATAAATTTCTACGATATTTGCACCATATTCATGTTAAGAGAAATGAATTCTTGCGATCACTCGTTACAGTCGCAGCCTGAAATCTTTGCTCATCCAAAGGCTACTCTACTTCTACTCCGATACAATTACATTATAATAATTTGTTGTTGAATTTTAATAGAGTCCGAATCATATTTTAGTTTTTATGCAAGTCCATAAGTATTTCCAATTCAATATTCCCTATAACATAAGGATTTTTTTTTTTTTTTTTTTTTAATGAAAAATGTCCTTATTCTGTCATTTTTAGAAAATCATATAAGTCTCTAACAATTTAACTAATTTTCAAAATAAGATGTGTATAGTTAATGATGTACATACTTGTATCATAAATGAAATATTAAAATTGGTCCCACATTTTTACAATGTAAAAACAGACGTTTATGCAGACTCTATAACAGATGTTTATGCAAACTTTTGTCTAATCCAGAGTGCGAAATTTCCGCTCGCCAGCTCGCTACTGGCGATTGGAAATTTTACTGTGGCTTGTAAAATTTCGGTCTAAATGTAGATAGAATTCTTGCAATATACGGTGCTACCAAAAAAAAAAAAAAAAAAAATGATTTAACACGTTTGCTGCCGATTCCGCGCTAGCGCGGGTTGTGACGTATTGCTCTACAGGTTAAAATTTACTTTAGACTGCCGCTTGGCAAAATTTCGAAAATCGCCAAGACGGCACCATTTCGGATCGTGTTCCGAATAGCAACCCTCCACCTGCGGCGTACGATCGAACACCGGCGCTCTAACCTAACAAAGAGATACATCGGGAGAAAAGATATCGTATTTAAAAAAAAAAAAAAAAAAAAAAACAGAACAAAAGGAAAATTTTCATAAAAAAGAATAAAAAAGAATTATGAAATAATTACGAATTCATAACTAATCACAAATAAAAGAATAAAATTTAGATCATACAATTACACCAAATGTTAAAGTGCCACCAAGCTAACACGAAGTTGAAATTTTATTTTTACGACTGAGTGAAAATAATGCCACGACCAGGAGTCGAACCCCGGAACAAATTGTAACACGAAGTTGTACACCAAAATGCGGTTAATCGATGTAATCGAAGCGACATTACAGTTTCTGGGGACAACCTTTATTTAAAGGCATTTTCTACGTTTTCAAAAATTGTATAAAGTAAATGATTTATCATTAATATTTTATTTATAGTCCTCATTTGTTAAAAAATGAAAAAATGCTTCCGCAACTGAATAATTATAGCAAATTTTAACGGTTCTGTATAATAATGGTACTCTGATCTGTTTACCCTCTGATCTCCCCTGTCCCAAAATGCATGAGATTAAAAAATATGCAAAGTTTTGTACTGTAGCAATCAGTATTGGCATGAAATTCAAAAATATGCCTCTAAAATTCAAAAGTACCTGTTAAATTCCAATTTTCCTTCCGTGAAGGATCAAAATTTTGATGGTATGTTTTCAGACCACCTCAAGGGGTAGCTCAGACGGTCGCCAATTGCCCATCGTGCAGCATTAGTGCGACGTAAAACTCAACCAACCTTAAATTTCAACACTATTCAACCAGCCAAACAACACTAACGCAAACATCAGAAATATTCATATTTCAAAATAGATGGTTGGTTAGATTTTACATCACACTAGCGCTGCGCAATAGGAAATTGGGGACGTTCTGAAATCACCCCTAGAGGTGGTCCGGAAGCATGCCATCGAAATTTTTATCCTCCCGGAAGAATATTTCAAAATAGAATGTTTTCTCTCTAATAAAACACGTATGCTCAATACGCGACCAAAGTGATGACGTCAGTGATTTAATATTTTATCTGCTTAGTACTTGCCTTAGTACTAACGAAACTATTTGCTACGGTGATTGGGTTTTACGTCGCACTAATGCTGCGCAGATGGGCAATTGGCGACGGTCTGGGACACACCCCTAGAGGTGGTCCGGAGACATGCCATCACAGTTTTGATCCTCCACGGAAGAGATGGCTCTCCCGCTTCGGTAACCCCCAGAAGTATAATTTTTGATGGGAACATGGAGGACATTGTGGCCACGACCGATTTTACGTGCACCAGCCACCATTCCTATTTGCTACCGAAATTAACACAAAGCCCATAACATCTGGCGATGTAGCGCTCTTGTGAAATACGCCAAACATAATCGGCAGGTTAAAGGAAAAAAAACGTCGTTTCAAATATTAGTCACGTGAGATCGGCAGCGAACGTGTTAAAAACTTAAAATCATGCTAATCTTAGGTAAGGTGGCCAGACATCCTTTTTTTAAGAGGATTAGTCTTCTTTTTCAACGCTCTGCTCTTTTAAACGGGGGGGGGGGGGAATTACAGGACTAAAAGGTCCTTTTTTTATGTTTTTCCCCCTCTGTCCTCTTTTTCAAATGAAAAGGATTTAGTCCTTAATTTTTAAAATTTCGCAGAACTGGGAAGCTCAATTGGCTGTTGGCTGTATCGAACGGTGAACACTAACTTTTTTCTGCATTAGGTTCGCAAAAGAACAACTTTCTAATAAACTTGCCAACGCACATTATGGTTTATGTTTATTCAGATTTTTCGAATCACAAAGAAATAAAAGTATTCCCTATGTTTGTACTGTCCTTTGAACCAGAACACGAAATCACTATTGAAATCGTCATGAAATCATTAAGAAGGTGGTGCTCCGGTTGATACGTGGTGGGTTGATGTGTGTTCTCACTTTTGCATGAATAATATTCCTCATAAAAATAGCTCTCAAGTGACCGAGAGGTTCTGTTCTCGAAGCTGGTATGCGTGAGGCGCTGGGTTCGATACCCGGTACGCTCGTTGGCTTAACCATTAGCAGTTTTCCGTGGTTTTCTCCGGAACTAGCGTAAATATAGGCTAGGACCTCTTAGAAAGACCCCATGGATGTCTCTCCTACTCAGACCTAGAGCCCTAGTGTAGGCAATTGGCCTTAATTATAAAATTACCACCACCTCACAAAAATATGCAAAAGTTCGTTGAATTCATTTTATGTCCTCCTGGCAAAAACGCTCCCACAACATAGTTACTGTTTTCTTCAATGAACAAAATGTAGATATGTAAAAAAATCCCCTTTATATACCTACTTTATAAATTTATTAACTACTAAGACAAATTTAGGTTATACTAGGGAAAACTTTTATAAAATGTTGAAGAAGAATGACTGTTTGTTAAAACAAATCGTTTCATCTGCGAATATTAATTTTATTTTTTCATTTACTAACTTTATTTATTTATTTATTTTTTATGATTATGATTTTAATTTTAAAAAAATGGTCTACCAACTTTTTTTATGTAACTGCATGAAAGTACAAAAAAAAAAAAAAAAAAATTGTCTATAGCAAAATAATAATAATAATAATAAATCTATATTGTCTAGTGACACCTGTAAAAATTTGGCATTTTTCCTCTTGTAACTGTATATTATTATTAATTTAAATTAAAGTGTACTGATCCAAATTCATAGATAAAAATGTTTTCACCACTTGTGTAAAGTACCTTTTGAATCGGTTTTTATAATCATTTTCATTCAATTTTGTGTCCTCTAAAATGATCTCTTTTTCAAAATTGAATGTCGTCTATTTTCTTATAAATAAACGACATTGTGTAATTTCTCCTCTTTTTCCAATAAAAATTCTAGTCACCTTATACGCAAAATATATAAAGTAAGTTAATCACATTTTGTGGCGAGTAACATTTTTTTTCTCAGCGAGTGTAATCTAAGTTGAAATTTCGGGCCCTGGTCTAATCTATGTTAAGATAATCTTAGATTTTGAATAACTTACGAAGTTTTCAAAAATAAACAAATATAAGACTCTGATTCACAGTGGAAGAAAAAAAAAAGAGTTATAATTACAGTTTTAAATTAGATACATAGAGGAAAAGTTTTTCAATGCGTGCTGAAATACTGAATCATACATGTTAGTATCAGAAGTGTAAAGGTGCATGTGTGTAAATGTTTGCATGTGTAAGTAAACGTGTTTGTATGCATGTGTGTATAGCAGTCGTAAATGTTCAGAATTTTTGCATGGTGCTTGACTAATATCGAAGGTTATTAGTTAATAATAATAATAATAATAGGTTTCGGGGAATATGCAGTAAATAACTTTTTGATTTTCCGTGTACGAGATTCATTGTATTATGATATATCTTCTTTCTTATCCGTGTAAGTTTTATTCTTTTTACTTTTAATAGCAAGTCTATTAAAGAAAATGTAAAGAATATGAAATAAATTTAAATCGCTACTTTAATTATTTAAAATTAAAATACAGTCGGTAACAAAACTATCCGAACACTAGCAAAAATTCCTATGTTAAAAAAGTGCACTTCATACGGTTTTGTTAAATAAATCTTTGTCGAATCATGTTCTTAGTCAGTCTAAGAACATGATTCGAGAAGGATTTATTTAACAAAACAGTATTAACTCTACTTTTTTTACATAGGAATTTTTGCTAGTGTTCGGATAGTTTTGTTACCGATTAAATTGCTTTATTTTGATATCGTTTACTGATGCATATTTATTTTATGAAATAACATGGAAGCAAACTTAGTTTTAAAGTACAAATAATTTCCTTTAGAAATTTGGAAGTTGCATATTTGGAAACTTATCAGATAATGAAATTGATAATTGTATGTAAAACGAAAAAAATAGACCCCCCCCCCTCCCTCTCCCGAAAGAGATTGCTAAATATCATTTGGCACTTCATCTCAGCGTTGAATACGTTAGTGTTAAATAATTATAAATATAGTTTAAAAAAACTAAAAAACACCCTTTTATTTATTTCATATAATAAGAAATATATTCACTTACTTATTTTTGGCATCAATTTGTTTATCCCTTTTAAATAATTTTAAAGTTAAAAAAAATGGGGGTTTTACTTAATACTTTGCCCCTGGAACCTGCCCCTTAAGTTCCTGGAAACACTTGTATATAGTATTCTCATCGATAATGAAGTCGTGTGCAAAAATTTAGGTCAATCGGACGACCAGAAGTAACAGAAAATTGATTTCCAAGATTCCGTTACATGCGTTAATAGTTACATCATGTCCAATGAATAAAAACGTGTTAAAAAGTCTAGAAATTATGTAATATTAACTGAATAAATAACATAATGAAGGAATGAGAAATAAATAATTTAGAATTAAACAAAAACCATTTTAAAAAAATCTCCTCTGACAGGCTCGAACGTTAGACCTTTAGGTTCGTAGCCGAGCTTTACCTCACAGCCACAGCGTTCACGTAGGAAAAGTCTTTTTTTACAAAACTTTAAATCGTTTTTCTAAATTTTAATATATCACTAAAATAAATATATTTTTTTTTTTTTTTCAGCCATAGTTACAGTAAAATTTGCGTTAACTTTTCAACAAATTTTGGAACACGAAACTGCCAAAATCAAATTATTATCCGTGATCATATATATATATATACATATATATGGGGAAAAAAACTTCTCAAACATTTCAAAAAAGGGAAGATCTAATTGAAAAAGATTTTCAACTTCCAAAAATGAAAGCATATATTAAAACAGTACTTTTTTAGAGGCAGTGACTGAATTATGTACGGTAAAAAAAAAAAAAAAAAAAGTGACTTTCTTTAAGTCTTCTATATCTTTAAGTTTCAGCCAAAGAAATTTCAGATATCTTTGCACTATTCATCTAACCCAAAAAAGACTAGTAAAACATGAAAGCAAAATAAATTTAATGCAGAAATTAAATGGAAGGTAAAAATAAATAGAAAAAAAAAATCTGGAGTGACTCCACTCGACTTTCCGAACATTGAGTAATTAACAGTTTTGTAGATAAAGTAAAGAAAGAGGAGTTGTTAAACAAACAAAAGAGAGAAAACCATAATAGAGTGCTTGAGAATTTTTCTCCATATATTACACGATGTTTTATTGAACGCTACTGAACTTTGGGCCCGTAAGATCATAATGATAAAGAATTTGTCGTTGTGTCCCTGTAAAAACCTATAAATTGCTTATAGTTAGTGCAACAGTGATTTATAATATTCATATAAATTGAAGCGTTTAGATGCTATCGCACTTTTAAAAATTTGGTCCCATAGGCCATAATGATAAAGAATTTTTCTTTGTGCCCCTGTAAAAAAAACTGTAAGTGCTAAATTCACCAAAATCTATACAGTTCGTGCAACTGTGACCTATAACATGTGTACAAATTTTTTGCTCAGATTAATAAAGCGTTTAGACGCTATCGCACTTTTAAAAATTTGGCCCCATAGGCCATAATGATAAAGAATTTTTCCTGGTGTCCCTGTAAAAAAAACTATAAGTGCTAGATTCACCAAAATCTATGGGGTTTGTACTATGGTGACTTAGAATATACGTACCAACTTTCAGCTTATTCGAACAAAGCGTTTAGACGCTAGCGTGTTCACTCACAGAATACACACATACATACACACACATATACATATATCATCGTAAAAATAGTGGAAACAGACTCGGGGAACCTAGAAACGTATAGAAACATCAAAATCTCAAATTCGGATTTTTGACATGATTATAATACTTTCCTCACTATAGTGTTCGGAAAGTAAAAATACTTACTAACTAACAGGAAAAGAATAAAAATAATGGATTTAAGCTCACAGAGCAAGTAAAATAAAGTAGAAAGGAAGTAGTATCTCTTCTATGCGTGAAATAATAAATAATACCTCTCAATAAAAAAAAAAAAAAAAAAAAAAAATGTATAAAGTAAAGACATTTTATTTATTTATTTATTTTATAAAGTTGTTAATTATTAACGTAATATAAAATATTTTTATCGCAAATTAAATTCTTGCCTCTTTATTGCTAAAAGTACAATCCTTCATATTTTCGTTTTTTTTTTTTTTTTTTTTTTTTTTTAATAACCTTAAGAGAATAAACAAGTGTAACGTTAAAGAGTGTTTAGGAAATGCCAGACGATATTTTCTATGGCTTCCAACACTTAAATAATGTTTTCAAATGTAAATATCATAGCTCATAATTTTGCATTGGCCAAGCTTAACAATTAAAAAAAAATCTGGTGTGAAACAACTACACGACTTCCATTACCCACTATTACACACGTATTATATGCATTTTTTTTTTTTTTTTTAGATAATGTGATTAGAAGGTAAAATTGACCTAACGAAGTAGAAATAACCTAAAATTTTTCCGGTGAGATAAACCTGTAACACGTGTAACGACATTGCTTACAAACAAAGTTTATGACAAACAAAGTTTACATTGCAAGTTAAAAAATAAGAAAAAAAGAATACATGAGAAAGGATATCTAAAATAGATTTATATAACAATTTTCAAGAAAATCGTTAAAGCCGTTTTCGAGACACCAACTTTTACCAAAACTTGACAAACTTAATTATTGACCAGAAAACAATAATTACATACCAAAGAATATTTAAAAGTGAGTTAATACGGCGAGTTTGAAAACATTCTGAACAGTTGTTTTTAAAGGAACGAACTTGCGAGACTTGAAATTGCGCTATTTATACAGGATGACTATCAATTTTCCTGAACTAACGAACTATATCATTCGAAAGGACATCTAATAGAGTGTTTATATAGCAACTTTGAAGAGAATCATTAAAGTCGTTTTTGAGATACGGGCTTACGGTCTCACTTCAGGTTTCCGATATCCCACTTCCGGTTTTCCAATTTTCACCAAAATTTGAATAATTCATCTTTACACTAGACTTGTCTCAATTCTGAAGTTTTGTAGTTCTATCTTTATTAGTTTCGGAGATATGATAGCCAGAAGATGCCCCATATACATACATACATGTATACACACATACACACACACACTGACCAATTGCCAAAAACTACTTTTTTGAACCCAGGAGACCTTAAAATGTGTAAATCAGGTGAAAACGTGATATAGAATTTTCGGACCGAATACAATACAGTAAACTCCCGATTATCCGCGGTGAACGGGGAATGGACAACCGCGGATAATCGAATCAGCGGATAATCCACAAAATGGCCAAATAGGGGATATGTAAATGACCATAAAGCCTTTTGAGCAATACTGTTCAATTAACAATTAAGCATGGCTTACATATACATTTTAACATACCAATAAAAAATTCTACTTACATTTTGCTCTATTTTTTAACAAAAAAATTGGTCAAGCACTTTTTTTTTTTGTTGTACTAAAACACTTTTTCTTAATTTGCGATTGCAGTTTCTTTATTAGCATTTTGTCACAAAGTAATACATCGTCCTGTTCCTCGAGATATTTTATAAGTCCATCTGCATGTGCTAGGGCTGCGTCGTGGCTCATCCTCTGCTGAGTTTTATCTCTTTCTTCCTCTTCTTCTTCACTATCTTCTGAAACTGGGTCTACTAATGTTTGGCCCACAATTTGTTCATCTGTAAGGTGTTCAATACATGGATCATTGGCGTCGCAATTAATCCACTCTTCAGTGTTTCCTTCATTGACTTTTTCTCCTCCAGTAACATATTTAGCTAAATTTGCCAAATCATGAGCAGAAATTTCTTCCTCCTATAAACTCTACCAAAGTATTTTCCATATTTGGTAAAATTTTTCTCCAAGACCTTACCTTACCAATGTAGACTGCTTAACTGCCTCCCAAGCAGTGTGTATGTCATAAATGCTGTCAAGAATCGTGTAATATCTCCAAAAGCCTAGAAGGTCATTACTCTCTTCGATGTTTTTTTGTAATAAGTTTTTTCTGTATTTTTAAATTCCCTTTTAAATTCAGGCCGTTGAGGACCGCGGATAATTCGACCGCCGATAATCGGGAGTCTACTGTACTTCCATTACCTACGGTAGTCGGGTAATGGAAGTAATAAGTTAAAAATTAAATTGTGCGGACTAAGGCTCCTATATATAAGAGCTGGCGCATCCGACATTTTTTTGCCTTAGGGTTGCCGCATGTACCCAGCGTGATAAACAAACGGTAGCCATTGTTTCTACCGTCTTGCTCGTAATTTTAGTGAAATAAACTGCAATATGGGAGGTTGTTCAGCGATAAACTGCTGTAAACACTCGAGAAAAGGATACAAAATGTTTAGGTTTCCTTCAGATAATGCAAGAAGGAGAAAATGGGCAACGAATTGTCGTCCAGATTTTTGGATCCCGGGACTTAATGCACAGCTTTGCATAGTAAGTTTTAATGTTATTCACTTATATTTGTCTTTGCATTTCTGACATTTATAAAGTAAAAAATTTAAAAAAAAAGTATTATTTAAATCTAAATATGTATTTTAATAACCATAAATTATTTTAAGAAACGCTTTTTTACTGTGTGTTTGTACAGTCTTGGCGGCGTTTTTTTGGTTCGCCAAAGTTGTCTTGTTTCCGTGTCCTGATAGTATTCGGTCATTGTAAAAGTTTGTGAGGGAGGACGCGGATCATTTTATTGCCTCCAAAGACGAGAGCTTCTATCGCCGTAATATACATTTGTTACCCGAAAAATGGGCAAAGGTTGTAGAAAGTAATGGAGAATATTTTGATTAAAAATTGTCATTTGATTTGATGTATTTTTATGAAATGAAGCAATAAAAAACCGCACGAATTTATGCAAACACCTAATATATATATTTTTTTTTAATTGAACTTTTGATTAATTAATTAATTATTTTGTTCTATTTTTAGATTTCTTTTTCTTGAGATATTTATTTCATATTACAATTTATGTCTACTTTCTAGAGGGGAAAAAAAATTTAAAAATTCATACTTTTTCTTTTTTTTTTTAACTAAAAAAAAAAAATGCATTAAATTGAAATAAACGTCTCTATATTAATATTACATATACATCACGTAACTGTACATAAATTCATATAAATAATGACTGCTAACTTAATTCCTTTAAAACTGCAACTAATTTTTTTTTTTTTTTTAAAGTTTTGTTATGAAAGCGATATAAAACAGTAGTACGAAAAAAAAAAAAAAAAAAAAAAAAAGTTGTATCTGACGGGACTAATGTAATGTGCAAGTTGCACCGAAGTAACAAACTATTTCTTCCAACGAAAATGCCGGCAACAGTTAGAAGTCGCTGAACCACTTTAGAATGTAAAAAATCGTCTGTGTATGAGTAGGCATTTATTAGAACATAGTTTTTTTTTTTTTTTTTTTTTTTTGTAAGTTACTATATCAATGGCATCCTTAAATTACTAACTCAAATATAAACTTAATTATGTTGTTTCTTTCTTTCTTTTTTTTTTTTTTTTTTTCTTTTTTCATGCGCACTTTTTATTTCCTTATTCAAAATTATTAAAAAAAAAAAAGAAAAAAAAATCATGCTTTTTTATGAAAAATAATTTTATTATGTGTTTTGTAGAGGTTTTATATAGCTAAGCAATAGAATGTTCTTTAACACAACTGTTCAATACTTATAAGATAATTATAAAAAACAGAAGTTCATTATTCATTACATACAGAAGGCAGAAAGACTGACAGAAAGTCAAATAAAAAATATTAGCATTCATCAAAAAATATAGGAAGGTGTTTAAAATGATTAATACTACTAAAAATGCACTTTCAAGCATTTCCTCTTATATACTGTAATGTATCCGAATCTTTCATGTGATCCAGTAAACAAAACTTTAATGCTAATCTAACCATATTCAATTAAAAAGATGCTTTTGCACATGCTAAAAATGATGATACTTTTACCCATTGACCTGGAGAAAAGAGAAAGGATCCTTAGAGAAAAAGTTAAAGCGGAATGATCTTTATAGCCTTCATCGCTTCATACCACCTAAACTCTACAGACTATAGGACATGAAGTAACATACACAGTAAGGGCACATAGTAACGTATTTAATTTCTTTTGTTTGTACATGTGCCAAACTAGTAGTGGCAAGCATTCTATTTTGAATAGGAAACCATCTAATATTACTTTAAATAAAATATATTAATTTCGAGACATGCTAAAAATATTTGCAGAAAATCAGATCGCGAACAGACTGATAGACAATTAAATTAAGTTACAGACATTTAAAAAAAAAAAAAGAAAAAAAAAAAAATGTGACATACCAGCCTGTAAAATTATGTAAAATAAATGACTGAAGATTTTATCATTTTCCTTTTTCGTTGATTAACGAGAAAGCTAGAAAAAGATTCGGGCCGAAACGGCCCATAAAAAATTTATTCATGGCCCGGCCCGAGTATACACAAAAAAAAAAAAAAAAATGAATCAGAGTCCGGCCCGGCCCGACAGTAAATTAAAAAATTCGGCCCGAACCCGGCCCGTAAATCTGACCCGTACAGACCTCTAATGTACTTATCAGAAATTACTCCATAGACGTAATGTATTGGAATTCTCTAGGATGTTACTGTACACGAACTACTTCTTTGATCTCAACGAAAAGTATAATGCGTCATCCCTATATGATAGACATTGAGAATACCGATTTTAGACTTTCTGCTACTATTTGTTCTTCACACAGACTAACCGCTAAAAACATGATTTTAAAACGTGTAAATGTGACAAAAACTCAATTTTAAAAATTTTACTTAAAAATAATACTTTCTCCATCATATATATACGAGGAAGAGAAAAGAAAATTAATAAAAAAAAAAAAAAAAAAAAACTTTCCAATTTTAATTGGTACGCTCTTTTTTTCCCCCCTTTCAAATGTTATGAATTATTTAAGAAACAGGAACAGATTACTTGTGTTGCTTATCATTTTTGGCCGATTTTATTTTTAGATGAAAATTTCTTAAAACCGCCATTGAAGCGATAAAATCGCCAAGCGGAAATGCTGTCCTCTTACGAGGCAAAAAAATGGCGGTGATGCGCCGGCCTATTATTTATTTAAGGGGCTCTAGTGTGGACTATAAAACACATAAGAAAACATGATATAGATAGGAAGTAAAAACAGATTAAGAAGAGTCGGGATAAGAATATGAAATGCATAATAATATCAGTAAATATTTTTACAATCCTTTAAATCTTTTTTTTTTTTTTAGTTAATTAAAATCTTTCGTTACGATGCAATAAATAAACATATAAAAATTAAATTTTTAAATTTTTAAAAAAATTCTAATGAAATAATTGCCATTGTGATCTTAATTTAGCATTTATTGATCAAAAATAAGTAAATGTAAAAAATGTACGCATAATTAAATATCTTTTGCAAATATTTTTAAAAAATAATAACTTGTAAATTAAATGACAAAATTATAATAAATTGAACTTAATTTTTTTTTTTTTTTTTTTTTTTTTTAGAATCTTCCACTTTTATCTTGACTTAATCTTAAAAAATGGATCCCTCTCTTCCTCTCTCTTTTTTACATAGATATAGTAATGTATATAGATCTATCATCCCCATGTTATCGAGCAAAAAATTTTGATGCCGAAAAAAAGTTCTAAAATCAACAATTAGAGAGTATTGAAAAAAAGAATAAAAGAAAAATGAACTTGAAACTGTATCTGGAGTTTTTCATTCACCTTTAGTAAATAAATTATTCATAAATTTTATTTACTAAATTATGCGTGTGTATTCCTGTGTGTGATTTACTCGGGGAAAGGCAGCCATTAGAGTGACTCTTCCCGAAAAAAAAGGCATCACTTTTTCCCTCTCGCTGATCAATCTATGTCTTCTTACTATATCTATGCTTTTTTATATAAAAAATATTACCTAACATAATTACTGAAATCGCTAAAATTACTCAACTCGTCTCTTCTTTTCTGAAAATTGGGTATATTCCCTTGAAAAGGATTGTATCATGGTAATCAGTTTATAACTAGCTACATTTATAACGTAAGTTTAATATTTTGCGTTACTTAATTGTAAGTATATTTATTGCTGATCAATCTAAATTTTTATTTTTCATTTTTCACTATGTTAACTATTTTAAACAATATGTTAATATTATTTTTATTAATATTATTGTCTCTTACATTATTATTGTATCGTGTTCAATAAAATTAAATTATTATTGCCTTATGTAAATTAATTTTCAAACAAATGGAAAATTCTTTTTTTTTTTTCCCCACATTTTAAATAACTTTTAATTTATTTTTGAAATATTTGAGTTGTCGGGAAATGATAGTGATTTTATATGATCTCATATGTCACTGTATCAGAATCAACTCATTTTTTATTACTTTGCTGCTATAATTACCCTTGATAAAAATATAAAAGTTTAAAAAAAAAAAAAAAAAAAAAAAATCTGCATTTATTAACTTTTTCAATTATCTTTTGCTTTGTATAAAGATTTATTTCTATATGCAATTAGTCTTCCTTCCGCATCTTTAATCATTATAATGATGAATTATTATTATTATATTATATTATATTATATTATGTATATATAGAAATTGAGAGAGAGAGCTATATAGCTGTCTACCGATCTTTCTCCATGTCTCTACCTACTTATCTATCTATCCAGCTTTATATCTATCTTTATATCTCTCTTTGTGAAAATGATCCTTGCTTTTCCTTTAGAGACCTAAGGAATTCCGTACTTTTTCCAAATATAAATAATCTGGTGTGTCACTCACACGACTTTCTCTTACCATGAAAGTTAATACTATAAATACAGGTTGCATTTTAAGAGGTAAGATAACGAGTACTGTTATGTAAACCTGTGTTAAACAATTCAAATTAGGCTTCGGAAGAGTTTTATATGATAATTAGTTCTGTGTGAGGGGGGCTACTGCCCCCTTAACCCCCCGTTTCATTAATGCACCTACATTTATATCGAATTTAATTCGGCTATTAAAAAATAATTCTGTTTCTAAAAAATAATTTATTAAAATTATTATTTAAAAAAAATTATATTTTATGATAATGCAGACGATTTCCATATTAGAGAAGTAGTATAACACTAAATATCCAAAAATGTCCATTTTATTCTCAACATTAAAAAAAAAAAAAAAAAAAAAAGATTTTTTTTTTTTTCTAAGGTTTTTTTTTTTTTTTTTTTTTTGTTAAAAGTAAAAAAAAAAAAAAAAAAAAAAAAAAAAAAAAAAAAAAAAATCGATAACTTTGTTTTAAATTATCGCAGATCGGTGGTTCAAACATTCGTTTTAAAGGTATTGGCGAGCTCTTTTGAAAGATACCCATCATGAAAATTTACTCCCCTCGAGGGGGACTTCCTCCCCCAGGAGGGGGGAGGCGAGGCTCCTACATGCACAATTTTTTTTCCCTGTTAACTATCTCTATTACAAAAAAACATATATTCGTTTCATTTGGTTTAGTGCAGTTTATAGATGTTAAACTCTACTTAACTGCAATTTCCCCCATATATTTAATGTATTTGAATACTTTTGAGTGTCCCTGTACACGAACGATTTGCTTGATCTTAACGAAAAGTTTAGTGTAGCATCCTTATATGATACACATTTAGAATACCAAGTTTGAACTTTCTGCCATAATTTGTTTTTGAGATATGCTGATAACAGACAGACACACAGACATACACACAGACCGTTCGCTAAAAACATGATTTTCGTATTTAGGGGACCTCAGAACGTGTAAATATAACAAAAACTCGCGTTTGAAAATTTGACCCAAAAACAATACTTTCTCTACCTTATGGGTAAGAGAAAGTAAAAATAGATACATAATTTGTTCACAAGATATAAACTTTCCTTCATTCACTCTTAGGTACACGCTGTAGTTTCTGTTATATTTTCTTTTACACTCAAAGTCGTTCTGGTATTTTTAAAAAAGTTAATTCACATATAATTGATGAGAGAAACTGTTAATTGAAACAAATTTTTCATTCATAAATTTGAATTATCTTGGTATAAAAAATTCACTATTATTGTATTAAAATAACATCTGTTCCGTTAACCTTTTGTTTAGAACCCGAATCTGGAAGAGAAGTCGCGAAAATGGGTCACTGATTGCCGACCTGTAAAACTACTTTCCCATTAATAGTACTACTGATGCGGTAAAGAAATGCGTAACACTATGTTGCTACATCATTTTCGATACTATTTTCAAGGTCAGTTTACAAAATTCGTATGACGGTTGTTTGTATTTATTGATATTATTATTATTATTATTATTTTTTTTTTTTCAAAGTTGTGTTTTCTTATCTCTTATTCATACAGCTGATCATTGCAATATAAGACGTCATTTATGTAGTAAAGTAATGTACATCACTTTTTACTTTCTCTTACCCATAAGGTAGATAAAATATTGTTTTGGGGTCAAATTTTCGAAAGCGAGTTTTTGTCATATTTACACGTTTTGAGGTCCCGTGAATCTGAAAATCATGTTTTTAGCGGTTGGTCTGTGTGTCTGTCTGTTATCAGCATATCTCAAGAACAAATAGTAGCAGACATTTCTAACTTGGTATTCTAAATGTGTATGTCATAGGGACGCTAAACTAAACTTTTCGTTGAGATCAAGCAAATGGTTCGTGTACAGGGACAATTAAGAGAATTCAAATACATTACGTCTATGGGGGGAAATTGCAGGTAAGTAGAGTTTAACATCTATAGACTGCACTAAACCAAATGAAATGAATATATATATATATATATATATATATATATATATTATATGCGTAAAAGCATGTCTCATGCAAAATATGGCATGGAAATCATTCACTGTTCATTTACAGGGCGACACAAAAGAACTAGATTATAGTGCGACGATAACTGAAAATTAATGGAAGTGCATTTCAGGTTGTACCGTGTATTTTTACTATAGGATTATATTTAGGTGCACTATGTGGTTTGTACATAATCTTCAAAAGATATACAGGGCTGCAAATATTTAGGCGATAACATTCTTTTTTATTGTTAGTGAAAGTGCTTTACTATAATATTTTAGCCTGACTAGGAAAGCTGTTCAGGAATGGTAAGGAATTCCTCATAGACATATGATAAATAATGTATGTTTTTAAGTTAAATATTTATCGCTTGTTTTTTCTTTATTTACACGTTTTGAGGCTTCCTGATTACCGAAGTCAAGTTTTTTAAAATTTGATCTTTGTCTGTGTCTCTTAGAGTAACTTAAAAACGAATAATTTCAGGAGATCCAAAAGTTGTATTTTTAAATTAATATAAGTTTGTTGCTGGAAAAGTTTAATCAAAACTGATAAATTTCAAGGAATGTTGCGTGTGAAAGTTGTTTGAATAATTTTAAGTGAACTTTTAATTTTAATAACAAATTTAAATTATATATAAATATAAGTGCAGTAATGAAACGGGCGGTTAAAGGGGGCAGTATCCCCCTTCATACAGACCTGTTTATCATATAAAACTCTTCCGAAGCCTAATTTGAATTGTTTTAACATAGGTTTGCATAACAGTGCTTGTTATGTTACCTCTTAACCTCCAACCTGTATGTATAATATTAAATTTCAGGGTAAGAGAAAGTAGTGTGAGTGAAAAACCAGATTATTTTATTTTTCCGTATATCGCACTGGATCCAAAAAAGTAATATAACTCAAAATGCTGCATTTGAAAAGAAAATTGACTTAAAGATAGTGATAACGACATTGATTAACATTGTAATTCCCGGACTAATTTTTGTTTTAAGGCTAATTTAGAAAAAATTTAAGACTAAAATTTTTCTAATTTAAGACTACACACCGCGACAAAAAGATAGGAACAAAGGTTTTTTCTTTTTAATTTTTGAATATGATTATTTTGAATATGAATATTTTGAATATGATTCAAATATTTAATATGTTTTTGATATGGTAATATTTTGTTATGATAATAAATGATCAGCACAATTTAGATAATGTTATTTTATGAAAATTTAAAAAAAACCCTTTGTTCCTATCTTTTTGTCGCGGATTGTAGTCTTAAATTAGAAAAATTTTAGTTTTAAAACTTTTCTAAATTAGTCTTAAAACAAAAATTAGTCCGGGAATACTGTTATTTTATGATAAAATAAATTATAAGCACAATTTAAATAATGTTATTTTATGAAAAATCAAAGAAAAAACCCTTTATACTTATCTTTTTGTTGCGGGGTGTATATATAGTTTATAGACAATATACAAAGTTAAACAAACTAAAGAGAAAACATTTTTTATTCTGTTAAATAATTTTTTATTGAATGTAATTGGTTGAAGTGTTTCTGTTTAATACATTTTACTACGGTAAAATATACGCTATTTACCAATAATTGCTTGGATACAAATTTCACAAACACACACCAAATATCTAGAAACGCTCTTTAGGAATCATCTTGAAACTTTTGCAGTGTAAAGAACATATTGTAATTCATATATTTCAGCAAAAGGTGTATCCTGGGCTGCTAGAACGAACCCATCGGAATGAACTCGACGCGGAAACTTTTCATTATCGGAAACGTCAGATTTCACTAAAATCATCCCGATATGCGTTTTATACCCTAGCACCAACTCCTCGTAAAGGTGAGTCGAAACTTCTCCCAGAGAGAAAGGGCTGTTTTCGAAATCGGATTAAGTTGACCAATCACAGACAAGGATAATTTCACCGTCGCCGCGAGATTTCATTTGGATATTTTAGATAAACAAAGATGGCTGCCTCTTCTTGTGTGGTTGTGAATGTGCGTTTTAGCTTTATTTAATAAGAAAAGAGTCTTTATCCCCATTTATTTTTTGTAAATACCGTATGTATTTTCTAAATATCAAACCCGTGTTACTACCGAACTTCACCTTTTGCCAGTTGCTAGCATTTTAAGGCAATAAATGTAAATGATTTTTTGCCTTGAAGTGTTAGCTGCTAGCATTTGTTATTTAGTGAACGACGAATTTACTATGGATGTAAGAGCTTTGGATGTATATAGGTAATATATATTTTTTTTCTGTCTAATCTGTATTAACTTTATAGTTATGGTAATGTTTCTTTATTACATATATGCACAAATATTAACATTTTCGTTTAAATTTCCTTAATTAAAATTTTTGTGTACATATATTAGTATAATTGATTTATTGTATTTACATGTGTTAAAGCAAACCTAATAGTATTTTATTATTATTATTTTTTTTAATTTGCATGTTTGTATGTACTGTTTCTAAAATTTCTTTTAGAATTTACAATATACAATAAAATATGCTGTGTAATTTTAAATCTTTAAGCATAGTAAAAAATTATCTTTCGTCAAAGTAAGAAAAAGTAAAACCGTCTTAAAATTAATTTTCATTTTGTAAGTGAATTTACATAATATGTCTAATTTAGATTGTAAAAATCAATTATTAAATTTAAAAAATTACATTCACTTACTTTTCCCTTTCTAAGATATGAGAGATAGATACTATTATATAGCTACAAATGAAGTTTTGCAAGTGAATGTAGAATTGACGTGCTGTGTCTCAAACTTACTTAATTCAATTATAATAAAATGTAAAAGGAAAAATTTTAGTTCCAGGGAAAATAAATATTTATCATAATTTCCTTTAAGCTTTATTAATGTTTTATGTACAGGGACTTGTATCATTCATAAACATACTTTAAATAAGATTTTTAGTTTATATATATATATATATATATAATTGCAGTTTTCATTAAACTCAATTAATCTTTAATAACTTTAAATATTAATACTTGTTATTCTTAATAGATATGCTATTAATATTAGACATGATTAATAAGAATTTTAATTACAAAAAAAAAATATATATATGGGTATTTATATTTTTTTTATAATATTTAATTAATTTTCAATAACTTTAAATATTAAGACATGTTATTCTTCATACTTTTTAAATAAGAAGTTTAGTTACCAATATATATATATTACAATTTTCATTTAACTTAATTATTTTTTAAGATTTAAATATATTTCATTTTCTTGAATAACACCTAATGCCAAGATGGACGCCACTGGAACCGTGAATTGTTTATCTCACGACGATTTCACTCTGAAAAGACCAGTCGAAATTTCAGAAAACGATTCCGCCTGACAATTCCGATAATGAAAGCAATTCGATGAGTTCGTTCTAGCGAAATAAGAAAGGCTATCGGAATGTGACGTCACATCGGAGAAATTCCGATAACGAGTGCATTTCGATGAGCTTGTTCTAGATCCCCTGAAGTGGAAAAAAGGACCAGTAAAAAATTAAATAAAAAACAAAATGTTTTGGATCACCCTGTAAAACGTAATGTTTCAAATGCGTTTTGGCTGTAGCATGTGCCTGTGAAGATTGTTCTCATTATCTATATAAAATTTTATGAAGCTACCACATATACTTATAGAGATACAGTCGGCCCCGCTTAAACGAATATCTACCGTTCCAAATATTAATTCGATTAAGCGGGGTATTTGATTATGAGGGGAAGACTAGAAACGCAATTACATGTTTAACTATAGTGATTTTATGCTTACGTGAAAAGATAAATGATCGATACCTCTTTCTTATTTAAACATTTAACTAAAATTTTACCAAGTTAAAATAGCACAGTAATTTATAAATGCAGTTAATGCTGGAATAAATACAAAATAAATCATGAAAAACGGCAGTTTTTCGAGTGACGCAAGCGGAAGGACAAACTGAACGCTGCGAACTCATATATACGGCTAGTTTGACATCAAAGAGATTTGTAAAAGCCGACACTTAATATCTCAGCAAATATGCCATATTTTGTTCTGATCTTTTCAAAATAGTCTTTTATCTTTGGTCTTAATCTATCCTGAAAATTTTACATTTCTACATGCAGTATGTTTTGAGATCTGAATCGCAATTTAAAGCCAAAAAGGGAAAATGCGTGGTGTAAGGATGTAATGGACTAAATTCATGAAAAAATATCTCTAAAACCGCACGAACGATTTTAATTTGATTAATATATGTTGTTAATAGGATCTTTCTGAATCTAGTAACGTTTTTGTTTTTTTTTCAGGAAAACTCTTGTTTTTTATAAAAGTTGTTTTAAAAATGGAACTATATTACTCCGCCCATTGCATGCTTTCCTTCGGCGAAAACGTCGTGATGTGGTTTTCACTACCAAGGCTTGAGTTGGCCCCGTTGGTTGGTTGACCAACGTGAATGCAGTCAATGAATTATTTAAACTTTCCTTTTTTTAACGCAAAAATACTTTATTACATTTTTTATATATTTATTGTACATATACTAAGTCAGATTCATTTAAATATATTTTCTCTTCTGCTATGAAAAAGATATTTTTGATTTCAAAATTTCATGTTTAGTCGAAAAAGTATTTAGATAACATTTTAAATAAGGAAGTATTTTGTAATTTTAGATATTCCATTTTATCATAATAATGATGAATTTACAATTTTTTAAAGCAAAAAAATTTTAATCATTCATAAATATCGATTTTATAGTAGCTCAATGATTTGCGATCCCTATTCATGTATCCTTCCGCACAGAGAATGGGAAAAAACAGAAAATGGAGTTTTGGCGCCATCTTTTGTTTTTAATTTAAATTAAAAGATACACTTTTGATATGTTGCACTTTTGATGTATGTATGCACTTTTGATACACTTAAGATATATTTCTTTTAAAAAGTAAAAATCTCTTTTTAAAATACAGTTAGAGTTTATTCATATACTTACTTTTCAGACTTTAAAATGATACATATTTTAAATATTAGCATAATCAAACTAATTTTTTTATAATTATTTAAAGCTATAATGGCTATGGAATGAAAGAGGGGATAAATAAAAAAAAAAAAAAAAAAAAAAAAAAAAAAACATGAAAATAGAATTAAAATTCATGAAAAATGTGTCTAATAGCAATTATTGAAAAACACGTCAAAATAAATAAATAACATCTTTACTTTGAAACCCATAATAATTTATTTAAAATATATAATTCTCTCTTTCTTTTTTTTTTTTTTTTTTTTTTAATTAATTAATTTCTGCATGAAAAACTCCATTTCATAAATATATTTAAAACTACAGTAAACAAAAAACCCTCCTTTAATTTTAAATAATTATTTCTAGATATTTCTAAGCAATTAAAAGTATTAAAAAAATAATAATAATAAAGCTTAAATATCTGAATGTATATGGTTTTATCATGAAGATAATAATTTGGCCATCTAGTGGCGCCATCTCGTAGCTTAAATTAAAACCATATACATTCCTATATTTAATTTATTTTTCTTTAAAAAAAAAAAAAAAAAAAAAAAAAAAAAAAAAGACACTTTTAATTGCTTAGAAACATGTAGAAATAATTATTTAAAATTAAAGGAGGTTTTTTTTTTGCTTATTGTATTGGGTTGTTCGGAAAGTAATTTCGTTTTTTCCTTCGAAAATGAAAGACGATTTTCTTATATTGTATAAATATTTTAATGAATTATATATTCTCCACTTTGATCGGTTTCTTAGCGATCTCGCGATTTGTTATTTGGCAGTTTTTCATAAATCAATACTTTATTTTGTCTTCATTAGCACAAACTGGTTTTCTAGAACGTTATGCATCTTCAACTCAAAATTGCCAGAACAAAATTTTGTAAACCAGTTTTGACAATAGCGTTCTTTAAATAAATTTTCTGTGCACACATCGTATACTTTTTTTCCTTGTTTGAATAGCATTTTCGCATTTTTGATAGCAAAAACAAAATATGCCGAAAATGTCGCTTCTGATTTTCTTTATTTGATAGGGCACCAATCAAAAACTATTGAGCAGAATAAAACGACCTTTTTCACAAGCAAGCCTTGCTATATCAGCTGTCACAATATGTAATGGCAATGCAACTTAAATGTGAAGAAGGTGTGAAAAAAATACAATTAAGTCCTCTGCTGAGAAAAACGAAATGACTTTCCGAACAACCCAATAGTTGTAAATATATTTATAAAATGGAATTTTTTTATGCAGAAATTAATTAATTAAAAACAAAAAAGAAAGAAAGAGAGGAAGAACTATATTTTTAAAATAAATTATTATGGGTTTCAAAGTAAAGATGTTATTTATGTATTTTGACGTGTTTTTCAATAATTGCTATTTGACACATTTTTTATGAATTTTAATTCTATTTTCATGTTTTATATATATATATATATATATATATATATATATATATATCAGGGCTGCCAACAACTACGCAATTGGCGTAGTAACTACGCTTTAGCCTGCTTCTACTACACTCTACGCATCGTATACTTAAAGCTACGCTTTTCCTTTCCCCATCGTCATCTTGTTTACAACGAGCGAACTCCGATTTCACCACGGATTAAAAAAGTATAATATAAAACAAAATAGTGGCAGACACTGAAAAAAAAATAAAAAAAACTACTATCTTTTTTCTTTTTTTCTTTTTCTTTTCCTTGCACACATCTAGACAGAAATCCCAATCCAATCCTTATCAACTTTTAATTTTGCATTTCCAACAGTTGCCGCATAAAACATTATTCTTTGAATTTTATTTTTTATCTATGAAAGTGCTTCTTGAAAATATAAAAATAACAAAACTAACTTTTACAATCTAGTTGAAGAACCACATGCTTCATCGTAAATACTCATAAATAAATAGTAAAGAAAAAAAAAAAAACATTCTAGTGCTAGGCATTGCGTAATCGAAATATTGCTGACTCAGAACGGGAACACATATTTGTTTACATTAGCTGAGAGTGTGCTTAATTAAAACCGCAAGCACAGACACCGCAAGCTGAAAGGGGGGGAGAAAGAAACCGAATGCTATGATTATCTTCATGGCTATGATTATGCTGTATTTTGATTTTCATTTAAACTCTATCAATGTTTCAGTTAACTTAATGCTTAATAAGTCGCTAAAAAATAATACTTTCTAACGAAAAAAATTGTTTATTTTAATTATTTATCGATAAAAATAATGGATTCAAAGTTACTGAACTTTAAGTGCGATTGACAACGCAAGGAAACTAAGACCAGGAAGAGCTATCTTTCGTGGGAGACTTTCTAAAGTGTCTGAAGCCGTAATCACGCGAGTTTTGGAGAAAACAGTATAAAGTCGGACTTTAACAGAGGAATTGTCCTCTGTAATAGGAAACTTTCTTAAGTGTTTTAATATACAAGTTTCTGAGAAAATCATGGAAAATTTCGAACTTTATCGTACGAAGTATCTACCGTTGGAGAAAGAAAAAGAATATTTTCTGTGCTTTTTCTTAGGATAACTGAATACGCGATAACTTAGTTTTTATTGGGTGATTCTAAGAAATTTTCATATCTGAAAATGGGACTTTCACAAAAATCGCCGGATTTAAAATGGATTCATCACAAAAATAGCACAAGAAAATTGCGTATTTTATAAATCAGCCGCAAAAAATGGCATTTCAGTAATAAAAAAAAAGCTGATTTATGACTAAATAAATAGACATTTTTAGAAAAATAACATCTATTTTAGCAATTAGTTTACGATTACGTAATTTTGAAAATTAGCTGTAAAATAATTCCGTATTTCTATAAAAAGCCACAAAATTATACTTATAATGTAAATCATGTTTGAAAAAATCAAGAAATTCATCGATTAGCATCAAAATAAAGCCTTTTTCAGCGATTAAACATAAATTTTGTTAATTAGCGGCGGAATGATTGCGTATTTCCGTCATCGGCTACAAAAATATCGCGATTTACTGAAATCAACTGGGGAAAAAAAAAAAAAAAAAACCTTTATTGGCTAGCAGCCAAATGATAGCATATAAAACGTAAATTTTTGATTATTAGTGGGTAAGCGATCCCGTATTAGCGAAAACTACTTCAAAATTATTCCCGATTTCCGAGATTACACTTTGAAAAAAAAAAAAAAAAAAAAAAAAAATGCAAATTTCACTGATTAGTGGCAAAATAGTTGAGTATTTAAGATTCAGCTTTCAGATGAACGTATTTTGCACAAATTAGTAGCTAAATAATAGCGTGTTTCGGCAATCGGCCGCATAATAATCGCATATTTTAGGATTTACCTTTAAAGAAGAGTGAATTTTATCAATTAGAGCAAAATTATAGTATATATTAGCAATTATTTGCTATTCAACGTAGATTTTGTAAATTTGCAGTGAGATAATTACGAATTTCGGCAATCGGTCGTAAAAATATTGCGAATTCTGTCAAATACGAGAAGAATAGCATATTTATTTAATTAATGATAAAAACGTAATTCTACCCCCCCCCCTCTACGGAAAGTCGATTTTTTAGGTATATTTAGCAATAATCTTAAGGGGGGAAAAAAGTTTCAGAAAAGTTGATGGCTGTCAGTTTGCACTGAAATTGAATTTAATGTTGTACAATTTCAATCCTTTTCCATCCTTAATAACAATGATTATTTTATTGTAGATTCAGTTTTATTACATTTTCTAATATCTAAACTATTAAAATTGTTCATTATTTTGACTTTTGTTACTCCAAAAATTTAAGATTTTGTTTAAAAAAATATAATTTTTGTATCTGTTTGAAGTATAGCATTGAAATTATTTTCACATCAATTGTCTTGTTCTTGTAATTAAACAAGTTTCTTTTGAATAGGCATGCACTAAATGTTTGATTATTACTGAATAATGAATATTCAGTATACTGAATAACTAAAAATTTGATGCATACCTACATCTTACCTTTTTTTTTTTTTTTTTTTTTTTTTTTTCTTTACTTAATTTCATATGATTATTGCTAATTAATTTTTGTTAGTAGTTTCTTTCTTTCTTTTTCTTTTTTATTTTTTAAAATTGCTCCTCAAAGTAGCCGAAATGCTCCTCAAAATTTCTCTGAATACTCCTCAAACTGTTTTTGAAAAGTTGGCAACCCTGCATATTAGTGTATTATATTAGAATTAGTGTATTTTCATGTATCCATGTTAATATAAAAAGTAAATTTGGATAAAATTTCTATTATTTTTGAATGTTTGATTATTAAAAATCAATAAATTTCAGAAAGTAAGTCATAATGTAAACAAAAGATTTTATGCTTATTTATATTTTAAGTATTTTCTAATTTTTTAGCGACTACACTTTGTAGCTTAAAACTACACTTTTTTTGCTTTTTAACTACACTTTAGCACTCCCAGAGGTTGGCAGCCCTGATATATATATATATATATAGCGTATTTATCCCCTCTTTTATCCCCTAGCCATCGTTGCTTTAAATAATAATAAAAAAAGTATTTTGATTATGTTAATATTTAAAATATGTATCACTTTAAAGTCTGAAAAGTAAATATATGAATAAAATCTAACTGTATTTTAAAAAGAGATTTTTAATGTTTAAAAAGAAATATATATATATAACTTGTATTTTCCATAAAACTTAAGCTTAACTTGTATTTTACTTAACTTGTATTAACTTTAGCTTAACTTGTATTTTCCATAATTTTTTTCTCCAAATGATTTTATCTTATTTTTAAAATTATAGAAATGTAGAGCTTAATTTATATTTTGTCTATTTTTTTCCACCAAATATTTTTATGAAATAATTTTTACCTGCACTTTTGATGAAAATTTAAATTGTGAATATTGGAGCTTAGCCTCAAAAGGGAAAAGAAAATAAATAAATTTCCATTTTTAACATTAACTTGATTTTTTTTTTTTTTTTGCATTTGTAATTCTCTAAAAAGAATTTGCAAAATGTAAATTACGTAATTCTAACTTAAATTTGAAATTTCCCACTTATTATTATTATTATTTTAAAGAGTTTGAGAATCCCACTCAATATTTTTTTCTAGTGCGAAGCTTCTCCATTTTGTTTCCAAGTGGCAGGCTACTTGAAAATTTGTCAGCATGATAACGTTTGAAATACTGAATTAATTCAAACTAAATTTGTAGTGTGGATTTATCTCAGAAATGTATTTGTTATGTTCATTTGCCAACTTAATCTACCCTCTTGTTTCCCTGTGCCAGCCCACTAGAAATTTCAAATTTACAGTAGAAAGGTTCTATGAACTGATTTGATTAAAACTCCATATATACAAGCCTTCATTAATAAATCCACCAAGTCCATTAATAAATTGTAACTGCCATTTAAAAAAAAAAAAAAAAAAAAAAAAAAAATGGTGGCAACTTCATAATAAAAGGTAAATCAGTTTACCCTTCCTAGGAGCCAGAAGGACTTGTTTTAATTTTTTGATCAATAACCCCTAAAAAGTAATGATATCAGTACAAAAAACCCTTAACGGGTTAAAAGTTTGTGACGCCGCTACTTTATGGCTATAAGAATTTGAAATATGAGTCTTAAAAATAATGATATAAAATTTTAAGTGATGCTTTGCAATTAGTTAAAATATACATAGATTTTCTTATTTGATCATTTACTTTCTACTTTTATTTATATTTATAATGCAAACGTAATATTTTTAGCTTCAAGATCAGACAGATATATAAAATGCACTCACTGATGCTTTTTCATTCACATTTTAAATTCAAAATAACAGTTTTAAAATGAATGATATAAAAATCCCAGTGACACCTCGATTTTATTTTAAAAGATTTGTTTTTAGATTCCATTAAAATTACTTTTGTTTTGTGTAATAAAGTATATTTACATATTGAAACAGTGCTTTTAATTTTCAAATATACTGTCAAATAATTATACTTTCACTGAGTTTGCATTATAAATCAAAATTATTTATTTCAATAAATTGATTTATCTTTTGCGTCACGCTATCCAAAACTGCAAGTAAAATCTGTGTAAATGTTTTCTTTACGTCATACTACCTCTTTGCGCAAATTTTCACTCAGTTGGATACTATGTTTTGGATAGCGTGATGCAAAAGATAAATCAATTTATTGAAATAAATAACTTTAATTTATAATGCAAACTCACTGAAAGTATAATTATTTGACAGTATATTTGAAAATTAAAAGCACTGTTTCAATATGTAAATATATTTTATTAGACAAAACAAAAGTAATTTTAATGGAATCTAAAAACAAATCTTTTAAAATAACACCGAGGCGCCACTGGGATTTTTAGATCATTCCTTTTAAAACTGTTATTTTGAATTTAAAATGTGAATGAAAAAGCATCAGTGAGTGCATTTTATATATCTGTCTGATCTTGAAGCTAAAAATATTACGTTTGCATTATAAATATAAATAAAAGTAGAAAGTAAATGATCAAATAAGAAAAAATATGTATATTTTAACTAATTGCAAAGCATCACTTAAAATTTTATATCATTATTTTTAAGACTCATATTTCAAATTCTTATAGCCATAAAGTAGCGGCGTCACAAACTTTTAACCCGTTAAGGGTTTTTTGTACTGATAAAGTATACATACAATTTTATTTTTAACCCCCCAAAAAAAATAAATAAATAAATAAAAAATCAGATATGATTGATTATTTTGACATAGACTCAACTAAACATTTTTCGATTTCTTTTTTTAAAGCACATAAATAGATTATAATAGCTTCGATGAGATTCAATATGACGATGAATAATATTAAGGATTTTGTAACTTCATCTATGTTGAAGGCGGATCTTGTTGTTCTTCTCTATCATTTTCATTTAAAGATTTTATTGAAAGATTAAACTCTTCATCTCTTTCTGTTTCTCCATCTTTAACCACATCTATGAGTTCATAAAGTTGTATTTCAATCATCTGAAAACTTTCAAAAATTGTGATTTCTAATTCCTGGAGATAATTTGTATTTTAATTTCTAATTTCATCCTCAGTTGCTGATTTTATAAATTTGCTTTACCACCTCGGCAGGAATACCATCTCATGTTTAAAGGGCTTTAGTCATGTAAGGTTTTTAAAGAAAGAACGGAATTTTTGAGAATGAGATTAAAATCTGCTAAGAAATAGAGAAATTTTATTTAAGAAATTTTGAGTGTTTATGCGATTAAGCGGGGTGGCGTTGTAAAAAATATTTCTTTAAGCGAGGAAATTTAACATTACTTCTATGGGCGAAAAACAGGTTCTATAACTTTATATTCTTATAAACGGGGTATTCGATTATCTGTTACCCGATTAAGTGGGGACGACTGTATAACGTTTAAAAAAAAAAATTGCAAAAAAAATTTCCACTTTTTTAATTAAAACACGTAGGGTATTAGACCCAGTGCAAGGAATTTTTTGGAGAATTTGGCACTACATTAAACATAGTACGCTGCAATGAGAATGTAAAAATTTTTAATATCTTAAGAAATATGAGCATTTTTACTAATTATTTTTTAACTACGCATGCGCTAGCTTTTATAAAAATTTATTTGCATAATTTAATAGCCAAAAGTATTGAGCAATTTATATGAAAACCACAAACAAATATCAGGTAAATTCAAAAAGTTATGAAAGATAGAATTAACATAATTTCAGTTCTCTCGAAATAAAAGCTAAACTATAAGGGGTTTTATTCACATTTTTATTTTGATTCAATCACTACCAAATGGTAATACAGTGTAAGCTGATTGTAAGTATTGATAAAAAGCCCTATCATCCTCTTTTTTTTATTTATTTATTTATTTATTTATTTATTTATTTATTTTTTAAGAGAAACTGAAATTTTGTTCATTCTATAACTCATAACTATTTGAATTTACACGATGTTTGTTTGGGGTTTTCGTATAAGTAGCTCTATACTTTTGGCTATTGATTTTTTTACTTTCAGAACACTATAGTGAGAAAAGTATTGTAATCATGTCAAAAATCCGAATTTGAGATTTTGATGTTTCTATACGTTTCGAGATGCCCTGATTCCGTTTTCACTATTTTTACGATGATATATGTATATGTGTATGTATGTGTGTATGTATGTTGTGTACGTCTGTGAGTGAACACGCTAGCGTCTAAACGCTTTGTTCGAATGAGCTGAAAGTTGGTACGTATATTGTAAGTCACCATAGTACGAACCCTATAGATATTGGTGAATCTAGCACTTAAAGTTTTTTTACAGGGACACAAAGAAAAATTCTTTATCATTATGGCCTATGGGGCCAAATTTTTAAAAGTGCGATAGCGTCTAAACGCTTTATTAGTCTGAGCAAAAAATTTGTACACATGTTATAAGTCACAGTTGCACTAACTGTATAGATTTTGGTGAATTTAGCACTTACAGTTTTTTTTACATGGGCACAAAGAAAAATTCTTTATCATTATGGCCTATGGGGCCAAATTTTTAAAAGTGTGATAGCATCTAAACGCCTTATTCAATTGAGCTGAAAATTTATATGAATATTATAAATCACTGTTGCACTAACTATAAGCATTTTGGTGAATCTAGCATTTATAGGATTTTACAGGCACACAACGAAAAATTCTTTATCATTATGATCTATGGGCTCAAAGTTCAGTAGCGTTAAATAAAACATCGTGTAATATATGGAGAAAAATACTCAAACACTCTATTATATGGTTTTCTCTCTTTTGTTTGTTTAACAACTCCTCTTTCTTTACTTTATCTACAAAACTGTTAATTACTCAATGTTCGGAAAGTCGAGTGGAGTCGCTCCAGATTTTTTTTTTTTTTTTTTAGTTCACGCATGCGCATTTAAAAATTATTTAGTAAAAATGCTCATATTTCATAAGATATTTCCCATTTTTGCATTCTGATTTCAGTATGCTGTGTCTAAAGTAGTATGCTAAATTTCCTAAAAAGGGCTTTGCACTGGGTTTAATACCCTACGTGTTATAATTAAAAAAGTGGATCTTTTTTTTTTTTTTTTTTTCATTAAAAAAAAAAGTTACATCCTGATGGATACATAGTAGCCTCATGAAAATGAGAAACATCCTCATAATCACTTGCTACAGCCAAAACCCATTTTAAGCATCACTTTTTACAGGGTGATCCAAAATATTTTGATTTTTGTTTAATTTTTTAGTGGTTTCCTTCTTTCAACTTTCGCTGAAATATATGAGATTATAACGTGTTCTTTACACTACCAAAGTTTCAAGATGATTGTTAAAGAACTTTTCTAGATATCTGACAAAACGTCTAAATTTGAAAGTGTCCAAATACTTACTGGCAGATACTGTAGTAATTAACATATAATAAGAGAAGACTTGGCGTTGGAATATTAAAACCTGAATAAACTACTACGTTAAAAACGCCAAAGAAAATTATTTGAGATGCATACTATTGTATGCATTATTTGAGATTCATGAACTCGATTTCCTTGAAGCTTTTCATGTTTATAAAAATTTTAAAAACCTTGTAAATTGTGATTTCGCTGTTCCCTATTTGTCTGATTGTTGGAAATTTTACATTCAGTCCACATTTTCTTAATTCCTCTACTGTTTACACAGCTAACACGTAATCCTATTGGTTGAACTAAATTCGGTCCCTCTCCTATATATACGAGCACTTCTCCAGATTCAGTATTCTTTTTGCACTGAAGACAGTACGCTTACGGCTACCGAAACAGCTGTATGCATCTCAAATAATTTTCTTTGGCGTTTCTAACATAGTAGTTTATTCAGGTAGTAATTAACATGTCGACAAAAACTGCGCAGGAATGAAAATTAATTTCTCATACCCATACGGTAAAGAATGTTTTATTTGAAGTTTACTTTTGAATTCAGTTTTTTGTATAATGTCGCGTTTTGAAATCCCCTGAATATGAAAATCAACATTAATAGCTATTATACTATTTATTATATACTTTTAGTTATAATTTATAATAGCATTAGTATTAATTAATATATAGAATGAAATTTTCTTTAGATATCTCAGTTATACCATAATAAAATTTAAAATCTACGATATTCCAACGAAAATCTTAGAATTAAATCATACTAATATTTATTTCTTTGTAGCATAAATTTTGAATAAACGTATTTTGCAAAATTTACCTTTTCTTACGTTATTGAATTATATAATATATACTATTCAGTTGAAGTCGTTCAATATTTTTCGCAAAGTTAACAGATTGGCTATTGTCTATTGATTCCACAGATATAGTAATTTATATAAATCTATTATCCCCATGTTAACAAGCAAGGATTTTTGATGCCGAAAAAGTTTTTTGGCATCAGCCATTAGAGAGTCAAAACTCGAAAACAGTAATAGAATAGAATGGTAATGAATTTTGAAAATGTCGAAATATTGCGCGGCTTTTAAGTGTTCTAATAAATGTATGAATAGAAATGGGGTAAGTTTCCATAAATAATTCATATCCAAGTAATTTATGAAAAATATAATTTTTATAATCAGTTGCTTTTTTATTATTATGAGATAATTACTGTTTTCATATTTAATAGAATACTTTTTTTTTTTTTAATTTTAATATATATATATATTTTAAGATTTTATATTATCAAGTAATATGGAATTCCCAAAATTCTTTTAAATGTAGCTAGCAGCCGCGAAAGTTTTAATATATAACTAGTATGTTGTGGCCACTACAAGACTTTCTTCCATATATAATCCTATACAAATTTACGCAATACAAATAATTTATTAAATTATAATTTATTAAAATTATTTTTCATGATGAATGCAGACGATTTTTATCTCAAAGAAGTATAATAATAATAAATGCCGAAAGAAAGACAGTTATGTGCAGACATGAGTATACTAGAGTATAGTAAAAAAAAAAGGAAAGGAAAGGTAAACGAAAAGAAAGAAAAAAAGAAAAGTAAGAAAAAAAAGAAAGAGGGGTATATGGAGTTTTTCATTCTCTTTTAGTGCATAAATTCTGTTTGCTAAATTACCTATGTGTATTCCTGTGTATATTCACTCGGGGAAATACATCCATAAGAGAGTAAAATGACCGTCTTTTACCGAGTAAAAAAGGCATCACATTTCCCCTCTCAATGATCAATATATGTCTTATTACTATATCTATGATTGATTCAGATGCAACGAAGAAAGTGTAAATGTTCACCTTGAATTTTCAAAATACTACAACTATTACTTCCAGTTTTAAATTTTCTCTCTTTTTCTTCTGTATAATATAGGAAGGAAGTGTCATATTCGTGATAATTTTCGACTTCCGGTTTTCAATAGATTTACACGTTTTCAAATATCCTGAGCGCGATTTCACCATTTTAAGAAAATGTCTGTTTCATAGATATAGTAATAAGACATAGATTGATCAGCGAGAGGGAAAAAGTGATACTTTTTTTTCGGGAAAAGTCACTCTAATGGCTGCCTTTCCCCGAGTAAATCACACACAGGAATACATACGGATAATTTAGTCAATAAAATTTATGAATAATTTATTTACTTAAGGTGAATGAAAAACTCCAGGTACAGTTTCAAATTCATTTTTCTTTTTATTCTTTTTTTCAATACTCTCTAATGGTTGATTTTAGAACTTTTTCTCGGCATCAAAATTTTTTGTTCGATAACATGGGGATGATAGATCTACATATATTATTATATCTGTGGTCTGTTTGTGTATATAAAAAAATTTGTGGACATTGTATCTAACGAACCTATGAATAAAATTCAATCAAAAATCGTATTTAGTTAATATTTTATTTTCTCCATATTATTGATTGATAATATCTAATTTAATTAATACTTCATATTTCATCCAAAAGTTTCGATAACTTTTTCAAGGTTAATAGAGTAAAAATTTCTTTCTAGGTCAATCCCGGTTATAAATGTAAAATGTTCAACTTAAGTCTTTAAACATCGACTATACTTTCTATCTCAATGTATTGCCATAATCTACCATCTTCCTTAAAATTATTTATGCAAATGGAGTGCTAGTTAGAGGTCAAAGATTATTTATAGTCATTCGTACGCAAAAAGAAATATCGATTTTCTAATCGGGGCAACGAAGCTTAACTTGATTTGCTTAACTTATACATAAATAAATAAATCGAATCTTTGTAAAATACCAATCGAATTATCTTATCGTTCAGTATAAAAATAAATTCAGTCAGCGATAGCAAAATCAACAGTTTAGTTCTACTTTATTTCTTTTGCATCTATTCTACATCCAACAGAAATTATTTTATTTTCATTTACTACCGCTATGGTGGCGCTGTTTAACGATTACTGGGTGTGGCTACGTCGATAGAAAACCGTCAGTCAGGAGAAATCGTTTGCTTAATTCTACACAGCAGCAGAAGGGAAGGAACTGCAACACTTCCTGGCTTCTCTTAGAAATTTTTAGTATTCCTTAAGAGACAAAAATAAAATAATATAATAAAATCACTTATTCCAGAAATAGTTTTTCAAGCAACGCACAATACACTTAGAAGTAAGGAAATATTTTTACTTTTTTTTTTAAATGTGTAAGTTATTTTTTACTTTCCTCCAAGAATATTTAATTTAAAAAATTTATTTTTTTTTTTCTCAAATAATGAGAAAGATGTCGAATCTATATTTTTAATGATAATTTTATATTTTAGTATATACATTTATCTAAGATTTCCGAAAACACTTCTAGAAATTTTATTTTATTATTATTATTGATTAAATTTTTTAATTATTTTAATGGCTTGAAATATACTTTTTTTTTTTTTTTTTCAGTTTTCTTGTACAAAAGATTTATTTATTTATTTTACTTTATTTTTTATTTCGCATTGTAAACTATATCGAATTAATATCTGTGAGAAATAGTTCTGCATTTTAAAATGCATTATAAGCTACATATTAAAAATAATAATAATTAATTACTTTTTATTAATAACTATTAATATTTCATTTAATAACTTTTTATTTTAATTAATCCCTATTGGATCATTTATATATTTATTAATCATCTTCTTACCTTGAAATGTGTACATTATTTTTATTTTATTATTATTGTTATTATTTTTACCTTCCTTTCAAGATTATTTCATCGGCAAATTTTATTGTTTTTTATAAGCAATGTTATTTTTAGTAATAATTATGCATTTTATTGTATATTTTTAACTGAAAATTTCGAAAGTATTCTTGAAATTATTATCATTATTATTTTAATTATTATTTCATGATGTTAATTATTATTATTATCTTTATCATTTATTTTATATATATATATATATATATTTTAACATACAAATTTTATATATATATATAGTTAAATTTTCTTGCAGATTTTATATATTTATTTAATTAACCATTATATATTTGAATTAATAATGCTACATTTTAAGATATATTTTGAGCTTGGAGTTTTTTAAAATACTTCATAAAATTTTATTATATTTTCTTCTTCTTTTTCTTCTTCTTCTTCTTCTTTTTTTTTTTTTTTTTTCTTTTTCTAAATACACTAACCGCCGCTTAATAAAATCACTGGTTAATAAAATCAGCCGCTTAATCTGATCAAATTCCCAGGACCGGAATCAAATCAATGCAAACTATTGTTGATGCCGCCGCTTTATAAAATCTGCATTGCCGGTTAGTAATTAAAAAAAATCTCAGCAGCCAAAATTATCATTTATACACAATTTTTTTATTGTGATTTCTTTCTTTCTTTCTTTTTTCTTTTTTTTTTTTTTTTTTTTTTTTTTAAGAAAGAAATTAAAGTACCCATTATCGCTCATTGTCGAAAATCTTGCAGCATAGTTACAAATTAAACATGCTCTATAACTTATCTCCGTAACAATTTCAAGGAGCGTTTTCTTCAAAGCGCAATAGTATGTTACAAATTTGATTTGATTTGATTTGCAAATGATATGTATATATATATATTTAATTTTTAATTATTAAAAGACAATTTCTAGTTCGTATTTTGAAATAACTATAAACTAAATTAAGATATTCAAGCGGAAAGATTTTAAATTTATAAGAAAAGTGTGAACTTTTGGTAAAATAATGATGATTTTCTTCGAAGGAAAGCGCATAGAAATTTGGAATACGTGTAATTTACTTATATTGGAGGAACAATTAATTATCTATCAAAAATTAATTAATATTGTTTATTAATTCCATTGGTCATTACCTTTTGAAATTTCTTTCCAAATTCAGGGAAGTAATACCTTTTTCTTGAGAGCTGGAACATTCCCCGGATATAAAAATCAGCCGCTTAATAAAATCACTTTGACTCAGGACAAATGTGATTTTAATAAACTGCGGAAGCTGTATATATTATAGTGCTTATTTTGTTAATTTGATTTTTTTTTATGATAATTATTTATTTATTTTGTATGTTTGTTTTTATTATTTAAATAATATAAAGTATGTTAAATTGATATTGTTTTAGAAATAATTGTATATTTTAAAGTATCTTTTTCACAAATTAAGAAAAAAAAAAATCCTCAATTTTTATTATTATGATCTGATGTTACATTATATTCGTTATTTAAATATTAAATTTTCGTTTCGCAAAACAATTTCAAGCGCGCGTTTTACCCTTATTTCTTTATTTAAGAAAATACTTTGTATCGAAATATATTTATTTATAGGTCAACAAGCCTTCATAAATAAAATTTTATATAGTTTTAAAATTGTAATTATTTTTTCAGTTATGCTTTAATTAATGGAAAAGTCAATGATACACGCATGTTTAATTACATCCTTTATGCAATGTGTAAGGAAAATAAGCTTTTTTCCTTTCATTTATTCTCCATTAAATATATATACGTATATAAATATATGTGTTTAAATAATATAGATATTCACGAAAAAAGATCTGGAGTGACTCCGCTCGACTTTCTGAACATTAAGTAATTAACAGTTTTGTAGATAAAGTAAAGAAAGAAGAGTTGTTAAACAAACAAAAGAGAGAAAACCATAATAGAGTGTTTGAGTATTTTTCTCCATATATTACACGATGTTTTATTTAACGCTACTGAACTTTGAGTCCATAGATCATAATGATAAAGAATTTTTCGTTGTGTCCCTGTAAAAACCTATAAATGCTATATTCACAAAAATGCTTATAGTTAGTGCAACAGTGATTTATAATATTCATACAAATTTTCAGCTCAATTGATTAAGGCGTTTAGATGCTATCGCACTTTCAAAAATTTGGTCCCATAAGCCATAATGATAAAGAATTTTTCCTAGCGTCCCTGTAAAAAAAAAACTATAAGTGCTAGATTCACCAAAATGAATAGGGTCCGTACTATGGTGACATACAATATACGTACCAACTTTCAGCTTATTCGAACAAAGCGTTTAGACGCTAGCGTGTTCACTCACAGACATACACACACACATACATACACACGTACATACATACATCATCGTAAAAATAATGAAAACGGACTCAGGGGACCTCGTAACGTATAGAAACCTCAAAATCTCAAATTCGGATTTTTCACATGATTACAATATTTTCCTCACTATAGTGTTCGGAAAGTAAAAATCTATAATCTAGGAAAGAATTTTTGAGTTCTTACTTACCTCATCAGTTTCAAATATTTAAAAGACAAATTTACAACGGGATTAATTATAAACAGATGAATATAATAATTAAAAGTGAAGCATTATTTTCTGAGAAGGGTCCCCTCAAACATTTTTCTGGCAGGCCATCAAATTTTTAGCACCGCGTTTAAGAAGTAAAGCTGCATAAGTTTTAAATAGAGGTATATTTTAAACTTAATATGTGACACATATAAAGTATTACACTGCAAAAAAAAAGAAACTGTTAAAAGTACAGGAAAAATCTGGCAGCTGGGGTGCCAGTATTTTTCCGTCAAATATACAGGACAAAACTGTACTTTTAACAATAAACCTGTTTGATTTACAGGATTCCTGTGTAAAATATATGCCAGTGATACAATTTTACGGTTTTAAACTGTATATTTGACGGAGAAATACTGGCACCCCAGCTTCCAGATTTTTCCTGTACTTTTAACAGTTTTTTTTTTTTTTTTTTTTTTTTTTTTTTTTTTTTCAGTGTAGTACAATGCATTATATATATGTATTTAAAAGGAAGCTACAAAATTGATGAATATCAACTGTTCCGATGAAACCATACTTTAAATGAGGAAACGAGGTTAATAGGAAAAGTAGCATTAAATACGATATTACATTATCGAAAAGTGACTACTTTATTATTTTAACGCAAATGAATCATCGAACAAAAAAAAAAACTTAATAATTCTTTTAATTACAAGACTAAAAACAGTCAACTCTTATGATTTTGAAGGATATTCGTATAGGTTTTGGTAACGATATTTTTTAACCAATCAGAAAAAATCTTGGAAAAATTATTGAAAAAACAAAGTTTCCAAAAATATAAATTATGACTGTTCAGCATTTTTTTCAAAAATATCTCTGAATTAATACTTTATACTTACTAGACTGTAAGATAACATTATTATGTTTTTTTTTTTTTTCACTTAAAAATAGATATCAGAGATATTAGCTGATTTTGCATTACGAACTTCTATGATTTTTCTTTTATTTTCTTTCCTTATATATATATATATATATATACAGTTCCCGCTGCTTATTAAAATCACATTCATTCTGAGCCAAAGTCATTTTATTAAGCGGCTGATTTTTATATCCGGCAAACGTTCCTGCCCTTAAGGAAAAGGTATTACTTCCCTGAATTTCGAAAGAAACTTCAAAAGGTAACGAATAATATAATTAGTAAACAATATTAATTAATTTTTGATAGATAATTAGCTAATTTTTTCTTCGATATAAGTAAATTAAACGCATTGTAAGTTCCCATGCACTTTCGTTAGAGGAAAATTATCATTACTTTACCAAAAGTTCACGCTGTTCGTATAAATTTAAAAATATTTCCGTTTAAACCTCATGAATAATAGTAATTTCAAAATAAGAACTAGAAATTACCTTCTAATAATTAGACAAAAAAAAAAAAAAAAAATCAAATCAAATCAAATTTGTATTTTATTACTGAGCTTTGAAAAATACGTTCCTTGAAATTGTTACGGAGAAAAGTTGCGGGGCGTGTTTAATTTATAACTGTACTGCAAGCATAAAATCTTGAACAATGAGCGATAACGGAAGATTTGTTGCGCTTTAATTTCTTTTTTTTATTAAAAAAAAAAAGAAAAAAAAACACAATGTAAATAAACAAATTTTTTAGTGTGCATGAATGATATTTTTGGCTGCTGAGGGTATTTTTGAGTTTATTAACCGGCGGCTTTAAAAGTAGTATGTATTGATTTGATTCCGGGCCTGTGATTTGATCAGATTAAGCGACTGATTTTATTAAACAGTGATTCAATTAAGCAGCGGTTACTGTATATATTATATCTAACAATTCTTATTAGTGTAAATTAAAAATATAGATATCTTGTTTTTTTTTTTTTTTTTTTTTTTTTAATATATTTCGATTTAGTAATAAAATATGCACCAATTAATTGTATCTTATTTCTTACACGTTCTTCTGGTATACTGTAGTGTTAGTTAAATATTGAATACACAGGAGATATTTTCTATAATCCTGACATCTTCTTTTATCTTCGTTTTTATACCGTCATCAACACTGTAGAATGAATAGAAATAGCGAATTTAAAAATACAAATCTTCTTCTTTAGTTCATGACCGCAACCGGTATATATCAATCGTGCATGCATACAAGATTTCGTAACATGTAAATGGCGCTTTATAATTTTCACGAATGATTTGTTCCACACTCCGTGGTTCCACATTTTAAGCAACTTTTATAAAAAAAAAATTATCATTCTAAATTTATAGTTAAGATAGATATCTCCAAGTGTACAACATAACAATTTTGCTCGATAAACATAAAACTATTACGATTAAAGGTTAGTAGGATATTTCTACATTTCATTATTCAAATAATCTGGTGTGTCACTCACACGACTTTCTCTTACCCTGAAATTTAATACTATAAATACAGGTTGGAGATTACGAGGTAAGATAACGATGTTAAACAATTGTAAACCTATGTTAAACAATTCAAATTAGGCTTCGAGAGAGTTTTATATGATAATTAGTTCTGTGTGAGGGGGGCTGCCGCCCCCTCAACCCCCCGTTTCATTAATGCACCTACAGTTATATAGAATTTAATTCGGTTATTAAAAAATAATTCTGTTCTTAAAAAATAATTTATTAAAAATATTATTTAAAAAAATTATCTTTTATGATAAGGCAGACGATTTCCATATTAGAGAAGTAGTATAACACCAAAATCCAAAAAAAAGTTCATTTTATTCTCAATATTAAAAAAAAAAAAAAAAAAAAAAAAAATCAAAGTTTCTTTTTCGTTAAAAGTAAAAAAATCGATAACTTTGTTAAAAATTATCGCAGATCGATGGTTCAACCATTCGTCTTAAAGGTATTGGCGAGCTCTTTTGAAAAATACCCATCATGAAAATTTACTCCCCTCGAGGGCGACTTCCACCCCGGGGGGGGGGGGGAGGCGAGGCTTCTACATACACAAAAAAAAAATTCCCAGTTGACTATCTCTATTACAAAAAATATATATTCGTTTTATTTGGTTTAGTGCAGTCTATAACCGTTAACCTCTACTTACCTGCAATTTCCCCCATAGACGTAATGTATTTGAATACTTTTGATTGTCCCTGTACACGAACCATTTGCTTGACCTTAACGAAAAGCTTACTGTAGCATCCCTATATGATACACATTTAGAATACCAAGTTTGGAATGTCTGCTACTATTTGTTCTTGAGATATGCTGATAACAGACAGACACACACACAGACATACACACAGACCAACCGCTAAAAACATGATTTTCGTATTCAGGGACCTCAAAACGTGTAAATATAACAAAATCTCGCTTTCGAAAATTTGACCCAAAAACAGTAATTTCTCTACCTTATGGGTAAGAGAAAGTAAAAAGAAATCATTACTGATTTATTCACTTATGTCATGAATTCTTTTCGTGTTAACAAAAAATTCTCAATTAATCCGTAAGATTGCAAAAAGATTCATAGTCAATGAAAAATTGAGAGTGTGTATATGAGTACGCGAGCGGATTTTACGTTACACTAGTGTTACGGTATGGGCTATTGGCGACGGTCTGGAACACACTCCTATGGGTGGTCCGAACCGAAGACATGCCATCCCATTTTTGGTTATTTACGGAGGGGATGACTCTCCCGCTTCAGTGACCTCAAAACCAAAAATTCAGAATAATCGAATTTATGCAAATTTCTATGAAAGTAAATAAAGATAATAATAAAATAAATAAATAAATTAAATAAATAAAAATAAAAAAATATTACTCAGTTAAACGTTAATAAATTATTTAATACAAAAGAAGATCATGAACATAAATTTAATGTTACTTTAGATTTACTACTAGTAGAGTACAAAAATGGTGCTGAAATCATTTAAAAATTTTTTACTAATTTTTCCTATACAAATTTCTTAATTTTGACCGAAACACCGTCGTCCAGTGCTATGAATTCACTGTGACTCACTTCTTAGGCATTTAAAAGAATCTGGTTTGTCATTCTAACGACTTTCTCTTATCCTGCACTTCAATACTATAAAGATAGATTGCAGATTAAATCATAAGATCAATTAGCTAAGATAATAAAGATCAATTTAATTTAAAAATAATATAAAATGGGTTTAGAAACAGTTTTATTTAACATATAATTCTGTGTGAGGGGGCTACCGTCCCCTTCAACCCCCCCCCCCCCCCCCCCCGTTGAATTTTAGTACCTATATTTATTTAAAAAAAAAAAAGAATCATGGCTGTTAACTAGTCTTCAAACTTGCAAATCTCAATAAATTTCAAATGGCAACCTAATGCGAACTTCAAAATATCAAATTTAAGTTTCTTGCACTTAATTGTTTTCGAGTTATGCTGATAAAAGATATACATACAGATCAACCACTAAAATTTGGATTTCGTATTTAGGGAACCTGAAAACATGATATTATACAAAAACCCAGAATTGAAATAGGACTCTGAAACGTTAAAGAAAAAAACTGGAGTGACTCCACTCGACTTTCCGAACATTGAGTAATTAACAGTTTTGTAGATAAAGTAAAGAAAGAGCAGTTGTTAAACAAAGAAAAAGAGAGAAAACCATAATAGAGTATTTGAGTATTTTTCTCCATATATTACACGATGTTTTATTTAAAGCTACTGAACTTTGAGCCCATAGATCATAATGATAAAGAATTTTTCGTTGTGTCCCTGTAAAAACCTATATATGCTAGATTCACCAAAATGCTTATAGTTAGTGGAACAGTGATTTATAATATTCATATATATTTTCAGCTCAATTGAATAAGGCGTTTAGATGCTATCGCACTTTTAAAAATTTGGTCCCATAGACCATAATGATAAAGAATTTTTCTTTGTGTCCCTGTAAAAAAACTGTAAGTGTTAAATTCACCAAAATCTATACAGTTGGTGCACCTGTGACCTATAACATGTGTAAAAATTTTTTGCTCAGATTAATAAGGCGTTTAGACGCTATCACACTTTTAAAAATTTGGCCCCATAGGCCATAGTGATAAAGAATTTTTCCTGATGTCCCTGTAAAAAAACTATAAGTGCTAGATTCACCAAAATCAATAGGGTTCGTACATGATGACTTACAATATACGTACCAACTTTCAGCTTATTCGAACAAAGCGTTTAGACTCTAGCGTGTTCACTCACAGACATAAACACACACATACATACACACATACATACACACACACATACATACATCATCGTAAAAATAGTGAAAACGGACTCAGTTGACCTCGAAACGTATAGAAACATCAAAATCTCAAATTCGGATTTTTGACATGATTACAATACTTTCCTCACTATAGTGTTCGGAAAGTAAAAAAATACTTTATGGGTATAAAAAAAAAATAATTTTCCTTCCTGAGCAGTGCTCGCCGGCATCGTAAAGTGTAGCAAAGCACTTTCATCTATTACATTCAATAGAAAAGAACGTTTACCTTAATTTTGGGTAGCCCTGTATAATGTCTAAAACTATATACACATCTCATTGTGTATTTAAAATAAATTTTATATGGAAAACACCTAACACAAAATCAAATACACTTCAAGCAATTTGCAAGTATAGTTCCAATATATCCAAATACTTTGGGTAGCCCTGTAAATGAATGATAAGTGATTTCCATACTAAAATCAGTACCAAACGTGATTTTATGCATATAAAAAAAATATTCATTCCATATTGTTTAGTGCAGCCTATAGATGTTTCACTGAATTAATAGGAATTTCGCTTATGGACATAATGTATTTTAATTCTCTTGGATGACCCTGTACAGGAACCATTTCATTGATCTCAACGAAAGGCTTAGTGTAGCATCACTATATGATACACATTTAGAATACCGAGTTTGGACTTCCTGCTACTATTTGTTCTTGAGATATGCTGATAACACACACACAGATAGGCACACATACAGACCATTCCTCCTTTAAAATATGTTAACCATACAATTCGCGGATAAAACTTGGCGGCTTCTGCATTACTTTTTTTTGTCCCTCATTGGTGTTTCGGAGCATTTTTTAGAGTCATATATGATAGTCTACAATTTTGGTGTTTAAAAAATAAATCTGGTAATAGTCAAAAATATTTTTCTAGATTAGCTTTTGAGATAAAAGCTCGTATAAGAATTTGAGACCTCTTTAACTGAAGTATTTTGAATTCAAATGAAGAAAGAAAGAAAGAAAATGTGATCCCCCCCCCCCCTTCAAAATGGTGTACTAAAACTTTTATGCAAATAAAATGTAGAATTTTTAGATAAATAATTAATAGATTTACATGGATATAGATTAAATAACTGCATAAAATTGTAATTTGTTATTAAATGATTTTTCTTTTCAATACGATTTAATATAAACATCTGCAATGTTTCTCTTCTCTTTCTTTCTTTTATTTTCTTTTTGGGTGATAGGCGGTCACATTTATTTATTGAAATTTAATTTAAATTATCTAAAATTAAGCTCTTAAAGTGAGAAACATGGTATTTTTCTAATATGTATCCACATTACATTAATCACGACTTTCTAAATTTCAATATAATTTCTTACAAATTGGTTAAGGTTTACTTTATTTATTTTTTAAGATTTAAAAAAAAAAAAAAAAAAAAAAAAAACTTGAATATAACATTTGAAATTCTATACTTTAAAGATTTGGGGGTATAATTCGCTCAAGCTAAATAATATTAAACTCTGAGAAATTTTAGTTTAAATTTTAATAATGTGTAATGTTAGGGTTAAAGCCAGTTGACTAAAAGAGGGTCTTAGACATGAGTGGTGTATTCTCTGTAAAGAGTCTTTCTGTTACATAGCCCTTATTTAAGAGAGATTCGGAGAAAACCATGGGAAACTCCAAATGTATAAGTCGACGAAAGCGACATGGTATCGAACTTGGCAATTCTTGTCTACCAGCTTCCAGATATTTTAATATTCAATTGATCAGAACACTGCAGAATTTTGCAGTTGTAGTTATAAAACTTTAATTTTTAAGATAATTTATGCAGTTTTTTTTTTTTTCCCATAATGTTAATTTAAGATTCGCCATCAATTTTCCCCCCCCCCCCCCCAAAATTTCGTTTTACATCCCACTTTAATAATGTTTGCTTTCATGGGTGAATAATGAATAGTACTAATGTTAAATAACATATCATGCGATGGTTCGGGGCCCACCTGTGAAAATTTGCACGAGCCGCCACTGCAGACAGACATACACATAGTTCGTAGAGTCCTTGAATTTCATTGATTTTCTGCACCAATAATATTATATAGCAATTTTTGATATGTCGAAAGTGTTAAAACTTAAAAGAAAATAAATCGTATAAAAATATTGGTGGAAGAGTCCTTGAAAAAAGGCGTTGCCGTACGAACTATGCATACAGACACACACACACACAGACCAACCGCTAAAAAACTTTTTTTTTTTTTAATTCAAAGTACCTCAAAACGTGTAAATCTAACAAAAATTCAGTATCGAAAACCGAAAAACAGTACATTCTCTATTATATATATTGGTAAGAGAAAGTAAAGAAAGAAAGAAAGACATTATGCAGCAATCTGTAGATCATATCTCAGAAAATGATCTTATTTTTATTATTTTTACTTTATCTTACCCTTATATATGGTAGAGAAAGTGTTGCTTTTGGGTCAAATTTTCGAAAATGAGTTTTTGTTGTATTTACACGTTTTAAGGTCCCCTGAATCCGAAAATCATGTTTTATCGGTTGGTCTGTGTGTCTGTCTTTTATCAGCACATCTCAAGAACAAATAGCAGAAGAAAGTCCAAACCCGGTATTCTAAATGTGTATCATACAGGGATACTACACTATACTTTTCGTTGAGATCAAGCAAATGGTTCGTGTACAGGACCATACAAGAGAATTCAAATACATTACGCCTATGCAGGAAATTGCTGGTAAGTAGAGTTTTACAGAGTTCTATAGGATGCCTTTAAAAAAACGGAATGAGCATTTTTTTTTTTTTTTTTTTTTTTACACGCATAAAAGCATGTTTTGTGTAGATTGTGATATGGAAATTATTCATCATCTACCCAAAGTATTTTAATATAGCCGGGGTTATACTTGGATATTGCTAGAATTTTAACTCATTTTGTGTTAGATATTTTTCAAGTACGACTAAATTTAAGTACACAATATTTTTTAAAGTGTATATTGATTATAGACAATATACAGAGCAACCCAAAATTAAGCAAAACGTTCTTTTCTATTGGATGTAATTGATGGAAGTGCTTTATACATTTACTTTATTGACAAACACAGCAAAATTAATTTTTCATATCCATACTGTAAACAAAGTACTTTTTTTAAGTTCTATTTTCAACTCTGTTTATGTATAATGTCACGTTTTGAGGTAACTTGATTACAAAAATCCAATCTATAGCGGTTGATCTGTTTGTACATCTGTTAACAGCATAACTTGAATACAAATAACTGCAGGAAATTCCAATTTGGCATTCTGAAATTCGTATTAGGTTGCCACTTAAAAATTTGGTCAAGACTGGCAAGTCTGAAGGCAAATTAACAAGCCTTGATTTTTTTCATTTTTTTTTTTTTTTTTTTTTTTTTTTTTTAGTAATTATATGCATTGTAATTGAACGGGAGATTTAAGGGTGCGGTAGCCTTCCTCACACAGTATTACATGTCAAGCAAAACTGTTTCTAAAACCTTTTAGATTATTTTAAAAGTACATTGAACTTTATTATTTTATGCTATTGATCTTAACGGCCCTCTTCACTTACCGTCGCCGGAAGCCCCAGCCAATGTTATTCTATGGGGAAATTTTCTTTACGAATAACTTATTAATTAATATATATTTCTAAATTCTGTTTTCACATTCAGAAAATTCCCAATTGTTAAATTGACGGACCTTTTTTAAAAATGTATTTTTTAAATTTTTAATATTTTATTTTGATATTGCAAAATGAAAGAAAAAATCACATATTGAAAATTCGTATTTTGCAGCTTCAAAAGAAAATATAAAAAGTTAAAAAAATACATTTTTAAAAAAGGTCCGCCAATTTAACAATTGGGAATTTTCTGAATGTGAAAACAGAATTTAGAAATATGTATTAGTTAATAAGTTATTTGTAAAGAAAATTTCCCCATAGAATAACATTGGCTTCGGCTTCCGGCGGCGGTGAGTGAAGCGGGTCCTTAAGACTTAATATGCAGTCTATCATTACAGTACTGAAATGCAGGATAAGAGAAAGTCATGTGAGTGGCGTACCAGATTATTCAGAGAAAATAACCGATAATTTTGTTTGACATTATCATATATGGTTTAAAGATAATGATGAGTTATTTTAAAAAATATTCATATTGAAAGTTTAGAGCATAGGGGTTATTAAGAGTTATGCTCCAACATAAACAAAAATTTCATCTTGTTTTACTCTTATTGTTACAAATAAAAAAATATATATATTTCACAATGATTGTTGAAATATAGTCTACATTATATACATTTATATGAAACTTTTATTCTGTGTTGCCATATTAAAAAATTATGAAAATAAAGAAAAAAAACTGGAAGACAACGCCACCTGTTGAGTAACATGCAACACCAAAAAGTTGGTGAATACTAAATTAGGTCAATGTGGAACGAAATATAAAAATGCATGAAATTTTGTATATCAATTCTTGTTCTAAAGCTGCTAAAAAATTTTCGTTACACAGAGAGAGAGAGCCATCATTCCAAAAATGGTCAAAACGTATTCAGGACCAGTTAAGGGCCCTCTTCACTCACCGCCGCTGGAAACCGAAGCTAATGTTATTCTATGGGAAATTTTTCTTTACAAATAACTTATTAAGTAATACATATTTTTAAATTCTGTTTTCACATTCTGAAAATTTCCAGCTGTTAAATTGACCGACCTTTTTTAAAAAAATTATTTTTTAAATTTTATTTTGAAGCTGCAAAATACGAATTTTTAATATGTGAAATTTTTTCATTTTACAATTTCAAAATGAAATATTAAAAATGAAAAAAATACATTTTTAAAAAAGGTCCGTCAATTTAACAGCTAGGAATTTTCTGAATGTGAAAACAGAATTTAAAAATATGTATTAGTTAATAAGTTATTTGTAAAGAAAATTTCCCCATAGAATAACATTGGCTCGGGCTTCCGGCGACGGTAAGTGAAGAGGGCCGTTAAAGACGAATGAAACTGTTGAAACCCGGAAGTCGAAAAATTTAAGGAATCGAATGTTTTCTTTTTTATGAATATAAAAGAAAATAAAAATTGCAATGCACTATTACAAAAATTAACCTCTTTATTTTGTGGAGGAAGAACTGATAGAAGTATGTTTTTGTTATTCATATACTCTTCGGCGAATTGTGCTACGCAAATTTGCTGTCATCATTTTTTATGCAGGTGTTCTGTCATCTTCTTGCTCCAGGTAATTGAGTAACGCCTCAGCATATACCGATGCATAACCGTGACATATTTATAAGTATATAAATTTATCTGTTTCAGAACATACGGTCTTCTTGATAAATCTGTAAGGCTATTCTTTTTTTTTTTTTTTTTTTTTTTAATGGATGGATCATAGATATAGTAATAGATATAGATCTAGCATCCCCATGTTATCGAGCAAAACATTTTGAGGCTGAATAAAGTTCTAAACAAAATCAGCCATTAGAGAGTATTGAAAAAAATACTAAAAGGAGAATTGAATTTGAAACTGTATCTGGAGTTTTTCATTCACTTTTAGTAAATAAATTATTCGTAAATTTTATTTCCTAAATTATCCGTGTGTATTCCTGTGTGTGATTTACTCGGGGAAAGGCAGCCATTAGAGTGACTTTTCCCGAAAAAAAAGGCCTCACTTTTTCCCTCTCGCTGATCAATCTATGTCTTATTACTATATCTATAGGATGGATGACTTTTCAGATGACTTGCAAGCCGGATATTCCGATCCCAAGTATGCAAAGTTAAAAGGCAAAATTGGTAGAGTCCTGATTTTGAAACAGTCCTTGGAAATTTTTAATAGAATAAAAAATGTAATAATAATAATATAACATTTCTATATATATATATATATATATATATATATATATATTTATTTAATCCTTTCATTCCCAATTTGCCATCCATAAAACAATAAACCTTATATTTAGTCATAAATTTATTTCAAAGGTAATATATATAAATATTTTTTTAATAAGGAGTCATGGCAGAGTACGAATTAATATAGCTAACAAAGCAACTGAGAGGTGTTTATTTGTGTTTAATATCAGTACAAAAAACCCTTAACGGCTTAAAAGTTTGTGACGCCGCTACTTTGTGGCTATAAGAATTTGAAATATGAGTCTTAAAAATAATGATATTAAATTTTAAGTGACGCTTTGCAATTAGTTAAAATATACATAGATTTTCTTTTTTGATCATTCACTTTTATCTTTTATTTATATTTATAATGCAAACGTAATATTTTTAACTTCACGATCAGACAGATATTTAAAATACACTCACTGATGCTTTTTCATTCGCATTTCAAATTCAAAATAACAGTTTTAAAAGGAATGATATAAAAATTCCAGTGGCGCCTCGGTGTTATTTTAAAAGATTTGTCTTTAGATTCCATTAAAATTACTTTTGTTTTGCTAATAAAATATATTTACACATTTAAACAGTGCTTTTAATTTTCAAATATACTGTCAAATAATTATACTTTCACTGAGTTAGCATTATAAAGTAAAATTATTTATTTCAATAAATTGATTTATCTTTTGCATCACACTATCCAAAACATAGTATCATAGTGTCCAACTAAGTGAAAATTTGCTCAAAGAGGTAGTGTGACGTAAAGAAAACATTTACACAAATTTTACTTGCAGTTTTGGATAGCGTGACGCAAAGGATAAATCAATTTATTGAAATAAATAATTTTACTTTATAATGCTAACTCAGTGAAAGTATAATTATTTGACAGTATATTTGAAAATTAAAAGCACTGTTTAAATGTGTAAATATATTTTATTAGCAAAACAAAAGTAATTTTAATGGAATCTAAAAACAAATCTTTTAAAATAACACCGAGGCGCCACTGGAATTTTTATATCATTCCTTTTAAAACTGTTATTTTGAATTTGAAATGCGAATGAAAAAGCATCAGTGAGTGTATTTTAAATATCTGTCTGATCGTGAAGTTAAAAATATTACGTTTGCATTATAAATATAAATAAAAGATAAAAGTGAATGATCAAAAAAGAAAATCTATGTATATTTTAACTAATTGCAAAGCGTCACTTAAAATTTAATATCATTATTTTTAAGACTCATATTTCAAATTCTTATAGCCACAAAGTAGCGGCGTCACAAACTTTTAAGCCGTTAAGGGTTTTTTGTACTGATATCATTACTTTTTAGTGGTTATTGATCAAAAAATTAAAACAAGTCCTTCTGGCTCCTAGGAAGGGTAAACTAATTTACAGGGTTCGTACGGTCCTTATTTTTTCCCTGAGTCTTATACCGGTAATTTTGTAGAACGATTTACGTTACAAAATAAGTCTGTTCTATTAGGTTGAATTTTATGGTTTCAGAATACTGGTGTGAGACTCAGGGAAAAAAATAAAGCCCGTACGAACCCTGATTTATCTTTTCGTATGAAATTGTCACCATTTTTTTTCAAAATGGCAGCTACAATTTATTAATGGACTTAGTGGATTTATAAATGAAGGCTATTTATATATGGAGTTTTAAGCAAATCGGTTCATAAAACCTTTCTAATGTAAATTTGAAATTTTCAGTGTGTTGGCACAGGGAAACAAGAGGGTGGATTAAGTTGGCAAATGAACATATCAAATACATTTCTGAGATAAATCCACACTACAAATTTAGTGTGAATTAATTCAGTATTTCAAACGTTATCATACTCACAAATTTTCAAGTAGCCTGCCACTTGGAAACAAAATGGAGAAGCTTTGCACTAGAAAAATTTATTGACTGGGATTCTCAAACTCTTAAAAAAAAAAAAAAAAAAAAGTAAGTGAAAATTTTCAAATTTAAGTTAGAATTACATAATTTACATTTTGCAAGTTTCTTTTTAGAGAATTACAAATTAAACAATTAAAAAAATATATCAAGTAAATATTAAAAATGGAATTTTATATATTTTCTTTCCCCTTTTGAGGCTAAGTATACTGCTCCAATATTCGCAATTTAAATTTTCATCAAAAGTGCAGGTAAAAATTACTTCCTATATATTTTCATATAAAACGTTTGGGGGAAAAAATAGACAAAATATAAATTAAGCTTTACATTTCTATAATTTTAAAAATAAGATAAAATCACCTGGAGAAAAATTTTATGGAAAACATAAGTTAAGTTTAAAAAAGAAATGAAATTTCTGCGTAAAAGTACTATTTCATAAATATATTTACAACTACAATAAACAAAAAACGCTCCTTTAATTTTAAATTATTATTTCTACATGTTTCGAAGCTATTAAAAGTTTTTTTCTTTCTTTCTTTTTTTTTTTTTTTTTTTTTTTTTTTAAGAAAAATAAATTAAATGTAGTGGCGCCATCTAGTAGTTTTCTTTTAAATCATATGCATACAGATTTAACTTTTTTTTTTCATTAAAAAAAAAAAAAAAAAAAAAAACTTGTTTAGAAACAGGTAGAAATAGTTATTTAAAATTAAAGGAGGATTTTTTGTTTACTGTAATTGTAAATTATGAAATAGAATTTTTCATGCACAAGTTAATTAATTAAAAAAAGAAAAGGAAGAATATATATTTTTTAAATAAATTATTATGGGTTTCAAAGTAAAGATGTTATTTATTTATTTTGACGTGTTTTTTAATAATTGCTATTTGACACATTTTTCATGAATTTTACTGAAATTCATGAAAAATGAATTTTATTAAAACACTGTTTAAACACTGTTTTTTCTAATAAACAGTGCAAACACTGTTTCATCCTCTAGTCATTGCTTTGAATAATAATAATAAAAAAAAAATTGATTATGTTAATGTTTAAAATATGTATCATTTTAAAGTCTGAAAAATAAATAAATGAATAAACACTAACTGTATTTTCAAAAGAGATTTTTAATTTTTAAAAAGAAATATATATATATATATATATATATATATATTTACGAAAGAGCATGTTTTAAATAAAAACGATAGATGGCGCCAAAACTGTATTTGCTGTTTTTTTCCATTCCCGGAGCGTAAGGATACATGAATAGGAATCGCAAATCATTCAGTTATCATAAAATCGATTTTCATGAATGATTAAAAAAAATTTCGCTTTAAAAAATTGTAAATTCATCATTATTATGATAAAATGGAATATCTAAAATTACAAAATACTTCCTTATTTAAAATATTATCTAAATATTTCTTTGACTAAATATGAAATTTTGAAATGAAAACTATTTTTTTCATAACAGAAGAGAAAATATATTTAAGTGAATTTGACTTAGTATATATACAATAAATATTTTAAACATGTAATAAAGTACTTTTGCGTTAAAAAAAAATTCTAAATAATTCATTGGCTGCATTCAAGTCGGTCAACAAACCAACCCACATACCTTACAAGTAAGAACCGAATAACAGCGTTTTCACCCGAAGAAACATATGTAATTGGCGGAGTAATATAGTTCCATATTTAAAGCGATTTATATAAAAAACAAGAGTTTTCCTGAAAAAAAACAAAAACGTTACTATATTCAGAAAGATCCCATTAATAACATATATTAATTAAATTAAAATCGTTCGTGCGGTTTTAGAGATATTTTTATTACATCCTTACATCGTTACACCACACATTTTCCCTTTTTCGCTTTAAATTGAGATTCAGATCTCAAAACATGCTGCATGTAGAAATGTAAAATTTTCAGGATAGATTAAGACCGAAGATAAAAGACTATTTTGAAAAAAAACAAAACAAAATATGGCTTATTTACTGAGATATTAAGTGTCGGCTTTTACAAATCTCTTTGATGTCAGACTAGGCGTATATATGAGTTCGCAGCTTTCCGTCCGTTTGTCCTTCCGCTTGCGTCACTCGAAAAACTGCCGTTTTTCATGATAACCACTGATGCCATTTAAAATCATAAATTTTCAATAAATAAAAATATCAAAATTTTGGAAGAAATACATATTGCAATTAATTAAAATAAAATACAAATTATAAACATTAGAAAATAAAATAAAAAAATATTTCAAACAGTTAATTTGCTTAAATTGCCCAAAACAGGATACTGATTCCGATATTGTTATCAGAATAGGGTATAAAATATACTTTCATTTATCAACAAGGATAGTGAAATCATCTAAAATATGTATTTTTCGGTGGAAAAATGTATATAGATTTTAATAGTGTTCATTTTGAATAAGCGGGAGTGTTAGATGGTGAGAAAGAAAATCTAAAATGTTATTATTCCAATTGGCAGCACAGGGAATGAAAGGGTTAAAATCATTAATCATCAGTATTTCTCATAGTTTCAAAAGGAAAATTAACCTTTTATTTCTGAGAAATCATTATAAAAATAGTTTATGGGGATCAAAAATAGCACTGGCGGATTTAAACACTGACATTCACAATTGAATATTGCAATTGTAAATTTTTTATTGGTCTAGAAAAACACTTTGAAAAATCTTAGCCTCCCCCCCGCCCCAAAAAGTCAAGTTCTGGATCCGCCACTGTCAAATAAAATACATATTTGTAAAATTTCTTTTAAATATTTAATTTTTTTCTTCTTAGAAAAAGAAATATATATTTTTTTTAAACTAACGGTGGTATGACGTTGGGACAAATGGCTATGCAAAAATTTTAGGTCAGTGTAGTACATGCTTCATGGGGGATCTTTATAAGGATCCGTAGCTCGTAATCGCGCAAATTTCAGAGAGAAGCACAAAAATCTCCGAAAGGTCAGGCCAGTGAGCGCGATCTGGATTCGAAATCAACATGTCCTGTCTACTTGTTTGAGAACAGAACCTCTCGACCACTGGTGGAACGTAAAAAAATAGTATCTATGCTCAGGGCCCGATTAAGCTTTGAAGCTAGGGGAAGCTCAGCATCATTTCGGGGCCCCTTTTCATTTCGGAAAATCTTGTTACATATTGTAATATAAAAATGCTATAGACCAAAAAATTGTGTGTATTAATTATTAATTATTTATTTATTTTTTCATATATCTGGGTGGTTTCTACACAGAACATTAAAATCATAAAACTTTTTAATTAAGATCATTCAGATTTTTGAGGTTAAATAATAGATTTTTCCCGAAATAGTAAGTGTTTGGTCTTGTTTTAGGTAACCTTTCTCAGAAAAAATTCAATCTCAGTGTGAAAATTTGAATCAGAAATTAATTCAAGACCATGTTTTTAATCGTTATGGGGGCCCCTCTTAATTTTTAGAGGGGAAGCTTGTGCTTCCTGAGCGTTTTGGATAATCAGACCCTGTCTATGGTGCACGTAGAAACACCTAATCATTATTATGATTAGGTGTTTCTGCGTAAAGTGCGTAAGCGCGTGTGTGTCTGTATGAGTATATTATGATATATATTATACATGTATATTAAAATCTATGCATGTTACCTATGTATACGTTAATGAGTGTAAAGACAGATATATATATATATATATATATATATAATTTGAATAATTTAATTCCTTTACAACACTCAGCAAATGAAAGAAAGATGAAAATACCAACATATAAAATTTTAAATGAGATGTAGTTCGAATAATATTATAGTCACGGTGATAATTTAATTTAATTACACTGAGTAGTAAAAATGTAGAAGAGAAATGACACACATAAATCATAAGCCTAACGATGAGATAATTTGCATAATCAATTAATCCAATCTAAACATTCATCAAATTATAGATATGGAAAGAGATAAATAAACCAAAAGGATCTGTTAAAAGAAAAGAGAATTCATGAAATGAAAAATAGAATTTTAAATGCTGAAATCCAGAAATGATCTTCATCAGAAAACTTGCATCTCTGTAAGCATAAGCAAGATTTTTGATCGCTGTATAGCTAATTCAAGCAATATACAACTCAAGTTTCTATCTTGCAACAAAACAAAATAAAAAAGGAAATTAGATTAAACATTAACTCAACCAGAATTGAAAAATGGAATAATTATTTTTAAGTCCACATGTAACCGATTCCAAATAGAAGTAATAGAAATAAACAGGTTGCCAAAACGAACAAACTGAAAAGAAATGATTAAAATTAAAGAAACGATTAATCGAACTAGTTGCTTCTGAAATGAAATAAATGAAAGCATTAAGAGATAATTATTAATCTTAAAATCTTAAAGCTAAAATCACTATTAAAAAATGCTATTTAACAGAGTTATTTAATTAAAACGTTAATCAAATATATATTTATTTAATCTACTAAAACCAATAGCGACAGTAAATGATATCCCGAGAGAAATATAGGATCCGTTATAAGACGAAGCAGGTGATTAACAAATAGTAGGTATTGCGCCTCTTTTAATGTGGATTTCAAATAGTACGCCAGCCCAAAAAATCTAACCATGCTAAAAAAAAAAAAAAACACATGCGTAACATATAATTCTTAATTATTCTGTAGGATTTTTTTTTTTTTTTTTTTTTTTATCAATTTCTACTACACCTGTATTAATTTTTAATTATTTACTATTATTGAAAAAGAGTTTTTGTTGTTTTCAAATAAATAAAAATAAATACAAATATATAATCTAATTCATTCAACATGCATAAAATGTTGAAAAAATATATAGATATTCATGGTCTGTGCATGAATATTTGAATGTTTTTATTCTAATTAATATATTTTAAAAGGAAAATTTAAGGCCGAATGTAAAAATTTAAGCATATATATATATATATATATTTTTTTTTTTTTCACAATTTCTACAAATGTAAAATATTTCAAGGGTGGAAGAATGACATAATGAATGACATAAGAATGAATGACATAAGAATGACATATGATGTGGAAGAATGACATAATAAAACTATCTTTGCGCTAAAATACTTCCGGAGTAAAAAATACAGATGTTAAATCATTTCATAGCTGAAATCTGTTCAAATGAACAAAAGAAGAACGCTTCAAAAAAAATATGCTGGTATGCCAGTACATATGCAGATAACACATGTAATGGAAATGTAGTTTTCTTACTCAAAAAAACAGTAGGAAGTAACATAAAATTAGAATGTTTTTTATCTGTATGCGATGGAATTTAGTTGATTTAAAACAGAAATAAGAACTTATAATGAAAACAATGACGTTAAAGAAAAAAAAAAAAATCTCACAATAAAATTTTGTGAAAGGCAATACCGAGTAATTTACATTGATGTATGAAACTATAAAAATATCTATCAATCTACAAGGTGTCCCGGAATTCATGAGCGAAACTTTTAAGGTTGGTAAAACACATATAAAGAAACTTTTTTTTTTTTTTTTTTTAATGGCAATATGGAATCAGAATGGAAAAATGTGAATGTAAAAACAAGAAATGCACCACACTTTAGAATTGGGGGGGGGGGGGAATGGAGTTAAAGTGAAAAACTCATAGAAAATAACATTTAATATATAGATAGATAGTAAAAATAACCCCACGTTCGCAAGTGTGTTAAAAAAAAAATAATAATAAAATAAAACTACTTACACGAGTCAGGAAAAATAGATCAGAAAAAGACACTGAAGCGCCAGAAGGTTGGGCCTGGAGTTCGACGAAGATTTTCATTGCTGGCCCCATATTGATGCACAAAAAATGCTTCTGTATCTGTATTTAAAAAAAAAGAAGAAGAAGAAGAAGAATCTTAATATTTATTAAGAAAGTGGTACAAATTATATATATTTTTGTAAATTGTGGTGGTCTTAGAATTACAAAAATTTGCATACAAATGGTTTGAAATATAGCAATATTGCATATTAAATTTTCTCGAAAACTACTTAATTTTTTTAAGTAAAACGATTATTATTATTTATTTATTATTTATTTATTTATTTATTTATTTATTTTATGCTTCTTATTTTCTATATTTTAATATTTCCCCCGATTTTACATTATTAATGTTTAAAAATGTATTCTAAACTTATTTGAGGATTACTTTATGGATTCACTGATAAGTTATATTTATTTATTTGTTTTTTAATTTTTACTTTCCGAACACTATAGTGAGGAAAGTATTGTAATCATGTCAAAAATCCGAATTCGAGATTTTGATGTTTCTATACGTTTTGAGGTCCCCTGAGTCCGTTTTCACTATTTTTACGATGATGTATGTATGTGTGTGTGTATGTATGTGTGTATGTGTGTATGTCTGTGAGTGAACACGGTAGCGTCTAAACGCTTCGTTCGATTAACCTGAAAGTTGGTACGCATATTGTAAGTCACCATAGTACGAACCCTATAGATTTTGGTGAATCTAGCACTTATAGTTTTTTTACAGGGACACAAAGAAAAATTCTTTATCATTATGGCCTATGGGAGCAAAATCTTAAAAGTGCGATAGCATCTAAACGCCTTGTTCAATTGAGCAAAAAATTTATACACATATTATAGGTCACAAATACTCAATTTGTATAGATTTTGGAGAATCTAGCACTTATAGTTTTTTTACAGGGACACAAAGAAAAATTCTTTATCATTATGCCTATGGGGCCAAATTTTTAAAAGTGTGATAGCGTCTAAACGCCTTATTAATCTGAGCAAAAAATTTGTACACATATTATAGATCACAATTGAACTAACTGTATAGACTTTGGTGAATCTAGCACTTACAGTTTTTTTACAGGGACACAAAGAAAAATTCTTTATCATTATGGCCTATGGGACTAAATTTTTTAAAGTACGATAGCATCTAAACGCCTTATTGAATTGAGCTGAAAATTTATATGAGTATTATAAATCACTGTTGCACTAACTATAAGCATTTTGGTGAATTTAGCATTTATAGATTTTTACAGGGACAAAACGAAAAATTCTTTATCATTATGATCTATGGGCTCAAAGTTCAGTAGCGTTAAATAAAACATCGTGTAATAGATGGAGAAAAATACTCAAACACTCTATTATGGTTTTCTCTCTTTTGTTTGTTTAACAACTCCTCTTTCTTTACTTTATCTACAAAACTGTTAATTACTCAATGTTCGGAAAGTCGAGTGGAGTCACTCCAGATTTTTTTTTATCTTCAAATGTTAAAAATTTGCTTTAATTTCTACATTCAACCAAAACAATATTATCAAGCAATAAAGAAAATGTATTTTTAAGCCTTTTCACTAGTAACCTCTATATCTACATTCTATTGTGTATTCGTCACACTTTTTTTTTTTTTTCTTTATCTTACTGAATCTTACTGAGGTTTAAAAGAAACCTCAGTTAGAGATTTTATTTACGTAAAAAAAAAAAAAAAAAAAAAAAAAAAAAAAAAAAATCCTTTCAGGTATTTGCATAAATAAGCATGACGCTAAAACACAAAAAATGATTTTATCAAAAGTTCAAATAAATTTATCAGTTCCTTTACGCATTTAAATAATTTGTTCAAGTGGCAAAATTACTGTAATGGTCAGTATTTATCTATTAATAATTAAATAAAATCCTTATAAAACTATTCATATGTTTAATTAAAAATAAATAAATAAATTAAATTAAAAATTGATTTACGATAAACTATTTCACTACTAACTACATTAAAAATATATTGAATACTTAGTATATAATCCCGTCAAAAATGACGGAATGCGAAATCAATTAATAAACGAAGGCTTTGCCTGCTTCACTGGTCATTATATTTGAAGGAAACTCTTTTCTATATCGCTTTATAAACAAAATAATAATAATAATAATAATAATAATAATAAAATCGTGAAATTGCTCAAGAGCCCGCTTCTTGTTAATATAACAATAATAATAATAATAATAATAATAATAAATATTACATGATGTCAATTTTATCAGATATTTTTCGCATGCGCAAATTTAATTTTCCCCGTGCAATAAATAAATATTTCGTTTTGTATTTTATAAAAAGGGGCCAGTTCAAGTTTTGTAAACATCAGTCTAAACATAAAATTATTTTAGAAAAGTTTCAGATGAAATTATTGTTATATTATACATTAATTAATTTTAATACATATATTAATTACCAGTATATATATATATATCGTGAACCAGTTACGATTAAATTTTATCGAAACGATACGATTAGGACATCATGGCAGAACAAATTTTTAAGACTCATAGTGTAAAAAAAAAAAAAAAATCTACATATAATTTAAAATATTGATTTCTTAAAACTTAATACATGTTTTTAAAAATGTATTAAGTTTTCCATTCATTTAAAATAACTCAGTCCGCTTCTCTCTCTCTCTCTCTCTCTCTCTCTCTCTCCTTTTGCTCAAAAGGTAATTCATACAAAAACTGACGTCATAGAAAAATTCGAGAATCTATTGTGTAAATTAAAGGATAAATTTTAACTTTATTCGGAAAGTTTCATTTGTTTATTTCTGAACGCTTTATTTTATTGACCTTTTTTTAAAAAAAAAAAAAAAAAATAAATAAAAAAATAATAATAATAATAATAATAATATGCCTAGGAGATAAAATCCTGAAAAGTTTAATGCTCTTGGAAGATGGCGAATGAAACAATCAGAGCAATCAAATGCGCGTAAGCAACTGCAAAATATTCACGACCAATCCAGAATTTAAAAAGAGTACTTTTTCTTAAAAACTTTTTGCATCTCTGAGCATTATACCAGACAGTGAGGATGTTGAAAACTGTTTTTACTAAAATTTTTTTAGAAATTTTATTTATGAGATTTTTCTGGTTATCACATTATGTAGGTATTATCATACAGATGTTCGGTGCAGGAAAGGCTAGTATATATGTATTTCTCGTTGTACCCATAGATATAGTAAAGACATAGATCAATCAGCGAGCGGTGAAAAGTGAGGCTTTTTTTTTTCGGGAAAAGTCACTCTAATGGCTGCCTTTCCCCGAGTAAATTACACACAGGAATACACACGGATAATTTAGTAAAGAAAATTTATGAATAATTTATTTACTAAAGGTGAATGAAAATCTCCAGATACAGTTTCAAATTCTTTTTTTTTTTTAATTCTTTTTTTCAATACTCTCTGAAGGCTGATTTTAGAACTTTTTTTCGGCATCAAAATTTTTTTCTCGATAACATGGGGATGATAGATCTATATATATTACTATGTCTATGGTTGTACCATAAGCAGTTAAACTACAGATTTCAACTGTACATGTTTAATTTCGGGTGCAGTTTCATTTTAATTTTATTTTTCACATACAAAAAATATATATTTCTTTTTAAGTCAAAAGAAAAATAAATGCGTAAGGCTCCTATACATGCAATTATCAATGATAATATATAAAGAAGTATATAGTACTGTTATAGGGTTCTAGAAATACCCGTTCCTAGGTTTTGTCGTGTGAATACAAATGACGCAAAACATAAAATTATGTTAGCGAAAAATCAGATGAATTTATTTGGAAGAAAGAAATGTGTGTAGTGCAAAAACGAAGTTTTCACTTCAAAATACCTTCAAAATAAGTTTTTGTTTTTAAACGCTTTTCGTTCCATGTATATCTCGGTAAATTTATCAGCAATCCTTAGTTTTTAACGCATTGTCGCATTAACATATCATTTCCCTCTTATCAATAAATTTATCCAGTATGACACGAAAACGGAACTCCAATCTTCGTGGTTGTCAAGACGAAAAAGCTTTGTAAATATTTTCATTCCATATATATAATATATTTCGTCGAGTGAAACTATAGTTAAAAATTTTGTAGTTTTTAGGAAAGGGGGGGGGCAGTTTAATGTCAAATGGCAGATTATGCTATGTGTTATGCCAAGATTGTGGCACACAATTCAACATTGCATTACGATTAATAATAATTTTATTGGATTGATTGATTGATTTTAGTCTCCAACTAGTAGCGTTGCTATGCTTTATTTTATTTATTTTATTTTATTTTACTTATTAGTTCCCCATCATACAATAGGTATGGGGAACTTAGGTAATCGTGAAAATTTTCGACCTCGGTTTTTTGACTTTTTTACACGTTTTCAGGTGTGAGGAATCCGAAAATGACAAAATTTGTATGGTGTCTGTCTGTAGGGTGTCTGTTAGTCTGTTAGTGTGTTAGTCCGTTAGTTTGTTAGTCTGTGTACACGATATCTCAAGAACAAATTGTCGCAGAGAGGTCAGATCAGTTTTAAAATATTACTTTCGATACTGGCAAAAACCCTATTCTTTTGCAACATTCGAATTAAAAAACTTCGTAAGTTATGAGAAATTTACGATTTTCTTAACATGGGAGAATAGGACAAAAATTCACTTAAACGTGCATTAAATGGAAACTTTTTACTGTAAAAATGTAAGACCACTTTTAAAATATCAGGTTTGATGCCGGAATGAACATTAGTAACTATAAATGAGCTACTTTGAAAATTTCGCAAGTTATTGGAAATTTACGAATTTCTTAACATGGCAGTATAGAGCAAAATTTCACATAAACGTCAATTTTGAGAGATATTTTCATCGTAAAGATGTCAGACTACTTTTGAAATATTATTTAGAACACTGGCATGAATATTAATGACTATGAATTTTCCAATATAAAAATTTCGTAAGTTATTGGAAAATTACGAATTTCTTAACATGGCAGCATAGAGCCAAATTTCACATAAGCGTCAATCTTGAGGGATATTTTCATCGTAAAGATGTCAAACCACTTTCGAAATATTATATAGGATACTGGCATGAATATCATAGACTATGATTATTTGGAAGTTATTTGGAATTTACGATTTACTTAACATCTCAGATTAAGGCAAAATTGAGCATAAATTTCCATTTTGAGGATCATAAATACATTAGACAACTTCAAAATTACATTTATGATATTTGTTTGAACATGATTGAATACAAATATTCTAATAGGAAAATTTCGTAAATCATTCGTAATTTACGATTTTATCAACATAGCGAAATTGTAAATTTTTCATATGAATATGAATTTCGAGGATTATTGCATTGGAAATAGTAGCATGAAAACTAAACAACGGAATTGACCCTGATAAAATAAATTAATAGATTAGAATAAGATATATATATCGAAGTTAACAGTGGATAGCCTATTAGGCGGGGATTTCATTCTGTCACTATATCAAGCTTTGGTCAAATTCATTTCTTTTAACATGATTATAATATGTCTCGCACTAGAAATTTATGAGAACATAAATATGATGGGGAACTGAGCAGAGTCCACCTATGCCAACTAGTTTTTTTATTTATTTCGTTCACTAATCGTCAGATTTATTTGAACCATTCTGTATTCATAGAATACAGAAAAAATTCTCAAATCACTTATAGTCGTTACAAATACAGTTTTCAATTATTTTTTATATTATTATTATTTATTTTTTTATTTATTTTTTAATAAATAGAATTTCTTACTTCTTTTTATTATGCATAGTTAGAAATTGTCTTACCATATTCTACACGAAATGTGCTTTTATGCATTAAAAAAATATAAGTTCATTTCATTTCATTTCGTGCAGCCTATAGATATTTAATTGTTCCTACCAACACTTTTGACTTCAGACGTAATGCATCTAAAATTTTTTGGATGCCCCTGTACACGAACTATTTGCTTGGTCTCAACGAAAAGCGTATTGTAGCATCCCTATATAACACAGACTTAAAATACCGAATTTGGACATCCTGCTACCATTTGTTCTTGGAATATACTGATGACAAATACACACAAACAGACAGACGCACAGACCAACCACTAACTCTTCTGACTTGGATATCCGTATACACTGTTAAAAATTTCAACAGAAAACTCTGTGTAATGTATTATCTTAAGTCTTACGTCAAATTACAGAGAAAAATAAACGGAGATGTTAAAAAACTTATTTTAATCATTCACTCTAATAACTAATATTAATTTAATTAATTATTGGTGAGAATATATTTCGGACTTAGAATGCTTTTTCTAGCGTAGAAACAGTCATTCTTAATTTTAATTAAATAATAAAATTAAGTAAAAATACAGAATAATGATTGAGAATCTCGATTATTCACTTTTAACTAAGAATTACTGTAAATTTACAGAGACTCTGGATAAATATTTACATTAAATTTACAGAAATTTTTAACAGTGTAGGTTTTGTTTATGAAATTTTAAACAATTAGAAAAATCTTGGAAAATTTTTGAAAAGGTAAATTTTCCAAAAGTACAGCTTATGATTGTTTATATTTTTTTTCAAAACTTCAAAAATATTTCTGAATTAATCATTATTCTTACCAGACTGTAACACTGCATTAATACTTTTTCGCACATACAAATAAATATTACAGCTATTAGCAGACTTTGTATTTCGAATTTCTATGCTATATTAATAAAAGAAATGTTATTAATAAAAGAATTGTTACTATAGTTGAGTAAATAAGAAATATAGGTATATTGTATTTATTAATATACTTCGATTCCGTTATTAAAATTCACCAATTAATTCTACCTGATTTCTTCCATATTCTTGGGGTATACAGATGTATAAGTTAAACATTGAATACACTGCACATATTTTTGTAGTCTTTACATCTTCTTTTACCAGTATTCAGAGCTGCCAACCTAATCCGGCAAATTGTTAGTACCGCCCCTTTTTCTACACCACTTAATTTTTAGAGTATTTTTTTACTTAATTCATCATAGATACATTTGAAGAGAATTGCTCTAAAAGTTAAGTGGTGTAGAAAAAGGGGCGTTTTTCAATAGGCGTTAACAATTTTCCGGATTAGGTTGGCAGCTCTGAGTATTTGTCTTTACACTGTCATCAAATCAGTAGAATTGACAGAAACAGCGAACTTAAAACTTGATTTTCAGATTCAGTGGATCTCAAAACGTATAACTATAACAAAATCTCAATTTCGAAAATCTGACCTAAAAACAATACTTTTTCTACCATATATATGGGTTATAGAAAGTAAAAAAGATCTTTTTAACCCGTTAGTAGTCGCTATAGACAGCGCCACCTATTACAGATTGCGCACTTTTTATTTAATTGTCACCAATAATTTTAAGAAGTGATGTGATCGACGTTTCTTCGATTTTATTCGCGTTTTATGTATATCAAATGCCACTTCTAAAAATTTTTGGTGTCTATTGAATAAAAAAATCTGGAAAAACTGAAGGGTGGGCGGCAAATCGACCAACTAGCGACTGCTAACGGTTAAAAAATAAAAATCTTCACTGTAAAAAGTTGGCCTTTTTTGTTACCAGAAATTCTCTGTAATTTGAGAAAATACGCGTAATTTACGAAAAAATTACGTTGTCAGAACGTGTTTTCTCAAATTACAGAGAATTTCTGGCAACAAAAAAGGCAAATTTTTTACAGTGTGGAGTGACTCCATTCGACTTTCCCAACATTAAATAATTAACGGTTGTATAAATAAATGAATGTAAGCGAAATCGTTAAATAAGTAAAAGAGAAAATTATAATAGGGTGTATGAGTACTTTTCTTCATATAGTATGCTGTTTAACTTAACGCTGTTTCTTTCAAATAATTTGAGCTCATAGATCATAAGGATAAATTTTCGTTGTGATCCTGTAAAAATCCATAAGTACTAGACTCACAAAAATCTATAAAGTTCGTGCGCGATGGTTACTTATAACATGCATAAAATTTTCAGATAAATCGGGTGAGGCATTTAGATGCTATTGCATTTTAAATAATTTGAGCCCATAAACCACAATGATAAAGTATTTTTCTTTGTGTCCCTGTAAAAAAACTATAAGTGTTATATTCACCAAAATCTATATGGTTTGTGCGATTGTGACCTGTAACATGTGCATGAATTTTCAGTTCATTCAAATAAGGAGTTTAGACGCAATCGCACTTTAAATATTTTGAGAACATAGGGCATAGAATTTTTCTTTGTGTCCCTTTAATAAAACTATAAGTGCCAGATTCAAACGAATCTTTATGGTTCATGTGCGACGGTGACCTACAGTACATATATAAATTTTCAGCTCAATCGGATAAGGCATTTAAACGTTGATGATTTCAGCCTATAGGCCATAATGATAAAGAATTTTTTGTTGTGTCCCTGTAAAAAACTATAAGTACTAGATTCAGTGCTAGATCCAGATTCATTCCGTTCGAGAAACAGTGACCTTTAACACGTATATAAATTTTCAGCTCGATCTGATTAGACATTTAGACGTTATCGCACTTCGAATCATTTCAGCCCATAGGTCATAAATATAAAGAATTTTTTGTTGTGCCTCTGTAAAAATTTTATACGTGCTAGATTCACCAAATTGTATGCAATTCGTGCAATGCTAACCTATAGTATGTGTATAAATTTTTAGCTCAATTGAATAAGGCATTTAGACGCTATCGCAGTTTAAAAATTCTGGTCCATATAGACCATACGGATAAAGAATTTTTCTTTGTGTCCCTGTAAAAAAAAACTATAAACGCTAGTTTCACCAAATTTTATAAAGTTCGTGTGACGATGACTCATAACATGTGTATAAATTTTCAGCTCAGTCGAATAGTGCACTTTGACGCTATCGCACTTTAAGAAATTTGGGCCTATAGACCATAATAATAAAGAGGTTTTCTTTGTGTCCTTGTAAAAAAAATAAATAAATAAAAAAAAAAAAAATAAAGGTGGTAGTTTCACCAAAATCAATAGTGTTTGCGCTATGGTGACCTACAGCATGCGTACCAACTTTCAGCTCATTCGAACGAAGCGTTTAGACGCTATCGTTTTCACTCACATACATACAAACATACATCTTCATAAAAATAGTAAATATGAATTCAGGGGATCTCAAAACGTGTAGAAACATTAAAAATCTCAAACTCGGATTTTTGACATGATTACAATACTTTCTGCACTATAGTGTTCGGAAAGTAAAAATGCAATTATTAAAATTATAACTATCATACAAATGTATTTTTAAAGAAACCATTCATAATTTAGCTTATCTTTTAACATTTGGAGCCTAGAGCAAAGAACTGCATTAAGAGTGTTTCTCGTTACATTTAAACAAAAGACTGAATCTTAATGCTGAAGTACAGAAGTGCAAGCACCTTTCCTTACTGACGTCACTTATGACATTTTAAAGATCTGTACTGAACGAAGATATTTTCTTGGGGTTATTTTACTGCTGCATTTCTCTTCGAGAAAAACGAATTGGTGAGATTTGATTAGAACGTGCTTTTATAAATGGAAACTTGATTTCGTTGAGTATTCTGTTATGATATTTTTAGAATTTGCTGTCTTCCGACAGGAAGCTTGCAAGAATTAATGAGCAATTTTTGTTTCTTTTTCCTTTAAAAAATACATCAATACAGTGCGTAGAAAAAATTCTTGCATACTGTTCGAAATGACAAACTTTGCAAAAATTTATTTTTGCTACTTTCTTCTATCTCATAGACAAGTAGTACTTGTCTATGTTCTATCTGTAAGTCCGTGGCTGGACGCAAGTTGATTGGCTAAGAGAGATTTTCTTCTATTTGTCTGTGTGTTGTTGCCACCAGCTTTTCATACTTTAGTTAATTTAAAAAATTGTCACCAGATTTTCATAATTTAGTTAATTTTAAAAAATCCAATGGGCTCTTCCCAGCGTCGTCTGCTCAATCACGTGATAGAGGAAAACGAATAATCGGATTCTGAGAATCGAATTCAATTAAATATTGTTCTTAAGAACAAAAATGTTAATATTTAATATAAAATAAAATAAAAGTAATATTGTGCATTTGTAAACAGTAGAATAATTGTATTTGTAGATTTAATAATTTTTAAAAAACATTTTATGTGTTTATTTATTTTTACCTATAAGAATCGATTTTTGTATATTGTAGTGTAACTGTAACATTAACTGATCTAGCAATAAATAATAGCTTCTTGTGGAATGTTTACGGATTATAATTTGAAATTTTAAAATGTTTTCATTTAATTTAATTGCATAATGGTGTTACAACAAGTTAACTAACTTAGTTACTGGTCTAAATGGATTTACGTAGTACGATATTGCACTGTCACTGATTTAAGTACCAAAAATCAGAGTATTTAAACATGGTCTTCATGAACATCAATAACAGGTATAAACTAAATGATGATTGTAAATGTATACAGCAAACAAAAGATGATGAATAATGATATAAAATGGATTAAAAATGATGATGTATAAAAAATAACCCAGATTAAATACGATTGATCAAAAATAAGAACAGAAAATATGTTATTTCAGCAATCGCTCTAGATAAACAAAACTTCGTCTGCTATTTGTTTTTCATCTATCACGTGACCTCTGACGTCAGGTGGGAAGAGTCCATTGTCCGATTGATAAGTTAATTAAACCGACGGATTCAGAAAAAATGCCCCTTTCATTTGGTACCTTATTTGTAACGAAATTTTGATTAGATGTTTTAAAATTAATTAAAATGTGAAAATAATAACCTGGTAAAAGCTTTAAATGTGGACATTTAAAATTTTAATTGTTGCTAAAAAGGAAAAAAAAAAATATTACTTTTTTTTTTTTCAAACATAAAATGAAATATGTTTTCACGCGAAAAATAAAAAATTATAAAATATTTTACTCCGCATGAAGAAATGAAAAAGGAAAATGGAGTAAAAAAACAATTTTGATAAAGTTGCACGAGAGTTCCAAAAATTAATGGAAATATAAATGAACGTTAAATAAATAAAATAGTCGTCTGCTCAATCACGTGATATTGAAAAACAAAGAATCGAATTCAGTAAATATGGAAAGGAAAGGAAAACGAAAAGAAAAGAAAGAAACAAAATAATAATAATAATAATAATAATAATAACATAAACCAACGGGAAACCAAAGCGGGCTTTAAAGCAATTTCATGATTTCTTTAAATTTTATTTTTGTTTGTAAAGCGATATAGAAAAGAGTTTCCTTTAAATATAGTGACCAGCGAAGCGAGAAAAGCCTCCGTTGATTCACTACCTTCATTAATTTCATGAATTAAAAAATGGTTTCGTTAACAAACTTTGATCTGTTGGCACGCAGGCAGCATCAGGCCGAGTTTTGAACATTTCGAGTTTGATTTTCAAATTTTTCCCGCATTCGGAATTCGGTTCGTTCCCGAACCGGGACTTTGCTAGTAAAGAATTCAATAAAAGAATGATTCATAAAAATTTCCTGTTTTTTATAGATTTATACATTTTGTCATATTCAGAACCTTTTTAAGTATTTTTAGATTTTTAAACCTGATCTAAATCCATTATAAAACCTTGATTTATATCAAAATCTCGATTTAAACCCATTTTTAAAAAATATCTCTCTATGTGTTACAAAAATTTTGTGGCAGCTGTAGCTCGGGAACTACTGCCCAGAATTTCATACAAATTTAGATGCAATTACACTTTGACATAAATTAGTAGTTATCCACTTTTGAGAAAATCGTTCAACAAATGACCTTGCCATCTCTTTTTTTTTCGTAATTTTTATTGTGACTGTATAGAACTAAATTCCGTATAAATGTGCATAAAGAGAATTATTTTTAAGCAATCCTAGTGGAATTAAAAATAATTATTTATCGTAGTAATAGTCAACTACGAAAAGTTTTTTTGTATACATAAGTGCATCGCGTCTCTTCCAGGGGTGTAAAATAATATTTTTTAAAACAACTCTTCAGTACGTTTTAAACGAATGTATCTGTTAAATCACGGATCTTTGATAATTTAAAACAAAATTATGGAATTTATAATTTTACTCCCCCCCCCCTCCCCTAAAAAAATGCGTTTTTTAGATACCGTTTGTAGGGCACAAAATTGAGTTTCGTTCCACATTTATAGTCATACTTCTCTGATATGCAAATCGTCCGCTTTCACCATGGAAAATAACTTTAATAAATAATAATTTCAATAAATCTTTCATATTATGTGACATTGTATAGGAAAATATAGAAGATGGTTTTGTAGTGGCCTTAACATACTTAGTTTTTCAAATTGTACCGCTTACTAATGAAACCAGAAAAACAAAGAAAAGAAAAGAAATCACCTTATAATGCTTAGAACTTTTTTCGATATATGAATAATACTAGGCGAGACGTTTTAAACGCTCGACGATAACTTTAAGGGCCCTCTTCACTCACCGCCGCCAGAAGCCGAAACTAATGTTATTCTATGGGACATTTTTCTTTACAAATAACTTATTAACTAATACATATTTTTAAATTCTGTTTTCACATTCTGAAAGATCCCAGCTGTTAAATTGACGCACCTTTCTTAAAAAATATTTTTTTAATTTTTTATATTTTATTTTGAAGCTGCAAAATACGAATTTTCAATATGTGAAATTTTTTCATTTTGCAATTTCGAAATAAAATATTAAAAATTAAAAAATTGCATTTTAAAAAAAGGTCCGTCAATTTAACAGTTGGGAATTTTCTGAATGTGAAAACAGAATTTAAAAATATGTATTAGTTAATAAGTTATTTGTAAAGAAAATTTCCCCATAGAATAAAATTGGCTCGGGCTGCCGGCGACGGTGAGTGAAGAGGGTCGTTAATGCACCAACCCACGCTCTGCCGCTCTTCGATGTCTTTTTCTGGTCAATTTTGTCCTTTTATTCCTTCCGGTGTTAGTCTTTTTTTTTTTTTTTTACACACTTGACATAGAGAGTTTTTTTTTCTTTTTTTTTCATCCCGTGCTTTTTGTATGGAGTCTTAGCATTCTTTCCCTCATTTTTTTACATTCTAAAGTGCGGTGACTCCCACCCACCTGCCCTCGCCACCGCCTAGTCTTATACCAGGCGGGACGTTTTAAACTCTCGACGATAGCTTTAATGCCCCAACCCACCCGTTCCTGCTCTTCGATGTCCTTTTCTAGTCAATTTTGTCCTTTTATTCCTTCCGGTGTTAGTCGTTTTTTTTTTTTTTTTTTTTTTTTTTTTTGTTGTTGTTGTTGTTGTTTTTATCCCATGCTTTTCTATGGAGGTTTAGCATTTTTCCCCTCGTTTTTACATTCTAAAGTTCTCTAATGAAACCAGAAAAACAAAGAAAGAAAAGGAAAAGAAATCAGCTTATAATACTTAGAGCTTTTTTAGGTAAAGACAGATAGCACATGACAAAATTACAATACGAAGAATCGGAAAAACACCCAGAGCCAGCGCGGAAATCGAACCCGCTTTTCTACGCTCGAAGGTGATTAGCAGCGTGATAGCATAACCACTCGGCCACGGAGGACCCATTTGCCCTGTTGCAGTGAAAGTGGTTTTACAGTCAAAGTGAAAATTAACATTTCCATTCCCTGCGATTAAAGTCGCCCTTGGCGACAAACTTCACGGCTTGGTGACAAATTTGAAAACATTTTCGTGAAAATCCACGTTTCTCGCTAAGGCCGATCTTGCTGGAAGTGAATGGAAATTCCTTTTATTTTTACTTTGACTGTAAAACTACTTTCACTGCAATAGGACAATTGTTGCATGGGAAAAGATTTAATCCGTTGTAACAATACTTTATACCAATGAATCTTTTCTATGTCTTAATTTCCATTTTGAGGAAACGATTCAATATAGTATAGTTTGCAAAAATATGAAAATTTCATATATTTATTTTGGTAATTTCATGCATTACTTAGGTATTTCAGAAAAAGCGGGAATCGACTTTTAAATGAATTTACGAAATAAATTATTTTATATTTTTTGACCTCCCATCCTTGATAATCGAACCACCAGAAGCACACAAACGTCCTTCAAACCTCTAGTGAATTAATTTTGTTTATTTTGAAAACTCCAGAGGCCGTATTGCGCTAACTCGCTAAATACTGTCTTTGATTAACTTCGCCAAGGGCATCAGATCTTCTATTTGCTATATTAAAAAGTGAGTGTATATATACAAATTCCAACCAACAAAGTAATATAACCACCTGTTTTATCATTTTCATAGTATAAAATTGATTTATTATACAATTGTTGTGCTTTTACATCACTTGTTTGAGCGCAAAACCCTTCGGTCACTGATAGGACGATTTTCTATAGGATCGTCCATATTCGTGTGATTTTTGTATAAAACTGCGAAAAGCTCCGAATGACTAGACTGACGAGCGCAATCTAGGTACGAACACGGCAATTTCTGTCTACCAACTTAGAAGCCCCTCGGCCACTGATCGGCTCTTTAATATTTTGGACTTGTATAACGTTTAGTTAGATGCATTTTCCCTTCTTCTCTTTTGTCATATATGATGTTTCCGTTTTTAAGTCAGAAAATAGTGTATATTTTAATTATTAACTTCTGCAATATAATAATGTGTGATGGTGTTTAATATAATAATGCTTTTTAATATAAATGTGTAGTTTAATAAACGTAAAAAAAAAAAAAAAATTACGTGGTGTCCATTGTCCAGTTGTCTACATCAGATCTTTTCACATACAGTATTTTTTTTTTTTTTTTAAATATTTGAACGTATATGCAAAATAGCTTTTCAAAAAATTTCAGCAAATAATTTTAATTGCACCATTGATAATCATTATTACATCATTGTCTAAAAATACCCCAATTCCGATTTCTTAAAATAAATTTTTTACTTTCCGAATACTATAGTAAGGAAAGTATTGTAATCATGTCAAAAATCCGAATTTGAGATTTTCATGTTTCTATACGTTTCGAGGTCCCTGAGTCCGTTTCCACAATTTTTACGATGATATATGTATGTGTGTATGTATGTATGCGTGTATGTATATGTGTATGTCTGTGAGTGAACACGCTAGCGTCTAAACGCTTTGTTCGAATAAGCTGAAAGTTGGTACGTATATTGTAAGTCACCATATTACGAACCCTATAGATTTTGGTGAATCTAGCACCTATAGTTTCTTAACAGGGACACCAGGAAAAATTCTTTATCATTATGGCCTATGGGGCCAAATTTTTAAAAGTGCGATAGCGTCTAAACGCTTTATTAATCTGAGTAAAACATTTTTACACATGTTATAGGTCACAGTTGCACGAACTGTATAGATTTTGGTGAATTTAACACTTACATTTTTACAGGGGCACAAAGAAAAATTCTTTATCATGATGGCCTATGGGACCCAATTTCTAAAAGTGCGATAGCATCTAAACGCCTTATTCAATTGAGCTGAAAATTTATATGAATATTATAAATCACTGTTACACTAGCTATAAGCATTTTGTTGAATCTAGCATGCATAGGTTTTTACAGGGACACAACGAAAAATTCTTTATCATTATGATCTTATGGGCTCAAAGATCAGTAGCGTTAAATAAAACACCGTGTAATGTATGGCGAAAAATACTCAAACACTCTATTATGGTTTTCTCTCTTTTGTTTGTTTAACAACTCCTCTTTCTTTACTTTATCTTCAAAACTGTTAATGACTCAATGTTCGGAAAGTAGGATGGAGTCACTCCAGATTTTTTAAATTATCTTGAGATTATCTTCTGTTTCAGTACATAAAATATGTTCCTATATTTTATATTTCTCATCAAATTTGAGTTATACAAAGGGATTTATTTCCACGGGGTATCGATTAGATTTCGACTACCTTTGCCTGCGTTTGCCGCCTTTTCAACCATTGCAGTAGTTTGCCATTCATTCGACCTTCCTGTGCTTGGAGTTTTATCGATTCGTAATGAATATAAATACACGACGCATACAATAGTCTCAAGATTTTTGCAGTATAATTCACATAAATACGCTTTTATTCACAACAATCATTTTAATTATACTTTCAGATTATATGTAAAGGTTAACTGATGTACGCTTTTCTCACTTAAAAGAAAAGCAATTAAGGTTTGTGGTCATGATAAAATTAAAACTTTCTTTTAATTTTTCTATACAAATTCACGCATTGTAAATTATGTTTTAATATTATTATTTGTAAAAATATTTTCCGTTGTGAATACAGACGATTTTTATGAAAAAAATCTAGGTGACTCCCCTCGACTTTCCGAACATTGAGTAATTAACAGTTTTGTAGATAAAGTAAAGAAAGAGGGGTTGTTAAACAAACAAAAGAGAGAAAAACATAATAGAGTGTTTGAGTATTTTTCTCCGTGTACTACACGATGTTTTATTTAACGCTACTGAACTTTGAGCCCATAGATCATAATGATAAAGAATTTTTCTTTGTGTCTCTGTAAAATCCTATAAATGCTAGGTTCACCAAAATGCTTATGGTTAGTGCAACAGTGATTTATAATATTCATATAAATTTTCAGCTCAATTGAAGAAGGCGTTTAGATGCTATCGCACTTTTAAAAATTTGGTCCCATAGGCCATAATGATAAATAATTTTTCTTTGTATCCCTGTAAAAAAACTGTAAGCGCTAGATTCACCAAAATCTATACAGTTGGTGCAACTGTGACCTATAACATGTGTACAAATTTTTTGCTCTGATTAATGAGGCGTTGAGACGCTATCACACTTTTAAAAATTTGGTCCCATAGGTCATAATAATAAAGAATTTTTCTTTGTGTCCCTGTAAAAAAAACTATAGGTGCTAGATTCACCAAAACCAATAGGGTTCGTACTATGGTGACTTACAATATACGTACCAACTTTCAGCTTATTCGAACAAAGCGTTTAGACACTAGCGTGTTCACTCACAGACATACACACATACATACACACATACATACATACACACATACATTATCGCAAAAATGGTGAAAACGGACTCAGGGAACCTCGAAACGTATAGAAACATCAAAATCTCAAATTCGGATTTTTGACATGATTACAATACTTTCCTCACTATAGTGTTCGGAAAGTAATAAAAAGGAAAAGTCATATGTGAGTTCTGCAGTCGACATTTTAAAAAATGCAATTTTTCAGGGTCTTTCTATTTATTTATTTATTTATTTTTTTTTTTTTTTTTTATGAAAAAGTGGATAACTTTATTTAAAATTATCACATTTAGTGGTTCAATCATTCGTTTTTAAAATACACTGCTAGGCATGAAAATTGCCTCTGACACTATTTCAGTATATTCTTATGTAAAATGACTCCTGAATCCGAATAGGACGCCCATTTTGCCCTATCACCTACCGTTTTTTAGGAATGGTCCCCTATTTTTAACATTTTTTGGTTATTTTATGGCTATAAATTTAATTTTTAGGAGGGGGGATTATTTTAACCATTAAATATCTTCTTTGGGACTACAGAGTTGGAAAATTGTAAAACATAGACATTTGCGACAAGGGATTTTTTTATTTTTTTTTTGGGGGGGGGGGAGGGGAAGGGGGATTTGCTCCTGAAATTATGCATTACATATCTTTTATTTTTTTAATATGTTATTTATGTTATTTTTTAAACTTTATATATTTTTGTTTTTAGATGTAAAATTAATTATTTTTCATTCTTCAAATCAAATTCACGGTCATAAAATTATCGAACAGGGAAAGAAATTGAGGGGGGGGGGGTTGTATCTAGGAAACGGTGGGTGACTAGGCAAAATGGTAGTCATATAGAAGTTGAATAAAAAAAACATGGTAAAAAGTAGTACGAATGCCACATTTTTTAATTTTCTCTTACCCATATTATATAGTAGAAAAAAAAATTGTTTTCTGGGTCAAATTTTCTAAATTGAGTTTTTCTTATACGTATTTATACATTTTGAGGTCATCTGAATTCAAAAATCAGGTTTTCAGTTGTTGGTCTGAGTCTGAGTGTATGTGTGTCTGTTAACAGCATATCTCAAAAACAAATAGTAGCAGGAAGCTCAATATCTATAGCTGTATCGTATAGGGATACTGCACTAAACTTTCCGTTGAGCTTAAGCAAATGGTCCTTGTACAGGAATATACAAGAGAATTCAAATGCGTTAAAATTACGGGCGAAATGTTTAGTGGGTGCAGTATAACATCTACAGGCTGCAGTAAACAAAATGAACACATATTTTTTTCGATGCATAAAAGTATGTTTCGTGTAGATTTTGGTGTGAAAATTATTCACCTACTCAAAAGTACTAGAGTATACTGGGACTATACTAGTAAATTACTGGAAGTGCATTTTAGGTTGCGCTGTGTGCTATTAATACAGAACAAAAAATCTGGAGTGACTCCACTCGACTTTCCGAACATTGAGTAACTAACAGTTTTGTAGATAAAATAAAGAAAGAGGTGTTGCTAAACAAACAAAAAAGAGAAAACCATAACAGAGTGTTTGAGTATTTTTCTCCATATATCACACGAGGTTTTATTTAACGCTACTGAACTTTGAGCCTTAGATCATAAGGATAAAGAATTTTTCGTTGTGTCCCTGTAAAAATCTATAAATGCTAGATTCAGCAAAATGCTTATAGTTAGTGCAACAGTGATTTATAATATTCATACAAATTTTCAGCTCAATTGAATAAGGCGTTTAGATGCTATCGCTGGTCTCATAGGCCATAAAGATAAAGAATTTTTCTTTGTGTCCCTGTAAAAAAACTGTAAGTGCTAGATTCCCCAAAATCTATACAGTTGGTTCAAATGTGACCTGTAACATGTGTACAAATTCTTTGCTGAGATTAATAAGGCGTTTAGACGCTATCACACTTTTAAAAATTTGGCAAAGAATTTTTCCTTGTGTCCCTGTAAAAAAACTATAAGTGCTAGATTCTCCAAAATCTATACAGATTGAGTATCTGTGACCTATAATATGTGTATAAAGTTTTGGCTCAATTGAATAAGGCATTTAGATGCTATCGCACTTTTAAGATTTTGGTCCCTTGGCCATAATGATAAAGAATTTTTCTTTGTGTCCCTGTAAAAAAACTATAAGTGCTACATTCACCAAAATCTATAGGGTTCGTACTATGGTGACTTACAATATACGTACCAACTTTCAGCTTATTCGAACAAAGCGTTTAGACGCTAGCGTGTTCACTCACATACATACACACATACATACACACATACATACACACACACATACATACATCATCGTAAAAATAGTGAAAACGGACTCGTTGGACCTCGAAACGTATAGAAACATCAAAATCTCGAATTCGGATTTTTGACATGATTATAATACTTTCCTCACTATAGTGTTCGGAAAGTAAAAAAGTATATGGTGTGGTGTGCACATAAATTAAAGTTGACATACAGAACTACAATTAATTAAGCATAAATATTCTTTTTTATTGAATGTAATTGGTGGAAGAGCTTTATTATAATTTACCGTGTCTAAATAATCTGGTGTGTCACTCACACGACTTTCTCTTACCCTGAAATTTAATACTATAAATACAGGTTGGAGATTATGAGGTAAGATAACGAGTACTGTTACGTAAACATGTGTTAAACAATTCAAATTAGGCTTCGGAAGAGTTTTATATGATAATTAGTTTTATGTGAGGGGGGGCTACCACCCCCCTCAACCCCCCGTTTCATTAATGCACCTACATTTATATAAAATTTAATTCGGTTATTAAAATTAAAAGTTTACTTAAAATTATACGAACAATTTTCACGCGCAAGATTCATTGAAACTTATCAATCTTGATCAAACTTTTCCATTAACAAACTTATATTAACTTCAAAATACAACATTTGGATCTCCTAAAATTATTCGTTTTTAAGTTACTCTAAAAGACAAAGATCAAACGTTAAAAAACTTAACTACGGTAATCAGGAAGCCTCAAAACGTGTAAATATACAAAAAACAAGCGATGAGTGTCTAGCATAAAACATACATTATTTACCATAGCTTAATGGGGAATTTATTTCAATTCCCGAACAGCTTTCCTGGAAATGGTAAAATATTATTAGTAAAGCACATCCACTAACAACAAATAACTAGTGTGTTGTGGCCACCACACGAGTTTCTTCTATATTTTCCTGTACAAATTCACTCAGTAAAAATAATTTATTAAAATTATTATTTAAAAAAGTTATCTTCCATGATAATGCAGACGATTTCCACATTAGGGAAGTAGTATAACACTAAATATCCAAAAAAAAAAAAAAATATTCTCAATATTACTTTTTTTTTTTTTTTTTTTTTTTTGTTAAAAATGAAAAAAAAAATGATAACTTTATTTTAAATTATCGCAGATCGACGGTTCAACCATTCGTTTTAAAGATATTGGCGAGCTCTTTTGAAAGATACCCATCATGAAAATTTACTCCCCTCGAGAGGGGACTTCCTCTCAGGGGGGAGGCGAGGCTCCTACGTACACAATTTTTTTTTCCCAGTTGACTATCTCTATTACAAAAAATACATATTCGTTTCATTTTGTTTAGTGTGGTCTATAGATGTTAAACTGTACTTACCTGCAATTTCCCCCATAGACGTAATGTATTTGAATAATTTTGAGTGTCCCTGTACACGAACCATTAGCTTCATCTCAACGAAAAGCTTAGTGTAGCATCCCTATATGATACGCATTTAGCATACCGAGTTTGAAATTTCTGCTACTATTTGTTCTTGAGATATACTGATAACAGACAGACACACAGACCATTCGCTCAAAACATGATTTTCGTATTCAGGGGACCTCAGAACATGTAAATATAACAAAAACTCACGTTCGAAAATTTGACCCTAAAACAATACTTTCTCGACCCTATGGGTAAGAGAAAGAAAAAACTGCTCAGGAATGAAAATTAATTTCTCATACCCATATAATAAATGAAGTTTTCTTTAAGTTAAATTTTCAGCGCTTGTTTTTTGCATGATTGCCCGTTTTGTAGTTCCTTGAAAAAGATTCTCCAAGTTTTTTACGGTTGACCTTTGTGTATGTCTGTTGTCTGTTATCAGCGTAACTTAAAAACAAATAATTGCAGGTGATTCAAATGTTGTATTTTGAAGTTCATACGAGGTTGATAATTAAAAGGTATGATCAAGATTGCTAAGTTTCAAGAAGTGCTGCAGTTGAAAGTGTTTGGATATTTTGGAATATTAACTTTTAACCCTACTAGGCTCAATTTTTTTTTATTGCGCGACAGAAATATATAGGTTGTAATTAGTGATCAGAAGATAGGGAAAACTTATAAAAATAAAACCATATTTTACGGAAAAATCAACTTTTTAGCTCAACGTACCGTATGTGGAACATACATAAAATATGATTTACTAATACGTTTACTATTGTAATATAAAAAAACAACTTACCTCTGCAAAATATACACTTCGTTATAACACACAGTATATATATATATATATATATATTTTTTTTTTTTTTTTTTTTTTTTTTCGAGTCAAAACTGGTCAATAACTATTTTTTTTTTTTTTTTTTTTTTTTTAATTCAGACAAACGACTAACGTATCAGTTTCATTCAAATTTCACATTGAGTGCACTATAACAAAAACACGAACGATATCTTAAGGTAAAGATTCGTATTACTACATCGTTAAATGTCAGTAGCTCCTATCAAGATGTCAAGAGATGTCGCTACTAATAGTTTTATAGCTATAGGAACGATTAAAGTCGGTGTTCCACATATGGAACTGAGTGCTTTGTAGGGTTAAATTTAATAGAAACCTTGAATTTTACAAAAATGTAGGTATTATATTCAAGTGGTTGGGACTAAGGAGGGGAGCTATCTCCCTCAGACAGAATTATTTTTCAAATAAAGCTGTTTCTAAATTTATTATGAATCCTTTTTAACTTGGGTTTATATACAATACTTGTTAGCTCGCCTTTTAATCTGCAATCTGTCCTTTAGTATTGAAATGCAGGTTAAGAGGAAGTCGTATGAGTGACAAACGATATTATTATTATTTATTTATTTATTTGGTAGTTATTAAATTTTGAAATGATCTCTAATTCCTCCATATTTATAAATATATTGGGAATTGTATTGGGTGCTTATTAATCTCTTCTATTAAAGTCGACGGTAGTTTAAGCCGCCGTATATACTCGTATTTGGATGAATTCGTGTTGGGAATTTATTATTTATTTTAACTTAAATTCTTCAAATACACAAAATTCAGACAAGGATAAATAAATAATAATCTGGTGTGTCACTCACACGACTTTCTCTTACCCTGAAATTTAATACTATAAATACAGGTTGCAGATTAATAGGTAAGATAACGAGTACTGTTATGTAAACCTATGTTAAACAATTCATATTAGGCTTCTGAAGAGTTTTATATGATAATTAGTTCTGTGTGAGGGGCGCTACCGCCCCCCTCAACCCCCCGTTTCATTAATGCACCTACATTTATATAGAATTTAATTCGGTTATTAAAAAATATTTCTCTTTTTAAAAAATAATTTATTAAAATTATTATTTAAAAAAATTATCTTTTATGATAAGGCAGACGATTTCCATATTAGAGAAGTAGTTTAACACCAAATATCCAAAAAATGTCCATTTTATTATCAATATTTAAAAAAAAAAAAAGTACGATTTTTTTTTTCAGTTTTTTTTTTTTTTTTTTTTTTTTTTTTTCCTTTAAAAGTAAAAAAAAAAAAAAAAAAAAAAAAAAAATCGATAACTTTGTTTTAAATTATAGCAGATCGATGGTTCAACCATTCGTATTAAAGGTATTGGCGAGCTCTTTTGAAAGATACCCATCATGAAAATTTACTCCCCTCGAGGGGGGACTTCCCCCCCAGGGGGGAGGCGAGGCTCCTACATACACAAAATAATTTTCCCAGTTAACTGTCTCTATTACAATATATATATATTTTTTTTTCATTTGGTTTAGTGCAGTCTATAGACGTTAAACTCTATTTTCCTGCAATTTCCCCCATAGACGTAATGTATTAGAATTCTCTTGATTGTCCCTGTACACGAACCATTTGCTTGATCTTAATGAAAAGCTTACTGTAGCATCCCTATATGATACACATTTAGAATACCAAGTTTGAACTTTCTGCCATAATTTGTTTTTGAATATGCTGATAACAGACAGACAGACAGACACACAGACATACACACAGACCATTTGCTAAAAACATGATTTTCGTATTCAGGGGACCTCAAAACGTGTAAATATAACAAAATCTCGCGTTCGAAAATTTGAGCCAAAAACAATACTTTCTCTACCTTATGGGTAAGAGAAAGTAAAAAGGAGAAAAAGGGGAGAAATTTTTAACATCTTACCTCGAACATCAGTATATTCGAGTTTGGGTTGTCGCCTTTTAATTATTAGCCGGTGCCGAGACATACGGCTTTAAATGGATTCCAGACGACTATGAACATCCATGCTTGAACCGAGACTCGAACCTGGCACCTTACAACTGAAGAAGGACAGAAAGTTAACTTTTGCCCCCGGATGGTTTCAAAATGTTTAGTATTTTTCGTTAATAGAGCTTTATTTATAGTTACTTTTTAACACGCTTTTATTAGCTTCACCTGTATGTATGTTTGTAACCGCTCTGGGAGCAAACAAAATATCTATATTGTACAAAAAAATGCTTTTCCTACGTGAACGCTGTGGCTGTCAGGTAAAGCTCCGGGCTACGAACCTAAAGGTCTAACGTTCGAGCCCATTGAGGGGAGGTTTTTTTAAAAATGGTTTTTGTTTAATTCTAAATTATTTAATTAAAGATTTAAGTGTATGTAAATATTATGGTGTGTCACTCACACGATTTTCTCTTATCCTGCATTTCAATGCTAAGATAGATATTTTGTGCTTTTTAGTTCACATTTATATAAAAGCGTGTTCTTTAATTTTTTAAAAGTATCATTTTTTTCCTATATATATATATATAGTACATTCAAAGCATACAAAGCAAAAAAATACAAATAAATAATTCTGTCAGCGCACACAAAAATCATTTGGTGCACTCTGAAAATCGCACACTTCATCTAAAAATGTGACATATCTGCACCCTGCTAATTCGTCTAACCATAATCTCTCAAAGCAAAGAGAGCTTTCGTCATCCACAGATTATTTTATTTATTTTATCCTTTTTTTCTCTTCTGTCTTATAATCTCTTTCGTTTTTCTTTATTTCTATGTATAGTCCCGATCAACACAGCATCAGCGCCACCTATACTCGTGTCTTTAATCGTGCTTATTATCAGTTCTGGTTATACTTCAGTATCTTTAACTAGTATTAGTTTTTTCATCATGACAAGAAGCATGTTATCTCCTTTTAGCAGCGTAGTCATGGAGTTTTTCTGCCTATGTATTTTTATGGTGAAAAGTTTTACAAAATCTTTGTATTTATAATTTTTACTTTATACGCTTGCATTAGTTCAACTTTTACAGAAATTTTAAAAAATGATATTATTTTATACATTATTGTATCATTATTTTGTTTTCTGTTACATATATTAATTGAGCAAGATGATATAGGTACAGTCGGTAACAAAAGTGTCCGAACGCTAGCAAAAATTTCTATATAAAAAAAGTATACTTCATACGGTTTTGTTAAATAAATCCTTATCGAATGATGTTCTTACACTGACTAAGAACAGGATTCGACAAGGATTTATTTAACAAAACCGTATGAAGTGTACTTTTTTTACATAGGAATTTTTGCTAGTGTTCGGACACTTTTGTTACCGACTGTAAGTACATAACATATATATTTTTAGAAGTGTGCGATTAAAAACGTTTCTAATTTATTGCTTACAAAATATTTATATAGATATGAGAAGAGAAACAGCTTCGAGTAGATTTAGTTAAAAATAACGGAGAAATGTACCATCTTTTTTTTTTTTTTTTTTTTTTTTTTGACTAATTCTTGTGTTTCTATCTGTGTGAAAAACCAACAAATTTCACATGTTAAGAAACTTACAAATTTATGTCTATATTCCACTATTAATGAACAAAATCCATCAATGCGGGGAGGGAAGGGTGCATTTTTATTTTCTCTTGCTCGCGCATGGTAGAGAAAATATTTGAAATTGTTTTTTTTTTTGTTATCATTATACGTTTTCAGATCCCATGAATTAGAAAATCAATTTTTTAGCGGTTGTTCGTATGAATGTGTCTAGTGTCTGTGTATTAATCTGTATAATTTAAAATCAGATATTATAAAGAAGTCAGAATTCAGTATTTTGGATTTATATCATGTATTTGTACCATATTATTTGAAACTTTTTATTGAGATTGAATAAATATTTCTATTACAGTATCATACAAAATAATTCTAAGGTATTACATTTATGGGCGAAATTTCTTGTTCAATCATTTTAACATCTTATTTAGACTGCATTAAACATATTAAAATAAACATGCTTTTTTTTTTTTTTACAAAAACACAAAAATTGGTTTTCGACGAGATATGATATAAAAATCATCCATTTTTCTTTTAGAGGACCATACAAAAAAATTAGGATATATCAGGGCTTAGACTTGGTTATTACTGAAAATGCATTTTAAGTTGTGTTATGATTTTTTCACTGTGGTAAATTTATTACAGAAAATAAGTTTAAATCTATATTCAACACAATTCTTAAAGCGCAATTAATCGATTTCAATCAATTTTGTAGCAATCGAAACATTAACAAATATCAATATATTGTAAAATTTTAAGTGATTTCTAAAGCACGATCAATCTGAAAATGGGTCTTGGGACCAGGCATTTGGGACTTTTAAATAAATTAGTTTTTAAAATCTTCAGGTATTTTTTCTCCGTGGTTTTTCTCGTAGTTTTAGTGTTTCCGATCTTTATACGAGAGTTAATCAAACATGAACTGAATTTTTTCTTTTTAAATTTATTCGTAGAAGATACAAACATGCAAGTTAAATAACATTATTCGGCGTAATTTCCGGAATTTTATATGCATTTTTTCCCAATGAATTGGAAGTTTATTAATGCCACCTTCATAAAAGAAGCGAGAACCTCAACATAGAGGTCTGCACGGGCCGGGCTTTCGGCCCGAGCACGGCCCTGCCCTCGGGCCGGGTTCGGGTCGAATTTTTCAATTAGCCCTCGGGCCGGGCCGGGCTTCGGGCTTAAAATTTTTTTGTAGGCTCGGGGTTAATATTTTTTGCGTATACTCGGGCCGGGCCGGGCCGGGCTGGGCCTGGAGGAAATTTTAAGCCCGGCCCGAATCTTTTTCTAAATTCCTCGTTAATCAACGAAAAAGGAAAACGATAAAATACTTTTTCAGTCATTTATTTTACATAATTTTACAGACCGTCGTCAATTACCCATAGCGCAGTACTAGTGTGACGTTAAACCCAACCAACAACAACAGAAATCATTCTTTTTAATAAAGAATGATTTTTACCAAAAATATCTAAGGATATTTTATTAAGTGTAGAATAGAAATATATTCTTTGTATTCTTATGTAGTGCGTATCTATTTTAAGTTTTTACTTATTGTATTTTAATCTAGAATATGAATTACTCTAGTAAAGATATGGTGTCCGGTGTCCCTCACTTTTGAAGTTAAAAGTGGAGACATTTTGATATTTGTCCCCATTTCTGCATTAAAATTTTGGTCACCCTATCTATTCTAAGTCAACCAACCGCAATTGTTATTACTTCCATGACCAAACAGAAACATGAACTGAAGCGAAGCAAACACTGAAATGCATCAAAATGTAAATAAACACGGTTAAGTTAGCTAATAATAATATTCATCTTAAAAGATATGGTAATCTAATTTTAATGTTTATAAAAAATAGTTATTATTCATACCTTATCTTAATCCTCATTCAAGTAATCAGTGTTAATCTCTCTTTATAACGAAGTATTTCTCTTATCAATTTAATCGTCCACGTAGCATTTTCCATTTCTTGTTTCTGTTTATCATATCCAATCTTTAATAATTGAATTTTTTTTTAAATATGGTAAGATAATCAAACGGAGGGACGATTAACCATCTCAGAATGGAATACAAATACAATTATAAAGTATTAAAAGTATTTTGTTTTTATATAGCATATTTAGAGCAAACTATTTTGCCGGTTTATTTATTTCACCGTACCAGCAAATTTTTTCGAGTTATTTCTGCAATTTTTTATAAAGTTTAATATTGTAAATAATTCGATTTTTCTACGTTTAATTTTAAAACATAAGATAATAACATATCGTATGAGGTAACAAAGATTGACACAGAGGGAAAGTTTATTTTCTTTTTATATTGCATTAGTTTTGTGCATTCGGCATGTCCTTTAAAACATAATCTTCTTCAAATTTCCTTATTCTTTTTAATTTATATGCACAAATACGTAAAGTAAGTGACTAATATTATATATAAAATTATGTTTAATTCTTATTATTATTACTGCGCAGTTTTTAATTGCGTAATTAGATGACAAGTAATATTATAAATATAATGCTTAAAATTGTGTAAAATTTAATCTTGGATATCTATAAAAGTTTTCGAGTAAAATTACACAGCAAATATTGGAATATTTTGAAATTCTTAGTAATTAAATAACTAAAGAAGGAAATGAGATCAAATTTAATAACAACAATAATTTTGTTTATTATGTGTTTATAATGAACGGATTGATAAGTTTGTAATAAGTTTAGCAGAATACTATGAGTTTCATAAAACTTTTAGCTATGAGTTTTCCCCAGTAACAGAAAATATCAGTGATTCTTAAATAGTTTACTATACACTTATAAAACCTAACTTCATCAGTCAGTACAATAGCAAAAGTTTTAGGGTTCCAGCATTAAGCACAAAAATAATTTTAATTTTTCATTGGATAAGCATTACCAGTGGTAACACTACTAGAAATTACAATTTTCAGATCAAAAATATTCAAATGATTTAGAAGGTCTGTACTTTAATAGGTACTTTAGAAGATAGTATTTTTTTTTTTATATTTATTTGTCGATTTTTTAAAATAATTTCACCAAAAAATTTACTAGTTTGAAAAACCCATAGTAGTCCTCTCCCTTTTTCCCATATCCTTTTTTTGATTGTTTATTTATTTTATGTGTGTGTGTGCTCAGTAGCTGAAACAGTGCATCATGGCAGAGAGTGCTGCATATTGTTTAAAGCTCTGCAGATTAATTTAACAGCTCAAAAAGAAATGCCAGGCTTAAAAGTATAAATATAATTTACATTATTTCTCTAGATTACATTTATGTATTGTATGTACTTAATTTATTTTCTTTCTTGATGCAAATTTTATGAATTGCTAATACTTTTTGTAAACCAAACTTGGGCTGTTGTTTCTGCATTGCAGACAAATTTTGTTTTGCTGTACACAGATACAGAAAATTCTGCTACTGATTGTGTGTGTAATTGATCTGCTATTTGAGCATCCGTAGCATCAATAAAATAAGGAAATTTTTTTAATCAAATGGACTTTTTGTATGTGTTTTTGTTGTATTCATACAAATATTTATTGAACTTTACTAGGTATTCATTTATAATTCAAATGCATAGTTTTATGTTTAATTTTCCATTAATTAATATTTAGTATGTGTTATTATGTTAATCCCTTTCATAATATGATTCAATCATATATCACAAGGTATCTATACAATTGTAGTTAAATTGTATAGATTTCTTTTATAATTAAATCTTCGTTTCTCTCTGCATTTTATTAATTATATGTTTTCATGTGTTTCATTAATATGTATCTTGAGCAGGGTTTAAACTGCCATTAGTTTTTTTAGCATTTTGCTAAAAGATATTGTATTTTGCTAAACTATGTCAGTAAGAATTTCGCTAAAAAGCTAAAACTAGATTACTTCATAAAATATATTCATATAACTACCTCTAGTTTTTATACAAATATTCGTGGATGGAAATTACAAAATCCATGGAAATATTGGGAATCATTATCTATTTAGTATATTCGGATTTAATTTCGGCTTTTAATAGTTTAATTTAAATGCAAAAGTATTTAAAAACATAATTAAGAATTTGCTTTGTAGATGTATTCTCAGTGCTAGTATTGCGTTTGTTGAAATCGAAACAAAATTTTGCTGATTCATTTTTCTTAAATTGCAATATATGCTTGGTTAAAATCGTCAGTGAACAAAACAAACAGAAAACAAAATTGGGGATAACCAAGTTAAGAAGAAGAAATCAATACCAATCAAAGAATTAATTTTCGAAAAAGCTAAAATGCTGCTTATATGTTTTAGCTAAAATGCTAAAGAAACTTTTTTGCCAGGTTAAACCCTGATCTTGAGTAATATATTAATGCAATTTTTGTAACTTTATTTTTTTTTTCTCTCTCTGCTAGGCTATCACTATATTTATCCAGTCTTTATTTTGGAGTGCTTAGTATTTTATTAAGGAACATGATAGTCTCAGTAGCATCTTTGCAAGTAAGTTTTTACTTATTTTGACTTGGTGTTTCGTAATTTTTCAGAAGTATAATTGAGTTGTATATTTCAAATCTTGTGATTAGAAATTCTTTTCTTAACCTTAACTTTGACTGCCCTTTTTTTTTAAAAAAAAAAGCCATATTTTAAAGTTGTTTTCACTGAATGGGTTTTACAATGGGATAAATAAAATGATGGTTGTTTGATTTTGAGATAAAAAGTTAAACTTTGCTTTTGAAGATTAGCCTTATGACTATTATATTTGGCCTCCATAGTTAAAAATCTAACTAAAAATTAATAATTATGTAATTTTGAATTCCAAGCCTATTATTTAAAAAATAATAATAATAAATTAATGAACAAATATATCTGACAGCTAAGGTCAGAAAAGTAACCGATAAATTTTCTCTTTGCTCTCGAATATGTATTTATTGTTTTTCTTTCTAACTTTCGTCAGTTATGTCCATATTTTCAGAGATGGGGTATTATGCTTGCCTATTCACCACTGGTGAGTGCATTTTCTGGCATAGCAAATATTACTTTAGGTTTAGAAATATCGTAGTTTAAAAAATAAGTAATATATACTCAATAAAAAAAAATTAGATGAATTGTTCAAGATTAAGATAAGTACCCATAATTTAAACTGAAATAATTATTACTGAACTTTAGCAGAAATTTGTTTATATAAGTTACTCTTTATTTTTCCCTACCTATGTAATACCTGCACCAACATGAACCAGCAAACATGACTTCTATCCAGTGTTAGAAATAAGAATTTTGAAACTAGGTGTCAAAATGATGCCTGGATTAAATTTTTTGGGCGTCAAAATGAAAAATCTAGGTGCCATCTATCCATTAAATATGTATATTGAAATAATAATAATAATAAAGCATCAACTTATAAATAATATATGCAAGATTATATAAAAAATATTTATGTAATGAATGTAATTACATTGACAATATTAAACGTACATATTTAAAATCACAAAATTATTCTTTGCCCAGAACATACATCATTCCATATTTATTGAAATTTTATTTTTCCGACTGAGTGAAAATAATGCCTGGACCGGGAGTCGAACCCCAGATCTTTGACTTACAAGGTCAAGGCTCTACCAATTGAGCTATCCAGGCCGACAACCGGTCAGCATTACTCACTCAGAAAACCTTTTCGGCAGAAACATCTCTGGTCTATCATGTAGATAGCTCAGCAGAAATAAGCCACAGGAAATGGAAAACACCATTAAACAATGGGAGAAAGAAATACAATTTTTATTAAAATCACACAATCAACTGTGGAAGAAAGTCATATTTATAAAAATATGATAATTAATAAATAAATATGATTTTCTTCCACAGTTGATTGTGTGATTTTAATAAAAATTGTATTTCTTTCTCCCATTGTTTAATGGTGTTTTCCATTTCCTGCGGCTTATTTCTGTTGAGCTATCTAAATGATAGACCAGAGATGTTTCTGCCCAAAAGGTTTTCTGAGTGAGTAATGCTGACCGGTTGTCGGCCTGGATAGCTCAATTGGTAGAGCCTTGACCTTGTAAGTCAAAGATCTGGGGTTCGACTCCCGGTCCAGGCATTATTTTCACTCAGTCGGAAAAATAAAATTTCAATAAATATGATTTTCTTCCACAGTTAATTGTCTGATTTTAATAAAAATTATACATCATTCCACCACAATTTAATAGCATTTTCCGGGCAGAAATCTTCCAATTTAAGGCTGTTTAATTTGATCATTACTTTCATAGAGATATAATTTCTTAAATCAGTTTTTATTAGGTTCAATTGACTGAAATAGACTTGTTTACAGTGTGATGGGATTGGGAAAATTATTAGGTATGATGAGGAAAAAATCCAGGTGTCAAATATGGCACCTGTGATTGGAATTCTAGGCGTCAAAAAGAAAAAACTGGTCGCAAAATGCGACTAACGACCACTTATTTCTAACCCTGCTTCTATCATATGAATCGTATAAAAAAAAGAAGAAGAAAAAATCAATTTCAACAAAAATCCAAATGATCTTATAAAAATCAAATATGTCAACTTTGGAAAATTTTAATCCTGTAGACTCTATTGATAAATTGTAGAGACATAGAACAAAGCATGTACAAGGCTTTGTAGGTAGAATAAAGCATGTACAAGGAAATAATGGACAATTTTATGATGTTGATTAATTATATGTATCAAAATTTCAAATGAAATATAAGCTGAATAAGATATGTAATAGTTATTTATAGATTAATAATATATTGGTGTGTTGTATCTTCTGTATAAACCAAAAGATGTCAAGGCCAAATTATATACAAATGCCACATATGCTCAGCTGGTGGTAAAAAGTTGTTGGCTAGTACTACCATTTTCCAGGAATTTGCTACCTCTGTATACTTTGACCTCTAGTAATATTAATATTATTTTCATTTAAGTATTATTTGCTCTAAGAAAAATAATGTGAGAAGTAATCATGAGATTTTCTTCAGAATTAAATATTTTACTTTTTTTTTTTTTTTTCTTAAGTTTGATAGCATATTTTAAATCAAAGGCTGAATTAATTTTTTAGCAAGTGCAAAAAGGAGTAGACCAGTTATCGGACCTAGATTGTTGGCTTAATGAGGCTATGAGCTAATTTGATCAACATCTGATCGAGGCTTCTTCCTTTAAAGTTGGAAATATTCAGCATTCAGATACATTTATTTTCTTGTGTCATGTATTTCCAGTTTTACAAAGAAAGATATAGAAAAATATATATATACTAAGTAACTCAAATTATACTTAGAAAATACAAAAAAGAAAGAAAGAAAGTATATGAAAATGGAAGAAAATGACTTGTCAGATGAAATTAAAAAGATCAAATGTTATCCATCGTGTAAATGTACCAAAAATCCTCTTTAGGTACTTTTCCATTTTGCTGGCTTGACCAAATTGACTTATAAAAGTCAATTTTAAGATAACTCCTTTAATCATTGTCTTTAATTTGTGAAATTTATTCTGCATGCATACATTATAATACAATAACTGTAAATTTAATGAATTGCATATACTTTTGCATAACTTGTAACAGAGATTTATGCCGGTGAAATGGAAAAGTACCCCTTTTTATTTAAAAAAAAAAAATTACTTTTAAATTAAAAACTTTCTCCAGTTACAAAAAAAAAAAAAAAGTGAATGCTTATTTTATCTATGAGCAATTTATAAGATTAAACTGCAGTTAATTTTATAACATCTAAAGTTATCTTATCAAGAGAAGCTTATAGAATCATATGGCTAATTTATTATACAAAATCCATTTTATATAATAAATAAATCAACCATAGTAGTATATAAAGGATAAGCAGTGATATTCAGTATAAAATATAGTTATTTTGTAAAGGTAGTAATATTCTGTTTTATTTATTTATTTATTTTTCAGCAAATCATTTTCAAAACCAAGCAAGCTCTACACTAAAATTACGGAAAATTTTTATTTCTACCAGCTATGCATTAGACAGGTAATGTTTTTTCCTTATGTATTTATAAATATTTTTATATACATACATTATAGTATCATTTATATATATTTAAAAGCTGTCACTTAAAATGTATGTTAAAAAAAAGTAATAAAGCTTTCTTTTGGATAAACAAAAGTGTGATGAGAATTCAATGTTTAAAACTTTAACATTATATTTTATTGGTGTTATATACTGTGCAATCTACATAATTCAAATCGTTTTGAATAAAATTTTAAAATTATTTAAGTGAAAAACATAATACTGAACTTTTAATACAGCTATATAGTTTTGCTTTTTCATTTAAATTTTGATGATGTGATCTTTAGTAGTATATATACAGTTATGGCTTTTTATTATTATTATTTTGAGTTCTTTATTATTTTTATTCATTTTGTCTTTCAGATTAAATTCTCTTTTGGAGAAAGATAATATTAAAAATAAAAACTTTGTCTTATAATTCTTCATATATAAAAATAAATACATAAATATTTTTTGAAATTTTTTTTTTCCAAATAAAGATCTTTAGCCTTCTCCCCCTACCCCCCCCCCCCCCCCCCCAAAAAAAAAAAAAAAAAAAAAAAAAAAACCTTCAAGCTTATTTCCTATACCCTGATTATTACATACCCTGAAATTTCCAATTAAAAATCAATTTACAACATTGATGTTGTTTAATCTTTATATTGCTACATTCTCTTCTAAATCTCTCTCATTTATGATTTTGTGTTACTGCAAAATAAAATTCCATGAATTCAGCGATATTTATCATAACAATAACCTACAAGTCTGAGAGTGTTTTTATAAGCATAGATTTATATGGATAGAAATACAAATTATACATTAGTTTTCTAAAAGAAAAATATCTGGAATGACTTCACTCGACTTTCCGAACATTGAGTAATTAACAGTTTTGTAGATAAAGTAAAGAAAGAGGAGTTGTTAAACAAACAAAAGAGAGAAAACCATAATAAAGTGTTTGAGTATTTTTCTCCATATATTACACAATGTTTTATTTAACGCTACTGAACCTTGAGCCCATAGATCATAATGATAAAGAATTTTTTGTTGTGTTCCTGTAAAAACCTATAAATGTTAGATTCACCAAAATGCTTATAGTTAGTGCAACAGTAATTTATAATATTCATATAAATTTTCAGCTCAATTGAATAAGGCGTTTAGATGCTATCGCATTTTTAAAAATTTGGCCCCATAGGCCGTAATGAAAAAGAATTTTTCCTGGTGTCTCTGTAAAAACACTTTAAGTGCTAGATTAACCAAAATCAATAGGGTTCGTACTATGGTGACTTACAATATACGTACCAACTTTCAGTTTATTCGAACAAAGCATTTAGACGCTAGCATGTTCACTCACATACATACATACACACACACACATACATACATCATCATAAAAATAGTGAAAGCAGACTCAGGGGACCTCGAAACGTATAGAAACATCAACATCTCAAATTCGGATTTTTGACATGATTACAATACTTTCCTCACTATAGTGTTCGGAAAGTAAAAATTACCTTAAGAAATTGATTGACTGTTTTAATTTCATCTCATTATATGTATTTTTTATTGTTGATTAAGTTGATGAAAATTGCCTCATTAAGATGCTTCATTATTGTTTAGATTTAAAAATTATTCTTTAGAATTTAGTGTGAATAATTAAAAGAAAAGCACATCCTTTAAAACTTAAGTAACAAAAGAAAAAGTTATGTTTAAGTACTTGAAGTACAAGATTTTTCTAGCCTTCATGTCAAAGTAATTAATGAAGTGTGTAATTATTTCTAAAGGGTAAAATTAGCAGTACCTACTGACTACAGGGCCACTAAAAGAAAGTACAATAGTGATTAAGTTTTAGATCTAAAGGGCTACCTTTATTACTTCTTAAAAATATATATATCTCCCTCCCCCCCCCCACTCCCAATGCACATTCCATACACTCTGAATTGAATTTTCTATCAATTTCATTTAAATGCATGTTATTTCATTGTTTTATATTATTAACAAATTTATTTAGACTATTTAATTGTACATTAATAATATTAACAGAATAATAATAGGAGACTTGGCGTTGGAATATTAAAACTCGAATAAACTACTATGTCAGAAACGCCAAAGAAAAATATTTGAGATGCATACAGCTGTTTCGGTAGCCTTAAGCGTATCTTCTTCAGTTCTTTTTTAAAGAAAGCGGAAATTTAATTTACTGACTGTGGTAAAAGACAAATTTTATAAATCAAAATACAAAGTTCAATATTCCATCATATATCAGGAACACACACAAAAGGGCTAAACAATTTAAAAGGAAAAAAAATTGTGCCAAAGGCCATCAAAAACTCTCTTTAATATCAATATTTATAACAATGCCCCCTAATGTTAATCATCCAGAAATGTTTAATCAACATAACTTTTCTTAGTAAAAACTTTGCAGTTTGAACTGCATAATTTAAAATTTTAATTTTAAATTATGCAGTTTGATGTAATTTTAAACCATAGATGCTGAGTTATAGCAATATGGGGAAATTGCAGAAAATAAATTAGTAATATCATCGTTGCTTTTCGGTCATTGTACTTTTGATTAAAAGACTTGTATATGTAGGAGGGGTAGGGAGGATAAATTTTCTAAATCAGCGCTAAATCGATTTATCTCTATATCGCGATATTAGATGGAAGATAAATCGATTTATAGAATCGCTACATCGCCCAGTCCTATTGTCGATTTATCTATAAGAATAATAGCTTCACGCTACTGTTTTATAAAACAGAAGTAGTGACTTCACGAGCTGGGGGTGCGTATTTCCAGATTGGCCGAGCCCCCAAAATGTGGGGAAAGGCTTACAGGCCATGAGGACATTAACAACATGGACAAAAGGGACAATAGTACACTTAAACTTTTAAAACGGAACATTAGTTTTAACAAAAAATAGGAACGTCTTTCCTCTAAGACAATTGTACATCTACTGAAGAGAATCAGGTGCACATGCATACAGAGAAGGATGATACAAGTAGTGACACAGTAATCACGTCATGACTGCGTAAGCAGTGACATCATGCAGCAGAAAGAAATATGATAGCCGGGAGAGGATTTCCCATATAAATATATATATATATTAACAACCAAAATTAAGTACATTTAATACATTAATTGTAATAATTATAATAATAATAAAAGGAAAGAAAAAAAAAGACAATAAACATTTTCTTAAATCTTAATTTTAACTCTGTTTTGTAGATGATTTACATCTGGAGAGTATAACCAGGTTTTCTTTTCTTTCTTTCTTTTTTTTTTTTATTTTATTATTTATTAATTTCATTAAATTTCATGTGTGTTGTAGCTTGTAGGATTTGGTCTGTTAAATAAGCTAGTTAATGAATATAACTAATTGCCTGCAGCTTTCAAAATAATTGAATTTTAAAGCATAATGATTAATTACTCTTTAAAATTTATAGTATGAAAAAATGTAGTAGTTATATGTTTGTAAGCATTTTCCAAATTTAACTTACTTTTTTTTTTTTTTTTTTTTCCATTCTGTACCTATTTCAGGTTCAATGCTGTTGTTATGGAGATGGACAAGTGGAAAACCAGTTACCACTTTCGAAGGAAGGCATTGGTTAGGCCATTTCAGAAAATTAATTCCATATACATCTGTAGATAATTTTTATAGAAATGTTATTATTTTTCTTGAACACTTGACTAGGCAGTGTAAATTAACCACTGCAAACTTTAGTCTGCATCTGGGTAGAAATGTCAGATGCAACCAAGAAATATTTTTGTCCTCGACTCCTGGACTACATTGTGTTTGTTGGAGCCCGCCAACCCAGCCGCAACCATGTTGTGCAGAATCCAGAACTTTTACGAAGGTATCCGGCAGAAGACCACAAGGACTTTCCACTCAGTCCTGATGTTGTATATTTTTGCCAGCCAGAAGGATGTGTTTGCATAGGGCCTAAACGTGTTAGTCTCAGGGAATCTAACTCTTTTGTGTTTGCACTAACCGAAAAAGACACTAGCCGAGTACGTTATGGCATCTGTGTTAATTTTTATAGAGCTATTGAAAGAAGGCCTTCAAAAAGAGATAAAGCTAAAAGAAAAAAGGCAGTTGCTAAAGAATCAGATTCGCAATTGCAAGACAGATATTTAGATCCTAAATCTGAACATGGTTCTAGACCTCATCAAGAAGAATCTGATGGAGGTGACAAATCACCCTCTCCTATCACTCATCAAAGAATCAGGAGTCACTCACTCACTTCAGTTTGTATCATTAGTCATCATCCATTTTTTTCAACATTCAGAGAATGTCTATTTATTTTAAGAAAACTCATCGATGCTTGTAATGAAAAGAACTTATCAAGGCGCATTGGTGGCTCTAAACAAAGTAGTAGGTAAGAGAACTTTTTTTTTTTCTTGTAAATAAATTTTATTATTAATTTAAATAAATTTTGATTTATGCTGTAGTTGCTAAAAAATATGAATCAGTGTAATGTTGAACAGGTTTTTATTATTATTATTATTAATTAAAAATTTCATAAAAACAATGCAGTTAACTTTCTCTAATTTGTCAATAACAAATCATTGTTTATGTACACTTTTCTTTTGTAGATAAAGACTTGTTTAAATTATTAATGCTTAAGTAAGTAATTAAAAAAAAAAAAAAAAGTAAACTGTTTGCTGGTCACCCTTACTCCTCACACCTTGATTATGGCCCTTGACATTATGTAATGATTTAATATAAACTGAATATTTGAAATGTTATTTTTATGGAAGCTGACAACCATGTAAAGTTACCACAATTGGTGAAATTAAATGAAGCATTCTTGTATTTTACTCAAAGAAATTTATGATATGATAGCATGAATAATAAAACTCTTTAAATATATAAAACAGTGAATTTTTAATTTTCACTCTTAAATATATATATATATATAAAGCATACACTATGGGCTAACTTTTCCCTTCACAAATTACAGACTAATGCAGAAAATATATGTATATAAAAGAGACAAACTAAAAGAAATCATATTTTGATGTCTTGAAATAATATTTCAGCTGGTAAAGTTTTATATTCACTTAATAATTTCAGTTTATATTCTTCCTTTTAGTCAATAATATATGCTATTTTTATAATTGCATTTTGCTGTAATTTTTATAATAATATTAATAAATCTAGCTATATAATTGCTTGTAGCTGAGTATTAACTTTTTAACACCCCCCCCCCCCCTCTCCAGAAAAAGAAGAAATTATTATAGTAAATTAAGCTGCCAATAGAAAAAATAAACCAGGACGAGGCAAGATATTTTATATTAGTCTCTAAACAATTTTGTTCTAGAGGATCAAGAAAGAGCTGATCATGCATTCATGTTATACATAATGTTTCTTTCATATATATGTATACATATATATATATATATTATTTATTTATTTTTTTTTTTTTTTTTTTTTTTTTTATGTAAAAGATAGACTATTTAAACCTAACTTTAAAATCTAGGAAGGGGCAACTTTTAAAAACTATCTAAAAGGAGCAGCACTGTCCAATAATGTTCCCTAAACTGGTTAGATTAAAATGTAATTATATAAATATATTAAAATTTCCAATTACATGAAAGGTATAAGAATTGTTCATTTGAACATTATACCAACTAATCAGATTTATTAGAATTGATTTAAATAAATCTTTGGAAACTTGCTGAAAATAAATATGTCATGATGATTATTACAAAATAAGAATAATATCAAATTAGATTTATTTTATTTATTATTATTATTTTTTTTAATAAACTTTTGAAATTTTTCTTTGCATATTAGTTTACATCGTGTTTTTTCAATAAAGATTTATAGCACTCTTTGATTATATTTTGTGAAACAATTAATTTTTTTCATAAATTTTCAAGTGTTTCAATGTGTAAGAGTGATTTTCATTTTTTAATTAAATGCTTTATAGAGAATCAGTCTGGTCTTTTTTAACTGGGAAATTGCCTGAAAACACTCCACCGTCTGTTCTTCACGGAATTCGTGAGCTAGAAATGTGGATGCTGAGATTACTCAGTGCTCCAGTGCCAGTTCCTGGGAAAACAAGGGTGGAGGTATGTATATAATAAAATTTATTTGTTTATTTAACATATTATTATTATTTTCAAACCTGTTGTGGGGTAAGTGCAACCCCGTTTTGGCATACAATTCAACGTTGACACCATTTTGATCAGTTATTATTATATTTACACTGCTAAAAATTTTTAGGTAAAACTACTACTAACTGGCTTTTAAAAAAATATGAGTTCAATATAATTTACAATGTGACCACTAAAAGAAAAAAATAATTTTGTGGTTCTACTTGTCCATGGTCTGGGACAAGTATAACTTCAGCCCACTGTACCCAATCCATATACAGTTAAAATTACAGTGAAAATTATGTAGAACAAGCGTTTAGATAGTGAAAAATTTCATAAATCTCTGACTTTTTGAATTTTTAACACGCTTTTATTAGCTTCGCCTGTATGTATGTATGTTTGTTTGTTTGTAACCACTCTGGGAGCAAACAAAAAATCTATATTGTAAAAAAAAGACTTTCCCTGTGTGAACGCTGTGGCTGTGAGGTAAAGCTCCGGGCTACGAATCTAAAGGTGTAGCGTTCGAGCCCAGTCTGGGGAGATTTTTTAAAAATGGTTTTTGTTTAATTCTAAATTATTTTATTAAAAATTTAAAAGTATGTAAATATTGTTGTGTGTCACTCATACGATTTTCTCTTACACTTCATTTTAATACTATAAAGATAGATATTTTGTACATTTTAGTTCACATTTCAATAAAAGCGTGTTCTTTAATTTTTTAAAAGTACAATTTCATTACAGAGTTTCAGATTTTTTTGTATGCCTCTATAAGCACCTCACACCTAAAACCTTTTAACTCTCGAACAAAACCTCAAAAAAAAAAAAAAAAAAAAGGAGCAGGATATTAAGTTTAATTGAAAAAGAAAACTTTATGCAGTTGAAGTGTTTGGGATGACAAGTGTAACAACTCTAGTTACACTTGCCTGAAATGCGAAGGTCCAGACATAAGAATATCCGTGGGTAGCAAACCAAAAACCTTAAGAAATAGAATAAACCTGAAGTTATATTCAAAATTTAAATGTAAAACTTTGAATTTTGGCATTAGCAATATGTCAGAGAGTCGAAATAAAAGCAATTTTTCAAACTTTTTTAAAAATATTCCAAAGTAGTTCTATGGATGTATTCTTGGTTTTATTATTTTCTATGGTGTTTTTGTTTACGTATTATCATTAAAACTTTTTCCATTTCTATTCTTCTGTAATTGTGGCTTTTAAAAAACAACACAGTCATTAAAGCAGGGCTCACAACTAGTCTGTAAAGTCTATAAAAGTCTATATATTTAACATTGAGTCTATAAAAGGCTATATTTTAAAAAATTAGTCTATAAAGTCTATATTTTTAGGAACTTACATATTAAAAATTATTTTTCCAGCAGATACACATGTAAAATTGAAGGAAATATGCATATAAAATTTTCAGTTATCATTTTTATTTTTTCTCCCCTCTTTATATGACTTCATTTATAATTTCAATTAATATTACCAATTAAATTGTTATTGTTATTATTTTAGTATCTTATAATTTGTAAATTGCTAATGTATATCCTTATCTTATGTTAAGTGAGTAAATCACTTGACTTGTAATATATATTGTAACATGTGTCTTGGGGATCTTGGGAATGTCTCTAACGATTTTGATGAAAGTTTGGAGTTAGGGTTTTTTTGAGACAAAAAAAAAAAAAAAAAAAAATTTAGTCTTATCCTCATTTTCAAGAAAATTTGTGTTTGCTGTTAACCCTTTATTGGCCGGTTGCAACAATAGCAGAAATTAGGTTTACTCGGAAATAGATGATTTTGGTGAAAGATTAACGTTAACTGTTTTTAGAGAGCTAAATTGATTGAACATATCCTCATCTTTAGGAAAATTTGCTTTCACTGTTATCGACCAGTTGCACCATATGGCAGAAATTGGGTTTACTGGGAAATAGATCAGGGTTCATATTACTCAGAGAAAACCTGGAATACTCAAGGAATTTGGATTTTGTTAAAAAAAAGTCAGGGAAAACCCAGGGAATATTAAAATTTTCATCAAAAGTCAGGGAAAATCAATTATAAAACTTGGAAAATCAAATATTTCTTTTCTGTCAAATTATATTTTTCTTGTTTAGCTTCATAGCAAAATTCAAATGATTAAGTATCGTGAAAATACTCATGTAAACAATGATTTCTTCCTAAATTTCTATCATAATTGGCAGTAATATAACACCATACAGTGGAAGTAGATGTATTTTCTCCTCTCTAGAGGAGCGTTTCTTGTAATATGTCACTAATATTTTCTTGAAAATTGTCTGGAAAACTCAGGGAATTTTTTTCCCATATTTGAGTGTGAACTCTGTAGATATCACGTTTTTGATGAAAGTTTGGGATTAAGTGTTTTTGATAAGCTAAATCGATTTTATATATCCTAATCATCAGGTAAATTCGTGTTTGCTCTTACCCCTTTATCAACAAATTGTAACATATAGTAGAAATTGGGTTTATTCGAAAATGGATGTAATGATTTTTATGAACATTTGGAGTTAAGAGTTTTTTAGAGTAAAAAATCTATTAAGTTTATCCTTTCTTTTATAAAAATTGTTTGCTGTTAACCCTTTATCTGTTGGTTACAAAGTATGGCAGAAAGTGAGTTTACTTGGAAATAAATATAACATTTTGATGAACGTTTGGGGTTAAGAATTGTTTGGGAGGAAAAATTAATTAGACTCATCCTCATTTTAGGAAATTTTGCGTTCATTGTTAACCCTTTATCAACAGGTTGTAAAATACTGCAATTGGTTGTACTCGCAAATAAATATAGCGATTTTTAATGAAAGGTTGAGGTTAAGGGTGTTTTGAAATGAAAATTGATTAGATTCGTTCTCATATCAGGAAAATTCGCATTTGCTGTTAATCCTTTATCTTCCTGTTGCAAAATATAGCAGAAATTGTATTCACTTGGAATGACTCTGACAACAGATTTAATGATTTTGAGGAAAGATTGGGGTTGAGGGTTTCATGGGATTCCAATATTCTGGAAAATTCGCATTCATTGCTAACCCATCAGCTGCCAGTTAAAAAGTATGACAAAATTTAGGTTTACTGCAAAATGGATATGACGGTTTAAAAAAAAAAAGGATTGTCTTTTGAGATGACAAATCTATCTGACTTAACCTCATCTTCACGAAAATTAGTCTTACTATTTCCTTTCCATCTATTGCAAAATGTGGCAGAAACTTGGTTTTCTTAAAAATAAATCAAACAGTTTTAATAAAAACATAAAAATAAGTTTCTTTTTTTAATGAGAAACATATCTGACATATCCTCATCTTGAGGAAAGTTAACAGCCACTACTGTGTTAACCCTCACTCCACTGTAGAAAAATATGGCTGGAATTTGGTTTTCTTGAAAACTGCTTGAATGATTTTGATAAGTATTTAAGGTTAGAAGGGTTTTATATGACAATTCAAACTGAATTTTCCTCATCTTCAGGAAAGTTAACGTTTATACAGTTAGCTTTCACTCTGTCCTTTTCAAAATTAAAACAGAAACTTTCTAGGAAATGGCTTTAATGATTTTAACAAAAACTTATCTTTTAAGGGGTTTTTGAGATGAGAAACCCAACTAATTTTTCCTCATTTTCATGAAAATTAGTGTTCACTACTAACCTTCATTTTGCATAAGGCAAAATATGACAGAGACTGGATTTCTCAGAAACTGTTTGAAGGATTTTGATACAAATTTAAATTTAAAGAATTTTTGAGCTGACAATCTCTTTAGAACATTTAGTTTTTTTTTTTTTTTTTTTTTTTTTTTTTTTTTTGGTGTGTGTGTGTGTTCTTTTCTTTTTTTAGTACTCAAATGATTTTGAAAAATATTCAGAGTTGGTGTGTTTTTGAGGTGACATTCGAACTGTAATAAACCTCATATTCATTTTAATTAAGAGTTCATTGGTAACCTGCACACCACTTAGAAGAAATGCGGCATAAACTTTGTTTTCTTGGAAATTGTTGAATAATTTTGGGAAAAAAAATGCTTAGAAGTTATTTTTTAGATGAAAAAATGGTCTCACTTACCTTATTCTTCAGAAAAATTAGCCGTTGCTGCCCTTGAGTAATGTATAGTAGAAATCTTGTCTTCTAGGAAACTGCTGGAATGATTTTGATATGAAGTTATGGTTAGAGATATGATATGATAATTCGATTTGAATTTTCCTTATCTCCAGGAAAATTATCTTTCAGTGGTAACTCGTGCTCTGCCCTGGGCAAACAAATAATAAATATAATTATCTTTAACCCTTTCCAGCCCGAAACATTTTTATCTTAAAACATTACATTCTTCTGTTTTTGCAAACTGAAAGAAAAATATGGACTATAACCGACATTTGTTGATTGAAAATTGTACTTTACGCTTTCTACTAATTACGTTTAGTCTTAAAACAACTATTAGCTGTCCATTGCAAGTTTGAAAGGGCGGTCATTCTTTCTGATTCTCAGGCAGCCATCCAGTCAATAAGCGCTGTTGATCATCCATAATTTATTTTGTATCTTTATAGTCCTCTGTAACTTTTGCCTAGCCATTGGAAAAAAAAAAAAAAAAAATCTCCTAATTTGCTCAATCGTTCATTTCCTGATTTTATTACATACGACTGTTCCAGATGCAAAAATGTAAGTGGATGTCGTGGATGTCTAACCCGCATCATCGTACACCTGGGTCGGAAAGGGTTATACAAATCACTGTATCTACATGATGAATGATTTTTATTATGAGACTGAGCGAACTCGGTCATCCAGGTACTAAAATAAATAAGTAGAGAGAATGCAAGAGGGGGATTGTGAGCTGGGCATTTTTTACCTTATCTTTTTTAATGTATGTTAAAAAATTAGTTAAGCATTTTATGTATAATAAATTTTGTTGCATAAAAATCTTATTTTGTGTATCCGCGTTTGTAATGATCGATAGATGGCGCTTTTTCAGCCTTTGTTGTTAGTAAATATTATAGCCACGTGTATTTATTATTGTTCTTTTTGTTATTCTACTTAATATTCGTACTATAACTTCTCCGCCATTACATCATGGAAAATTGAGTGCTTTTGGAAAAAAATATTTCAGTTTATTCAAAGTTCGATTGGAAGTAGATTTTTAACTGAAGATGAACAAATATTAGTTTCAAATCATCTGATTAATTCTTTACTTCCATTAGCCGAAGCAACTGAAATTTTAAATTTGTCATTTGGAAATAAATGAAAGCTTAATTCTGGATTTCTTGGTCCTTTGGAGTTACACTGTAGCACACAACGGTATGTGTTATCTTTTTTACCGGATTTATTCATTTTTATTCAATAAATATATGTGAAATTAAACATCGGCAAGCAATGGCGGCTTTATGAAATTCGAATTAAAGCATGTTTATTGTAATTTCACCTTAGCCCACCAGAGGGAGAGCATTTCATTACAATCGCAGATCAATGTTTTAGTTATTTCATCTAGTAAGTTTAGATTAATTTACTTAATGTTAGTTTATTAAGTCTATAAATTTCCAATTTTAGTCTATAAAGTCTATACATTTGAGGTAAAAATTCGTTGTGAGGCCTGTTAAAGAATATTGAAATAATTCTTCCAAATTGCCTGGTATTTACATTTATGAAAAAAATTCATATCTAAATGTCAAAATTATACATGAAAGTTTTATATTTTGTAAAGTTAATAGTAACTCAAAGTATTTATATATGCATGTTTTAAGCATCTTAATATTTCACTTGTTTTATTTATTTACTATTTTCATTTTAATTATTTATGTATTCATTTGTAAACAATATTATTCTAATTAAATTTATTGATAAATTTCTATTTTTAGGTGGAAATTCTGCCTCGAGATGTCCAACCTCCTCTCACCTTTGCTCTCCCTGATCATACTAGATTTTCTTTAGTTGATTTTCCTCTTCATTTACCTCTTGAATTACTTGGTGTAAATACTTGTATGAAAGTCCTTACCTGCATTATCCTTGAACATAAGGTAAAATATTCATTTTATGATTTTTTTCTTTTTAATAATTTGGTGCTTAAAATATGTTTTACTCAAATTTAAATACTGAAAATAAAAAGAAAATTAATACAATTATTACAACGATTTGCTTTCTTGCAAATTTGAGCAAGAGAATGAGTCAAGATTTTCATATAAAATTCAGTTGCTGTGTAAAATAAATGCACTTTATAAATGAAAATTAGTTATAAAAATCATTTTCATAAAAGGTGAACCTTTTGTATAATAATAAGTAAAATACTTTGAATGAATACTGCTTTGTTTGCAGTACATGTGCTTACTTTAAGGGTTGCTGTGATACCTGGAATTCAGGGAGAATCTGAAAAACTCAGAGAATTTGAAAAACTTTAAAAAAAAAAAAAAAAAAAAAAACAGAAAACACTCAGGGGATTACAAAATTTATTGCATAAACAGAGAAAATTCAAGGAATTTTGATTTTTTTTTTTTTTTTTTTTTTTTTTTTTTTTAAACATTGGAAATTTTTTTAATAATGAAATCTTTTTAAAAAATTGTATTGCTCTATATAAAGACAAAAAAGGGAATTATGGTTGTTGTTTTTTTCCCCATAAGTTTATAAAATTAATATACTCTAAATATATTCAATTAACTTGTAAACATTAAAACCCGAATAAACTACTACATCAGAAATGCCAAAGAAAAATATTTGAGATGCATACAGCTGTTTCGGTAGCCTTAAGTGTACCGTCTTCAGTGCAAAAAGAATTCAAAAACAGCTGTATGCATCTCAAATATTTTTCTTTGGGGTTTCTGACGTAGTAGTTTATTCGGGTTTTAATATTCCAAGCCAAGTCACCTGTTATTATAACTTGTAAACATGTTAGATTCTAATGGGGCATGATTGTGTGTCGTCTGTTTTACTTCTAAAAGAGATGGAAAATTCAGGGATTTTTTTCTCCTGATTTTGATTTGTGTAGCAATCCTGGCTTTGATCGCCTGACAAAGGGTTGTGTTTTCTTTCGATCCAAAATAATTGTTGTGAGTTTTTTGTATTTTATGGTGTTTATTCAAAGTTTTTTATTTATAAGCGCTAAAGTCCTATAGTGCTTTTTTATAATATAAAACCTTCTGTATAGGTTTTTATTATTTTTATTATCATTATTATAGCTGTGATAAATAAAATAATATTATGCCTATTTTCCTCCATTTTCAGCTCCTTTTACAATCTCGAGATTATAATGCTTTGTCTATGAGTGTTATGGCATTTGTTACAATGATTTATCCTTTGGAATATATGTTTCCAGTGATACCTCTTCTTCCTACCTGCATGAATGGAGCTGAACAGGTAATATTTAATGATTTTTCTTTTCCTCTCTTTCATTTTTAAAAGTTAAAAATTATTCCATTGCCTGATTATAAATTATTTTCAAAATTATAATAAATTGTTATATAAGATTAAGTATGTTACCTATCCGTAAATGACTAAGTGCTTTCAATTTTAGACATTTTATCAAATATCTAGATATTACTTACAAATTACTTTGAAATTTCAGGCAGAAAAATAACATACAATATATTAAAATCACACAATCAACTGATTGGGAAGAAAATCATATTTATTGAAATTTATTTTTGATTTTCTTCCCAATCAGTTGATTGTGTGATTTTAATATATTGTATTTCTTTCTCCCATTGTTTAATGGTGTTTTCCTTTACCTGCGGCTTATTTCTGTCGAGCTATCTACATGATAGACCAAATGTTTCTGCCTAAAGGTTGTCTGAGTGAGTAATGCCCACCGGTTGTCGGCCTAGATAGCTCAATTGGTAGAGCCTCGACCTTGTAAGTCAAAGATCTGGGGTTCGACTCCCGGTCCAGGCATAATTTTCACTCAGTTGGAAAAATAAATTTCAATAAATAGAAAAATAACATGCTATATCTATGTTTCAGTGATTTTTATTTTCTTTTATCTATTTTTTTTTTTTTTTTTTTTTTTTTTAAAGACAAGAAAAGTGGATCCCCCTGTAAATAATTATGCTTTAATGTGTTGTAGCTGTAGACATAAGTTTATGATGATTCTTTAAATAATTTATTTTCATTCGTCTAGAATAGCACGTATATTCATGGTGATAAAAAAGTTTCTTGAATAAAAGTGAAAATTTTTCATTTGTTTTTTGTTTATAACATGCAGAATTTTCAAATCATTGTAATATCATTAATGTAAAAAAAAAAAAAAAAATCTCATACTATAGTTTAGACAACACACTGCAACAGAATATAAAAATATTAAATACCCAATGAAATACATATTTTTAAAAATCTGGCGTGAAATAACCACACAACTTCTATTACCCACTATCACACATATTATATGCATTTTTGGAATTTTCCAGTAAGAGAAACTTGATGCACGTGTAAAGACATATAAAACAGAATTTACATAGCAAGTTAAAAAATAAGAAAAAAAAAAGATAGCTTTTTTTTTTTTTTTTTTTTTAAACACCTATTTCCAAGATCTAAAACTGAACTACCTAATCAGGAGGACCATTAATTTTTCTGTAATAACCACGTAATACATGAGAAAGGGTATCTAAAAGGGATTTATGTCACAATTTTCATGAAAATCGTTAGAGCCTTTTTAAGATACCAACTTTTACCAAAACTTGATGTACTCAATTATTGACCAGAAAACAATAATTACATACAAAAGGATAGTTAAAAGGGAGTTAATATGGCGAATTTGAAATAAATCCGTACAGCCATTTTTAAAGGAACGCATTTCTAAGATCTGAAATTGAGCTATTTATACACAACGCCTATCCATTTTCCTGAACTAACCAACTATATCATTCAAAAAGACATCTAATAGAGTGTTTATATAGCAACTTTGAAGAAAATTGTTAGAGTCGCTTTTGAGATACAGATTTACTGTTGTACTTCTGGTTTCCGATGACACACTTCTGTTTTTTCAATTTTCACCAAAAGTAGGAAAATTCATCTGTACACTAGACCTTTCTTAATTCTAAAGTTTCATAGTTTTATATTTATTGGTTTCGAAGATATGATCGCCAGAAGATGCCACACATACATACACACACACTGACCAATTGCACAAAACTACTTTTTTGAACTCAGGAGGCCTTAAAATGTGTAAATCAGGTGAAAACTCGATATCGAATTTTTGGACCAAATACAATACTTCCATTACCTACGGTAGTAGGGTAATGGAAGTAACAAGGATGAAGATTAGCAAATAGACAAAAAAGCTAAAAGTGTAAGCAAGACGTTGAAATGAAATACTAAAGTTTTGATGACGATATCTATTGTATTAGTGAAATAAATATATTTTTGATTGGGCTTTATTATTCAGTCAAATTTTAATTAAGCTCATGTAACAAATGCACATCAGTAGCATAAAAAAAGCTGAGAAAGGACATCCCTATTAAAAAAAAAAAAAAAAAAACTACATTTTTACAAACATTTTTACTAAACAATCTTTAATTGTACTTGCATCAAAGTTAATTGAAATTTCTTTTACATAATTTATTAGTCAAATGTATAAAAAGTCTTCTCTTTAAAGGGAAAAAAAAAAAAAAAAAAAAAAAGGTCTGAAAGGAGATTTCGCACAAAAAATGAACAAATTAAAAAGGGGGGGGGGGGGAATTTCTAAAATTTCAGATGAGCAAATTATTTATTTTGTAATTAACCCCAAAAAATCATAAATAAAAATGATGAATGAGTTAAAAGAATCTTCTAACAGTTATCGAGTAACTTAAAATGTCAATGTTCAGCTCTGCCGGGCTGTGTAGTCAGTTGCATTTCAGTATGTTTATAGTTTATTCGGTTTCTTGCCTAAAAGAAAAAAATTAATTCGCAAAAATAACAGTTGTGACCTTTATTGAACTTTCCTTCCTGTGATTTTAATTATTTTGTATAATATAATTTCTGATTTTTAAGAGTAAAATTGATATTATGAAGAAGATTGTTATTATATTAAATTTGTATCGTATTTTATCTTTCTCATGTCCAAGTTCAAAGTTTTAAAATTAATAGGTTTAGCAGATTATAATATTTTTGAATAAAATAGAAAATATGTGTTTGTTAAACATTTGGATTAATGTTTAGATTTATGCAAATATTTTTTGTTTGTTATTATATAGCTCTTAAAAAAAAAAAATTAAAGTAAAAATAAAAAAATTATTTAAAAAAAATATTTTCTTTTTTTTTTTTTTTTTTTTTGCTTGTTTTTTCAGCTTCTTCTTGCACCAACACCTTATATTATTGGTATTCCGGCTAGTTTTTTAATGTTTAAACGCTACTTTAAACTTCCTGAAGATGTTTGGTTGGTTGATTTAGATTCTAATAAGGTAATATTTCTCTTTAATATTTCAGTTATTTTTGTAATTACATAACTAGTTTTTTATTATTGTTAATATGAAACTTTTGAATGTACATCAGTGAGATTCCCTCTTTCTTTCTTCCCGTCTTGTCCAATGGTATTTTCGTTGCTTCATTTTTTAAGAATATCTCATTAAAAAATGAAGTTTTTTTAATTCTGTTTTTTGAAAATTACTCTGAATATGTCGGCTTTTAGCTTAGTGAGTATTTTTTTGAAAAAATAAATTTACATATTTCGTTTGGAGATCCAAACTTAGAGTCCAAAATTTATTCAATAAAATGAAATGTTTAATTTTTTTTTTTTTTAATTATTGTTCACTAAGCTAAAATGTGACATATTTAAAGAATAATATTAAAAAAACAGAATTCGAAAAACTTCATTTATGAATGAGATATCCTTATTAAAACGAAGCAATAAAAATCTCATTGGATAACATGGGGAGGGAGAAAGGGAGCTATCTGACTGATGTACAGTCTTAAAAAATAATATCTTTAAATGTACTACTTCCCTGTATTATAACTATAATTTTTATTCTAGTAAAATTTTTGCCTCCCCTGTTTACAAAAGAAAAAAAAAGTGCTTAATAAATACAAGTTTGCAAGAATACAAGTTTATTGTGATAGGATTTATATTGGTAGTTCAATTCAAATTAGAATCAATGTTAAATTTGACTGTGTGGCTAAGGAGCCAAAATTCTTGAAATTTCCTTTAATTTATATATATATTTTTTTAAATAACAAGGTATTTAAATTACTATATTGCACTGCAATCTACAGAATATAGCATTATTTTTTTATTTACTTTTATTATATACAAATAACCGTTCAAAAGAATTATATATTTAAAGGCATCCTTTTTCTGTTTTTTTTTTTTTTTTTTTTCCCCTTTCTTTTTACCCTATTGAAATTCTGCTATATCCTCTCGAATAATAAGAAGTTTGTAAATTTCCATAAACGCCGAATAGTAAATATACTGCAGCATATGATATTTTAGGGTGGAGTTTTATTAACTTTAAATATTTTGAGCTTCTGTTTTTTTTTTTTTTTTTTTTTTTTTTTTTTGGCATTTAAATCAGTGATTCTCAAGGGATATCAGGATTTACATTTCATTTAAAATTTTGAAGACTTCCAGGTGTGCCTTTTGGTATTCCAAAGAAATATGTGTCTATATATTAAAATAAACATAGTTACTGTATTATACCATTCCATTATTAATATACCACTAATTTTGTCGAGCCTTCATTATTATGTTAATTAGCAGTGATTTTTATTTCAAAAAGCAGAAACAAGAATAATCTTTTTATTTTAGATAATTTTTCCACTCCAATTTATCTAAAATGAATTAAGGTTGATTAGTAAAGAATTTCTAAAAAAGAATAATCTTAGAAATTTTTATTCATGAATTCATCAACCGTGAATATTCATTTTAAGTGCATTGGAGTGTAAAGGTTGATATATTTTTATATATCAACCTTAAAATATATCAACCTTTACACTGCAATGTACTTAAAATAAAAAAGAATAATCTTGTTGTGTGTGTTACTTATTTTTAAAGTTTTAAAAGTAGATTTTATGTACATGATACTTATTTTCAAATAAATACATGCAAATAAAATGCATGGACTTCTCAAAATGAAGCAATAAATTGAAAAATATTATTCTGCTAGTGAAAAAAGGTTAAGTTTTTGTAAGAAAGGAAAATCACAGCCTACTTCCAAATGTAATGAAAATTATTTTCGACATCATATTTGTGTGAATTGTGATTTTCAACCTCACCATATTTAAGTGTAAAAAGAGAAGAATTTTTCTATATATTGATGAATTGATGTGGGAAATGAGAGTTTACCTCTTAAATATTTAACTTAGTTATTGTAACATATATTTCAGAAATTTGTACCTACATTTATTTATCCACCTTTTAATGCACCCCAACTTAATAAAGTTTGAGAAGCACTGTTTTAAATGTTGAATTAGAATTCAGTCCCATTCCTTACCAGCCACTTATTTTCTAATAGAACATTTGAATAACGATAGGTGTGACATTTTAAATGTTAAAGATGCTCTTTACTTTGCTGTGGATTTTCTGGTTTCTTTTTTTTTTCTTCTTCTTTCTTATTCTCAAGATCTTAATCATAACCTTAGCAATTCTGCCATACAATCATAACATAAATCTCTCTTTACATGTTGTACTAACTGTCCTTACTTAAAAATAAAATGTATATTCAATTCTGTTGGTATTTTCGCCTGATTTTTACATCAGATTAAAAAAATTTCTGATTTGTCTAGTACTTTTATAAAATTTAATCATTTTGAAAGACATTTTAGATTACATAATCTATTTTATACACTTTCATTTAAAAATAAAATTATTTCAAACTCTCTAAATTAATGGTGCTTCAATTTTTAGGTTATCAAACCTCCTGGGGTTGAAGATCTGCCTCCTCTTCCTGAACCCGAAGGAACAATCTTACAAAATCATTTAAAACAAGTATGTTTTTCTCTTAATTCTCATCTTATTAGAATCTAATTATGTGTATAGTGGTTGCCATAATTATTTTAATATTTTTATTTGTTATACATATTTGTATTGAAATAGTATCCTTTTTTTTTTTTTTTTTTTTTTTTACTATTGTATTAATTTAAATATCTAAAATGAATTATTTTTGCCATATTGTTCAAAAAAGTATACTCCTATATGCTTAAAAAAATCTTAATATTTTTTCATGTATGTTTCTTTATAAAACAAAAAATAACCTTTTTTTGAATAGAATTTCATGTGGTATATGCCATTGCACTTTTTTCTTACATTTGCGACATATTAAAAAATAAGTAAGAATTATATATATATATATATATATATATTTTTTTTTTTTTAAGGGGGGGGGACATTAAAATATAAATTTTCTCATTTTGGATAGTTATGCAATTTTTTTTTATTCTGTGATAGAGAGTTCGTTGATAGTTGAACTATACTATAAATATTGTGATTTGTTACAAAACTATTTTTATTAAATAAAAAATACTATCATATTAATTAGTTTCCATAGTAAAAAAATGTGTCATGTTTGTGTGATAATTTACTCATTAAATACTTATAAATATTTTTAAATTTTTCTATTGTTTTGTGATGATCTTCAGCCTGACTTTCTTAATAATTTTATTCATAGGCCTTAGCGTCGATGAGCATGAGCCCACAGCCAATCAAAAATCTTGATCGCATCCAGCCTGGAGTAGCAGACCGTTTAGTAACGCAAGAACCTCCACCTCCCCCATTGACTACAGGTTTTAATCCCTTGATCTATGGCAATGATGTGGATTCTGTGGACATTGCGACTCGTATAGCCATGGTCCGCTTCTTCAACTCATCAGGCGTTCTAGCTAATTTCATGGAACATACCCGAACTCTGCGTTTGTATCCCCGACCTGTTGTAGCTTTTCAAGTGAATAGTTTTCTCCATTCAAGGCCAAAGTTTTCATACTTCCTAAGCAAATTTGTTCGGACACAGGTAATATGATTTTGTCCATAATGATAAATAAATATGTCTATATTTGCTTAATGCATGTTATATTAATTATCTTTAATATGTTCCATATTATAGGCAGTAGAATACTTTGCTGAATGGTCCCTTTCCCCAACGAATGTTGCCTTCTTAAGAGTCCATACAGGTAAGATTTATTAAAATTTTATAAAGCACACGACCCTACGTCAGGCGAACGAAGTAGGCATGAGTGCTGCAGTCAAAACGGCAACTATTGCTGCTTTGATTGCACTCATGCCTACTTTGTTCGCCTGACGTAGGGTCATCTTCTTTATCAACCCGAAACAATTGTTGCGAGTTTATTGCATTTTATGGTGTTTATTCAAAGTTTTGTGCTTATATTATTCCAGATACTTGTTAATTACAGTAGTGTAAGGAATGTTTTCATTAAAAAATAATAATAATTATAATAATAATTAACATTATAAATTAAAATTTTCTTTATTATTGCTATTCCTTCCTGTTGTGGTTTCTCTATATATTAAAAAAAAATTACTGTCGCGGGCATCAAATTTTTTTGTCTGCGACAGCATCTTCTCACGGAGGGCAGGGTCTTTTGCACTATGAGAGGTATCAATGTGTTCCGAATACTCCAAGGAAGACATTTCAGCTGCTTAGAATTTTCTATCATTTTAATTAAAGAAGTTATTAACTAAAAACGACGAGTTTATGAAGGTACTCTATTTGCCACCTTGAAAAAAGTTTCTCCCTGTGACGTTGTTCTTCTGTCATAAAGTCATTTTACATGGGAAAATTAAAATATGATCCATGGTTGTAGGTAAGTAGGTTGGGATTAACATCGCATCAGTATTGCGCTATGGGAAATTGGTGACGGTGTGAGACGCACCCGGGATGTTCCGGAGACATGCCACCACCGTTTTGATCCTACACGGAGGGGATGGCTTCCCCGCTTCGGTGACTCCCTAAAGGCACAATTTTGATTGGAACATGGAGGACATTGCGACCACGATGGATTTTATGTGCACCAGCCATCATTTGTGTTCACAATGATCTTTGTCCGGCTGAAGTATCGAACCCGCAATCTACCAATTGCGAGCTTGGTGCTTTACTCACTGGGGTACCCAGATCCATGATTGTAAAAAAGAAATAAATTAAATGTCAATGTTTCTATTAGTAACTTTTTCTCTACATTTAGAAAATTAATTTTCTTACACGGGAAATTAAAATATGATCCATGGTTGTAGGTAGGTAGGTAGTTAGGTAGGTTGGGTTTGACTTCGCACCCTTTCTGCTAGGCATGAAACGGATAGTGATTTTGCCGGATATCGGATATCCTGATAACTTTGGTTATCTTTTGGTCCTCACATCTAATGTAAAAACATTCCTTAATTTATCTTTATATAGGTATACTTAAATATCTTATAACTTAAAATATCTTTTACTTACTGTTTTTCAAATTTAATTCATCTTGTTAAATCTTTTTCTTACTCCATGCTATTTCGCGGCAAACATCGCGGTTTGTTTACTTTTTAGCTGTTGCCATTCTCTGCACTGTTAAAATAACTTTTTCTCCTTGTTGCCAACGTATCTTAATTCATTAAATTAATTATGAAATGTTTCAACTTTGGCCATAAGGTGGCGTCATCGTTATTTTTACTGTTTTGGTTTTGACCACACGGTGGCGTTATTATCGATGTTCTTCTGATCGTTTTATGCAAATATTGTATTCTTTAATGATATAAAAGTTCGATTCGATCGTAGTACGGGGCGGTAGCAGCAGTGCAGCAACAGGATGCTTTTCAGTGAGCTGGTCTCCTGGTTAGATAAGATGTTTGCTGATTTGGAGTTAAAAGTTTTATTTAATTAAAAGTTTAAGCATATGAATTTTTTATACGAAGTTAAGTTTTAATATGTTAAAAGTTGATGCTGGTTTGCCATGAAGTTAAAAATAGTTAATAACTAAATTCTGAATGAAGTTAAAGTTTTTTTGAACTCTTGTCCTTGTTCCTTATCATTTTTAAAGATGATAAATTTCTTCTGTTATAAACTTTAAAGACTTTTCGTTGTTATATCCTAGTGGTCAACAAGGCGACCCTAGGGATGTTAATTTAGCTTCATAATTATTTTCCCCGATGGTCAACTTGGCGACCATCTATCTACAATCTTCGCTTGCTTTAATTACATCATCTTTTGTTCGACCGTTATCTACAATGATAATGTTTTTCTTGGAGTGACGTTTATTTGCTTAGTGGTCAACAGGGCGACCCTAAGGGATGTTAATTTAGCTTCATGATTATTCCCCCGATGGTCAACTTGGCGACCATCTATCTACAATCTTCGTTTGCTCTAAATTGCATTATCTTTTTATTGATATCATCTTACGTTTATCAATGGTCAACTTGGTGACCTTGATTTGTGTTAAATAGTGTTGTGTTTAAAAGGGGACTGTGGACAAGATGTTTTTTTTCTTCAGAAATATTGTGTAAAGAGCTGAATGCTTTTGTACTTTCTTCAAGCTAATGTTTTTCAAGGTAACTATCCAGCTTATATTGCTACTTTATGTTAATGTATTTGATTAAAAGTTTGCTATATATATATTTACATATGTTTTTTTTTTTTATATATATAAATAAATTTGTTAAGTTTTTTAAATTTTCCTTGTTTTTACTGAGATCAAGTTTTCTAGTCACTAGTCATTTTACACTTTCAAAAACTTAAAGTTCAAACGCTTCTATTGTGCAAAAACTTTGCTTAATATTAAATTTTAATAGACAGACCACTTCTAATGGTCTTCAACAGTTGGGTTATGGGCCCAGAAATTTTTGGATAAGTTTTTTGTATGTATAGAATTCTTTGTCTTTGACTAGTGTTTTTTTTTTGACTCAGTGAAAATTGGGAAAATGGCGTTTAATTTGACTCCCCAAATTGAAAAGCTTGGATCTACAAACTACGCTGGTTGGAAAAATGACATTAAATTTTTGTTAATGGAAAAGAATGGATATGAAATTGTTACTGGGGTAGAAAAATCACCTGGTGCAGAAGCATATGAGGAGGTAGTTAATGATTTTAAAAGGAGACAAAATTCTGCTATGTCTTTACTTTACTTAAATGTAGAACCAGAATTTCGCGGTTTAATAAGTGAGTGTTCCGACCCCTCAGAGGCTTGGAAAGTTTTAAAAGTCAATTTCCAACCAGATAGTAGGAGTCACCACATGAAATTGTTTTCGGAGTTAATGACATGTTTTATTCAACCTGGCGAATCTATTGGTCTCTTTGCAGCTAGAATTTCAAAAATTGTAGATCAGTTAAAAGCTATTGGGAAACCAATAAGCGACGAATATGTTTGTTTCCAAATTTTGAGATACTTACCTGATAAGTTCGATCAAATAGTTCAACAGATTTTAAGATGGCCTGATAAAGAGTTTTCGTATAAAAATATTGTAGTTGAACTTTGCTCTGAAGAGACACGACTCCAACTACGCACTTTTGATAAAAGTAAAGTTGAATGTACAATTGAGGTTCAAAGTGCTAAATTTAAGAGAAAATCTGTAATTGTTTGTTGGAGGTGTGGTAAAAAAGGCCATGGTATTAAGGATTGTCGGGTTAAGCTTGAAAATAATTCATCTGCTGCAAAAGAGAAACCACTTAAAAGTAATTTTGTTAAGAAGGCTGGCTCCAGTCAACAGTCTATCACGTGATAAAACTCCCCCACGTAAAACTCAAAATTTTATTGCTGAGGCAAACCTTAGCAGTTTTGATCGAGAGGGATGCTGGGCTTTCGATACCGCTGCCTCTCATCATTTTTGTAAAGATAAAGCCCTTTTTAGTAATTTTGTTGAAGTGTCTGGTGATGAGTTACACGTGGCTGTTGACGGGGTTACCTTTCCTATTACTGGTAAAGGCGAGGTAGAACTGAACTTTAATGGTGTTGAAATAAAATTATGGAATGTGTTGTTTTCACCTAACTTAAGGAAAAATCTTTTAAGTGGTTCTAGATTCGACCAGGGTGGTGCTAAATTCATTGGTAAGTCTGGCAAGTTGAATGTGATCAATAAGTTTGGCAAATTTCTTTTTTCTGCAAAACTCTATGACGGGATCTATTACACTTTTCCAAAAGTTATTAGGAGCAGGCATGGTGTTAAGGTGAATGGGGGGCAAGATGTAAATGAAATTGCTAATTCTGAAGTTTCAGCTTCACCTACATATGAGTCCGTCAATATTAAAGATTTGGACACATGGCATTTGCGTTTTGATCACATCAGCCCTGAACTCATTCTTAACACTAATCGTAATTCTGCTGTTAAAGGTCTGCCTCTTTTAAAGTCTATAGATAATTTTTTTGTGATCCTTGTCATTTCAGTAAGCAAAATCGTGTTTCCTTTAAATCTATAGGTCATTCTTTTTCTAAAAAGCCATTAGAAAGGCTGTTTCTTGACACTTGGGGACCTATTAAAATAAATCGGAAAAGAGGCGAACGTTTCTTTTTGTCCATAATAGATGACTTTTCTGGTAAATCTGCGGTTTATCCCCTTCAAGAGAAGTCCATGGTCTTTGATATTTTTAAAAGACATGTTTTAAGGGCTGAAAGGTTTTTGGGTACCAAGTTGAAGGCCATACGCACCGATAATGGTAGTGAGTTTGAGAATGACCATTTTAGATCTTTTTGTAATGAAATAGGTGTAATCCATGAGCTGACAAATACTTTTACACGAGAACAAAATGGTACATGCGAACGTTTTAATCAGACCATTATGAATTGTGTTCGGGCAATGCTGAAATCCAGCGGGTTGTCTGCCGATTTTTGGCCTGAAGCGTGTATGCATTTTACTTACACTTGGAATAGAATCTGCCATGGGAAAAATACGAAGACTCCTCTTGAACTCTATTCAGGTAATAAACCGTCTGTTCGTCATTTAAGACCTTTTGGTACTGTAGCTTATGTCGGTGTTCCTAAGGCTAGGCGTAAACATAAATTGGATTCGAAGGCAAAGAAAGGTGTCCTTGTTGGATACACTTTGCGTACTCATGGATATAGGGTTTGGTTAGATGATGATAAGAAGGTTGTTGAAACCATTAATGTTTCGTTCGTTGAGAGTAAAAACTTTCCGAGCAGTGGAGCAGTGATGGGCGACTCCTCCTTCGAGTTGGTGTATGTCCCAGAGGATCAGCCGCAGCCCATTGATCAGTTTCATCTTCCTGATCCGGAGCCTGGCACTTCTGGTGTCGTGCCCAATGAGACTGAGGATGTCGTCCCAGCCATTCCTCATACAAGTTCTACACCTTCTCAAGTTTTGTCATCCCCGAGCTGGATATCTAATCCAATCTGATACAGGAAATTTGTTCCCAGGCCTAAAGGAGATAAAATTGACATCTACTATTATCCTGATGGAGAGGGTAAGAGGCTCCCTCAAAGATCTCCAAATGATATTGAAAAGTTTTGTTTAGCTAATGGTATTAATTACAACCCTGCCAACTTTGATTTTTCAAAATTTAATACTTTTTCTGGTGTAGTTAATTCTGACGTTATACCTTCTGCGTCCAGCACCTTAAGTTGACTAGAGGTGGTGGTCCCTGGAACGTATAAACAAGCCCTGAAATCTGCCCAGGCGGATAAATGGCATGGGGCTATGCTGGAAGAATTAGAATGTATGGCTGCAAGAAAAGTTTGGCATTTAGTAAAACTCCCTGAAAACAAGTCTGTGTTAGGAAACCGCTGGGTTTATACAGTTAAGCGCGATGAGTCTGGTGCCATAGTAAGTGTTATCCACACTTACTGGATATCTAAAGTTAGCAGAGGTTTAAAAAAAAACAATTTTCCATCTAAAAACTTACAGTGGAAAGTGTGATTTGAATTTGACTTGGATGAAAATTTAAAGTGTATGACACGATTGAAGACAAGATAAATTTATGTTATAATTTCAGTTTTATTAAAAATTTGAACAAAATATAAATTTAACAACAACAGTAATAAAGTTAACAGTATATTAAATTACAACTTATTCAACCCAGCTCAAGTGTTTTTTATAAAACGATAAAACATTTTACCATGGCCCAGAAAAACCAAAAATAAAAATGTAACACTGAGGAAGGCATTAGTAACATTTAACATAAAAGAAAAATAAACACCGGCAGCGTAAAATCATATTAAAAGACAATTTACATCGTCCAAAAGCTGACGTGACACAAAACTAAATGTGAGCAAAAACCACATGCACAATCACCGATATTTATAGTAAAACAACAACCGGCAAAGACAACGCCTACATCCGGGAATCAATAATCTTATGCGAGGATGATAGAAAGAACGCCGGAACGAGTTCACCATCTGCTGAAAATTCCAGTAATTAAATATTCCATACTAAAGTATAGCTCTAAGAAGAGTGATCAACCAAGCATTCCAGGCTAAAGTATAGCTCTGAGAAATGGGATCAACTAAACATTCCAGGCTAAAGTATAGCTCTGAGAAACGTGATCAACTAAACATTCCAGGCTAAAGTATAGCTCTAATAAGCGTGATCAACCTTAAAAAGTAAACAAATGAGGAAAATTACTTTAAGATATTGAACTTCTATTAAAGACTTATTTAACTGATTAAATTGATAAAGGTAAGTTTTAAAAGGAGATTTATATAAGAAATAAAGTTTATATTTAGAGATTTAAGTTAACAAGAAGTATTTTTAAAATAAAGATATTGTTATTATACGTAACAAAAGCCCCCCCTCTTGTTAACTTGACATAACACCAAACAAGCACAGGTATAAATTTAAACAACTTTGAGCTAGGTTAAAAAACACAATTTTTTTCCTTAAGTATAACAATCAATATTCAAATCTTTAAAAGCATCTTTAACACATATATACATATACATACTTCAACAATAAAATTAAAAAAAACCACAAAAAGGTTAACTCACTTTTAACATGAAACAAAAATTTACATATAAATTTCATTATCCACAGGTCAGTACAGACGACGTATCAATCACAGATGAAACTTTAAATAATTACGACCACCACTAACAATGGCTATTTCAATACAGTTCAAAAAGGAGGTTCATTATAAAAATTACCGAATTACAAATACATTTTTCTTATACAACAATTCATGAATATGTACAAAAATTTAAATCGTTAACTACACACAAGCCAACTACGGCACCTGGAAAAGAATTCTCTACATTTAAGCCATTATAGGCACCTGAAAAAGAAAAACCGCTACATTTAAGCCAGTATATGGCACCTGAAAAAAAACCTTTACATCTAAGCCACTAAACGGCACCTAAAAAAAACTAGATACATGTTAATTCATATAAAAAAAACATGTTAAAAAAACTTATACGGAAATGTATTAAACGTTACAATTATGCAAAATTTCAGGAAATAACCCAAGTAACCAATCTTAAAATTTGCCTGGCCAGGACTTTCAATAATGGTAACCTTAGGAAAAACGGAAAAATATACATAATTGCAAAAACACAAATACAATTCCAAGATATATATATTATATTATTTATACAATTACAAAATTTAAGTTTATTTTAATTTATTAAATATGTTTAATATAAAATTTTCAAGATCTTGGCGAGTGAGGGGTTTGGTAAAAACATCGGACAGATTAAGTTTACTTCTAATAAATTTAAGATCAAAAAGATTATCACGAACAAGATCCCTTACAAAAAATAATTTTATATCAATATGTTTAGATCTGTAATTTTCAATTGGAGATTTGACAAAATCTATGGCAGATTGACTATCCATATATAAAACAGCTTTACATTCAACTTTAGGAATTATGTTACCATCAACACACTCATTTAAAATACGATCAAACCACATTAAATTTTTTGCAGCCTCCGTCATAGCCACAAATTCTGCCTCCATTGTTGAGAGGCAGACAGATTTTTCTTTGAAAGTTCTCCAATCTATAGGGGATTCATCCAACAAAACAATTTGACCGCCCATAGAAGTACGGTCATCTTTATTTGCAGCGAAATCAGAGTCTGAATAAACTATAAGTTGTGGTCTTTTACAATTTAATTTTAATTTAAAATGACTGGTATAATGAACATATCCCAATAATCTTAGTAAGCCATCCCAATGTGTTTTTCCAGGATTAGATTGAAACTGACTATAAATATTCACAGAGTAACAAATATCAGGGCGAGTTCTATTTGCAATAAAAGCTAAACATCCAAGTAAACTTCTGTAAGGAATTGTTGACATTTCTTGAATTTCATAATCATTTTTAGGACAATTTGACTTAGAATAAACTACGCCTTTACTTATGGGAAGAGTTGAAATAGGGTATTTAAAACTTTTAAATCGGTCACAAACTTCTTCAATATACTGATGTTGATGAATTTCAAGTTGACCGTTTATTTCTTCAAACTCGACTCCTAACAACTTCTTAGTTTTTCCCATAATTTTAAGGTCAAAATGACTTTTAAGTAAATTCAAAACTTTATCAATTGTTTTACTATATTTACTAAAAATGACAATATCATCAACATATAATAAAAGAATAACTTCATAATTATATAGATAAACACAATTACATGAATTAAATTTAACAAAACCTATTTTTATCAAAACTTTATGGATTTCAAAGAACCACTCGCGACCTGATTGATGTAAACCGTACAAAGCTTTATTTAATTTACAATATAAACTTTCCTTTCCGGGTTGAATAAATCCTGCTGGCTGAGACATAAAAATATTTTCAGTTAAAGGGGCATATAGATATGCACTAGTTATATCACATTGAATATGGGTCCAATTTAAAAAACTTACGAGCAATGAGAAAAAGAATCTAATCACAGCAAAATTGACCACAGGACTAAAAGTCTCGTCGTAGGTTTCCCCTTTGATTTGACTATAGCCCTGGGCAACAAGTCTGGCTTTATAACGAATAATATTACCTTTTTCATCACGCTTAATCGCAAAAACCCATCTGTTACCTACAGGATTACAGTTCTGTGGTAAACTAGTAAGCTCCCAAACTTCCCTTTCTTTCATTACTTTTAACTCTTTTTCCATTGCCTCAAGCCATTTTTCTTTCTGGGGAGATTTCATTGCTTGCTTGTACGTTTTAGGAACAACAATTTCTTCTAGTCAACTATTATTAAAAACTACATTACTACTTGGACCCTGTTCAGATACAATACCAGTATAATTGTCACTACCACTGAAATTAAATGTTTCAGGATCATATACAATTTTGTTCTTTTTACAATAGTCCTGAACTTCATTTTGGGATCTAAGACGCTGCGTTTTTCCTTCTTCATAGTAGTAAATATCTGTCCTATCTCCTGTTTGTCTAGGAACAGCTTTTCTATACCAGTTAACAACCTTTAAACCATCACACCCCTCCTCTAAACTGTCTTTGTCCTGAATATCAGAAGGGAAAGAGGTCGCACTTCTCACATCTTCTACAGTATTTTCCTCCGAAACAGAATTCGGGAAAAGTGGGACAAAGAACTGAGTTTGGGGCTCCAGCACTGCTCCACTGCTACTATTCAGATCTATATACTTGGCTTTCTCGTTAAATCTAACATTAAGTGTTTCAATTATTTTGTCTGATTCAGGTAGCCATATTCTGTATCCTCTAGTCCTAAAAGCATAACCCACCATAACACCCTTTGTTGCTTTAGGGTCTAATTTATAACGTTTTTGTCGTGGGATACCTACATAGGCTAAAACACCAAATGGCTTTAAATGCCGGACTGAGGGTTTGTTTCCAGTATATAGTTCTAAGGGAGTTTTAGTGGAGTTTGTGTTACAGGTCCTATTCCAAGTGTAAACAAAATAAGTTGCTGCTTCTGGCCAAAAATTCTGTCCTAAATTACTTTCTTGTAGTAAAGTTCTGATACCATCGGCTACAGTTTGGTTATAGCGTTCAACAACACCATTTTGCTGTGGAGTATAAAAATTTGTCAACTCATGTTTAATTCCTTTAGAATCAAAGAAATCTTCAAGGGTATTTGACATGAATTCCTGTCCATTATCACTACGAAAAGATTTCACTCTACTTCCAATCAAATTTTCAGCACGCGTAATATGTCTAATGATAATATCAGCGGCATCTGATTTTAACTTAATTGGGTAAAGAGCAACCTTTCTAGAAAAATCGTCAACTATGGACAAGAAATATTTTTCTCCATGTTTCCCCTCAACATGAGAAGGACCCCATAAATCAGCAAAAATTAACTCAAGTGGCTGTGTTGATCTGATAAAACCAGTAGACTTATGAGAAATGTGTCTAAACTTATTTAATTTACAAACTTCACATTCAAAATTTTTATCATTTAGACCAGAAACACCTTTTACACCATTTTCTTTACAAGTATGAGTCAAAATATCAGGACTGATATGGCCAAAACGTCTATGCCAAAGTTGCATTTTATTCCCTTTTTCTAAATTCAAATTTTCAAATTTTACATGTCTGTTATTAACTTTAGGAATTTTAGGATATAGATAATAGATTTTATTCTTTAAGTAGGCTTTAAACAAAAATTCATTGTCACGATATATTTTAACCTCACCCCCACCGCCTTCATATATACAACCATTTTTATCCAAAGCAGGACCAGATATTATATTTCTCCTCAATTTAGGAGAGTACATAACATTTTCTAAAGTGAATATTCTCTGACCAAACCTCAATTTTATTTTCCCCATTCCCTCAATTTCAAAATTTACATCTTTAACAGCTACAGTCATGTTTTCGTTAATCAAAGGTTTATACTTAAAAAATAAGTCCCTTCTGGAACAACAGTGATGAGATGCCCCTGTATCAAAAATCCAAGAACATCCCTCTTCAGATTCAGTAGAGTTAGAATGCATAATAAATAAAACATTTTTAGACTTACGTCTATTTCGACGAGCTCTTCCTCCAGAAAAACCAGACTGTCTAGTATCATATTGAGGTCTGTTGGGGCTGTAACTTGCGTCATGATGAGGTCTATCAGTACTAAAACGATCTGGTGACTTGAAATTTCTATGTTTATAACTTGGACTAAAGCCTCTCCTATAGGCACTCCTGGAATCCCTGGGTTGGAACTGTCTTTCACTACCTTGGCGATGATCGGTGAAACCATTATCTTGACTACTTTTAAGTCTGCAAATAGCCTGATGGTGGCCAAATTTCCCACAAAAGGTGCAGTTTTGTCGAGAAGTTACTATATTTACTAAACCTGGCGTTTTTACTTTGTCACTATCACGAAGATTTAAACGTGCCTCCTCAGCGGACAATTCATTAACAATATCACTGAATTTAAATTTTTCTTTTGGCCAACGCAGTATATTTTGGACAATACTATCAAAACTGCTAGGTAAATATCTAAGCAACTGGAAAGAAGTATAAGTATTGTCATCAAATTTTTCATTTAAATCCTTGAGCTGGTTTGAAAGTCTAAGTAATCTGGCAGCATAAAGTGAAATATTTTCATTTTGTTTAATTTTACATTCAAATAATTCAGAAAATATTTTCATATGAAATGACCTCGAATCCGGCAAGTAGTTTAATTTAAGTGCATCCCAAGCTTTGATCGGATCATCATAATTTTCTACCAATTTCCGGAATTCGGGTTGAATATTTAAATATAATGTAGCTAAGACGTTATCTGATCGGGTTTTAAATTTGGCTATTTCCTCATCTGAAATTTTTTCAGACTCTTTCGGAATTGACTTACGTTGATCTATTATATCCCAAAGTCCGTAACTAATTAACAGATACTTAATATCAGCAGACCAACTGCTATAATTGGTGGCATTAAGTTTTTCAATAGTATAAGCAGATTGGGCCATAATGAAAAACTACAAAAAAACAATAGCCCCTCCGAATCAGATACGCGTTAAAAAAAATGCTCAGATTACAAAAACAGATTAAATCTCCAAGTCAAAAAAACTATAGGCTGGGCTGGGCCCATAACCCCTTGTTATCCACACTTACTGGATATCTAAAGTTAGCAGAGGTTTAAAAAAAAACAATTTTCCATCTAAAAACTTACAGTGGAAAGTGTGATTTGAATTTGACTTGGATGAAAATTTAAAGTGTATGACACGATTGAAGACAAGATAAATTTACGTTATAATTTCAGTTTTATTAAAAATTTGAACAAAATATAAATTTAACAACAACAGTAATAAAGTTAACAGTATATTAAATTACAACTTATTCAACCCAGCTCAAGTGTTTTTTATAAAACGATAAAACATTTTACCATGGCCCAGAAAAACCAAAAATAAAAATGTAACACTGAGGAAGGCATTAGTAACATTTAACATAAAAGAAAAATAAACACCGGCAGCGTAAAATCATATTAAAAGACAATTTACATCGTCCAAAAGCTGACGTGACACAAAACTAAATGTGAGCAAAAACCACATGCACAATCACCGATATTTATAGTAAAACAACAACCGGCAAAGACAACGCCTACATCCGGGAATCAATAATCTTATGCGAGGATGATAGAAAGAACGCCGGAACGAGTTCACCATCTGCTGAAAATTCCAGTAATTAAATATTCCATACTAAAGTATAGCTCTAAGAAGAGTGATCAACCAAGCATTCCAGGCTAAAGTATAGCTCTGAGAAATGGGATCAACTAAACATTCCAGGCTAAAGTATAGCTCTGAGAAACGTGATCAACTAAACATTCCAGGCTAAAGTATAGCTCTAATAAGCGTGATCAACCTTAAAAAGTAAACAAATGAGGAAAATTACTTTAAGATATTGAACTTCTATTAAAGACTTATTTAACTGATTAAATTGATAAAGGTAAGTTTTAAAAGGAGATTTATATAAGAAATAAAGTTTATATTTAGAGATTTAAGTTAACAAGAAGTATTTTTAAAATAAAGATATTGTTATTATACGTAACAGTAAGGTACAAAGCAAGATTGGTTGCGCAAGGTTTCAGCCAGGTACAGGGTGAGTCTTACGACGAAACTTTTTCGCCGGTTATAAATTTTTCAGTAGTCAGGTTCTTCTTTGCCCTATTAGTTTCATGTTGTGGCTGGGTTAACGTACAATGCGACGTAAAATGTGCATATTTATATGCCCCGTTAAAGGATGAAATTTATATGAAACAACCAACTGGGTTTGCTGAAAAAGGCAAAGAGAGTTGGGTTTGTAGATTAGACAGAGCATTGTACAGGTTACACCAATCTGGCAGATTATGGTTTTATGAATTAAATAAAGTGTTGTTGGAACTTGGTTTTAATAAATTTGAAAATTGTAATTGCGCATATTCATATCTTGATTTTTCAGTTCTGTTGGTGTACGTGGATGATATCGTCATTTTTGCTAGAACACAGTCACAAACTAAAACCATTTTAGAACTTTTGGAATCTAAATTTGATTTGAAGGTTTTAGGTATCACTCGTAAATTACTATTAGGTGTAGAATTTGAATATACAGATGCAGGTGTGTTAATTCACCAAAACCAGTATATTGGTGAAATAGGTGAAAGGTTTAGAAACCACCGTGTTCCTGTTTCTTCTTTGCCAATAGTTAAAGGTGTTCAGTTTTCTAAAAGTGACTGTCCAGTTGTTCAGGCAGATATAGATGAAGCATCAAGTTTACCTTACAGAAATTTATTGGGTTGTATTTCATTTCTTGCAAATCGCACTAGACCTGACATTGCATATGCCACTAATATTTTTTCACAGTTCCAACAGAATCCAGGAGTTAAACATTGGCAGGGCTTACTTAAATTATTAGGTTATATCAAATTTACCAGTCATTATAAACTTTCTCTAAATTGTAAAAGCATTAAATTACTTTCATACTCTGATGCAGATTTTGCAGCTAATAGGGACGATTATGTCTCTATGGGTGGTCAATTAGTACTTCTGGATAATGCTGCCGTTTCGTGGCGCTCAAATAAACAGAAGGGTGTGACCATTTCTACAATGGAGTCTGAGTTTATTTCAATGTGTGATTGTGTTAGGGAACAAGATTGGTTTTATAACATACTATTAGAATGTCAAAGTTTAAAAATTATTAAAGAGAAATTTGATGTACCAACACTTTTTGCTGATAACCAGGCTGCCATTAGATTCACTAAATCTAGAATTGAAAATTTTCACACGCGCCATGTAAATATAAAATTGTTTTTCATTAGGGACTGGTTTGATGAAGGGAAATTTAACCTTCAGTATGTTTCTTCTAAGTCCAATCTTTCTGATCCATTCACAAAGCCACTTGCCAAAAATGAATTGTTAAAATTTATAAATATAGTTTTCTTTCAAAATTCTAGTAATTAAAACTCTTCTTCTCTACTTTGCGGATATTTTTTTTTTGTATATATGTATATAATTGTTGGTATGTATTAGGGATGAAACGGATATCCGGTAACTATCCTGTATCCGGCCTATCCGGCTGAGTTTTAAATATCCTGCGGGGTACCGGATATCAGCACACCGGATACGGATATCCGGCAATTTCAAGCCGGATATCCGACGGAGAAAATTCAAGCTTAAGCTCCCATCAGATGAAAATTTTGCGACAATTTTTTAATTTTTTTTAGATCAGTTGTAGCTTGTAAAGGATTTTTTTTTTTTTTTTTTTTTTTTTTAAGCTGGCTTCTGCGAAAATCGATTTTGGACTCATTAGCAAACAAATTTAGTCAAAAGTAGCTTCAGGTCTAAGAAATATAGAAGCCCTGTTTTAATTTTGTACAGAGTTAGCTAGGTTTTTTTTTTTCCAGAGTGATCTATAACATTCCCCCTAATCTTCCCCATAACAATAAAAAGAGCTGTTCATTGTTGTTCCTGAATAAATGATATTTATTCTCTGCAGTTGCAGTGTATATATAACTCTGTTTTCATGTCTTTTGCTAATATGTTGTTAGATTGTTTAGTAATATTGTTAGTCTTGGATGTTAAAGTTGTTAGATTGTTTCGAGAATGAGTCAAATAATGTGCATTTATTGACTAGAACCTGTTTATTTACAATCCAGTTTTCCATACACAATAAAGCTGTTGTTTTTGTGACCATATATTTATACTAGCAGAAACCTGGCATTACTTGCGCCATCTATCTATTCGATTTGGATTTTTTTTAAAACCCTCCAATTTATATAAATTTGCATTTTTAATGGAATATCTTACTAAAGCACCTGAATTTAGAATTCCCTGTTGCATTGCATAGATATATCCCAAAAAATTAAAATTACTTCAAATAAAAGCACATATTTAAATTTTCATAAAGCCTGTACTTTGACTTTCATATGGTTCATAAGAAAAATACAAAACAAAAATCAGTTATTTAAAGTTTTTGATTTTGTACTGCATAAAAACTTCACTTACTTAAAGAATTTTAATAACTAATGTAAAATTTTCTTTCTTATCTGTACGGAATATAAAAATATAAAATAAGTAAAAAAAAAGTATAAATTCATTTTGAATTATTACTTTCTTATATTAAATAGAAGGGAAGTATTGGATTCGTGAAAATTTTCAACTTCCAGTTTTCGGTGGATTTATGCATTTTGAGGGAACCAAAACACAATTTGACCATTTTTGGAAAATGTCTATCTAACAAAAATTTTGTGCAGTTCAAGAGTTAATGCACAGAATTTCATATAAATTTATACATAGTTGCATCATACCAAAAAAAAAAAAAAAAGTGCCCATCAACTTTTGGCACTCAACAGATGGCACTGCTATACTGTGATTTCTTCCATTTAAAGGAAGACTATATCTCAGCTTATACCGTGTATAATTAAAAAAATAAACTACGTGTGTCACAGGGATGGCTATATGAAACATATTCATTCAATTTCTGCGCATAATGGCCAATAGGTGATACTGCTATGCTGCAATTTTCCCGTGAATAGGGAAGTTATATCTCAGATTCATCTGTGTATAATTGCTAAAAATTTAGTATGGGAAAGGGTCATTTTTATAAAACATCATATTGATTCAATTTTGGTGCATATTGGTCGATAGGTGGCTATATTATGTTGCAATTTACTCTGTGAATAGGAAGGCTAAATCTCAACATCTATAAAATTTAAGAGATAAACAAGATAAAAGTAATATGATAATAAAAGTTCGCTTAATTTGGGTGTATATCAACCAACAGGTGGCGCAGCTGTTCCTCACCTTCTGTGATTATCCACATGTCTACATCTCAAAATGTTTTGATTAAAATTGCACTAAACTCAATATCTAAAATCCTTATTGTAAGCAGCTATGATTGTTTCTTCTGCATGTTAAATAGCATGTAGCATTGTTATATAGAGAGATATAGAAGAAAGTTTTGTGATGGCCATAACATACTAGTTTGAAGCTTTTATTTTATTTTTTTCTTCTTTCTTTTATGTTTTCTTATAAATGTCTCAAAAGAAAGTATTGGATTCATAAAAATTTTCAACTTCTGGTTTTTTAAGGATTTACACATTTTAAGAAGTCCAGAACCTGGTTTGACCAATTTAATAAAAATGTCTGTGTGTGTGTGACAAAAATTCTGTTCAACTGTACATCCAGAACTACTGCGTGCTACAATTACAAATAAATTTATGTGTAGTTGCACCATGACATAAATCAGTGCCTACCAACTTTTGGTGCAAATGGCTCAACAGGTGGTGCTGCCATACTGCGATTTCTGCAACTTAGAGGAAGGCAATATCTCAGAAACTACTGCACAGAATTTCATATAAATATATATATATATGTAACTTGGCATATATTATAGTGCCTATCAAATTTTGGTGCCAATTGCTCTACAGGTGGTGCTGTTATACAGTGCTTTCTGCAATTTAGGGAAGGTTATATTTTAGGTTCTATTTCATGTAACTACACAAAACTTCATGTTGGAAAGGCATTATGAGAAATTATGCTGGTTCAGTTTGGGTGCATGTTGGCCAGTAGGTGGCTCTGCAATACAGAAATTTCCCCCCAAAAGAGGAAGGCTATATCTCTTATTCTATTGTGTATAATTGCATAGAACTTGGTATGTGAGAAAACCAGCCATTGTGAAACACTATTGCGATTTATTTTAGGTGTATATCGGCCAACAGGTGGCAATACTGCACTACAATTTACCCAATGAATAGGCTAAGTTAATCCCAACTTCTATGACATATGTGCATGAAACTTGATATATAAGACAACCATTATGAAAGCAAATGTTGACCTTATTTATGTGTATATCAGCCGACAGGTGGAGCTTCTATTATGATTTTTCACAAGCATATATCTCAGCATCTGTTGATTAAAATTGCATAAACTCCTTTTGTAAAATATTTATTGTGAGAAGATATGGTTAAACTTTTATACGATTTAAACCGTAAGTGGTGCTGTTATATAGAATTATGTAGAAGAAAGTTTTGTGATGGCCACAACATATTAGTTTTCATGTGAAAATAACCCTTTAACTGTGATTATATTAGTAAAATATTTTATTTCATTTTTTAATAATAGTATTGTAAAAAATATGTAAATAATAAGTTTTAGTTTTATAATTCTGAACAAAACCTATCTTTTTGTGATAGTGCTTTTCACCAAAAATTGCAAAAAGTAGGAATGAGTATGTTAGGCTTAAAATTTTTTTCTTCATGGCAATGTTGCACAAATAAATAGAATATTAAATAAATTATATTTAAAATGTTTTTAAAAGAATAGTATATGAAATAAGTTTATATTTTATTGTCTTAAAATAAAGAAAAAGAAAAGAAATATACAACACAACAAAAAACAAAACTAATGCCGGATATCCGTATCCGACAGGCAGAAGAGCTCCGGATATCCGATATCCGGCAAAATCACTATCCGTTTCATCCCTAGTATGTATGTGAGTCACAAGCGCTTGTGCATATGTGTTGTATATAGTGTATATAAGTATTTCATCATTTATAGTAATTTAATATTGTATATTAGAATTGTGTTTTGCATTGGTCTTGTACATATTGTATATAAATTATTTTATCTCTTGTTGCATATTTAGAATATAGGTCATATACATAATCATATAAATTGTATTGAGTATTTATAATGTATTTTTTCTGCTTAGTATCTGCATTGTGGGGAATTTGCGTTTGATTATATTTATAATGAAAAAGGGGGGAGGTTAATTATAAAATGAAATTTAAATTTAATCTAAAATTACTTTCATGTGCTCTTTCGAAGTACATGTTTAAAAATTTTTTATGTACTATCTTTGAAGTACATTTTTCTTACTGACTTTTGTCAGGTTGTGTGCCGTTTAGTGGTACAGTTTTTTTTATGGACTTTGAAATTTTCTTGGGTGGCATGTATATGCACACTTAGCTCTTGTTGCCAACTTATTTTTTTTTAGTTGTTAATTCGTCTTATTGCACTTTTTGCTAGCTTTATCTTGTTTTTACTAGATTGTTGAGTTTTTGTTGCTAGTTGTTAAATAGTTTTTACTAATGAAATTGTTGCATATAAATCGTTTATACTAATTATTAAGATGGTTAATATTTGAATGTTTTTTTCTTATATGTTGCGGTGGGGGGGCTTTGATAACTTTGGTTATCTTTTGGTCCTCACATCTAATGTAAAAACATTCCTTAATTTATCTTTATATAGGTATACTTAAATATCTTATAACTTAAAATATCTTTTACTTACTTTTTTTCAAATTTAATTCATCTTGTTAAATCTTTTTCTTACTCCATGCTATTTCGCGGCAAACATCGCGGTTTGCTTACTTTTTAGCTGTTGCCATTCTCTGCACTGTTAAAATAACTTTTTCTCCTTGTTGCCATCGTATCTTAATTCATTAAATTAATTATGAAATGTTTCAACTTTGGCCATAAGGTGGCATCATCGTTATTTTTACTGTTTTGGTTTTGACCACACGGTGGCGTTATTATCGATGTTTTTCTGATCGTTTTATGCAAATATTGTATTCTTTAATGATATAAAAGTTCGATTCGATCGTAGTAAAGGGCGGTAGCAGCAGTGCAGCAACAGGATGCATTAGTGTGTTTTCAGTGAGCTGGTCTCCTGGTTAGATAAGATGTTTGCTGATTTGGAGTTAAAAGTTTTATTTAATTAAAAGTTTAAGCATATGAATTTTTTATACGAAGTTAAGTTTTAATATGTTAAAAGTTGATGCTGGTTTGCCATGAAGTTAAAAATAGTTAATAACTAAATTCTGAATGAAGTTAAAGTTTTTTTGAACTCTTGTCCATGTTCCTTATCGTTTTTAAAGATGATAAATTTCTTCTGTTATAAACTTTAAAGACTTTTCGTTGTTATATCCTAGTGGTCAACAAGGCGACCCTAGGGATGTTAATTTAGCTTCATAACTATTTTCCCCGATGGTCAACTTGGCGACCATCTATCTACAATCTTCGCTTGCTTTAATTACATCATCTTTTGTTCGACCGTTATCTACAATGATAATGTTTTTCTTGGAGTGACGTTTATTTGCTTAGTGGTCAACAGGGTGACCCTAAGGGATGTTAATTTAGCTTCATGATTATTCCCCCGATGGTGAACTTGGCGACCATCTATCTACAATCTTCGTTTGCTCTAAATTGCATTATCTTTTTATTGATATCATCTTACGTTTATCAATGGTCAACTTGGTGACCTTGATTTGTGTTAAATAGTGTTGTGTTTAAAAGGGGACTGTGGGACGAGATGTTTTTTTTCTTCAGAAATATTGTGTAAAGAGCTGAATGCTTTTGTACTTTCTTCAAGCTAATGTTTTTCAAGGTAACTATCCAGCTTATATTGCTACTTTATGTTAATGCTTTATGTTAATGTATTTGATTAAAAGTTTGTTATATATATATTTACATATGTTTTTTTTTTATATATAAATAAATTTGTTAAGTTTTTTAAATTTTCCTTGTTTTTACTGAGATCAAGTTTTCTAGTCACTAGTCATTTTACACTTTCAAAAACTTAAAGTTCAAACGTTTCTATTGTGCAAAAACTTTGCTTAATATTAAATTTTAATAGACAGACCACTTCTAATGGTCTTCAACATATCCGGAGCTTTTGTGCCTGCCGGATTCGGATATCCGGCATTTGTTTTGCTTTTTGTACATTTCTTTTCTTTTCTTTTTTAATAATAAAATATAAACAGATTTCATGTACTATTCTTTTAAAAACATTTTAAATATAATTTGCTTAAACATATTTAATATTTTATTTATTTGTGCAATATCACCATGAAGAATAAAACTTTAAGCCTAACATACTCATTCCTATACTTGCAGCTTGTCATGAAAAGTATTGTCACAAAAAGATAGGTTTTGTTCAGAATTACAAGACTAAAACTTATTATAATAAATAGAAAAAACGAAGTAAACTTATAATTAAAGACATTTAAATAAAAAACCTAGCATTACTTCGTGCGTTGTTTTAGATCTTTCAAACCGGGTACCCGGTCCTCTTCAGAAATGGCAAACTTCTGTGCTGGAAACTTGAGACTAAGTGATCCTCTGTTGACTTTGTCAGCAGGTGGCTCCATGCTCTGTCTGGGGCTACTGCGCCGCTGTCATTGCATACGTCATTATTAGTCAAAATTTCGATGGATTCTCGGTACATTGCGTAATTATAATCTTCATAATTGGCTATTTTAGTGGTTCTATCGAAATCTATTTTAATGTTTTGTTTATTGTACGTTGGCCAGGGCTGTATTATACTTTCCGGTTTTTATGTCATTTTTATGTTCGCTAATCCTAGTTCTAATTTTCCTCTTAGTAACACCAATATAGGACTCGGGTTTATTATCTTCATCTGTAAAGGGGATTTTATAAATGCCTGCAGTTTCTAAAGATGGGATGGGGTCTTTATCACTTCTGATTAATTGAAAAATATTTTTGTTTGGTTTGATGGGGATATTTATGCCGTATTTATTAGCTACATTTTTTATTTTGTTGGCGGCTCCGCGATCGTATGGGATAGAAGAGGTAAAATTAAGGGATGGTTTTTGATAACTCGTGGTCAAGATTTTTAATTTTATTTTTAATTAATTAAAAATATAGCTAATAAATACGGCATAAATATCCCCATCTGCAGGCATTTATAAAATCCCCTTTACAGATGAAGATAATACCCAGCTCCTATATTGGTGTTACTAAGCAGAAAATTAGAACTAGGATTAGCGAACATAAAAATGACATAAAAACCGGAAAGTATAATACAGCCCTGGCCAAAACATACAATAAACAAAACATTAAAATAGATTTCGATAGAACCACTAAAATAGCCAATTATGAAGATTATAATTACGCGATGTACCGAGAATCCATCAAAATTTCGACTAATAATGACGTATGCAATGACAACGGCGCACGAAGTAATGCTAGGTTTTTTATTTAAATGTCTTTAAAACTTATTATTTACATATTTTTTACATTACTAGTATTAAAAAAGTGAAATAAAATATTTTACTAATATAATCATAGTTGAAGGGTTATTTTCATAGGAAAACTAATATGTTGTGGCAATCACAAAACTTTCTGTTATATCATTCTATAGAACAGTGCCACTTACTATTTACGCTGTACAAAAGTTTAACCATAGCTTCTCACAATAAATATTTTGCATATGGAGTTTGGGGCAATTTTAATAAACAGATGCTGAGATATATGTTTGTGAAAAATCATGATAGCAGCTCCACCTTACGGCTAATATACACCTAAATAAGGTCGACATTCGTTTTCATAATGGTTGTCTTACATATGAAATTTTATGCACTTGAGACTTAGCCCATTTATGAAGTAAATTGCAGCACAGTATTGCCACCTGTTGACCGATATACACCCAAAATAAATCGTAATAGTGTTTATTCATAATGGCTGTCTCACTCACATACCAAGTTTTGTGCAATTATACACAATAGAATCTGAGGTATAGCCTTCTCGTTTTGGGGGGAAATTTCCGTATAGCAGCATTACCTATTAGCCAACTTTCACCCGGATTGAATCAGCATAATTTCTCATAATGCCCTTCTAACATAAAGTTTCATGTAATTATATGCAATAGAACCTAAGATATGGCCTTCCCTGAAATTACAAAAAGCGGTGTATAACAGCACCACCTGCTGAATGATTGGCACCAAAACTAATATATGCCAAGGTGCATGTACATATACATTTCTATGAAATTCTGTGCAGTAGTTCCTAAGATATAGCCTTTCTTTAAGTTGCATAAATCGCAGCACGGTAGCATCACCTGCTGAGCCATATGCACCAAAAGTTGATAGGCAATGATTTATGTCATGGTTCAACTACATATAAATTCATATGTAATTATACGCAGTAATTTCAGAGGTACAGTTGGACAGAATTTTTGTCACATATGCACAAACAGATATTTTTTTTAATTGATCAGACCAGGTTCTGGACTTCTTAAAATGTGTAAATCCATCGAAAACCAGAAGTTGAAAATTTTTATGAATTCAATACTTTCGCGCCACCTGTTGGTCGATATACACAGAAATTAAGCCAGCATTCGCTCTCATATTATTTATCTTGCATATCAAGTTAAGTACAGTTAAATATTATAAATGTTGACATTTGGCTTTCCTGTCCACAGAGTAAATTGCAGCATAGTATAGCCACCTAGTGACCAGTATGCACCAAAATTAAATCAACGTGATGTTTTATAAAAATGCCCCTCTCACATATCACATACCAAATTTTGTGCAATTATACACAAATAAATCTGAGATATAACTTCCCCAATCACGGGAAAACTGCAGCATAGCAGCACCACCTATTGGCTGATATGCACAGAAATTAAATAAACGTTTTTCATAATAGCCCTGTGATATAGTTTTTTTCTTATATTATACACAGTAGAAGCTGATATATAGTCTTCCTTTAAATAGGAGAAATCACAATATAGCAGCGCCACCTGTTAAGTGATTTGCACCAAAAGTTCATGGACACTTTTTTTTTTGTTTGTTAAGGTGTAACTATGTATAAATTTATATGAAATTCTGTGCATTAACTCATGAGCTGCTACACAAAATTTTTGTCACACAGGCATTTTCTAAAAATGGTCAAATTGTGTTCTGGTTCCCCCAAAATGCGTAAATCCACTTAAAACTGGAAGTTGAAAATTTTTACGAATCTAATACTTCCTTCTATTTAACATAGAAGAAAGTAATAATTCAAAAAGAATTTATGTTTTTTTCTTTGTATAAATTTTACTTACTTTACATTTTTATATTCTGTACAAATAAGAAAGAAAAGTTTTAGATTATTTATTAAAATTCTTTAATTAAAAGTTAAGTTTTTCTAGTGTACAAAATCAAAAACTTTAAATAATTGAACATTTAAAAAAAAAAATATTTTCTTCTTCTCCTTTAACTATCTGAAAGTGAAAGTACAGACTTTCTGAAAGTTTAAACAAGTATTTTTATTTTAAGTAATTTTAATTTTGGGGAATATATCTATGCAATGTAATGTGAATTCTTAATTCAGGTGCTTTAGCAAGATATTCTATTAAAAGCGCAAATTTATATAAATTGTTTTTTTGTTCTTTTAATACAAATCGAATAGGTAGATGGCGCAGGCAATGTAGATGCTCTGCTAGTATAAATATACGGTCACAAAAACAAAAACTTTCTTATGTATGAAAAAGTGAATTGTAAATAATCAAGCAGGCTCTATGCGCATTATTTGACTCATTTTTGAAACAATCTAACAACTTTTATTTCCAATACTAACAATATTACTAAACAATCTAACAACATATTAAACAAAAGTCATAAAAACAGAGTTATATGCACTGCACAGAATGAATATCATTTGTTTAGGAACAGCTCTTTTTATTGTTATGGGGAAGATTAGGGGGAAGGATATAAATCACTGTGGAACTTCTGTCTAAATTTGTTTGCTAAAGAGGCTAATTTCAAATTTCACAAAGGCTTACTTAAAAGAAAAAAAAAACCTTTATGCTACAAAGGATCTAAAAAAATAAAATAATTGTCGCAAATTTGAGGGAGTTTAAGCTTGAATTTTCTGCTTCGGATATCCGGCTTGAAATTGCCGGATATCCGTATCCGGAGTGCTGATATCCAGTACCCCGTCAGATATTTAAAACTCGGCCGGATACCGGATAGTTACCAGATATCCGTTTCATCCCTACTTTCTGCACTATGGATAATTGGCGACAGTCTCGGAGACGCCCCTAGAGATGCGCCGGAGACATGTCCCCACAGTTTTGATCCTAGACGGAGGGGATGGCTCCCCCTCTTCGATAACCCCTAGAGGTATACTTTTGATGGGAACTTGGAGGGCATTGTGGTCATGATAGATTTTACGTGCACCAGCAACCATTAATGGTCTTTGGCTGGCTCGAGTACTGCAATCTTCCAATTACAAGCTCGGCGCTCTACCGAATGGGGTACCGCGGTCCGGATCTTTGGCTGTAAAAAAGAAAGAAAAAGGGTCATATACTAAAGCTGCAATGTAAAATAGTCTAGATATTACAAATTTATTTCTATATATAAAAAAAAAAATAATAAATAAATAAAAATACTATTTTTACTTTCTTCTATATGTAATATAGAAAGTATTGGATTCGTGAAAATTTTCAACCTCCTTTTTTTTGATGGATTTACACGTTTTGGGATGCCCTAAACATGAATTGATAGTTTTTAGAAAATGTCTGTCTGTGTGTCTGTATGTATGTATCACGAATTTTGTGTCCACTGTATCTCACAAACGAATGAATGAAATTTAACCAAACTTGGTATATAGTTGCACCCTGACATAAACTGGTGCTGATTAGATTTGGGGATCAATAGCTCAACAGGTGGCGCTATGATCACATCTTTTGTAAACTTTTAACATGGCAGTATAGGACAAAATTTTGTATAAATGTGCATAATGAGAGTTATTTTAAACTTGTGATTGTAAAACTAATATGAATTATTGATAATAGTAGTAGTTAACTTGGAAAAAAATTTTGTGCATGTGGGGGCATCAGTACCCTCCCTGGGGGAGAAGTACCCCCCGGGGGGGGGAAGGGGGAATTTTCAAGAAAGGTATCTTTCGAAAGGTCTCGTCAATACCTTCAAAACGAATGGTTGAACTATAAATATGTGATAATTTAAAACAAAGTTATCGATTTTTTTTACTTTTAACGAAAAAAAAATTAAAAAATTGTGAAAGTCTTGTGGTGGCCACAACATACTAGTTTAGCATATTTTTCATAAAAATAAATAATGTGCTTTAAATATTATATATTTCAATTTAAATGGAAAGCAGCGAATAGGCGGGCAGTGCTCTGCATGTGTTATTAATTAAAGTGATAGTCTGGGGGGAGACGAAGCCTCCCTCGGGGGTTGGTAAGCGGAGCGAGCAAGGGGCAGAGCCCCCTAGTATAGATACATAATAGTAATCCTTCTTTTTACTCTTTTTCCCCACTTAATTTACTTTTGTAATAATTAAAATTTTTGTTGTGAATTAGCATCTGAAATTAATTCATTAATTGAAACTGATTAGTTGGTGTATATATATATATTTTTTTTGTAATTAAAATGTATATTTTTTCTTATTTTCTTCTTATTATTTTCTTTTATAGGAGTTTTTGACCCTACTGTTGTTGGTGATAAGGCTAAATGGTATAGTAATCAGTTAGAACCACTGCATTTTAAAGTATGGTCTGATGGTTCAACATTAGCTCATGCATTAGCTACAACTTTACAGTCTGAACCTTCTTCCGGTAATCTGATTTTTTTTTTTTTTAATCATTAATATTTTAAATATATATTTTAAAATAAAAATATTTCATTAGTATTTTTAATATTTTAAAATCTAAGCCTATGAAATAAAGTTTCTGAAATGTATTTCCATAGTAGATCTTTATTACACAGTGACCTCTCACTTATATTCCTTTCAATATCTTTGAAAGAAAACTGCACCTAATTAATTTTATGACAGAAAAAATTCATTTTCCACCCAGCACCTACTTTATAGGCTTAAAATTATATAATGTTAATTATTTAATTAATAAAACAACTGATATTAACATTAAATATGTATGGTATATTTGTTAGTTGTTTAATTAAATATTTTATAATAATAATAAAAATCTTTGCATAGATATGTTTCTAATTTTGTTTCATGAGAGTAATTTTTATGTATTATAACTGATTATTGTGTTTGAAATTTCAGATGAAAGTTGCAGTGATAGCGAAGGTGCTGGAAGTACTAGTTCTTCATATTCATCTCTTAGTGATTTTGTGACAGATATGGTGAACAGTGATATTACTACTGAAGGAATTTTAAGTAAGTTATTTATTTGTCTTATTTTGATATATGGTAAATTCAGTTAATTTGTGACTGATAACACATGGAATATTTATATTTCATTATGGTACATTTCTTCTCAAAAAGCCAGAATTTTGTTTAAAAAATAAAATAAGTAATAAGTAATCTGGTTTTATTGTAATTACAGTTAGTTGTGCACCCCATCAAAGTTTTTAATTAAATTTGAAATGTCCATAACCTATTCATTAACATTTGACTTTGAAAATATAAAATTTTCCTGTTTCAGTAATGAGTTATTTCAAGAAAAAATTTTAAGCCTCTTATGAAAAAGTCAATTCCAATTTTTTATTACAAAATGAGATTAATATATGTATGTAGTTTGTAATATTCTGTGTATTAGCTGTAGGATAATTAAAGAAAATTTCAAAAATTATATCAAAAATATTTTATATAGCAACACAGCTTTTCTTTGAAGAAAACTTCTTTGTATAACATTTTTTTTTTTTTTTTTTTTTTTTTTTTTTTTTTACAGTTACTTAATCTTTTATGAAATTATTATCAGATAATAATTTCAATCAGCTACAGAATCAAAATTCATTTTTAAAAGGATTATTTTGCAGTGCAGTAGAATATCAATTACCTGTCACCATTTTACTGGCCAGTTTCGGTAATCTAACCGAAAAGAAAAGAAATAAGGTTTATGAAATTATTTTAATAGAAAATTTTAATAAAAGGATTAGAATGGACAAATATTACTTGAGGCTTTGAAATATTAAACAATGATTAACTTTTAGCAAATGTAGTGACTGAGGGTAATTATTTAAGTAAAGGAGGCTGCCATTTAGAATATTTTACAAATGTTTAGTCACACTGAAGCTAAATCATTGCTTTCTAAATGCATCAATTTACTTGAGCAACAAGATTAGACATTTTTTATGCATCATGGTGATAGTTCCGAGGTTGATGGATAATCAAGACACTACTGTAGTATTCAGAATTGCCAACTTTTAAATTATTTTTGAAAGAATAACCACCATTTTTTTTTTTTTTTAATAATATTTGCCAATGCAGTTAACCTTAGATAATTACTGAAAATTTTCTCTTAAAAATCAATAGTGATAATCTTCTGAGAAAGACTGATAGGCTTGGCAACTATGTAGTATGTAATTTTTTCTTTAACCTTTTAAGTGTTAAGCCTGCCTTTTTCCGTAATGCATAGTCACAATAAAAGGCTGGTGTGACTATTTTTTTCTAATAAATATTGCTTCTTTCAGGAAAATAAAATTAATAAATATCTTAGTATACCGTACCAAGTTATCATGTTTATAATGTGCTTAGAATTAATTTTATGAATCATTAAACACATATACAGAAAAATGGCTAATGCTGAAAGGGTAAATGAATTTAGAATATCATGTTGACTGCATGTTAAATCTTTTAAATATAGAACTTTTGTATTATTTATGTTTTTTTTTAAGCTGTTACAGGTTCTGAAGATTCTAGCAATACTCAGGTTTTATTTGATCATCATTCTGTGTATCAGCCTCCTAGTACTCTACAACTTCCTACCACTGGTGTTAACAGCAGTGACTCTGCTTTTTCTATTCCTGGATCACTTTCTACATCATCATCTCATTCATCTTTATCAAGGTTTGAATTTAATCCTTAGAAATCTCAAGATTTTTTATATTACTATTACATTAATCTAGGAATTCTTATTTTTTTTTCTTTTTTTTTTTTTTTTTATTGCAGTAGTCCATCTTATAATTGTGATCCAGAAGAAGATTTAGCTAGGGCTGCTGAAAAAGCTGTAACTACAGGATTTCAACCATTACCTTATAGATCAGAATCGCAGGTACATTATTATAAAAATTGATTTAGGTTTTATTTTTTATACATATAGCTAAGATGCATAATATTTTATTGCAACAATTAAAATATATTACTAATGAATATCTGAATGATTTTTCACGTATCTCACAGATGATCATATCTCAAAAAAAAAAAAAAAAAATCTGCTCATTCCACTTTTTTGAAAACTAATTTAAGATATTCCTATACAATGAACTCCCTGTAATCCACAATCCATTTTTTGATATAAACAAAAAAATTCACTGTAGCAAAATCACTAACGGTAGGTAACTTTTTTTTTTTTTTTTTTGTGGGGGGGGGGGGGGGGGAGAATTATGTATTACAATGCAATAGATAAGAATTTTGACATTTTTATTAAAAAATTTAAAAATATATATGTATGTTACTTTGTTCTTTGATAATTTTACTGCAACTTTACTTTTTAAAAAATAAAAAGTATCTTATTTGAGGACAAGAAATTACATTTTTGCATTATTTGCCAGGTAATATTTCCGAATGCAAGTGTGAAACATTAAAACAAATAATAATGATAATAAAAGAAAAAAAAAAATCTTAATTGATGAATACTTTATGCATTATACAGGTTGATTCAAAATTAGTGTGACCAATTTTAATAGCACGTAACTATTTATGGTAAACTTTAATCGCTTTACCACCGGTTTTATTTTAAAAGTGAGACGTTTAAATTACCAGTCTAGCTATTTCTATTAGTGGGAGTAAATTATGGCTTCGAAATTAGATCCTCAAACCCGAAACGAAATTTTAAAGCTTTTGAAGGATGTTTGCTCAAACTCTGTTACAAATAAAGCATTTAAAAATCAAAAAAGATATTTTTCTAATGAATTACTATCTAAACTTTGAAAAAAAATAAAATTTGGCTGGTAAATAAAAGCTCCACGGAAAAAATGTCAACGAAAGCAAGTGCTTGGTGAAAAAATAAAAAAGAAGCAGAAAAGACTTATCGCTGTAGAAAATTCACTGCCTCAGAGAACTTTAGCAAAGAAACTACGGGTATCGCAATCGACAATTTGTCGTCAGATAAAGAAAATTGACTATAAAAAAGTGAATAAACCAGTCTGTCATCAAATGTCTGCAAAGACCGTAAAAAAAACTAAGAAAATGTTCTTGGCCTCTGTATTTAATGTTACGCAAAGGTATATACAAAAAATGGATAGCATAAGATGAAGCACTGTTTTATCTGTCATCCACAACTGACAAAACGAAGATACAATATATTTCACCCGAAAAGCGTCGCAAAGACGCAACTGTTTTGCAAAAGGCAAGTTGGCCGTCAGGTTTTATGGTATGGATGGGAATGTCCTTCCAAGGATTAACAAAACCATTTTTTTGTAGAACCAAAGGCTAAAATTTATGCTAAATACTATCAGAATAAAGTTTTGAAGCACATGATCAAAGAAAGTAAACGTCTTTAACCCCAAGGAAACTTTGTTTTTTACCAAGATTCTGTACCAAGTCATACTGCAAAATCAACTATAAAAGGGCTAAAAAATAAAAATAAAAAATATATTTTTTTTTTCCTCCTGTGAAATGGCAACCATCATTACCTAACTGTGCTCTTTGCGATTATTTTTTATGGGGATACTTAAAAAAGACAATTAAGTAGACGTAAAGTAAGAACACTTCAAGAGCTTCAAAAAGCAGTCAAAGAGGAAGTTGGAAAAATGCCCCTAAAAATGGCCGAAAAAGCTCTTTTGGCTTGGCCTAAAGATTTACATAAAATGTACTATGCTAAAGGAAACTATGCTGAAAATTTCATGTAAATAACTTAATTCAATAAAAATTTCTGACGCTTTGAAATTGGTCACACTTATTTTGAATCAACCTGTATGCATTAATAATAATAACTCAATTTGTATCAGCAAAGAATAAACATAAACAATTAATAACCTGTAATCTGCAAAATTCTATAATGCACAAAACATTTGGACTCAAGCTCTGAGGATTAAAGGGAGTTGACTGTATTTCATTCTTTGTTATATTGATAACAAGTTATTTTGTCTTAAAAAGTTTTAAATCTAGAAAAAGCTTAGAGATCAAAATTGAAAAACTCTATTGATATGTTATTTATGTTCTTCTTTGTCTGCTAAATTAAAGAAATTCTTTAAGTCAAGGAATTGCATATTTTGTAATTTTTTTTTTCTTCTAATTATTAACTATTTTAGGACCATGGGGATGGTGACACAGAAGTTTTCAGTGGTCAGGAAGCTGAAACTGCTACTCTAACTCCTTCTACTATTCGCTCAGTTGTTTCTCCTCAACCCCCTATTCCTGGCAGAAGCCCTGCCGATAGTTTGGGCAGCGACATTGAGAGCATTCATGACCGTGATACTTCACATAGCATTGGCAGTGGTTCTACCACTTCCCGCTTAAGATCCAGTAGCACTGTTCTCACACCTGAAGCCTCAATTGATAAAGGTAGTGGCACGGGGTCTGGTACACCTACACCAACACCAACTCGTACCATCAGCATTAGCAGTGTTTTAAGCCGAACTGGAAGCTTCGCAGGAACATCTCTACCTGGACAGAATAAGGACAGTTCATTATTTGAAAATATGGCGAGAGAAGCAAGAGAAGTTGCTAGAGAGGCGAGTAAAGCAGCTGTTGAAGCTACTCGCACTGCTGTTGAAGCAACTAAACCAGCTAGAGAGGCTGGAAAAAAGTCTCTTCTGAAGGTAATTTTTATACCTTGCTCCTTTTTAGTATTTTAGTATATTTTCTTATTTCCTTAGTTATTATAATAATAAATATTAGTTATAACAAAATAATAATTAAAAAGAAAAAAAAAAACTTTCCCTTCTAAACCTTTTATGATTTGTTTGTTGTTTATGTAAAACTTTATTTAAATATTTGTGAAGCTAGAGAATAAATTTTAATTTATATATTATTATAGGTATTAAAAAGCAGCATTTGAATAAACTTAATAATAATAATAATGAACATTAAAACTTCATTAACTAAAATATATAAGTAATGAAATCTTGAGTTTATTTTACAAATTCTGGGTTTTATAAGAATTAGAAGATCACCTACTTATATAAATATATATATATATATATATATATTAAAAGTGTTTATTTTTAAGAAATTTTAAAAAACAAAATAATAAATTCATATATCTTGCATATATTCTTCTCTACTGATAAAGATTAGATTATTGAATATTTATATTTATAACACATTAGTCAAAAAGACCCAGGACTAAACCACAGATGGCATTGCAAATGAAATGTTTCTATGTGGTAAGGTTGTACTAACCTTCAAAAGATGCACATCAAAGTTTCATAATATTTCGATTCTTTGTTACCAAGATATTAAAGTTTTAGTGACTCTACTTTTAATATTTTCAAAACAATGAACAAAGCTGAATTTTGTGTATTGATTAAACATTGTTTTTTTTTATGAGCAAAAGTACACTTGAAACCCAGCAATGGCTTAAAAAGTGTTACAAGGAATCAACAGCATTTTTGGCCATCAAAAAAACAATGTTTAAACAACACACAAAATTTAACTTTGTTCATCGTTTTGAAAACATCAATAGTAGAGTCACTAAAATTTTAATATCTCTGTAACGAACAGTCGAAATATCAGAAACTTTGACATGTGTGCGTGTGTCTTTTGAAGGTTATAATACTACCTTTACCTTAACTACATAAAAATATTTTATTTGCGATGCCACCTGTAGATTAGTCCCAGGACTTTTTTGACCAATGTATTATGAAAGGCAATAAATTATTTAAAATATTTTAATATAAACTGTAAATATCCTTAAATTTTGATTAAAACTTAAATTCCCTATTCTATTAATTTTAAGAGAAACTTGAGTATTTCAATTAGCTTTTTATGGTAAGTTGGTTTCCTAATAAGACAAATGTTACTTTCTAAGAGTAATTTTGTAATGAAATATATTCTAAATTTATGAGCTAAGCACAATTCTTCTTTATATGATTAAGGCAACATCTTATTGGTGCAAAATGGACCTCAGAAGAATTCTGAGGTTCAGTTATTAAATTGCCATACAAGAAATAAACAAAAACTTATCTACAGAAAATTACAAAATTATAATTTGTTGCTTTTGAGGAAAAGTTAAAAGAAAGTGAATCACAAATATGTGTTATCCTAATCATTCAATTTATTGATTAAATTCAAAAATTTATAGATTTCAGAGTTTTTTCACAATCACATTTATATAAATAATTTCAGAATAGTGTATAATAATGCATTATATACTAGATATCATTCACATAACTACATAAAGAATCAGAAAGTTATTTTTGCTGTGCAGTTTTTTGAGCATTTTTTCAAAAACAACTACGTATAGCCTAAACCTATATTTACACTATAAAAGTGGTAGTTTACATCTGTGATGTACAAGAAATGCTACCTATAAATCAAAAATATGGTTAAAGAAAGTGGCAAATGTGAAGAATGAAAGGAAAATAATGTCTTTTTTAAAAGAAGTTGCTTTTTTTTTTTTTTATTAAATTCTACATGACTGTCCTTTTGTTCTAGAATCAACATTACATGTCATTTTTGTATGTTTATTTTAGTTGAGATTAGTGTATACAGAGTGATTCAAAACCCAACGTGTAAAATTTTAATGGAGGTAAGGCACATCATAAGGATTGAAAATTGCATAGTAATTCAGAGTCGCAAATGTCATTTTAACTCTTTAAGAACTGGATGTTTTTTGGTTAATTTTTATAGTAAAACTCACGTATGGATGTGACTTTTGTAAATTGCATTTTTAACTAAACATTTTGTTGTATTGGGTTGTTCGGAGAGTAAATTCGTTTTTTCTTTGAAATGAAAGACGATTTTCTTATAGTGTATAAATATTTTATTGAATTATATATTCTCCACTTTGATTGATAAGTTGTTACTTGGCGATTTTCATGAATCAGTACTTTATTTTGTCTTCACCAGTATCAACTGGCTTTCCAGAACATAATGTATCTTCAACATCTAAATTGCTGGAACAAAATTTTGTAAACCAGTTTTGACACTGGCATTCTATCAATAAATCTTCTCCATACACATTGGATACTTTTTTCCTTGCTTGAACAGTATTTTCGTCTTTTTAATAGTAAAAAATAAAAGAAGCCAAAAATGTTGCTTCCGACTTTCTTTATTTGATAGGGCACCAATCAAAAACTAATATGCAGAATCAAACAAACTTTTTCACAAGTAAACCTTGCTATATCAGCTGTCAGAATATATAATGATAATGCAGCTTGATTGTGAAGATGGTGTGAAAAAAATATGATTAAATCCTCCATTGGGAAAAAAAGAGATTACTTTCCGAACAACCCAATACATAATATTGATATGTATCCTTTTTTTTTATGAAAACCTTAACATTTAAAAACGTTTAGTTAAAAGTACAATATATAAAAGCCACACCCATTTGTGTGCTTTACTGTTAAAAATTAACCAAAAGCATCCAATTCTTAAAGTGATAAAATGACATTTGTGTTCATAGGTTCCTATGCAATTTTTAATTCTTATAATGTGCCCTACATCCCTTAAAAATTTTTACATTGGGTTTTAAACCATCTTGTATTTACATTAAAATAACCATAAGTTCTTTTTCCAATTAATTATTATTTTATTTAATTATTAGAATTTGCAAGCCTTTGGAGAACCAATTAGTTCTATGAATCGTGAGAGACGTGTTTCTGAATCTACGGAAATTGCAACTCGAGATGGTGGCTCAAGTCCTGGATCTCTGATATCTACAGTTAGTAGTGAACTCAATGGAATTGCTGCACAAACATCTAGCATGTTTTCAGGATTTTTCAGTAAGTTTATCCTAAAAGAAGTTTTAGATATTTTCATTCTATCAATCATATACATTTTAATATATTTGCTTTTTTTTTTTTTTTTTTTTTTTTAATAAAAGAGCAACAAATATACAATAAGTGGTTATATATATATATTTCATTATATTGTAATATTTTAAAAATTCCATTTAATTTGGTACACTTTTTAATGTAAAAAGAAAAAAAAAATTTCCCCCTGTATGCAAAATATCTTTTTCATTAAAAAGTGTTGAATTTCAATTTCTGCATCCATACATTTATTTTCAAATTCATCCATGCATAATTATATTCATTAATTTCATGTTTTAAGCAAATATATTGTATGTTCATGGCAGTAATATTTATGTAGATTCGAAACTGCTAAAAAAATGCCCTACCAATACTGTTTTATATGCTCATATAATGCATTTTAATGCATTAAAATACTCAGTTTTTATTTTTATTTATTTATTTATTTTTTATTTTTTTTGCGTGTGTGTAGTCAAATATGGTTAAGAGGTTTGAATGTACATTAGGCTGTGGTATAAATTATTGATAATATCAAGGGTGAAACTACCTAACATGCAACAACCCTGAAAACTGCTACTTGCATGTAGATAAGGGGGATTTATTAATGCTGCCTATAATAAATTATATTATATGGCTGCCTATAATAAATTATATTAGAAGACTTCTTAGTACATTATAAAGCAAATTAAACATTCAAGATAAGAAATTTCTATAAAAGCAAATGAATTTAGCATGAAAATTCAGAGACAGCAAAATGTTCAAAAACCCTGAATTCAGGGGTAGCCCCTGAAAAGTTTCACCCCTGTAATATGTGTATTGTATATTTGAATGTGAATATTTAACATTGTCTAAAACAGCGTAATTTTTTATGCTATTTTGATTGCAACATATGGTATAAATATTTCAAGTTATTTCTCAGAATATTCTTTATTTTTAATTTTGTTATGATCTGGATATTTTTGGATTTTTACTTGTTGTAATCAATTTCACTAAAAAATATATAACATCTTCACTTTATTTTGTTCACACTGATATATATATTTAACTCTTGTTTTCTTTACTTAAGCATTTTTTTAACAAGATCCCCAAATACATTTTAACTTAATATTTTTAAATATATAAAATCCTAAAAAATGTACTTGAATTTTTTTAAAGGAAAAGAGTGGAAACCAGGGGCATCATCAGCAAAAAAAATTCTACCGGGTATGAAATTTTTTGTACATCCTGATTACCCCCAAAACTTTTTTTTTCCTCTTTTCTCCATCATTTTTGAATTTTCTTAAATTTCACTTCCAGCTTGATTATATATATTTATGCATCAATGTTATCGCTATGAAAAAAAAAAAAATCAGACGTGAATCTGTGTACAATGTGTTCATATATCTGTGGATATGAGTTGTAATCCTGCTGTTTTGCTTTGCAGCATGTTTCATTTTTGAATATTTGTCATGCATCCTTTTCTAGGCTATCATTAATGTATTAAAATTTAATAATATTTTTGAAATTTTTGTAATGGACTCTTCCCACCTGACGTCAGAGGTCACATGATAGAGGGAAAACAAATAGCAGACGAAGTCTTGTTTATCTAGAGCGATTGCTAAAATAACATATTTTCTATTCTTATTTTTGATCAATCGTATTTAATCTGTGTTATTTTTTACACATCATCATTTTTAATCAATTTTATATCATTATTCATCATCTTTTGTTTGCTGTATACATTTACAATCATCATTTAGTTTATACCTCTTATTGATGTTTATGAAGACATGTTTAAATACTCTGATTTTTGGTACTTAAATCAGTGACAGTGCAATATCGTACAACGTAAATCCATTTAGACCAGTAACTAAGTTAATTAACTTGTTGTAACACCTTTATGCAATTAAATTAAATGAAAACATTTTAAAATTTCAATTTATAATCTGTAAACATTCCACAAGAAGCTATTATTTATTGCTAGATCAGTTAATGTTACAGTTACACTACAATATACAAAAATCGATTCTTATAGGTAAAAATAAATAAACAGATAAAATGTTTTATAAAAATTATTAAATTTACAAATACAATTATTCTACTGTTTACAAATGCACAATATTACTTTTATTTTATTTTATATTAAATATTAAAATTTGTGTTCTTAAGAACAATATTTAATTGAATTCGATTCTCAGAATTTGATTATTCGTTTTCCTCTATCACGTGATTGAGCAGACGACGCTGGGAAGAGCCCATTAAAATATATATATTGCCGACTCTTTGAAATCTACAATTCTATAATCCACAATTATTTGTAATTCATGGCTCTCTTTAAGATGTAAATGATAAAAATCATGGTTAACAATTAAGGAAATTTCAACTATTCGTCTCAAAAAAAAAAAAAAAAAAATTAACTGGAGAATTTTTGGCAGGGATTGAATCAAATTGTTTGAAATTGCATATCTATTTTTAGCAAATATTTTGCAAAATATATATTTTTAATTAACTATGTTTTTTACAATTGAAAAAAAAAAAAAAAAGTTGCACTTTGGGAGTGCTAACAGAAGTGAAAACATGAACAATTACGTGTGTATTTCTTGAATCGTCAGGAAATATTTTATTGTGTAGGAAATACTTTTAAATGAAGTGTTTTTATTCATTAATATAAATTACTACTAAAAAAATTATAATATAATTTTATTTAATGCGCTAACTGCAATAGAGACAGTGTCTGGAGATGAGAGAAGTCGTGTAGAGCCGCACCAGATTGTAAAAATGTGAGAAAAATGGCGGCTTTGGCCTTTCTCATGGTTTTGTGAGGTCTAACTGCAATAGAGACAGTGCCCAGAGATGAGAGAAGTCGTGTAGAGCCACACCAGATTGTAAAAACGTGAGAAAAATGGTAGCTTTGGGCTTTCTCACGGTTTTGTGAGGTCTAACTGCAATAGAGACAGTGCCCGGAGATGAGAGAAGTCGTGTAGAGCCGCACCAGATTTTAAAACAATATACAGTATATAATTATTAACACTTCACATTAGCAAGTTAATTGTATGATACATTATTTGTATCATACAAGGATAGAAAGCGTTTGCTGACAATGGGGCATATTCAATGATTTTTGTTCACCCAAAAGTTTTCACTTCAAATGGAAAGCATTCGCTGACGATGACGGGAATTCAATGATTTTTGTTCACCCAAAAGTGCTCAACGCGCCTAAAGAAGTTTTCACTTAAAAAAATCTCTGGATATTTTATCTTTTTCAAGTTTATAAATTCATTTTGTTTTTCACACTATAGTTATTTCAATTTTCATATTTAATTGCTGATTTTTACGTTTTACCTTTACTTTAACTGCATGTAAAATAATTACTGATGGAACTGTATTGTTCCTTATTCTATTTATTAATAATTTTATTTAGTTTACATGTATAATTTTTTGTTTTAAACATGCTTTGAATAATTAAATTACTTATTTAATATAATTTGTATTTTAATTTTTACATTAACATTGCAAATTTATACTTTAATAAGAAGAGAAATGTATGTAAACAAAGCAGTTATCTATAATCTACAAAAATCTTGGTCCTAACTATTAAGGATTTCATAGAGTCGATGGTATATATTGAATTTTTCTTTAGGTTTTTTTTTTTTTTTTTTTTTTTTGTAATTTGTTTTACCATGTTTTAAAATTTACAATATTTTTTTAAAACCTAGTATTTTGTGATTTATTCTCTTGATGTTTTCTATTTGTGTTTTGTATCAATCTATTTAAAAAATAAGTTAACTTACCTTTTTCCTCCTTCATAATTCATCTTAAGCCATGTACAGTTCCAATTATCAAAAAGTTTTTCTATGTTCAGCATTTGATTTCGTTTTTGTGTTTAAGATCCTTTAAATTTTGTGGATTTATTTCTTTTTTGAAGGGAATTTTATCTTATTTTTCATCTTTATGGAACGTTTGAATGAGTTTATCTTATGTGCTTAATTTATATAAACATTAATTTATATTTATCTTTTTGCATGGTCCAAGTATGGCTGACACTTCTAGAATTTTTATTTAATGGAATTTTATTTTCTTTTTAGGTAGTAGATCAAGTTCCATTTCTAGGCCAAGAGACCGTCCTCAACCTTTTGGACCTTTTCCAAAAGGTAAATTCTTTACTTATAATAAAATATGAACAATCTTAATGGTTTTTTAGAATGGAGGTTGAATATTATATCATTTTATTCAGTTTTTATGATATGTAAACCATACTATTTTTATTATGGAACAGAAAATGTAAATATGGGATATGTGTACTTAATTAAGTTAAATTCTATTATACTTTCAGTTTAAATAACAGGAAATACCAGACTTGGTCTTTACCAAAAATTAATAAAGTCATTGCCAACATGGCGACAAAAACTTAAAAGGCATCGTAGGAGTCCTATACTAAAACTGTACTGCCTGTGGAAATATGAAAATTTGATCGTGAACCATGAATTTTATTTGAAAACCTGTCTTTGAATGATTTTGTTTTCATTATTGTACAATATTAATTTGGTTTTAATAATAATTTGACTTCTCTTAAATTAAAATTTTAATTAGGTAGTGAAATTGGTATAACATTTATGAGTTTCAAATTTTAAAGGTAAATAAGAAAAGAAATAAAGTGCGAATATTTTGCACAGGTTTGTTAGTTGTAATATTTTAACTTTTTCTGGGCTCAAATTACTAACCTGTAATAATAAGTTTTTTTTTTTGTTTTGTTTTTTAAATCAATCTTTTGTTTTACGAAGTGTCATTAAATATTATTGATAATATTTAAAAAAATTATAAAACAGTGTTCATTTTTAAACAAAAAAAATTATCTGTGCTTCTATTTTAATTTTACTGTATAAAATTTCATTTAGTATTTTACAAAGAAAAATGAATTTTATAAAAATTATTTTTATACTAAAAAAATTATTAAGTTTATGTAGAATTCTTAATATTATTTTAATAATTCATATGTATTTATAAAAACAATAGCAAATGAATTAAGATACTTTTTTTAAAACATTTGTAGGTAGAAAAGTTCAAGTAGAAAAAACATCCCTCATCAAACATACTAGCAATCAACAACAGAAGAAGCAAGATGCCCAAAGAATCCAAACAATGGAAGCTCATAGTACATCTCATACGTAAGTTTCTCTAATATGTATTTTAAATTTAAAACTAGTTTAATCTACAGAAAATTGTTTGGTGTTGTCCTCCTTTTTTTAGTTTCCCTGATTATTGTAGAATAATTGTAAACTTGGAATTATATTTGACTGCCTAATATGTAATACCCTTTTTTTTTTTTTTTTTAAACATAATTGAAATTTTGAAGATTCCTCTCCAGTTGAAAGAAAAAAATTAATATTAATTAACTTGCTTATTGTATTGTCTTACTAACAACAGAATAAAATAAAAGTTTATTTATTTATTTATTTATTTACTAGCAGGCTACGCCCGCTTCGCTGGTCACTATATTTAAATGAATTTTCAAAAGAATTGGATCAGTATTTATTTTTTACATCACATTACAAATAAAAACTTGAAAAAAAAAACACTGAAATCGCTTTAGATCTCGCTTCTTCGGGTACCTGTTGCCTCAGGCAGCTCTTTTTTCTACCCGTACTGCATCGGGTCCAGTTTCCCACTGTCTACAGAAAGGCCTTTCCCGGGCACTTCAATCTGGGTACTTATCGACGACTTGTAGATATTCTGTTATTTAAGAACTACGATTTTAAAGATGACTATATCTCAGCATCTATTATATATTTTAGTTTTTGAACCGTGTGTTTTATAGCCCCCGTTATTTACACTGTATTACGATTTGATTCCGACCAGTGCAATAAAATAAAATAAAAAAGTAGATTTTCTTTTAAAAGGAATTAAATACATGAAAAACGAATTTTAATCAGTTTAATCCTTTCTACTATAAACTACCATTTTTTTTCACCCAGTAAATATTATAAATAGTAATAATTAAAAAAAAGAATTTTTCTTTTAAAGGAATTAAAAAAATGAAAAATGAAAAGTTGCTATAGTATAAAATTTATACATAAACGTAACAATTTATTTCTATTGCATTACCATTTGATTTTCAATAAATATAATAATAAGAAAAAAAGAAAATCGTCTTCAAATGAATGTATTAAATAAAAAATTAATTGCATAATAGCCGTTGCTAAGATACGCAGACGATTACAATTGATGAATAAATTCATGAAAAATGAAACATTAAAGCCAATATTTAAAATTGAAAAAACATTAATTTAAAAAATTCAAATTCGAAAAAATCTCGATGAGGTGCACACCTGCAGGGTCCCAGGTACCTATATGCCAAATTTGGAAGCTCTGCAATCAATAGTGTGAGCACCAGAGCGCAGACAGACAGACACACACACAGAGACACTTCTCTTTATTTATATAGATGTGACAAGATTTGTTTTAAAATTAGCAGGCTTTGCTCATTTTGCTGAACCCTACATTTAAATGAATTAAAAAAAAAAATGAAATTAAAATAATAATAATAAAAATCACTAAAGTCCACTATCCAACTTTCGTTCAAATTGTTGCAATATTTTGAAAGTTATTGTGCATTTCCATCATGTATGTATATATATATATATATATATATATATGTATATATATATATAGAGAGAGAGAGAGAGAGATAAACTAAGTGATTGTAATAAGTCAATTTCTAAAGAAATAGATCTAAAAGACTAAAAAACAGCTCTAAGGTCATTTTAATTTTATATATATATGACGTATTCCTAGTTGACAGTCATGGAGCATACAAGGAAACAGGTAGGCTTGCTGGAACATCTCTTTATTTAATATCCATAGATTCTAAGGACTAGGAAGGCAATGGAGACCAAGGGCGATCCCCGGGGATCAAGTCCAGCCCCAGCCGCATTCTGTCGGACTTATCCGGCAGTCTCACATGCTAACTTTCGGTTCAGTGGCACAACTTTAATAGATTGTTACTGGCAAGAGCTAATCAATGAAGATTCCTAAATTTTTTCGAGTTCCATCTTTTAAACCCGTAATTTTGATGTATTTATGGCATAATCTTAAACTCCTCCTTATTTCTTTTATTGGTTAATTATTTAATGGCACACACTTCTTTGTTTTCTATTGGCGATCACATCCTTTTTTCCAGACAGTCTGGCCCTGCCAATTCGCCAAGTCATTAATACAATGATTTATTGTTTTATCTCTGACATAAGTAATCAAACTCTTATTTATTAATAAATCTTTTATTTCTTTTAATATCGAATCCATTCGGTGCCAGACATTCATTAAACCTAATTTATAAAATATTTCCAGATATCAAAATGCTTATTCAATTTAAATGATTAACTTGTTTATTTATTTTCGAATGATCTCGTAATTTTTATGCTTTTAGAGTAAATTACAACCTAATATGAAATTTTCTTTAATTCATTTTGCAATATAAAAAGAATACCCTAATATGTGAAAATAATAATTTAAAATATAAAAATACTAGTTTTAATTCTTACCTGTTTTTTATCCTATTATATATATAGTAACATTTTAATTCTGTAATGAAATAAAATTGCATATAAATGCAACATATGTTTTTTTTTTTAAATTACAGTGATAACCAGACATTTTTAAAAGAGACCATCAACAGTGTTTTAGAAGGAGAAGGCGTTGGCTGGTTAAAATTAAGTAGGGTCAAGAAATTGATGGAAGATGAAAATTATCGCAATCTTGTTGTTTCAAGATTGAACAAGACTCTTGAGAGGAAAATAGGCCCAGATGATCACATAGATGATGTGGTAAGATTAAAAAGGGTTTTTTGAAAATTCTTCTAATTAATAATTATTATTTTATTGATTTCACTTTTTCTATCTGGCAGAAGCAACTGTGAATAATTTATATTTTTCGTTAAATAGGCAAAAAGAAAAATCATAAGTTGTTTGTGTGGTGTTTCCCCAAGTTTCATGTTGTTTAATCAATCGTTATGAATCTATTTTTTTTTCCTTTTGTGTGTGTGTGTGTGTGTTTTCTTGTTGGGAAAAAAAAAAAAAAAAAGAAAAAAGAAAAAAAAACTGTAAATGATGAACTTGCATTATTAAACATTTATTTATTTTTCTATGCCTTAAACAATTTACATCACTAGATCCCATAGACTGCAGTGTATAAAAATTTCGCTCAGTATTTCGGTAAAAGAATACTAGAAGTCCATTTAAATAAGTATGGTTCTCGCAATGATAACCTATAATATGCCTACCAATTTATATTTTAGTGGAATGTAGATTTTAGACATTAGTGCACTTCAAATAACTAGAGTCTGCGTTTTCTTTTTCTGTGACTGTGATGATAAAGAAATTTTCTTTCTGAAAATCTACATAGTTTATGCAAAGTTGACTGTAGCATCCCTTCTAACTTTTAGCTCATTCAAGTAAGATATTTAGACGCTATCACACTTAAAATAATTTTAATGTATAGCCCATGATTACAGGAAATTTTTCTTTGTAACATATTTATCAACATTCATCTTAATGGATTAATAATTCACAGATAGATTATTTTTAAGGAAATGCTTTTAATAGAATAATTCAAAATAAAAGGATATTTTCTTTCTAGTTATTTTCTTAAACAAGATTACTGAATTACTTTTAGATTTAATCCAAGCTTTTGAATTAAATTGGTTATTTCACTGGTTTACCATGCATTTATTATTATTATTTTCTTTAACCTACAGTGCATTACCAAGCCAGTATGGAAAGGTTATCTAAAATTGCTTCTAGCAGTGGTTGCTGGTCTGGAACAGAGTTATAGTAACTATGGGCTAGGTGGTATGGCTAGTGCCTTTCAAGTATTTGAGATTGCCCATACTCATTATTGGGCAAGAGATCTCACTGATGAGCAGAGGTTAGACACTGGTACAAATACTACTGCTTCGCTTTCTCAGGTATGCTTTTATCATCTATTAGATTATTAATTGTCGGATTGTATTAAATAAATTACCTCTCACTTACATATCTTTTGAATAATTGGAATATGTCTCATATATATACTCTTTTTTCACTATACAAAAAAGGTAAAAACAAAAAGACATTTTTTTAGATGTAAAAATAGGGGGGAGGGGGGAACTATTATAATATATTAAACTTTGATCATATGAGAATGGAACATTTTAGGATGGAGGCGTATATTTTTCAGAGAAAAGCGTTTTTTTTTTTTTTTTTTACTTTTAACGTCAAGTAACTGATTTCAAAACGAAAAACTTATGCAATCTGCATTATATTTTTTATCCAAAGATAAAATTATTATTTTTTAATGTTTAATTTACCTTTCTTTTATTTTCTTTCTTTCTTTCTTTTTTTTTTTTTTTTTTTTTTGTATAAAACGTAAAATATTGACTATTTTTAAAAAAATGTAAAATCTGTAGAAAAAATAAATATTGGAGCATATTAGATAAAACAATTTATATTCGGAAACAGAAATAAAAAGGATAAATTGGTACATAATATGACATCACAGTTGCCACAAGGAAAAATAAATTGCTATTCATGATGCAAAAAAATTAAAAAAAGAAAAGATAGTTAAAAAAGAAAAAGTGTAGCATCCAAATAAAGCACACTTTCAAATCTAGAGCTTTTTGTTGAATATCTAAAAAAATATTTCCTAAATCCTCTTGAAACTTTAGAGGTAAAAAAAAAAACATGTTATACAACAAATATTTTAGCAAAAAGTTTGTCCCGAAGGGTAAAAGGAGATCAGTCACAAATTAACCAAAAAATATAATATTTTGGATCACCCTATAAAAAAAAATAATGCTTGAAATTAATTGTAGCTACAGTGTATGATTATGAACCTTTGTTTAATTATAGATATAAATTTATATAAGAATTGCACTTATTTTAATGGAGATATAAAAGTTTCTTTAAGTATGTCTACAATTTTTCGAATGTTTTTTGTTTATAACATGTAGGATTTTGCAACCAAAGCAATGTTACTTTAAGAAAACTTGCCATATTACATTAGGGAAAACAAACTGCAATCAGAATATAAAAATATCAAATATCTGATAAAATATGAGCATTTTCACTAAATAATTTTTAACCGTGCATGTGTAAATGTTAGCACAATTTCTTTTGCATAGTTTATCAGCCAAGTAAGTAGCCTAAGTCTAAAAAAATTCCCAAGCAAATATCATTAAAACTAAGAAAGATATTGTTGATAGAACAGTTGATTTTCAAGTACTTTCAAAAAGATGCAAAACATTAAGGGGTTTTACCCATATTTTCATTTTGAATTGTCAAACAGTTGTGGATATATGTAAAGACACACTTTGCATTTTCTCAAAAAAACAAGTGGGAGATATTTGAAAATACTAAAAGATTCTGTTTGTATAATCTTTAGAATAATATAACAAAATATTAATTTAATATTCAAATTAATAAATTTACAAAAATAAACAGAATTTTTCAACCTGAAATTATAAGTCAAAAGTGAAAGCACGGTAATTGTAATATCAGCAGAATTAAAAGTTATAATCAATATTATTGACTTATACATGAGATACTAAAGATTACATAAACATATGTGTTTTAGTAAAAATAATGGTTTTTAAATATTTTCTTTATTTTTTGAGAAAATGCAAAATGCAGCTTCATTTATGTCCATGTCTGTTCATCGATTCAAATTGAAAATATGAGTAAATCCCCTTAGTGTTTTGCATCTTTTGAAAATAATTGAAAATCAACTTTTCTATAGACATTATCTTTCTGAGTTTTAACAATATTTGCTAAAAAATCCTCTATAAGAAAAATCCTTTTAGAAACTGAATTCCATGCATATAAATCAAGCTTTTAACAACTATAATTGTTCGTTTAGTTAGAGTTAAAATTAGAGTGGACTTCAGCGTTTCTCTGTCTTCGAGATTCTATACTAATGATACAGTGGAGTGTGAAACATTGCATTGTATTGTGTTGTTTCACATTGCACTCTTCTGTCTACTTTTTTTTTTCCATTATGAAGGAGTGGGCTTAATTTTGACCTGAAATAACTGCTGTGTATTTTTGCAGTATATGGTGTATGCTTGCTTTTTTCATTCTATCACAAGCAGATTTTTGTTTCGTTTTACTGCAAAAGTTTTAATCACAACCTTGCATGATTTATATTGTTTAAATTATATACTGAATTTAAACTTTTCTATATATGTAGGAATTAGTATTAATAAAACAGAAGCACCTAGATAATTTATGTGTAGAATACCTTAAAATATTTGTGCAGTTTTAGTATCAAAACATTCATATATGCTGCAAAAATATGCAAAAAAAAAAAAAAAAAAAAAGTATGCATTTGTATAGGTTTGGCTACCCTTTTATATTTTTGGATTACTAAATCAAAACCTAAATAGTCTTTTTGGACTAGGACTATTGAATTTTCATTACTGGTGTGAGCTCTAAATTAATTATTTTTAAAACTTCCATTGATAGTCTGTTGTACACCCTTATTTCTTTCTTTTTTACTTATAAGCACAACATTTATTATTTTCTTTAAAATTTATCTGATTGTTTGGGGAGGAGAGAGATAGAGAAATCTAACCAACTATTAATTGAAGAAATTTTTTTAATTCATGAATTCATCACTGTTTATTAACACTTTCAGGTCTGAGATATATCGACCATGTGGACTGAGGGTTTTTGGTACTTTTCATGATTTTTTAAAAAATACCTGGCAAATATGTATCGTAATAATTTTTTGTTTTATTATAAACTTCTAACTGTTCTTATTCATAATGAAGGAACTATTTAAATATGCTAAGGATTAATATTTAATGAGAAATTATTGAAAAAAGTATGTTTTAAAGTAAAAAAAAAAAAAAAGTTCCACATAAGAAAACATCATTTTTTAACATAAAATTTTACATAGACTTGACTAAAAACTTACCCTAATGTTGTACAAATGCCTGAAAATAGGTTTTATTTGTAAATAAACATTATTTAGTAAAATTTGCTTTTGTATGGTACATTTCAAAGAAGTAACTCAGATTCTGGATCATTATATAATACTTACTTTGGTTTAGTGCTGCCATCTATATATATATTTATATATATATATATTTTTTTTTAAACTAAAAGGTTCGCAGATGATATTTGAAAAGTCGGTGAATGAATTTAGTGGGTACTTTTATAGCTCAGAGAGTTAAAAGTTGACCCCGAGAGAATCTCGGGCTTAGTTCGCTTCTCTGAAAACGGCAACCCGAGTGAGGCTCGGGCTTAAACCTCAAAGTGTTACCAGGCTTGCTATGATATCTAGAATTCAAGAAAAACTTGGAAAATTCAGGGAATTTGAAATATGAAATAAAAACAGGGAAAATTGAGGGAATTTCAAAATTTACTGCAAAAACAGGAAAAATTCAGCAAATTTAGAAATTTCTTGGAAAAACATAGGAAAATACTTTCATAATAAAGTTTAAATTTCAGTTTTTAGTTTTAAATTGTTTAATTTTATAGTTTGGAGGTTTCTTTTTTTTTTTTTTTTTTTTTTTTTTTTAATGTTTTATTAATGAAGACCAAAAAAATTACTTATATAATTGTAAGTTAATAAAATAAATAGCACTCGATATGTTCATTTGACTTGTAAACGTGTTAGATTCTAATGATGTATGATGGTGTGTTTTAAAAGAGACAGGGAAAACTTGGGGATTTTTTTTTTTTTTTACAGATTTGTGTAACAACCCTAATTAAATAACTATATTTTTTAGTGTGATAGTATAAATTGTGTTTTTCTTTTAATGCATGCAACTATGCTTATAAAATTTACTTATATATACACATGCAATCAACAGGGTAGTAGTCCATTTGGAAGTGGAGAAAACTTGTACAAACATTTATCTGATTCTAGTAGACCTGATGATGGAGCTAATCTGTCAGTAGGTAAGATTAATTTTTTTACTCTAGTTTAGTTTTAGATATGAAAAAAAAAAAAAAAAAGATTATAATAACATTTTCTGTTTTTCAGCAGGTTCGAGTAAAAGTAGTACAAATAGTAGTCCATCTGATTTTCAACATCGTTCATCACCAGGGAGTGAAAGGGATAGTCAAGAAAGAGGCCACTTTCAAGAATCGCATTGCAGTAAGAATATTTATAATGCATAAAAAATTAATAAAAAAAATACCTTGAAATCCTTTTTAAAAAATATTCTAATTTTCAGGCCTTACAGATGGTTTCTTTTTTACTATTCTTGTCTCATTTTTTCTTATTCCTGTATTTTATACACACAGGCTAAACTATTTCTATCACTAATTAAAAAAAAAAAAAAGAAAAAAAAAAACATTTAATTGTGGTTAATTTCTTAAATATGTCTCTTTTTCACCAACAATTGTTAAAATAGGCGAAAATTTCACTACTAATCAATAAATTTCTCTCTCTGTCTCTCTTTTTTTTTTTTTCCCCCCTCAAAGCTGATTTCTGAAATATGTGATTTATTCACATGGCAGCATATTAAAGAAAGAATAAAAAATAGTTTATATATATATATATTTTTTTTTTTTTTTAATAACGCATACTTATGATTGTCAAAGGTCAATCCAGGTTTTAATTTTTGGGTCCCTTTTTTGTGAAAAACAAAACATTTTTGTGAAAAAATAAAAATATTGTGTAAAATCTCTCATATTTATAATCACTATATAATGTTTAATATCAAGTTAATAGAGTTTTGTTGAGCTGAATTAAGGCTGATTGAGCTTGTTGAGCTGAATAAGGATCGTTTTTATGAAACAAAATCTTGTGATGGACCGCAAAAGGGACCCAAATTTTGCCTGGATCGACCCCTGATTGTGTAATATGATATTTCTGTCACTATGCAGGTGCTTCCTCTATCTCCAAACCTAATATTCTCTTTGTCTACTTTTTTTTTTCTTCCTTTCTTTTTCCCTTACAAAAGGACATTTTTGGTTGTAATGATGATCAGAGCCCAGTTAAGGGGGGGGGGGGACTGCAGTCCCGGGCCCAGTAAACAAGGGGGCCCTAGATAGGGCCAAGAAAACCCAGTAAATAGGAAAGAAAAAAATATAAATCTGTTTTTACAGTCAGAAATTAAATCCTTGATACTGTTATGTAAAAATATTTTAAAAAGACAAATTTTTGAAAATTTCTTTTAGTACTTAAACTTTTCAAAAAAAAAAATTAAATATTTTTTTTAAATGCATTAAGATTTGAAAATTTCAAAAGTCATTCAAGAGATGAGGGGGGAAGGGAGAGAGAATAATATAATCTGTTTCCTTCCGCAACAATTGACTGATTATGGAATTTGTTAAGTTAAAAGAAAGATCTCAATTGCTATCTCCACATGTAGCGACTTCACCTGAGAATCAGGGAAAAAGACTGAGAAGAAAAAAATTTACCGATGGTACTCTCGAATCCGAAATAACTAGCCATGTAACTCTTCAAGGATTTGAAAAACTTAAAGCTGAAACTTTATTTGGGATAGTTGATAGATTAAATTCAGAAATGATAAAACGAATTGATGCTTATAACTCAGTATGCAGCGTTTTCAATTTCATTACTAAATTAGGTCTTGAACAAATAAATGAAGAATCAGTTAATAATTTTCTTGAAGTTTATGAAGGAGAAGTAGATTTTGAAGTCACAAAATCTGAAATCATTCAATTTTCACAATATTTGTTAAGCCGTAGCTTAGAAAAAAAATCACCGATACATATTTATGATCATATGTTTAAAAACGAGTTAAATGAGGTTTTTCTAAATATGTTTATTGCATTACGTATTTATTTAACTCTACCGATATCAAATTGCGAAGCCGAGAGAGCAAACTCCAAATTAGAGAGAGTTCTATCTCTTCGAAGAACAAAAATGCAGCAGAATAAGCTGCGATGTTTGGCTTTGCTGTGCTCAGAGCACGATTTAACAAGCGACCTGGATTTTAAAGATGTAATTGAAACTTTCAGCTCGGCAAAGACTAGGAAGAAGCCAGTTTAATTTTTTTATTCTGTAAAATATATTCATTAAAGTTTTTGATGCAGCAACTTTTCCTTTGGTGGGTGAGTTAGATTCTTTTGTTGTTAATATATACTAGTTGGAACCCGTCGAATTCGATGGTCACTTTATTGACCGTAATGTTTCAAAAATCGTCACATCATTATTTAAATGTATTTCAAGTTAAAACATCTAATATAATTTATGACATTTCACTTTAAAAAAGGAATTCGGAAAAATGCTTATAAACAGAAATACTATATACGACACCACTTTCTACAAAGTACTCTCAATGGTAACATCAAACTGACTCCAAGTAAACAGTTGCTATCTTTTATTTTCTATTTCGTTTAATACTATGACTACATGTTAGCTGACCCGTCCGGCGTTGTCCGGGCCTATGATAATAACCTTAAATGAACCTTAAATTTGTATGATTTTAAATCCTAAACTCGATTTTGTTTGAATTTCTATTTTTAAATAAAAGCATCGCGAAAAAGATAATCAGATGTAACAAAAAAATTACCTTGAACCGAACGAAACTCTGCCTTGTGACCCGGTGCCTGTGGCAGCGCATACGCCGGCCGCTAATAACATAAAAAAAATTGTCAAAAATTAATCTGGAACCAAACGAACCCAACTGGCGTTGCCCGGGCCCATGATAATAAACTTATATGAACTTTAAATTTGTATGATTTAATATCTTTAACTCTATTTTGTTTGAATTTCTATTTTTAAATGAAAGCATCGCGAAACAAATAATCATATGTTACAAAAAAATTACCTCAAACCGAACGAAACTCAGGCTCGTGACCCCGGTGCCTGCGGCAGCGTATATGCGGGTCGCTAATAACATGAAAAAATTCTTAAAAATTAATCTTGAACCGAACGAACCTCTGAATCGTGTTTCCGCCGCCTGTGGCTTCGGCACCGTATAGCAGGCATGCTACGCACGCGCTGCAAAATTCACATTCCTCCACCAGGGGGCGCAGTATGTTGTATACGAACATCACCAATCACCTTGAACTTCCAAGACCTTTCAAATAAGGTGTCACATGGTGGTGTCAACTGCAAAATCCTTTAGTTGCACTTTCTCCCGCCAGGGGGCACAGTGTGTTCAGTACGAACATCACCAACGGTCAAGAAATACCAAGACCTTTAAAAAAAGATATAACATGATAGGGTCTAACACAAAATCACCTAGTTCCATTTTTCACCACCAGGGGGCACACTATATTGTATACAAACATCCCCAATCAACATGAAATTTCAAGACCTCTATCACCAGTCGCCTTGGATTTTCAAGACCTTTTAAATAAGGTGTCACTTGGTGGTGTCAACTGTAAAATCCTTTAGTTGCACTTTCCGCTGCTAGGGGCGCAGTGTGTTCTGAACGAACATCACCAACGGTCAGGAAATACCAATACCTTTAAAATAAGATGTAACATGATAGGGTCTGCAGCAAAATCACCAAGTTCCATTTTTCACCACCAGGGGTCGCACTATATTGTATACAAACATCCCCAATCGACATGAAATTTCAAGACCTTTAAAATGAGGTGCTACATGTGTGGGTCTAGAACGGATTTCCCTCTCAAACTAATTTCCCCCCCTCCAAATCTACTTTACCCCTTTAAAATCGAAAATTCCAAATTCACAGAAACCGTTCGACTTTTTTTTTTTTTTCTCTTTTCATAGCACATCTACAGACCAAGACCTTTCTTTAGACACCTCAACCAAATTTTTACACCAAGTAGTTCTCTCAATATAGTGGAGACAGACAAAAACATGTTTCAAATTAATATATAGATTTTTTTTTTCAAATAATTGATTTACACCAAACACAGGAAAATCTTGAAAAATTCTTGAAAAAATTCAATGTAAAGTTGATTGTGCACGCATAACTTTACTCAAACTCAACGAATTTAAGCAGTTAATAGCTCAAAAGAAAGAGCTTGATCCATTGAGTGTTCTTAGACTTGTGTCAACAGCCTACGTTAATTAGAACTCTAGTTATAGAGGTTTGAGTAAAGGAAAATCTTGAAAAAATTGAATGTAAATTTGATTGTGCATGCATAACTTTCCTCAAACTCAACGAATTTAAGCAGTTAAAATCTCAAAAGAAAGAGCTTGATCCACTTAGTGTTCTGAGAGTGAAACGATCAAGATCCATTCATTAGAAGAGGAGCTATGAGAATTCGAATTGCTTGAGTGAATGTGTCCCATAAGAAATGTACAGGGAAGAATCGCGTTTGAGTATAACTTGAGTAAGGTGGGAGTTGAGTAAATTTCAATGATTGATGACATATCTGTGTCTAAATACCTTTCATTAAAAAAAAAAAAATGAAGGAAATCGGCCGGATAGAACGGCCAGACGGACTGACTTTAGTTTTCATAAATTTTTTTAATATATAAGATATACTTTTTTTGTTTTAATTAATTTTTTGCAAACAGTTTCAGAGTTCATTTAAATGGTAATGAGAATCTTATTCTAATATGACCATTGTAAAATTTTATCTAATGATGAACATTCATATTAAAGAAAAAGAAAAATGTGTGTGTGTGTGAGGGGGGGGGGGGCTCCGCTATTACCCCTTAAGTGGGTAAACTGGGCTCTGATGATGATAAAAAAAAATTCCTGAAATAATGTATTATTTCCACATCTGGACTTTATATATAAATGTTTGTTTTAAATTCTCCAAAAATTTCCTCTAATAATTTGTTATTTTACTGTTTTTTAAAATCTGATAATCTAAAAAGGAAAGTTTAAAATTTATAAAAAGAGAAATTTGCCCAAAAAAGAAAAAATCAAATATAAATTATAAATGTATATATTTGAAGAATAATGTTTTTGGAATAGAATGAATAGAATCACAAACTTCACTTTCTAAGAACATTTCAGCAATTAAAATAAACACAAACTGAATTTACCTAAAACTTTAAATTAAAAGAAATTTCAGATAAAATTTTGAATAAGTCATTTTAAAATACATAAATTCAAGTTCAGAGTTGCCTTCAGGTAAATAAGTTAGTATGCAACCATTTGCAAAAGCTTGCAAAACACATTATGTAATTTTAATTTTCTGGCAAATATATTTTTCATTATTAATAATATTACTTTTTTTTAATGCATTTATTTATTAAACAAAATAATAATTTTCATTTAAAAAAAAAATAATGTTCCAATTGTATGTTTTTACAAAACTATTATTATTTTTTATTATTATTATTTTCTCTCTCTCTCTTTGTTATAGATGTTCATATTACACCCTCACCTGAAAGTTCTGAACATGAAGAAGCTACTGACATGTTTAGAAGCATCATCAATGCCAAAAGAAACATTTTATTTTCTCGGATCACTAGTGTTGAGTCTGAAGTGAGTTTAGAGTACAGTAGTTATTTGTCAAGCTAATTTTTTTTTTTTTTTTTTTTTTTTTAAATACATTAAAAATGGATGAATTAAGATTATCTGCTTAAAGTTTTTAAATTTTGAAGCAGATATATATCAAACTGTAGAATTTTCTTACAAAGTTAAGCTGTAATCTATTATTTCTGATTGAAAATTGTTATTCCTTTTTTTATCTGTTTAAAATATATAGTAATGTTAGCTAAAATACCCCTAATCTTTCAGGCTTCTCTTAAAAAAATAAAAATAAATAAAGCTAATATAAGAATAAGAAAGACAACAAAATCTGATAATTAGAAAAGCTCAATCAGTTTCCAAATTGTACATCAGGCACCCTCTGTTTTTCCCATTTAAAGGTGTTAAGTAACTTTTTAATAATGTAGTGAATATGGACTTAAATGAAGAATTTTCATGCCAAATATTAAGTTTCTAGCTCAAGCAGTTCTCAAATTGCATAGCTTCCCCTCCGTTTGTAAAAAGAGAAACTTTTCATTAGTATAGCGACTCCTTCCAGGTACTACAGAAGATGTGTGTCCATTTTCTTATGAATCTGTCAAGGGGTGTGGATTTCTATAACATTTATATATACAGTGGAGCACCTTTTATACGTTTCTCATATACATGTTTTTCTCATTTATATGTTTTTCGACTACGGTCCCAAATCATTCCATTGAATTCTAATGTTAAAAGATTTCGTTTATATGACACAAGTAAATTCTTAATTTCACTTATATGTTTTTTTTTTCTCCTTGTAGAATCCCAAGTTTGAGTTTCATTCCAGGATTAAAAAAAAAAAAAAAAAAAAAAAAGATGAATGCTCTTTATGTTTTATTCTTATTCTTATTATTATTTTTTTTTTTTTCGATTATTTTTTCTTAGAACTATGGTAACAAAGTGCGGCTATAGAACAAAGTGCGACTTGCATCGATAGCCTGGGGGGAAGGGGGGTTAGAGAAATTTTCAGAGATAAGCAATTGGCGACTGGGTTGAATGGTAGGTATACCTGTACAAGTAGCCAGTGACCACTTGAAGACCTCCCACTTTCTCTTTTAATTGATTTCAGGAAGGGGGTATGAAAGGAAAAAAGCCCACAACTTTATAGGCATTTTGTAAACTTGAAGATTTATTACTCACTTCCGTTGGGCGACTTGGAACATTTTATTATCATGTTTATTTGACATTACGGTTGGAGAAATATTTTTTTTTCTTTTCTTCCTTTTAATCGTTTGCAAAAATGTCATCTTCGTTTAGAGAACAAAAGACTTTGTCTTTAAAGGTTAAAATCGAAATCTTGAACTTGAAAAAAATTTCTGAATTTCTATATATTTAATTATCATTTAATTTTTATTCAACCTTTTAAAAATATTTTAAATATAATTAAAAATATATCTTATTGGAATAAATGTAAAGGAAATCATGAAAATTGATTAGACTTTTATTATTAATATGATACTTTATTGTGTATTAATGTTAAAACGAATTTTCAGTTGTACGTTTTTTTCAGTTATACGTTTTTTAGGAACGGTCCCTTGAAAAACGTATAAACGGTGCTCCACTGTAGTTTGGCATCTCTACTCTAGTTTAGAAAAGATGATAATGCTTTTAGTTACATACTATTTTACAAGTTTTATCATCTGATTACTTTAAATGAAATGGGAAAAGATGGCATTCTTTTCACTATCACTTGTAACTTGTAACATTTTTTTTTTTTTTTTTTTAGAAAATTAAATAAATAAATAATAAGTTAAATAAATAAATAACTTTTAACTGCTAAGTTGCATCTGTTATCTAACAATTTATCTTTCGTGAACTAACATTTGAAATTTATAAATCTGTATAAAAGTACAAATGCTGGGGAAGGGTAAAATTTTTGCCATCAGGATTTATAAAAAAAAAAGTAACAGAAATAAGGGAAATATTCGTAAATAAGTAGTCAGACTGTCATAAATTAAATTATTCTGTATTTCTATATTCTCAGGCAATCAAAATGAAGGAAGGGGGGGGGGGGGGGGTAATAATGTATTGGCAAAAAAAAAAAAAAAATCTAAAAAAGCTGTTTATATGTACTTTATCTTAAGATTTTTTAAAGTTATAGCTCATTTATTATTTGCTTTATTATGCATTTTAAAATTTCAAGTATTTGTTTTATTTTGTCTAGGTGTCCGAAACTGGTACTGCTCTTAGTCAAGCATCTGATCAAGCAGTGCCTAGCTGCAACGCTAGTGATACTGGAAGTATGACAACTAACCCTTCGTATTATAGAAATCTTAGGATTAGCCAAAACTCTTTTCGATCAACAGTGTCCGATAGTGAAATAGAGGCAGGAAATGTAAGATTTCTGGATGATATTTAAATTTTATCATTAATTATAAGTTTGTGTTTTGTGTTTTAATGGGGAAACAAAATTAATTTTTAATATTGAGAGAAATAATAAATAAAATTAAAAAATTATCTTATTCCTTTTTGAATATTATTACCATTGAATATTAACTTACTTTATGATAAACATATTTTATCATTCATCGTTTTATTATATAATTTCAAAATTAAAAATAATTATTTAATTATAATAGTTAAATATAATAAATATGAATATAATATTTAAAAAAAAAAATTAAAATTACATATTTAAAAAAATTCCAGAACTTGTAAAGTTCCCAAAAATTCAAAATTAGCACTGACTGTAGAATAAAAGAGCCATCAGGGTGAATTCGATAAAAAGGGCATAATTTATTGGCTTTTATATTGTGATTTTTGTTTGTGACAAAATTACTAATTTTATGCGCATATATGTTGACTATATGCATTTGTTCTTGCAGTAAAACTATTCCTAGAAGGCTACATGTCAGGAAGAAAAGTACCTAAATGGACATTTTAAATGTTAGAAAAAGCCACATGTTAATAAAAAAATTTTAAACTTCTTCAGGCTGCTAAAATAGGTTTTAAAATTGCCGCCAGGTGCTAAAATAAGTTTAAAAAGGGCCCCAAGTGCTATAATGTGTTTAAAAAAGCTGCCAAGTGGAGCACCCTGCCAAATTAGCCTAGAGTCAATACTAAAAATTAAATATTTTCATAAGGCCAATATGATTTTCTTATACATACAAAAGAAAGTAAAAAAAAATAATGTTTGGTTTTGTTTCTATGTATTTGACAAAATGCAAATCTGATATAAAATCATCGTAAATTCATTCTTCATTCTCTTTTATTTCAGTTTCTGTTTGTTTCATTTTCGAAAATGCAACACATTTTTACATAGTAGTAATTGAATAGAAGATTTCTATTCTATTTGAAACACTGTTAACATAATGTATTATCAAAGCCGTATCCAAGTCCTCCCTCTTCCCTTTCAAATTTTTCAGATTTGTTGAAAATTTTTGAATTCTAATTTATTTTTTAACACTCAATATTATGTACTAAAATTTGAACTCCATCTGAAATTTTTCTGACTATGGGCTTTTGTATTATAATACACAGCTGACCAGTTCTGTAAAAAAATTATTAAATTTACTAATTGTATAAACTTTCTAATCATTAGGAAATTTCCTGAAGAAGAGAGTATTTAAAAATCATTTAAATGTAATTTTAATTTATGTTATCTTAGAAATAAATATTGGAAGTGGGAAGGGGTAAACTAATTTAAAAAAAAAAAAAGAAATATAGAGCAAAAATCTGTGAAGTATTTTGATGTTATTGAATGATCTTATAATTCTCATGATTATTAACATCTGTGTTTTATGTAAACAAATATAAATCTATAATACTATATTTCATTTAAAGTTCTCTATTTTCTTTTAAGGCATACATTTTTACTTATGTATTCTTTGATGTTGCGAGGATCTGTAAGACTTTTCTCCTCAGTTTTTATTTCTGAAATCTGTTTTTCTTTCCTTTGAAATTATAGTCAAAGTTATAAAATAAATTTGCAGTAGTTGATTCAGGTTTAAATTTCTGGGACCCATTTTTGTAAGGGGGGGGGGGAGTTTTTGCGTAATTTTTTTTATTTCGACAGTTACTATATGTTTAACATCCAATTTAATAATGTTTCAGTAACAAATTACAGAATTGGTATATAATAAATAATTAAACTTTAAAAAAACTTTATTAAAAAGAAAAAAAAAAAAAAAAACTTCTTTACAAACTATAAAATTAAATGTAAGTACTACCAGTTTCGAAAGGATGTGGCCTTTCTTCTTTAGGTGCAAAAACACATGCCTTAGAGGCAAAAAGATTGATTGGGTGTCTTGTTTTTCCCAACAAGGTTACATGTTTTTACACCTCAAGAAGAAAGGCCATGTCTTTTCAAAACTGGTTAATATTATGGTGTGTGAAGAATTTTTTTTTTTTTTTTAAGTTTTATTAATAGCATTTTATTTAACCAAGTATAGGCATCATTTGAAATTATACTATAAACATGAAAAAAAAATTATAAAAGGATCATTTTTATGAAACTAAATTTTGTGAAAAGGTCATTTTTAGGAATTTGAATTTCGTGAAGGAGCCCATTTTATAAATTTGAATATTTTGAAAGGAATCTTTTTATGAAGTTGAATTTTACGAAAGAGCAGCTAAAAGGCCCCAGTTTTTGCCTGAATCAACCCTTGGTTTGTAAATAAATACCTAATTATTTTGTGTAATTGCATTATGATTTTTTTTTTTTTTTTTTTTTTCAGTTTCTAAATAATCGGCAAAAGCGAACCCCAAGTATCTGGAGTAGTAAGAGTAGCATAAGTACAGGATTCCGTTATCATGGTGGTAGCATGGTAAATACTTCAGCAAATCCAGTGAATGAACCAACCAGAACATATTTGTTTGAAGGACTTGTTGGGAAAGATCGATCTACACTTTGGGATCAAATGCAGTTCTGGGAAGATGCCTTTTTCGATGCTATTTCCCAGGAGAGAGATATGATTGGCATGGACCAGTGTTCTGGAGAAATGATGGAACGGTACTGTTTATAATTTATAAGAGATTTAAATCTACTTATTAAATATTTTATTAATGTTATATCGTCTTAGAATGCATTACTCTTTTATGCTAATTTCTATAATATTATTTCTCTTGCATTTCTTGAAGCAGAATATTAAAGGAAAATTTTTTACTAAATCACCGAATTCTTTTTTTAAATATCATTTAAAAAAAAAAAAAAATTAACTGTATCAAAAAATAAAATTTTAAAGATTTTACCCCCCCCCCCCCCCCCAAAAAAAAAAAAAAAAAAAAATTAAGGCAGTTAACAACATTCTTCATCGAATGGGAAAGAAAACTGGCGTCGTTTCAAATGTACAAAAGCATAAAACTTATATTTATTGTTGAAAGAATATACAGAATTATGGTAAATTTAATAATTTCTTTAAGCAAATGCATTGTGTAGATTTTGAATATGTTTAATGCTATTACATAAAAAGTGTTATTTAATTATTTCCTCTCTCTCTCTCAGTATATATATTTATGAGGTGTGAGTGTACATGTGTGCATACAGTCGGTAACAAAAGTCTCCTAACACTAGCAAAAATTCCTGTATAAAAAAAGTACACTTAATACAGTTTTGTTAAATAAATCCTTGTCGAATCCTATTCTTAGTCAGTCTAAAAACAGGATTCGACAAGGATTTATTTAACAAAACTGTATTAAGTGTACTATTTTTATATATGAATTTTTGCTAGTGTTTGGAGACTTTTGTTACCGACTGCATATACGTACTAAGGAATAAAACTGGATTTAAGAATAGTAGTTCTTTAATGAGTATTTTTAAAAGTTTTTTTTTTTTTTTCTTGCCTTAAAAATTATTTTTTCTATATTTTTTAATGATAATCAAGAATGTAAAGTGTCTGCGATTTATTTAAAAAAATTGTTTTTGATATATCAACTTAACCTGTCAGTAAAAAAATCAAGACTAAATAAATCTATTAATGTATGAAATTCAGCTTTGTGTCTTCTAACTATAGATTCATTATAATAAATGCTATTAATCTTTATCTATCCTGCTGAATATTTTTTCTCATATTGAATCTATCTAAACATTATTTTATTATTATTATCATTCATAGTATTTGTTTTTTAATTGTTTTATATTTTAAAAATAGATACCAGTCATTGTCAGTTATGGATAAAAAACGTCTGGAGCATGATGAAGACAGATTATTATCAACCATGTTATATAACACAATTGCATTTATGGTGATGCTGAATGTGAGCAGGCAAGAAATCAGGCGGAAAGCATGCCGACTATTAGGAAAGTGCCATATAAGCCTTGTATACAGTGCTGAAGTCAATGAGCTTCTTGACCAAATTACAAAGCTGGTAAGAAATTTAACTTTTTTAGGGTTAACACTTTGCAAATAGAAATTTGTGGCATTAATTTTAAATTGCAAGTGTTGTTTTGAAATGTTGTAAAATATTTAAGGAAATAAAGTTTAATGGGAATATAATCTATTTTAGTGATTATTTAAGATATTGTTATTGAATTATGTTGAAATTTAACTTAAATAGTTTTTAAAAAAAGGGGGGTTATGGAAATTATTTCAGTTAAAAAGATAATTTAGTTTATAATTTCAGCATTCTTTATATAAGCAAAATTAATTTTGGATGGTTATTTATTTAATTATGAAACCATTAATAATGAAGTATTTAAATACATTTTTTCTTACATTGTAAAATAAATGAATGACAAATGTTATGCCTTGTCGCATTATTCATAGTTATGTCATGCAATTAAGATTTAAATTGCTCTAAATTATGTCTTCAAATACATATTTTTATTCTTTGTTTTAAATATAATACTAGCCAGATTTTGCCTGTTACCCAAGATGCCCTTAATACAACAAATGGAAAAACAGGGCTCTGATGATAGCAAATTTTTCTCAGTTAAATGCTATCTTTAGAAAGAAAACAATTCTGGCTTTTTTAATGGACAAGGAGGGGGGGGGGGAGTACAGGTGTGATGGAAATCTTGTCCAATTCAACAATCAGGAAGGGGAAAAAAGTTTTTATAATTTATAACACTTTTCAACAAGGTTGAAAAGTGTTAATGACTTTGGTTCTTTTATGTCTGTCTGCGCTCTAACTTCTGTAAATATTCATGGAATTTCTTGAAACTGATATATGTTATTCAAATTCACTATCTGATATTCCCTATTTAAAATGGAGTGAATACCTCTACTGTTTTGTGTACAGGGACACCCGGAGGTATTCCAAAGCATTGTACCCAATGAGAGGCATTCCTAAAAACTACATTTTAATGCCTTTACTTTATACAAATCTTAATGAAATTGAAATATGTTATTCATGTTCCCTATCAGATATTTTCTATAGAAAAAAAAATAAGTACCACCACTGGTTTATGTACAGGGACACCCAAAAGTATTCCAAAGCATTGCGATCTATGAGAGATATTTCTATAAACTTAATTTTAATAGCTTTACTTTGCAGAAATCTTAATGAAGTTTAAATATGTTATATATATGCACAAAAGAATGCTTTCTATTGAATGCAGTATGATTAGCATTAGATTTACAGGGCCACACAAAAATATTCAGTTACATTGAAGGATTTTATTGAAAAATTTTCTGGAAGTGCTTTTTCATTTACATTACGCGTCTTTTACGCTTTCTAACAATTTTTAGTGTGAATATGATTTCATTTTGTGTATCTGCCTGTCTGACTGTCTATCTGTCTGCCTGCCCCCAGCGTCCGTAAATATTTTCAGAATTTTTAAAAAATGATATATTTTATTCAAGTTTACTATGGAGTGTTCTCTATTTAAAATGACATTAATAGGTCCTGTACTACTTTTTTGTGCACAAGATCACCCAAAAAATGCTAATGCATTCTGTTTTATGACATAAACTTTTATAAAATACATTTAAATAATATTCTACTGCAAAAATCATAAAGAAAGTGAAATTTATTGTTATAAGTCTAAAATAATGTTTTGTATAGAATAACCTTCAGATATACAGAGCTAAAATATTCAGATACATTAAGGGCTACATTTTCTTTTGCGTTAAGCATTTTTAACACTTTCCGACAATGTTTAAGAGTAATAATAGGAGACTTGGCATTGGAATATTAAAACCCGAATAAACAACTACGTCAGAAACGCCAAAGAAAAATATTGGAAATGCATACAGCTGTTTCGGTAGCCTACAGTGTACCGTCTTCAGTGCAAAAAGGATTCTGAATCAGGAGAAGTGCTCGTATATATAGGAGAGGGGCTGGATTTAGTTCAACCAATAGGATAACGGGAAAGGTGGGGAGAGTGGACAATGCATTTCCAATATTTTTCTTTGGCGTTTCTGACGTAGTTGTTTATTCGGGTTTTAAATGTTTAAGAGTAATTATGAATTCAATTAGTCTACCTGTATGCATTTCAGTTCTTCTGTCTATCCGTTGTGTGATAACATAGGCAAAGAACATTGAAAATTATACTTTACAACAAGTATGTATGGCTGGAAAGTGTTAATAATTAATGTGTATCACATGACACACTCAATCAACGATTGGTGTAGGAAGGATTACTACCAGGGTCAATGTCTGTTTACATATATCTACATAGCTTTTATTAAATTTATCATTTACAGCATGAAAAACATTAGATCCACGAGACATAAATTAAATGGCAATTTTTTTTTACCAGTATTAAAAGAAAAAAAAAAGGATGTAATAAATAGGATAGTTGTCAACTTATACTTTATGGTTACTGGAAGATTTTAATAGAATTTTTTTATGCATTTTTATAACAGTTTTCACTAATTACATAAAATAAAAATTAACTACCAAACAGACATTAATTTTGGTAAGGCCCTTTATACTCCAATCAGCTATATCGAGATTGAATGACTCTTCTTACTGTAATCAGCTGTATAAGTAGCCTCTCCTAAAAGGTTGTACGCCTTTAATTTATACTGCCAATTTTTTATGAATTGGCTGAGTTAATTTTTACAATATAGCACAGATTATACTTGTGGTGTATATTATGCTCCTTTACGATCATATCAAGCTTCTAGTGCACTGAAAATATTTTTTTCTTGTGATTATTATAATTTTTTTTTTCCTTTTGTAAAGATTTTAATCTTCATGTGATAATTTTGTTTACAGCAAGGGAATGATATTGATCTGAAACCACTTGGAAGCCGTCAAATGCATCGTCAGTCATTCACTGTCCATTCAGGGGTAGATGCTACTGGTGATATGCTGTTTATGGAGGTGAAGCATTAATATATACATGCACATGTTAATATTAATATATAATAGAATTACCTCTCTTTTTCTAATCTATCTTTTATTCCTGTTTATATAAAATGCTGTAGGTAAGAGACGATGGAATAATTCTACGTAGTGTGAATGGCACTATTGTTGAACGATGGTGGTATGAGCGACTAGTAAATATGACTTACTGTCCTAAAAATAAAGTCCTGTGTTTGTGGAGAAGGAATGGTGGTCAAACTCAACTTCATAAGTATTACACCAAAAAAGTGAGTTTATCGATTGTATTATTTATTTATTGCTCTGAAATATTATGAAATTTTCTTTTTTACTATCTAACATTTTTAATATTCTTTTAATGATTTATCACATAATTTCAAACAACTCTAGCTACAAAATAATGTTGTTTGGTAAAGTTTTGTATTTATTTAAAAATAAAAATATATTTTGTATCAAGTAATTAATCCCTTATATTGTTACTTAAGTTTCAAAATTTATTAACCCTTCATCTTTTGATTAATAGTATATAATGAAATATTTTTAACCCCTTGCATGCCGAGGAAAACTTACAAGATTCGCTTCCCAGTGCCACTGTTCCAAAAACATTCCCTTTCCAATTCCTTCCACTTTTCTCTTCTCTGAAATAAGTAAAACACTGTCAAGGTAATTTTATTGCCTTCTAAATCCATAGAACTATACTCACTGGTAGCAGCACAACACAAAGGATCATGCATTGGAAAAGCATATACAGTAACCGCCGCTTAATAAAATCACTGGTTAATAAAATCAGCCGGTGATTCTGATCAAATTGCCAGGACCGGAATCAAATCAATACAAACTACTTTTAAAGCCGCCGCTTAATAAAATCAACATTGCCGGTTAGTAAACTAAAAAATATCTCCTCAGCAGCCAAAAATATCATTTCTGCACACTAAAAATATTTTTTATTTGCATTGTGTTTTTTTTTTTTTTTTTTTTTTTAAATAGAAAAAGAAATCAAAGCATGAGAAGCCCTCCGTTATCGCTGATTGTCGAAGATTTCACACAGGACAGTTACAAATTAAACATGCCCCATAACATATCTCTGTAACAATTTCAAGAAGCTATTCTTCAAAGCGCAGTATTAAGTTGCAAATTTGATTTGAAATGATTTTTTTTTTTTTTTTTTTATTAAAAGACAATTTCTAGTTTTTATTTTGAAATTACTATAATTTATGAGGTTTAAATGGAAAGATTTTAAATTTATAAGAACAGTGCGAACTTTTGGTAAAATAATGATGATTTTCTTCTAAAGGAGAGCACAATGAGAACTTGGAATGTGTTTAATTTACTTATATCGAAGGAACAATTAATTATCTATCAAAAATTAATTAATATTGTGTACTAATTCCATTATTCATTACCATTTGAAGTTTCTTTCCAAATTCAGGGAAATAATTTGTTCCTTAAGTGCAGGAACGTTCGCCGGATTTACAAATCAGCCTCTTAATAAAATCACTTTGGCTCAGAACGAATGTGATTTTAATAAGTGGCGGGAACTGTATATATGTCCAGGGCAGTTAATGCATCAGCTTAGTGAAGCAGATATATAAATAGATTTGTTTCGGTAACAAACACCTTACAGAAACTAAATATTCTTAATATTGCTAATATAAAGTTTCCCTACATAATAACAGAATTCTAGAAATTTTGCAGGAATCAAAGATCTAATGTAAGCTGAGTATACTTATTATATCAGTGTACTTATTATAGGATGGGCAAAGAGTAATCCAAAATGTTAAATGCCCCATTCATGGTATTCTTATTATTAATTTATTAAATTTTAATGACTAGATTCAAAATATTAATTTTTAATTCACTTGTTCATGTCCTTAAAAAGGAAAAAAAATAATAATATTAATCAAAATAATTACTAATGTTCTTTTTGGTGTCCGTACTTTATGTCATGTGTGCATGTTATGAAGTTACTAGCCACTTCTGAAAATTCTGAAGAAAAAAAAAGTGGTTAGCTGTTAATAAATAGCTATCTTAAATTATTTCATAATGTTGAAAGTCTTTAATTTATTGGAAGAATATCAATGAAATCTAAAAGACTGGAGCATTTTAAATAATTTCTGCTTAATTTTAATAAAATGCAAACACAAAACCATCTTTATGTTTAGCATTCCATCAATGCAGAAAAAAATTGGAGTGCCTGTATAAGAATATATAAGATTGTAATTCCCCCCCTCCCTTACTGTAGAACAAGCATCAATGGGGATTTTTTTTTTTTTTTTTTTTTTTTTTTTTTTTTTTACAGTCAGAGTATGTAGTTAAATAAATAAAAAATGTCAAAAATAAAAATAAATAAATAAAATAAAAGGAGCAAAATTGTCATAGTTTTATCAGTTCAAGGGTCTGCTATTATTTTTTAAAACTCTTAGAAAATGCCAATTTTGTAGAATAAAATGAATTGCAATATTACATAAATAAGATCTAAGTTTCTTCAAAAAATAAATAAATAAAATAAAATCCAATTAATCTAATTCATTTTTCTGTCGCCTCCCTTAGTTAATCAATAGGTAAAAGGAGTTTAGATATATGTATGCTGTTGTAAATAATGCACTATGCTTTAAATCAGATAATTACCCTGTTGTTTTATCAGATTTTTAAAAAATCTTACTTTACATGCCTTTTTATCTTGATGAGAAAAAAAAAAAATGTTTAAAAATCTTTTTTTTTCCCCTTTTTAAATTCATTTGTGCTCAGTTAAAGTTTTATTACTTTTCTTGTTAATAATATGAACACACGTTTCTCAGGGACAATGATAGAAATTATCCTCATAGCTACAAAAATGTTTTGAAAAAAAAAATATATATATATATTTGGTTTGGAGAATGAATAAAGTAATGGAAAAAGAGTGATATAGAGGGAAAAAAATTACCCATGATTTGAAATAAATAAAATAAGCATAAAAGATAATTTAAAACAATAGATGTAATTCTGTGTAAGGACCGCCAATCAGAAATTTGGCTTCCACCATGACAAATTGCAATCAAAACATCTGGATAAGTTAGAGGAAAAGGTAAAAAAAAAAAATTAAAATGATTGTAATGAATAATAAAAAGTTTAATAATATTAAAAAGGATATAAATAATGATAAATTTAAATTTTAAAAAAATGGTACTTTTCTGTTACTAGGATTAGCTTTAAGTAAAATAAAGTAATAAATTTGGGGTATTTAGACATTATCATTTCAACAAATAAACTAGAGATGATGTCAAATAATAAATATTTAGAAGAGCAAATTATGATAAGTTGTACTATTAAAATATATCTATATTAATGAAATAAAGCCTTCCCCCCCCCCTTACTGTAGAACAAGCATCAATGGGGATTTTTTTTTATTTAGGTAAAATGAGTTTAGATATATGCATGCTGTTGTAAATAAAGCACTATGCTTTAAATCAGATAATGCAAATCTTATATAAAAATAAATTAAAAGTCATTTCCTTTAAAAAAGGATTAATAAAGATTTGCAGTTAACATTCTTAGTAATTGTCTCCTTTTTATCACTAATAGACCCTTTTTTTAAAAAAAAAAAGCCTTGTAGAGGCCATAAAAAAAAAAAAAAAGATCTATTATTATTTAACATGTAAAAAAGAGACAATTATTTCACACGTAATCCATCTTGTTAAATAAACACTTGAAACTATTTATTATTTGGCACGTAAAAAGGAGACAATTGCTAAGAATGTTAACTGTAAATCTTTATACATCCTTTTTTAAAGGAAATGACTTTTAATTTATTTTTATGTAACATAGAAGGTTTTATTTCATTAATGTAGATATATTTTAACTGTACAAATCATCATCATTTACTCTTCTAAATATTTATTATTTGACAGATGGTTTTGAGGAATTTGCACTGACGTTAATTTGCATAAATAATTAAATTACAATTTATTACTCAAATTTTCATTATTTTGATTTTAAAAAAAAAACTTTTTTTTTTTTCATTATTGGTAATTTATTATGATATTTGGCCTCTTGTGTTTGATTTGGCGAATATGGCAAATTTGAAAATGGGCTCCTTTGGAAATATCAACTGCTTGATGGGCAAAGACCAACTAGTCTAATAATAATTGTTATAGGAATATAAATTTTGCATTTTTACACCATTTTTTCTCTACTTTAGTGCAAGGACTTGTATTATTGCATCAAAGAAGCCATGGGACGTGCTGCTCAGAGAGGAAATGGAATGATGCCAGGTAAACATTATGTGTATATTGTTAGCCCAATATCATATGTATAGATTCTTTTTCCAAACAAATCACACTATTTAATTGAAATTGAATATGACATTAATTTATAAGTTTTCCATACATTTGCTATTATTAACTGATTATATTTGTGCATATGTGTGCATTAGTATTTCAATCTTCTCTGGATCCTTAATTCATATCTTCTCATAATTGTTTTCTATGCTTTCTAAGTGGGAGGGAATGGTAGTCTAGTTGGCAGAGCTTTCAGCTCATAATTGAAGGATTACAGGTTTGATAATTTAAGCCGACTACTGTCATCTACACTTATGGTGGCTAGGGCATGTAAAATCCGGTGTAGATGCAATGTCCTCCATGTTCTGTAAAATTAATACTTCTTGATTTATGGAAGCAGGGAGCCATCCCCTTCGCATAGGATTGAAACTGTGATGGCATGTTTCAGGACCATTCCTAGGCAGACTTACATAAAATGAAAAACTTTCTGCAGACATAACATATATATTGACTTTATGTAAAAGATTAAATAACTCGTAAAAAACAAATATATAAATAAAGCATAAAGTAATTGAAAAAAAAAAAGAGGGGAGGGGGGGGGATGGTCTTTATTTCTTTGTCATACTTTTTTTAAACAATAATGTACTATCAGTTTTTAAAAAGTATTTAATTAATTTTATTTTATTTTTTATGAGTAATATTATTATTTTTTTTTTTTGCAAAATAGAAAAACATTTCATGACCAGTGTTTGCACGTTCATGTATATTTTACATGTCTGTACCTAGGGTTGAGTTCAAGTCCATTGCCAATGATCAATGTATTGCTCTAGAGCAATGTTAACTTAACCCATGTATGCCTTCTGTTTAAAAAAAAAATATTAAGTGCAAGTAAATTCCTTCATTGCTAGAAATGCATTTTCATTAAAAATATATTATAGTGGCATTAGCAACGTATTTTTCAGTTATCAACCTACACTCTATTTACAATATGTTTACAATTCATAAATTAAAAATTATTGGTATAGGTAAATTTGATAATTCACATTTCTGATTAAATAATGCATAAATTAATTTCAGGTTTCTTTTTTTAACTACATTAACTTAATTTAACTTAATTTGATAGTTGTAATAGTCTGTTAATAATTTTCATCGTTTGTTATATTTTGCTCAGAAACGTATCTGTTTATGTAGTAAGTCAATCATATATATATGTAATAATGATTCATTAAGCATTGAAAAGCCAAGCAACAGATACAAGATCACTGAAACCACAAAGATCAATAAGAATGGAAGAAAAAATATATATATATATGTAGGAGAAGCTCAGAAAGGTAAAAAAATTCATCAGGGCATGAAACACACATATTTAAAGAAACCAAATTTATTAATTAACTAGTTTATTTATAATCAACAGTAATTTTTACTTATTTATTTTACATACATGTAGAGGAAGCATTTCTTAATGAAAGTAGTTTTGAAAACGTCAGTTCTTATAAAACATTCAAATTGGTTGCATGTATGTCATAAAACAAACACAGTTTTTTTTTTTTTTTTTTTTTTTTTACTGATATTGCTTAGAGTCATCTTTAGCTTGATCTTCAGCCAGAATACCACCAAAATTTGTAGGAGGAATAATGACGACATGGGAATTTTTTTTTTTGTAAAAAATAAGTAAATAAATAATAGTTCCAAGTTATTAGTTGTAATAGTTCCTGCAGTTTTATATTCAAATGAAATACAAGAAAAACTTCAAAATGCCAAGTCATGGCTGTACTAAAAATTTACTATTAGTAGATAAATGAATAATAAGAAAGAAATTCTAGTAGTTTTTTTTTTTTTATCCCCAAGCAAATTCACTTTTTGGTGAAGGATTATGAAGAAAAATTATTAAAATATGAAATTTCATTTTAAGTAGTGTTTTGCAGTTTCTTTCTCCTGGTCTCAACAATGACTACTTTCAAAGTTGCTACCATTTTCATAGATCACACATTGCATCCTCGACACAGTTTTCTGAACAGCCGAATGTAGTGTGTTATCAGGAATGTTCACCACAGTCTGAATCTTTACTTGCGTTCCATTTGAATTTTCAGCTGCAGGAACTATTAAAATGCTACATTTCACTCCAATGGTGTCAGCTGAAACTTTTTTTTTTTCCAATGTTTTTTTTCCTACCATTCTTTATAGCATTCCGACTGATAGATCGAGTTACAGTTGTTTCCAAGAGCTGTTTGTTATTACAACAATATTACTTTTGTTGGTGGTTTTGAAATTTTTGAAATTTCAAAATTACAATATCATTGATTCTAAATATATATGGTAATTAGTAGAGGGTATTTGTCCTTTCTTGAATATTTTGTATTAAATTTACATTTATGTGTATAAAGCTGAAAGTTTGTCATTGTACCTGTCCGGATTTTTAGTTTGCTATAGAAAGCTACACCATTCAACCAATCGCTATGAAAATTGGATGCTTATTAATTAAGACACAGGGTAGCCTCTAGTCAGGGAAAATCAGGGAATTTAAGTGAGTCTGGAAAAGTCATGGAATAGTCGAATAATTTCATGTAAAGTCACAGTCAGGGAATTTTAAGAAATTTTGCGAAAATAAGCCATATTTAAAAACTTGTTATTGCAAATTGCTAAATTGTTCGCTAATTTTGAGAAATTGTTTTAGGAAATAAACAGCGTTAGTCAGGGAAAACAGTGAAAAATAGTCATGGAAAAGTCAGGGAAATTGAAAAAGTTCTAATGTTAGCCTCCCTGAAGATAAAATCTAGCTAATGCTGCATTTTTTTAGATCAATTAGATAATTGGTTCAAAAGATCTATATAATATTTCTCTAACATGGTCCCGTTACGATTATATTTTGTTGAAATGACACAATAATCATCTGTTAATAAATACGCAAGGGGAAAAAATAATATTTATAAATGGGCAATATTTAAGCACACACACTCAGCTCAATGATCTAAGAAAAAAAAATGACGACATTTGTCTGATGAGATTATTTTATGGAAAAAATGTATTTTTAAAAGTTGCTTCTTCAGTATCTTTGAAGAATCATTTTAAACACAGCAGTACTTTAAAGAAATATGCAGATCAGTGGCATACCAAGGGTGGGGCGAAGGGGGCGGTCCGCCCGGGCCTCAGGTCATAAGGGGCTTTCTGAAAAACTTAACCTTTAAGTATATATATTTGGTTAAGTTGCTGTGCCATTATTTTAACCTGAAAAATTCCCTGCAGGTCCTTAAGCCATAGGTTCCTGTCTAAAGAGCCTTAATGTGCAAAATGTGACCATAGAGTGACAACTCAAAAAAAAAAAAAAAAAAAAAAAAATTTATGTTAAGCTTAATTAAGGCAGCACAAGTGGTACCAATGCCCTTGGCCTTCTTGTTGGGTGTTTGGCATCTCAATCAATCAAAATTTATTTCATTGCCTTTTTTTAAGTGAAGAAGTACGGGTTGGGGGGGGGGGGGTGATATTAAACAGTAGGAGCTCCAGTTAGGGGGCCTCCAATGATAAAATGTATAATCAAAATAGGAATTAGTTTCTTAAAACAAAAAATCATAACAAAATAATTAAATGAAAAGTCATCACCAACATGACGACAAAAATCTAAAAAGCATCATGGGGGTCCTATAATAAAATTGTACTGCCTGCAGAAGTATGAAACTGGGTCGTCAACCATGAATTTTATTTTGAAACCTTTCTTCGAATGATTTTGGTTTCACCATGGCACAGTATTAATTTGATTCTAATAATAATTTGGCTTCTGGTAAATTAAATTTGAATTAGGTGATGAAATTGGTTTGATATTTATGAGTTTCAAATTTTAAAGGTAACTAACAATAAATAAAGTGCCAAAATTTTGCACAGATTTGCTAGTATTAAATAAAAACTCTATTTTAACTTTAAAATTATTAAAAAGAAAGAAAGAAATTGATGCCAAAAATAAATAATAAATTACATATTAATTTTTTAGACATAAAAAAATATATATTTATTTATTTATTCCATGTGAAGAACTAAAAAAAAGTGGGAGTGGGGTTCAGTTTTATTATTTACATACGAGTAAATATATATTTTTATTTAAATTAACACTTTATTTGTGGTTTTATTTGTGTAAGTTCTCACAATGAGTTCAAGTTGTCATAATTAGCATTTTGTTGAGATAGTACATGTAGTGATTAATTTTATTGCTTTCGTTTTATTCCATTAAAATAAATTTTTCTCTCAATTTTATCATTTAAACAATTTTGATACTAAAACTCAATGGTCATATAAATAACTAACTTCTGTTTATTCTTATGTTTAGTATTGATACCTAAATAAAAAATTTAATGCTTCCAAAAGTGTGTCTTTCTTATGTAAAAGTTTATTGTTTATACAGAAGTTCTGTAGATCTGTCATTATGCAGAGATGCCAACTACTACGGTTTGTCCGTAGTTTTTACGGAAATACGGCAGTAATTACGGCCTTACGGACAACATATAAAAATTACGAATTATATAATTTTAAAAAAGTCGCGGATATCGTTCGTTAAAAAAATGAAACCCTATTTACGATCGACGATCAAATGTACGACAAAAGCCTTCTGATTCCCAATCTTTCTGCATCCACAACATAAATGTCAATATTCACTTTAAATTTGCTTTATAAGATTCTAGGAACTATGAAGAAACAGAATTGTTTGATATTTCTTGTTCAAGTAATTTTTTTTCATCCCCCCCCCCCTCTTCTCTTATATCCAACTACTAGCGATAGTCGATTAAAAGCTTTACAGAAGCCTTTTGTTTCCCAGTCTTTCTCCATCAGCAATATGAATGTCAATATTCATTTTAAAATTCTTTTATTAGGTTCTAAAACTTATAAAGGGGTAGAATGGTTTCCTTTCTCAAACATCTATTTATTTTTTGACTCCCCCCCCCCCTCCTTCCCATCTGCAGCTAGTGATCAAGAAGTGTCTATTTACAGTAAACAAATATTGCATGTGTAAGATAACCAAATTTGTTTAGAGTATATTAATAAATTATTTTGAGTTTATATTTTCTTCATTTATTTATTTTTTATTTTTTTAAAAAAAGGTCAAATTTTATTTCTAATTTTAAAAAGTAAATGACAAAAAGAACTTATTAGTTCAATGTATAAAAATAAATCATTTTTGAGTTTATAACATTTAAAATATTTTTTTTTTTTTTTTAATTATTATTTGAACTTAAATTTACACCAGTTAAGACCAACTTACCAGACTACTGGCAAGTACCCAAAGCTACTCAAAATTTTCTTGTCTACTACTGAAAATTGTCCTACAAGGTTGGCATCTCTACATTATGTTTTATCAACCTTCTGGGTTGAGTTTAGAATCCATTTATTCAAAGCATTCAGCCAAAATATCATAAAGCTAGAAGCTTGCATTTTTTTATGAGAAATTAATCATTTCATATATTTTGTTTGAAGTTTTCTGAATGGGTATTATAAAACTATTTAAAAATGAATTAGAGGTTTGTATCTAAAAGTATGGTTATAAGCTATAATTATTAGTGTTTTGTCATTTTGCCATACTTATTCTATAGGTACTGAACTAGGTGGAGAGTTTCCTGTACAAGATATGAAAACTGGAGAAGGGGGTTTATTACAAGTGTGCATGGAAGGAGTGGGACTTCTGTTTGCGAATAGCAAGGTATTTATTAAGTGTTTTGCTTATATTTGTGACAGTTTCATGTATTGTATTTTTAATTATTAAAAAAAAAAATAAGTATATATTTAAAGTGATTGCATTTTTTAAGAAATAAAAGATATATATATATATATAATATTATATATGATGTTTTGTTTTGTAACATATTAGAATATGCACTTTTTCTTGTTTTATTGGGTGCTTTTTTGTTCAGTAATTTTTAAACCTGGTTACCTTTTTGTTGCATTTTTTGATTAACCAGTTTTGTTGCAACATTTTACTTTTTATTTATTTTTTTATTTAATCCTGGATTTTTTGTTTAAAAATTCTTAAACCCTAAAGTTTTGTGTTAAAGGAAAATAAAGTTTTTTAGTGTTAAAGAAAAATAAAATAAAATAAAAATAAAATCTCTCATCCAAAGTTTGCATATGTCTTTATACATATGGAATGCTGATCTTTTTGTGTCATGTGTATTAAGTCATGTATTAAAGACTTCATATAAATTTTAAAAGCTGTTTTTGCAAGACTTTTTTTTTTTTTTTTTAAACATTCTTAAACCCTAAAGTTTTGTGTTAAAGGAAAATAAAGTTTTTTAGTGTTAAAGAAAAATAAAATAAAATAAAAATACAATCTCAAACTTCATCTAAAGTTTGCATATGTCTTTATACATATGGAATGCTGATCTTTTTGTGTCATGTGTATTAAGTCATGTATTAAAGACTTCGTATAAATTTTAAAAGCTGTTTTTGCAAGACCTTTTTTTTTTTTTTCTTTATCCAGTCAAAATATATTTTTATAGAAATAAAACTATCTTAACTGTAACTGTAAAATTATTTGAAATACGTAAATTTGAATTATATGTTTTTAAAAATTTATTGAAATTACATGTTTATATATTTTTATGTTGATGTATTTTTTCTTTGCTAATAATTAAGATATTATTGTAAGTAATATATCAAAATGTTAATATATGCTGCATTTTCTAATAAGTTTGTCATTCTAATTTTTTAGTTTAGAATTTTTTTCTTTTAGATTTATTTCTATTTGAGATTAGTTTAATTTTTTTTTTTTTTTTTTTTTTATGCTTCAAAGATCTCCCTCTTAGTATTTGCATTTTTAACAATATATCTATTTATATTTTATTTTTGTGTGGCATTAATTAACACAGCAAGGACCTTCTCAAAAATCCTGTGGCTTGCCTGTCCATTTTTATCTCTGACTAAGTTAGAGCAAATCCTCTTTATATAAACATATCAATATCTATTTATATAAAAGTTAAAAGTAAAGCCAGCTGCCGTACTATTTTTTATAATTTCTGCAGCTGATGCTTTGCCTTTGTGCTGATGTAAACTTTGTTACGCTGCCTTGGTATACATCTCATATCTTTGTAACTTTCTTCCCATGCAGATAAATGCATTTGATTTATTCTGCTCTAGCATTGTTATTTACTAAACTATTTATCTATTTCCACCTTACTACTTTTTGGAATGGACTGACTCATGCATGCCCTTCGAAGCCTGCTAGTTCAATATATATATATCTATATCTATATATTATAATATACCATTACTAATACCTAACCTTTTAAATTATTCTTCACTGACATCCAGCAGTAGCAAGCGAAGGGGCTTTTGAGATGGTCCAAAGCGTAAAGTAAGCAAAGTGACTTTATATCTGTACTGACATGTGACCTGAACGCCCTACATACAGTATTTTCTAAGGAAGTTCTTTTTTTCTTTTTTGTCTTCTTCTCCATGCCTACTATCAACATCAACACCGAAGGACTTTGAGGTACTACAGCCCTTCATTATTTTGTGTTGCTGTGTCTAGAGCAGTTTTGTAGTTGATTTTGAACTCTAGACCTGTATTGTAGTAGTGCACCATGTTATACCAACAGAGGGCTTGTCTGAGCGGCCTTGTGATTTTATCCTAGGCCCGCAGTTGTTGTGCACAGAACCTGTTAGATTAAGCAGTGCAGTCATTGCTAACAGCATGATCTTATGTTGTTTTAGTTTTGTAGTTTACATTTTGATTGATTGTTATTTGACCATCTCCAAAGTTTCTTCCTGGCACTTCCCTACTGCTTGCATGAAGCATGACTATGTAGATATCTTCAACTTTTTCTCTCTCTCCTTCTCCTCTCTGTTTCTACAATATTCTCTACATGCATGTTTTGTGTTTCCGGAAGCTTTGGAGGTAAAATGGCTTGTTTCCCCCATTTTTTTTTACGAGCTTGGCAGTTATTGTTAGTTGAAATAGCATGTTTGCATGGTCCTTGTGATAAATATATCCCCGTAGAATGATTTAAAATGTGTTTAGTGATATCTGTATTCATTTATGTTGATGGGAGATACCTATTGAACTGGACATGATTGTTAACATGGATGTTTTATGAGTGTTTCATTGAAAGGAATTAATGTATTTATCTAATGGAGAAAAATACATGCAAGTGTAGTATGAATACAATACAGCCTAATAACAATAACTATTCATGTGTAAATATAGATTCTTTGTAAAGAGCTCACTCCTCAAATAAATTGAAAGGAGAAGGGGTTTTGTTTCAGTGGATTTGGGTGACTCATTACTGTTTTCTGTTATCTTTCCTTAATTTCTTGATATTCCTGATGCTAATATAGTTATTTTTAAAAGGTAAAAATTCCTTTTTAGTAAAGAATGACACTTTTTTTTTTCTATGTGTATATGTGCAACATATCTGCTAACTTTTATTAGTTGTTCATAGTTTTATTGTAGGAAATAAATAACTTCAAAATTATCTCTGCATTTCTGACTTATATAGTTTTCTTTTCCATTATTACAAAATTGTTTAAAAAACTGAGTACAGATTATGCTGTTATTCATGAATTTGCTGATTCTAATACTAATACAATAAATAGAGGAATTTTTTCTATTGATAATTTTTTTTCTCTTTTATGCTTTTTCAAATTTACAATTAGATTCTTGCTGAAAAACAATTTTTCTGTAAAATATTTAGCTTTTTTTTTTTTCCATCAACATGTAATTGTATTCTAAATGCACTTAAAAAAAAAAAAAAAGGCACTGTTTCACAAATTACGTGTACAGTACAAATTATTTCTTAAATATTGCTTTTTATTTTATTGTCTATCATCTTAAAACATAGGAAAAACTATTCAGTTACTCCCCCCCCCCCCCCCTCACTTTCTTTTTTATGTAAGGAAGCAGTATTAGTTTAAAAATAACAATTATGATGTGAAAAATTATTTATGCAAGAGAAAATACTTTGAGTAAAACTCAGGAAAAAAAATAAAAAACTTTTTTGTAAATGAGTATGAACCCTGCATGTAAATTTTTATATATAAATATTAATGCATTGTACAGTAAGCACAATGTATGCATATCAAATTCTTGTTTATGCACATTTACACGTGGTTATTTCTTAGAGTTAATATTGATGTGCTACAGATGCATATTTCTAAACATATAAATTTCATATTTTTATTTAAAAATCTTAGCATTGGATATAGTGGCATTAAAAAATAAATTAGTGATTGAATGTCTGAGGTAAGATTTCTTTTAGAGTGTATTCTTATGTATCATTGTATTTTCATTTTTTATTTATCATTTGAAACAGATCTTACATTTAGAGAAAGATGATGTACGTGATAAGAATGACTAATTACTTTCTGCAGTGATACTGTAGGAAAGTGATGTAATTTGTAAATAAATGTTCAAGAGATTATTTATGCATTTATTTATTTTCTATGTTACCTTTTCTTTATTTTTATTTTTGATTGAAATCTAGAGTATGCCTCCTCCTTAAACATTTTTTTTGCCCCATATCTACTCGGATATTTTATATAGGAAACAAATGCCAAAATTATGAATAATTTTTGACTATTTGGTGAATTTTCAAATTTTAAAGGTTAGTGAAATAATACTTAATACAAAAAAAAAAAAAAAAAAAAAAAAAAAAAGAGAGAGAGAGAGAGAGAGAGAGTTTTTAATTGTACATATGCATATATTTTGAAGCTTTGAAACTGGTTTCATTAATAATGTTATCTTATATAGCATTATTAATGAATAGCATTTATTATATAATATATTATAATATATAATAAAGCTATTTTACATATAATAACACAGGCCTACAAAATTGAAGTTGAGAAAATTTGATTTGATGATTCTAGCTGAACTTTTTTTTTTTTTTTTTTTGATGCGCTGAAACCGAAAATGCAACCCATTTTTCTCTATCACATATAGATTTTTACATGTTCAGGGTGTTTACTGACTCAATTTCTTACATATACCATCATAACAATAGGTTGGTTGGCTTGTTGGTATGGTTTTACGTTGCACTAGTGCTGCACTATTAAAACAATAGGTATCCATAATTAATTAATCATGAAAACATACAATAAAACTTACCATATAATTATATTGGTGGAAGAGTAATGGAAGAAATTATATAGGTAGGCACCCTGTATTGTCAAAAATGTATGCGTGATAGAGGAAAACTAACTTCATTTTCGGTTTCAGCACACCAAAAAACATAAAGATCAGTCAAAATTGTAAAATCAAAATTTTACATGTCGACCTATATAATTCATTACATATATACAAAAATACCTTACATAATGTCCTTAGTTTCTTTTATCTGCACAATACATGCACAATACATATTTCGAGTGCTTCGCACTCATCATCTGGTGCTAAGTGATCTCTTTATCTGTCTCCATTGTTGATTTTCATCGGTTCATTTGTCTTCCTCCCTTCACTTCAGTTATATTTAGGATTGGTTGCCATTCTTTTGGTATTGTCGAGTGTTCTCTTTCGTTAATTGCGTAGGGGTTAGTCAGAATTTCGAGGGCCTCCCGTTTTAGGGCATAACTGTGATTATTATATGGAGCAAGTTTATTAGTTGTAATTGAGTTAATGTTGATAGGGTTATTATGGTGAATAGAGGAGAGCACGGTAGATAGTCTATGATGTTTTAAGTCTGATTTGTGCTCTTTTTCGCGATCGCAAATTTTCCTTTTTGTAACGCCTATAAAAAAAGAAAATTATAACACCTATAAAATAGGGGAATTTTTGGAAATTTTTCGGAAGCTGAATTATATTGGTCGGCTTATATACGGATCTACATTTCTAGCAAAAAACGTACTTTAGAAACAATGATTGAATGCATATATTTTAAGCTTAAAAAGTATATATAAAGTAAAATAGTGATATTAAACCTTATTTTTAAATAATTATCACATATATAAAACTCTTAAATTAGCAATTTTAAATTTATTTTACAAAACGCTCGATGTAGTCACGTGTGTTTACATTTCTTTTTGACCTCCGGTAACTGAAGTCATCGGCAGAGTGCACGAACGGAGTAAATTCTCTGTCTGATTCAGAAATAGTATAAGAGAAACTTTAAAAAACAGGACTCCCGATCATATTTTTAATTTATACAATTAAATTTAAATCATCTCTGTTTAAAATGTTTCTAGGCTTACACTAGCAAAAGCGGCAAAGCTTCGTTTTTTTTTTTATAGAAGTTTTTTTTTTTTTTTTTTTTTTTTTTAAGATTGCCTTGAAGCACTGATAAAAATACTGAAAAGTAGAGATGTACAAAATAATTTAGATACATCATTAAAAAAAATCGATGCAATTGGTCTTTAAACGGCTTATTTATGTAAACATCCAGCGGCGGCATTGCATCATCCACGTTAGGGTTAGGTCTCCGGCGGCGGCCCGGTATTACGGCAACCATTGTTTTCAGCTGCCGGGACTTGCGTTCGCATCTGTGTTTGCCTCCCTTCTGATAGGGTTGGCAGAGTTAAAACTATTGCCATTGCCAAACATACTGCCAGCGTTTTACGTCGTACCTAAGCAAGGTAAGGAATTCTATTGGATAAGCACGCATTTCGCGCAATTTCATTTGACAGATTATCCTGAAGGTTGTATAGATTGGCAATATTTTCTCCATTTTGGCGATATACTCGAACTTTAAAAAGAGTATTTTTTCAATTCAGCTTATACACGGGTTTGCAATTTTGAGCAAATTTCTGCAGGGAAAATGTACTCTCGGCTTATATTCGGAAATATACGGTAATCTTTACTGCATGCTCTGTCATATAAACATTCCTGATTATGAGTTGGCTGATGAATTAGCAAGGTCTGGCTCCACATACTCTTTTGTGGCCTTGAGCCTATTCTAGGTATATCTTGTACGTCTTTCAGGGCTTCTATTTTCAAGCTCCCTGGTAATGAGCATTATAGATAATAGCGTAATTTTGATGATCAAAAGCAAGCAAAAGATCTGAATTGTGACTATTCTGATTTGTGTCATAAAGAGCTTTTAAAGCTTCGCAGAAAGAGTTGAAGGTAATTGGCCTTTTTACTGGTTATTGTACTATTAAGAAGCATCTGAACATATGGGTATCATTTCTGATCCCATTTGTCACAGTTGTTAGCTAAAAGAGGAGACTGCTGCCCACATTTTGTGTGGCTGCTGTACAACTTTTCTATTCATAGGTTTGTGCATCTTGGTCTGCATTTCATCGGGACTTAAAAACTTCAGGATATTTATGTCAGGTGTCTGCTGAGCTTTGCTTCAGCTACAAGATTTTCCCCTTAACCCTTTGCGGCGCAAGACAATTCGTATCATTTAAATTATACTGCCACCGGAATTCATGAACTAAATTAAACTAAAAGAAATTTTAAATTTTAAGGTTAAAAAAACCGGCCTTTTCTGCTATGTTATAAACGTAAATTTTTGTTAAAGAATTTCCGGGATGAATTTTTGCAGCTGGATCTTAAATTTTGCATCCTCGCAGCGAGGACAGCGTGCGTTAAGGGGTTAAGAATGCTTCTAGTATAATATGAGGGCTATCCTCGTTTTAATCCTTTAAACGTTAAGCCCACCTTTTTCTGTCATGCATAATAAAAATAAAAGGCTTGTGTAGCTAAAGTTTGAAATATATGTTGCTTTTTTGGAGAAAATAAGATTAATAAATATGTGTAGTATACAGTATTAAATTCTCACATTTATACTGTGCATAGTATTAATTTTGTGAATAATTAAACAGATATGTCGAATAATGGCTAATGCTGAAAGGGTTAAGTCATAGTTGTTCAGTTTTTTTGGATTTTCTCCAAAACTTGCATGAACCCCTTTTAAAAAGACTCCCAAGATGGACCTTCCAACCAGACCTATTCCCTTGTCTAGTCAAGACCTTAATCCTGAATGCCAAACACTGTATATTATGTGCAAAAAATTATTATTTAAGTTTTCATGCAATTAAAATTTAAAAAAAATATGCTTTGTTTCTATTCTGTTGATATTTCAGTTTTAAATGCAATATTCAATAACTTGGTTTAATTTGATATCATATATTCATGCTATAACTAACCTGGATTTTTCATTAGTTTTATTTATTCATATTCCATTTGTTGAATTTAAAAGATAATGCATGCGTACATACAAATAATTAAATTTAAATAGTAAAAAGTATGTCCTGTGAAAATATACCATCCAAATTATGTTTGCACTGGATTTTCAAAGTGTCTATTTGAATCCTGTATTGAAAATAACCCCAAAAAGTAAAGTGTCTTTGGGGGAAAAAAGAAAGAAAAGAAAATAACAGGGCAAGAAGGTGAATTTGTTTTACATATCTTTTGCATTTCTTTCTTATGCGTATCTTACATTTTTTTTTTCTTCACATGTACATACAGTCAAACCTTGTTAACATTAATCTGAAGTTGAAAAAAAAAATTGTTCATTGTATCAGAAATTCATGCTGTTGGTAACTAATCTTCATATAACTAAACTAATCTTCATTTTGACACGGATTGTGGAAACAGTTCATGTTAAAAGTAATTCACTTTAAGAGTGTTCACATTAACGAGGTTCGACTGTATTAGATGTCATGTGCGTACATGCATATGTATAAGTTTTAAATTCTTTAGATTCATAAATTTCCTTAATAAGAAAATGGTTAGATTTTTTTTTTTTTTTTTTTTTTTTTTTTTATGTTTTAACCTTCTTTTTTTACTTCCATTATCCTACTACCATCGGTAATGGAAGTATTGTATTCGGTCCAAACATTCAATATCGAGTTTTCACCTAATTTACACGTTTTAAGGTCTCCTGAGTCCAAAAAAGTAGTTTTTGGCAATTGGTCAGTGTGTGTGTGTATGTTTGTATGTCTTTGGGGAATCTTCCGGCTATCATATCTCCAAAACTATTAAAGATAGAACTACGAAACTTCAGAATTGTGACAGGTCTGGTGTACAAATGAAAATGGTGAAAATTGGAAAACCGGAAGAGGGACCTAATGATTTTCTTCAAAGTTACTATAAAAACACTCTATTAGATGTCCTTTTGAATGATATAGTTGGTTAGTTCTGGAAAATTGATAGGCGTCCTATACAAATGGCTCAATTTCAGGTCTCACAGGTGCGTTCCTTTAAAAACAGCTGTACAGATTTTTTTCAACTCGATATATTAACTCCCCTTTAAATATCCTTTTGTATGTAATTATTGTTTTCTAGTCAATAGTTGAGTATGCCCAGTTTTGGCAAAAATTGGTATCTCAAAAACGGCTCTAACGATTTTCTTGAAAATTGTTACGTAAATCCATTTTACATATCCTTTCTCATGTATTACATGGTTATTATAGGAAAATCAACAGTTATCCTGCTTAGGTAGATCAGTTTTAAATGTCAGAAACTAGTATTTAAAAAAAAAAAAAAAAAAAAAAAAAAAAAACTATCCATTTATTTATTATTTTTTCTTAATTTTTAACTCACTATATAAACTTTCTTTTGTGTCTTTACACGTATATCAAGTTTCTCTTACTGGGAAAATTTTAGGTTTCTACTTTGTTAGGTCAATTTTATGTCTTCTGATCACATTATCTCTAAAAAATGCATGTAATATGTGCAGTAGTGGGTAATGGAAGTCGTGTGGTTGTTTCACACCAGATTTTTTTTTTTTTTTTTCTAAATTCTTTATGTAATTGATTTAATCCATGTATAAGTATAGATTTGATTTTTTTTTTTTTTTTTTTTTTTTTTTAACATCTAATATTGCATTTAAATACATTTACAAAAATAAAATAAATTAATAAAAATTCCTTTACCTAAGAGTTTTACTAACATTATTAATAATTAAAAAAAAAAAAAAAATGTGTATTTTTACACTAAATGATTTTATTCTGCATTAATATTAACTGAAATGGTGCACCAGACTTAATGTTATAATTTCTTTTCACTTCAGTATAAGCAGTCAAAATCCTAAAATTTTTCTTCATCACCCTCAAACTTTTCTCGCAGTTAATATTTTTTGCTTAAAAGAAAACATTTGTTCTCATAAATTTCTATCATACCTCTTATAAATACTCATGGTAAGAGCAATAAGGTCATAGCTAGAAAAATTTTTTGGAGAGGAGGGATTAAACTTTATTATCGTATCTAAATGTAACAAAATACAAGCTATTTTTTTTCCCTTGTAGATCATGTTCAGTTCAGGTTAACTGATTTTTTTTTTTTTTTTTTTTGTAGGTCATGTTTGAGTCGTTTTTGCTTTTTTTTTTTTTTTTCCCTTACAGGTCATATTTATTGAAATTGTTTTCTATGGTTAGAGTTTAGGTTGGGTTTAGTTTTTAAAAAATCAGGTTGAATTGAGATTATGTTCTTAAAAATTACAATAATAAGCAGAAATTTGTTCAATTGAAATGTAGCTGCATAACTGGTATAAACATATTAATTATTCCCATAACTAATTATTCACAAATTCAAATTATAATAGTAGAAAAGTAAACATCCATATTTTACATCTATAATATTGGAGGTCTTTATTTATATTGAACACTTTTTCAGTCTCTAAGGTAAATTCTTCTGAATTACTAATTCACTTTTATTTATTTATTTATTTTCTGGATATGAGGTTGAATTTAGGATGATTAAAATCTCATCTGCAGTTTTGATTTAGTAAAAATTGCTGTGGAGTTTGGGTGATCCATGCAGGATTCTAAGTAGAATATTTGGCCATTTTCTTTTCAGAGATATGAAAAATATTACTATAAACTAATTGATATAGGTGGATTCTGCTAGTTTTCCATCGTATATTTGATATATTTCTACTACATATTCGTGTTAAGAAAAATGAATTTTGCTGACTGCTTTATACGATCATAGATTGAAATTACATATCCCAACCTAAGACTATGTGAAATGTTATCTTATTCTACCACGTTGAAAAGAAATCTTTAATTTCAAATAATTTATGAAGTTTTGAAAGTTGAATGTTTCTTCAGTGATTTTTATGCCAGTATCATAAATGACATTAAAAAAAAAAAAAGTGTTTTAATAATTTATCAGTATTTTGTTTTAACATTTAAAGAATATTTTCTATGAAACTGTTTGCTTTATTATGTGGTATAATTTATGTCAATGAAATTACTTAGAGAATTTTGTTCTTATCTCTATAATGAAGTCAATCTTAGAGATATTAAAAAGCTGAAAAATTATAATAATTAGTTAAATATGACACTGTAGTGATTTATATATATATATATTGAATAAAATTATTATTATTGGACAAATAATGTGTGTATTAAAATATATTCTCATCAAATAAATAAAAAAATAAATAGCTTTAATTATTTTATTTTTACTGCAAATCTCACCTTCAGAAAACCTTTTTGTTTAAAATAGTGAACTGATATTACACAGTGTGTCCCAAAAAGATTGAAACTTATTTTAATTCTTTATTTGTTACACTTAACTGGGAATGAAAATTGCAAAAGTGTACAAAGTAAAGCCTTATTGATGAAATTTTTTTCTTATTTTTCGACTCTCTTTACATTTTTATTTGATCTCTCTAGATGAATATTGTCAATTAGAAAGTTTTTATTTTTAACACATTAACATGATTACAGAAAACATGTACCTGCATCTTTAATTGAAATTTAATTGAAAACTTAAAATTGAAATGTAAAATTCTGACATATTACAAAAAGATAATATATATGTATGATAATATTTACGTCAAAACCATTTTTGTGCATTCTAGAATGGCTTTATTTAAGTGCTTCTGAAAACAATTTTCACTCATATTATTGCATTTTTAATCTAAAAATTTTTCTTAATTTGTATATAATCCCAATTTTCACCCAAGAAACTGCAATTTTAGTGATCCCCCCCCCCCCCCCCCCAAAAAAAAAGGGCATAAGTCAGATATTTTGTTGTATCATCAAAATTTGATTGCTTTCAAATACATACTTATGTGGGTTTTTTTTTTTCTAATGGTCTATAGTTTATTCAACGAAAAAAGAAAATGAAACTAAATAAAAGGGTTGCACAAAAATAGCCAAGAAGGTTCACTTTCAGCCGAAATCCCCAATTTGGAGAATTTAATTTTTTTTTCTAGTACTTTTTATCAAGCAAATACAGATTTGTATACAGTACCAGATATTTTTTTATTTATTTTTGAATTTAAGAGTGTGAGATGTTTTGCTGGTATATGAAGGGTATTATACGAAGCTGGTATACGAAGGCTGGTATTTCGAAGGTGCTGGGTGGGGGGGGGGGGCTTATTTTTCATCAATATATAATGGTTTAATTAATTACGAAAATCGGATAAACTATTTAAGTTACAAATTGAGATACTCAAAAACTAATTCAATACTATTCAATTTTTATTTTATGTTATTATTATTTTACTATTTATATATAGAGCAATTTTCAAATATTATGGAAAAATATTAATATCATAAATTTAGAACACTTCAGAAAATTTAGAGAACCTCAGAAATCACTTTCAGAAGATGCAGCTGAAGAATTTGAGTGAAGCTCAATTACCATGGAATCGACGATATTATATATCATATTATCCAGATCCCACATTTTCTTTTTTACTTCATTTATTGCATGCTGGATGCACTTTTTCCATTCTTCACCGCCGATTTTTTTTTTATGCTTTGCATGCACAAATCTTTTACATGGGAAATTTAAATGTCTTGTTTTCTTTCGCAACGAAGTTCTTCATTTGTGCCCAAATTAGTTCTATGGGATTGAGCTCGCAGTGATAGGGGGGTAGTCGCAAGACAATTTTATTTTGTGCTTTTGCCAATTCATCTACAATATATTTGTCATAATTGCTTTTATTTTGTTTCACTAATTGCAATAATTCAGCTTTTAACATTCCGCCCTCAAATTTAATATTTTTTGTTAAAAGCCAATCGACAATTTTCGTTTCTTCCACGAAGTATTAGGTATTTTTTCGGCTTTCCTAGATTGGTAAGGAGCATTGTCCATTACGATTACACAGTTATTTTCGAGTAGAGGTAAAATATTAGCAAACCACTTTTCAAATTTTTCAGAATTCATATCCTCATGATAATCTTTATTTTTATTGGATTCAAATATGTCAAGTCCTTCATCCACAAAGCCACATTCGCTGCCAATATGAGTAATTATAATCCGTTTACCTGTCCCCGATGGAGATGTTAGTCCGGAAGAAAGACCAGATAAAAATGCTTGCTTAGAAGATTGTATTACAGTGTCTTTCCAAACTTTATTAACTGTGTGTCCTGCATTTAACCATGTTTCGTCCATATAATATATTTTGCGGCACAATTATTTCGTCTTTATCAATGAGAGTACTTTTTCGTGATCTTCGTGCATATGTAAAATTTAATTCTTTTAGAAGATGATAAAAGGTTGTTCTTTTAAAGGTTGGTAAGTCAGGGTCATCATTTACAACTTTCAAAACTTTATCTATAGTCAGTAGCTCATTTAAAAAAAAAAAATTGTGTACTTTCCTCCTAATAGCGTTCCTCTCAAAATCATCTACATCTTCTGAAATACGTTTACGTACTTTGTCTTCTTCGGAGAATTTAAAGCACCGCACTTTTTATATTCTGAAATCACTTGGAAAACAGAAACTTTACATACCCCAGTTATACGAGCAGCTTCATTTCCTACATCAGAAATCGAAAGTTCAGGATTTGATTCAAGTGCATTTTTATAAACGTTTAAAATCATATCCTTTTCACCCTTACTTAAAGGCTTTTTTTTAATTCTCTTCTTCACTGGACTCAAAGAACTTTTCTCACTCTCCATTATGGTAAAATACGAAATCACACGAAAAAAATATCAAATTTAACAATCAGACAATAGCACGAGCAAAACAGTGCAAATAAAAAAAGAAAAGAAATTCACACTTTCTGTTTGGCACTCCTGGCAGAATGCCAGGTTTTTCACTGTAGCCAAACCGCACGTGCATTTATTTAGTTTCGTTCTCTCGATAGAATGAATGAACTATAGTTTGTTGGAAAATGGAAACTTTCTAATTGGTTAAATTTGCAAATTGGGATCTTATAAAAATATCACGTAACTTTTTGTAAATTAACATGCTGATGTTTTTCTTAATGTGATCGTCTTTTTTTTTTTTTTTACACTATTTTAAGTTTTTTTTTTTAATTGCTAACTTATTTCTAATGGATAAAGAATTAAAGCAAATTTCAATCTTTTCAGAACATGTTGTAGTATAATGGAATTTTATTGTGATAATAATTATTCTTAATAGTTCTAATATGTTTCTCTGATTTTTGGAAGAGTGTGCTATGATACTCTTTCTTGTAATTTTTATGTCATCCTATCAGACTGAAGTTAAAAAATTCCTTGAAATTATTGTCAGCTTATATTGCTTCACTTTATACAACAATAAATGAAACAATACTGCAATGCAATATAGGATATATATTGTGAAAAACTGTGGGAAAAGTGTCAATATCAGTATCCATTATGAAATTCATCTGTGATGTAAAAATTAATGTTCTTGTTTCTGCCCTCCTTCATATTAACACATTGTTGACCACATATTTTCCTATTTTCTATTTTTAAGTCTCGCCCTTTTCTATTTCTTTAAAAGTTATACTGTTTCACGAAAAGAACTTTTTGTATTAATGTATAAATTGCTTAAGTTTTATCCTCCGCAATTGACACGGTAATTGCCACCGAAAAATATAAACACAGATAACACTCAATGAATTAAACACGAATACACAAAATTAATTTTTAAAATAATATTTTATTTTAGAAGCATGCCTAAAAGTGGAGCTAGAGTTTTAAAAGGAACGAGTTAACTTGTGACCGGTCAACAATGTGTTAAGACATTTTTCCATTTTTAATCCATTTCTTTTCTGGTGCATCAAGTATTTTATTTCTGACACTTTCAGAAAACACCATGTTTGTAGAGCTTTTTTCTAAGATATATTTGTTTCCTTGTTTCTTTTCAATGTTGTATTATATCTCATGATATCTACTACATACATTTTGTATAGGGCTGTGCCGATTAATCGATTAATCGGTTCAGTTAATCGATCAATGCTTAGTCCCGATCAATTTTTTTAATCGAGTTAATCGGATCGATTAATTCGATTAAAAATTTTCAAAATCCGATTAAAATTTTCAAATTACGAATTAAAGTAAAAATGCTGTTCTGCCTACAAAATATTTTTTCACATATTTTGCTAACAAACATTCTAAGAAACATTCATCAAATAATGAAATAGCAAAAAAATAAATAAATAAAATAAAATAAAATAAATAAAAATAAAACCTCTCAAAAGAAGTTGTTGCACTTTTGTTGATAGAGAAAAGCGGGAGCACAGTTATTAAACAAAATGCCGCTTCATGTGCATGCTGGGGCAACACCACCTGTCTGTTGCCTTCTACAGAAAGTGTTGGCTAGGGTAATAGTATTCACAGAAACAAGACGCTTTCAAAAAATGGAAATGCTAAAGATAAAGGAAAAAAAGGGGGGGGGGGGGTTGAGATTTCCACTATCCCTTTGATGGGGGAAATGCCAACAGAGTTTCACAATATCTTCAATCGTTTATTGTCTGTTCAGAATTGCTGATAGTAACAATTGAAGTAGAAACAGAAAATAACATTCTGTGTTCTAGTCCGAAGTGACAAAGAAGAACTAAAATATAAGAATTTGAGATTTTTATGATAATGGTATGAAATTTTGAGAATTCATTTAAAAATAGTGACAATCGAGATGGACAAGGCCTGCAAATATAAAACTAAAATAGATGTAAATTCATTTAATGTTTCTTTCAAAATTAATTGAAAAATTAATTTATTTAAAATAAATTGAATAAGCGAAAATATTTATATCAAATTAACACTTAAAGTCACCAATTATTACTCTGAAAATTTATTTAAATTTCAGCTATGAAACAGATATAATTGATTAGACAAAAACTTTTGGGAAAAAAAAATCAGTCGAACTTATGAATAATATATATACATATACGCACACAATATGAGAGTTTTATTCATCATTGAAATAAAATTATATAAATTAAAATGAAAACCGATTAAAAATCCGATTAATCGATTAATGAACTACGATTAACCCAGTTAAACCTCTTAATCGATTCCCACCCCTAATTTTGTACATCATCGACTTTTTCAGTTTTCAATTTAAATGTTCAATAATTTATCATTTCTGTTGCCTGGTGATAGATAAATAGCAAAAGGAAAACAGTAACAGCTGTGGATACTGCATACGATTCAAACTGACAGAGAAGTTCTCTCTGTGGTTTTGTAGTTTGTAGGTTAAATAAAGTTGCATCACAAAGGTTATTGATAGGGGGTCAGAAATCCTCTAATGATTCATCATAATAAATATTTTTATTGTAATAACCATTTCACCGGCTTTCCTGAGATAACTTGGGGGAAACCTAGCCTTCCACACATTATGATGGCCAGTGAAGTGGTTAAAGCAGACCTTTTCTTCTTCCTTTTTCTAATTAATTGAAACAGAAATATAGGAGTATTTTAAATTTTTGTATATATTTATTTATTTTGTTTTAAATATTTTCCATCAACAAAAAATTAAAAAATGTTTATGACTTCAATTTGTTAATCTGTTGCAATAATTTCCATAAACATGCTATGACCATAAATATGCTAATTATTGGGTTTCACTGCAGTTGATCCCTATTGAAAATAAAGTATGTAGCATTTAAATGTTGTTTACAGATACATACAAAATATTTAGGAAAGAAATAATTAAAATTAAAATTAACAGTTTTATTACTGCTTCAAATTTTGTAAAATAGCTTATAATACAGTACAGTAAAACCTCTCTAAGTTGGACACCTACGGTTCCAAGAAAAAGTGTCCAACTTAGAGAGGTGTCCAACTTATAGGGGTTAGACATAATGTTAATGGATACATTCCGTTCCGAGAAAAAGCGTCCAACTTAGAGGGGTGTCCAACTTGAGAGGTTTCACTGTATATAGAATATTTACTGAACAAATACTGTCAATTATTGATTTTTATCATTTCTTGACAAATTTTTCCTTGCTATAACAATATTTTTATTGTCACAGAAATCAAAGTGTTAACGAGATTGAATGAGATCATCTAACTCATTTGTCATTTAAAAAAGTATAACCTTGTTTCAAATTATCACAGATATATGATTGAACTACACATTTTAAAAGTATTGACTTCTTTTGAAATATGCTTTTATTGAAAATTTAACCTTAGTGGAAGAGGAGAAATGATTTTCTTGCATGTACAGAAATTTTACCCTAGTTGACTATTGCTAATAACTTTTTAAATTTTACAGTGATTGATTATAAACAAGCCTCATTGTATATTCATAAGAAATTTTGTCTCATGCTGTCATATTCAAGATTAAGAAATGGATAGACATCAGTTTATGTCAACTAAAAATAAATTTTCATGAAATTTTGTATGTTAGTTCTTGATCTAGAGCTACCACAAAATTTTTGTCAAATATACAGAGACAGACAGACTTCATGCCAGAAATGGTCAAAAATGCATTCAGGACCTTTGAAATCATCAAAAACTAGACATGAGAAAATTTAATGAATCCCAATACTTTCTTCTTATATAGAAAAAAGTAAAAAATTTAACTGTATTTTGCATATATATATATATATATATATATATATATATATTATAATTAGAACAATAAATACACTAAAGAGCCAGACAGATTGGTACAGCTGTCTAATATTGTGTAGGTATCCACAAGCATATTGAAGTGTCATAAAACAATATTTTATAGACTTGCCTAATGCCTGAAGGGATTCTGGAAAAAATTGACACCATGAATCCTGCAGGACACTCACTGAATCCATAGAAGTGCGAAAGGTGGAGATCTGTTGTAAACATCTTGTTGCAAGACATTCCAAATATACCACTATGACAAAAGTTTAGACAATGATGTCATTATTTAGCTTTAAAATAGTAGAATTTTATAGTAGAATTACAAAAGATTGTAGATTTATTCAAAAACTCTGGTAAAATACTACAGTCAAAGCACAAATGTTTAATTTGCTATGATTCTCTTTTTCTTTCTTTTTTATGTATATATATATATATATATTCTGGTCTTGGCAGGCTGGGAGAGTGTTGCCGGCATGAAACTAGTTTAACCCCACAGGCAAGTCACAAGTCTTGCCGCCTGCCTCCTTCCTTCCTTCCTTCCTTTCTTAAGTTTCTTAAATTATTTTTCATAAATTTCATTTCAGTTTTAGTTTTTCTGTTAAGATTTTGTTGAGTTAGTTTATTGTTTCGTTTGTTTTGCAGGCTGTAAATTAGTGGATTTGGTTTCTTTAAATATGCGTGTTTCATGCCCTGATGAATTTTTTTCACCTTTCTGAGCTTCTCCTACATAAAAGGATTTTTTCATTCTTATTGGTCTTTGTGGTTTCAGTGATCTTGTATCTGTTGCTTGGCTTCTCTATGCTTAATGAATCATTATTATTATTATATGTATATATAACAGAAATTTGTCAGCATCAAAAATTTAGACATGATTATGAATATCTGTTTTTTTTTTTTTTTTTTTTTTTTTTTTTTTTTGCATGTACAAATTTAAAAGAGATGATATCCCAAACTTCAAATATTTAAGGTCTGCAAATAATAACATCTCTTTATCAAGATGCTACGAGCTAAATAATTCAAATGAATGAAGTGAACAGTGGCGTCGCTAGAAAATTTTTCAGGGGGGGGGGGGGAGGGGGCAAACTTAAAAGTGCAAAATTTCAGAATATATATATATATATCTAAATTTCATAACCTGTAAATGCAAGTCGGGTTGGTTTGACTCTAAATGGCACTGTGACATAAATTTTATTTGGCTAAGCATTTCAAATCTAATGACATAACTTTAAAGCTTTAAATGTAATTTTTTTTTTTCAATAATTTTTTACTTATTAGAATTTTCCAGGAGGGGGCAAGTGCCCCCCCTCGCCCCTATGTGCCGACGCCCATGGAAGTGAAGTTACAAAAAATTTGGCATTTGAAAGCTGGAGATATGCATATTTTTGGAAATCATGGCTGTTATTAATAGATCAAAGAAATATATGTTTCGAGTTTATTAAATAGTTGCAAATATTAAGCAAACTGGAAATCTAGAAGGCTGCATGTGGCAAATAGATCCGATGATCATCCGATTAAAAAAATTTGCTAGAACACAACAAATGACTGCTCATTAAATTCTAAGGTCATCAGGACTTTCATTATCAAAGAATATTATCCATAGACAAATTTATGAAATAGGAACAATGGTTTATTAAAAAGAAATCAGCTCATTAGCCACATCACAAGTTCAAAGAAAGTTGAGGACTCAAAATTATATATATATATTAAGCAATGAAATAAAATGAAATTTGGGTTGTCCAGATTGCTGGATATCATACTGCCATGACTTATGTGAAGCATATTGATGCTTTTTTAGTCACAGGCATGGCAGTGTTTCTATAATGGTTTGGACAGCCTTTTGCTGCAATGGCTAAGTGTCTCTGACCTTTACCTCTGATTGCTAAACATCACGGCATTATACATTCAAAGATAACCCACCAGACATTTTCTGTATTTTAGTTGGCCCTGAGTGGAAATTTCAATAATACTTTGATTCACACTGCAAACAATACAAAATCCTGGTTTAATTCTCATATTATAAAAGTTTTTGACTGGCCAGCATGTAGCCTAGATCTTAACCCTATAGAGAATCTTTGACACATCATGTGTCACAGCAATGGTAGGCAATACTATCTTTAAAGGAACTCAAAAGATCTATTGAAGATATATGGTATGAAATCGGTTCCCAAACATGCAAGATTTATTTATTTATTTATTTATTTTTATTTTATTTTTTTTTTTAAGGAAACTCATATTTATGAACTAATGAATACGAACAAATGCACAATCAAGTTTTAAAATCTGTTTATTTTTATTTTGTGTTTATTTAAACTTTTTTACAAAGTTTGCTTTTTGTTACCAATTCATAACTTATAATATGCATAAGTCACCTATCCATTTTTTTATATATTGTATTTTATACACAGCACATTACACTGTAGCTATCTTAGACAAACTCATAAAATATTTTTTAAAACTCTATGAATTTGTTCATTGTCCAAACTTTTGTACAATAGGGTATTCTATGATGTTCCTGTCAGGGGATTTAAGTAGTCAGTTAGAAGTGTTTAAAGTTATAAGAATGTTCTTGGAGCCACTTAGTATCAACCCTTGATGTGTGGGATGTTGAATTGTCCTACTGAAATTATCTGTGTGTGTCAGAGTGCACAATAAACATGAATAGGTTCTTGTGGTCAGACATGACATATATATGCCTTGTCATCTGTTATTATTACCTGTCAGAATCATCTCTAAATGTATAAGAGGTTGGATATCATCAGGGCCGTGCCTACACTTTTAGCCGCCCTGGGCGAAAGATTTTAGCCGCCCTCCTAGGCAAAAGATTTTAGCCGCCATACTAGGCACTAAAATTATTTCCCTACTTCTGCTTCTGAAAACTATCCTTTAAAGCCAAAAACTGTCGGGTTGCCACAGATGAAAAGTTATCAAGTTTTTTTTTTTTCTCTGTTTTAAAAATAAGCCTCCAGCAGCCGAGTGGTTATACTCTCAAAGCTGGTAGACATGAGGTGCCAGGTTTAATCCCGTCGCCCTAGATATCATATCAACAGTACATGCCCCATACCATCACAGAGGCTTACTCAAATTAAACAATCCCCTATTGACATATTGGGTCCATGAATTCATCAGGTTGTCCCCATACCTGTCAGGGGTGTCTCAGATTATTCAAAAAAGAGAGTCCCAGAAACTCGCTATGTTTTAAAAATCAGGTTTTTTTTTTTTTTTTTTTTTTTTTAATTATGGGTCCCCTAAAAGTATCTTTTTGGCAGCATTAATAATTTTCAGTGTAGGTATCCATAATAAAGATGCACCAGAGGACTCAATGTTTAAAAGTAATCAGTAAAAATATTGGAATAAAACACCATAAAATGATGTTTATGGTGTTTATTCAAAGATTTTTACTTATTATAGGTACAAATAGCAACAATAAATATGATTAAATAACATAATGTAGCTGAATATAATCAAATTTAAAGTTTTTCAAAAACAAATATAAAAATGATAAATTAAAATTTTGTAGGAAATATGGGACTGCAATAAAAATGTAAATATTTCCAGAAACACTAGCACAAAGAATATCTTCAGTCAGTATCAAATTTTTGTAGCACTTTTTTTCAAATATAGATCAGTAAAAATGTTCAATTTAACATAATATTTTGCAAAAACTGAATGAATGTGTTAGTAAAAGTTATTATTTTTCATATGCTACATTTAAAAATTATTGTAAGGGAAGTAAACAAATTCACCCCCAATTTTTTTTATTAAATTGTCTGAAAAATGAATTTCTTAAATTGAATATCTGAAATTGTAAAATTATTATCAGATGGATTATATAGAGAAAAGGAACATTTTTCATAAATTTTATTAGAATTTAAACATACTACTTAAAAAGAAAAAATAATACATTGAAGTATTGATAACATAATAATTAGTGTTTCACTAGGAAAATTTTGTTTTTAGCATTTAAGGCTAAAATTTAAATAGAAAATTAGTCTTAATCTGAAATCTAAAATTTAGATCTAGCACAGCAGTTTAAAAATAATAATAAAACATGGGTGCTATTTCCCCCACATAGGTTTCACTCGTCCATCAGTTTCGCTCCGATTCCTGATGTAGGCTTAATGTGCCACGGTCGTTTCGTTTGATTCCCTGTACTCCTTGTAGGCTTAACGTGCTGCTGCTGCTTTAATTACCAGCAAATTAAGGAATGTTGCAGATTTATTGCTGGGTACATTGAAACAGAAAACAAAAATCTGCTCATACATTTAAGAAATTTATTAAGGAAAATTGAGCAGAAAATAGCGCGTTCCTTGGGACGTGCTATGTTTCAAACATTGGGTTCTTTTTGCATATTCTGTATCTTTTATGTGTTATAGTGCGTCAGCGGCATCCCTGCCTTTGTATATCTATCTAGCTAAGACAGTTGGAAACAAGACTTGTCAGTCCAGACAATGTGTTTCCAGTCACTAACAGTTCAGTGGAGATTGTTGTTAGGCTCAGGTGAAGTGTAAAGTGATATGCAAGTGGGGTTTTGGTTCTGAAAGTCAAATCAGTGGTGCAGAGCTGCCAATCCTCCAGATTAACTCGTACAACTATTAAGTTTTTTTTTTTTTTTTTTGGAGGAGAGGGAAGATTTGGAGGAAGATTTTTTTGGAGGGGGAGGATTAACTATTTAATCATAGAATTTTCTCTAAAATATAAAGCATATGTTTCTTTAAAAAATTACTGGTATTTAAAAATCTGGAGGGTTGGCAAATCTGATGACGGTTCATTGAACAATTTGAATGCTGACACGTGATAATGCTCCAGCATTGAAATCAGAGACAATTTGAATAAATGTTGCACATCTATCTAAATCAAATATTCTCACCAATCATTGATGCTTCCATTCTTTCAAGGTCTTTTTTCCAGCTGCACTGATGTCAGATATTTGATATTTTATCAAATGCTTCTTGAAATGGTCCTACAAAATAATCTAAATTTCATTGCTATCTCGAATATGCTATGCACCCTCTCTGGTATGCCTACTATAAAACCTTGCTAAAAGTCACTTAAATCTTTATAACCTGCTATTGTAGTAGCAGAAACCAATCTAACAGTTTTGAGAGACAGATGTTGCCTATACCAGTTTTTTGGTTCTTTAGTGTACTTGTTTCTTATGAACTTTTAGAATTTTTAAATATAACTAACTATACTATGTTCAGGTAATTTTGTCAGCAGCTACCATTAAAAAAAAGTATTCACTTTATCAAATTAAATAAAAATTAACCTAATAAATGTACATATATTTGAAATTTTAATAAAAATTTTAATCTTAAATGTTTTTACCATCTAGTTCTGAGTTTGGAAAAACAAAAAATCATTACTTATATTTCACTGTTCTGGATATATATATATATTTTTTTTAATAGTCTTATTTAAACTAAAATTTGTTCAATAGAATTCCAGTTTCGATGAGAATAAAAACAAATATAATGTGAAAATTATTTCTATATGTTTTCCAATGTTAGAAACATGAATTGCATAGTTTGAGTAAAAACATTATAAATTTCTTCTAATGAAATATATAACTAACTATACTATGTTCAGGTAATTTTGTCAGCAGCTACCATTAAAAAAAAGTATTCACTTTATCAAATTAAATAAAAATTAACCTAATAAATGTACATATATTTGAATGTAAAATCTATTAATGAATGTAAATTTATTGATTAATTATTATTTGAATGTAAATTTGATTGCAAAATCTATTGTAAATGTTGAGTTATCCAATGCAAATACAAATATTTCTTCTAATTAAAAATACTTTCTTTTCTTGCTTAATTTAAAATGTAACTTCCATTCATATAAATTGTCTTCCTGCATAAGTCAGTCATTTTATAATGAGGTTTTATAAGTTAATACATTAGTAATACGGGAAAAAATATCTACCTATTAAAAAACTAAAATAAATAGAGGATTTGTCATTTAAGAACCTTAATCAAACAGAATGACGGCTATTAGAGCTTTTATGCTGTTTCTATATTTTGCTTACATATTTGGTTAACTTTTTGTAAAATTAAAGTTCAAGGCCGTAGCCAGAAAATTTCTTCAATGGAGAGAGGGTGTTTAACCTTTTTTTTTTTTTTTTTTTTTTAAATAGAATATTTTAAATTTAAGAAAATACAGACTGATTTTAGTCATAAACATGTTTTTAAAAAAATTACATTAAGAGGAATTTGGTTGGTATAAATATAACTGCATATTGATATAAGCATACAAAATATGCTCATACCTAAATATATGCATATCCAAATTATGATAGAAATAAAGTAATCTTCAATGCTGGACACCCAAATAATGTTGGTGTCTATTCAACAATCACTTTTTTTTAAATCTCCAATTTAAATCTTTCTAATCCTTTTAATTAATTATAACTTTTTTTTTTTTTTTTTTTTTTTTTTTTTTGGGGGGGGGGGGGTGTTAGATATGAATCGGATTCAGCACTACATAAGCTTCTTTTGCAGATTCAAATCTATAAAAAATGTTTGCCAGATTTCAAGTTCATTTCAAATTTAGCTCTTAGGTTTGGGTGATCCATATAGGTCTCTAACTTTAACATGAGCTTTTTCTTTAGAAGCTTGTTCACTACACTTAAAATGCCGGTTTTCAAATATGTTAGATAAAGCTACATCTACATCTGTTTTTTTTTTTTTTTTCTTTTTAAGTGATAAAAATGAAGTATAACTCAAAACTTTTCAAGAAATCTGTAAAAGGGAGGGTTTTGAACCTCCAAAACACCCTCTTAGCTATGGCCTTGTTAAAGTTGTCTGTAAAAGTGAAATAAATATTATTTCAGTTCTTTTTACTTAATATATGATTTTTTTTTCATCTATTTTGAATAAAAACATTTCTATTTGTTTCAATACAATATAATACTTTTGTGCATGTGATTTTTATATTTTCTCATAATACTGATATTTATTCTGTCCAATATATTACAATACCTTCATTAACTGTAATTTAAGTATGACTTTATATATAATGTATCTTTATATATAATGGTTAGTTTTTAAACATTACAATATTGGTATCTTCCACCAATTAATTGGGATTAAAATTAAGTCTGCATTAAACAAATTCAAAAGTTATTTTTAAAATTAAATTTTAGTATTTTGTACAAGTTTTTATCTCTTTGTTTTAAACTTCAGTTTTATATTAAGTATTCAATTGTTACAATTACACTTATTTGTAACAATAATTCAGTGTTCTTACAATGTTTTTATTTCCCTCTAATGATATTTATTAATTTTTAAAAAAGTGTTTTTCATTTCAAACAGTTGTTTCCATTGTTATGCATAATTTATCTACTTTTATACCGTATAATTTAAAAAAATTATTTCTGTCAAGTAATCGGTTAAAGTATGTATTTTTTTTTTTTTTTAATTACTATTATGTTTCAAGAAAGAAAATTAATTTTAATGATTTTTTTTTTTTTTTTCAACACATGTATCATATGAGTTGTATACCTGGAAAAGTTTACATCATCATTACTGAGTTACTTCTCGCTGCATTAAAAGTGGAGGAATTCCCCAATACAAATTTGACAATTTCTTCCTAATATAATTTATTTATTTCACTATTTTAGTTTGGTTTTCTTTTTCAATTATTATTTTCTTTTTTATTTATTTTATTTAATTTAAATTTTTTTTCGTTATTATTATTGTGTGCTGCTACTTTAAAATTGTTTTGTTTCAAGAACATTCTGTGATGTGTTGCATGTATAGTTCACTTCTTTATATTTAAGGCACATTTTGATTTTTTGCATGATTACTTATTTTTATTTATTTATTTATTTAGTTTTATGTTTTGCTGAATGAAGTCATGAGTATAATACTTTAAATAACTATTTTTATTTTATTTTTGTGCTTTGCAGTAAAATAGTTGTGCAGTGGAACTCACTTAAGATATGTTTATCAGTATAATTATTCTAAAGTAAATGTTATATATATATTTTTTTTTTTCCTGTTGATCAGTAAATAAATAAAAAGAGAAGAAAGAAAAGAAAGCAGTTTACAAAAAATACTATATTATAATTTGATTTAAATTTTTCATGTTTTTATTAATTTTATTTTTAATCCCTTCTTAATTGAAAATTCTTCACTTTTTATGATCACAATTTACACTGGAAAATAAAAAATTTCTATAAATTTAAAGATTTTATGAAGTTTTTAATATTATTGTTTGATTAGTTTGTCGTGAATTGGCTGAGAAGAATCCGTTTTCTTTTTAAATAATGCAGATATTTATCGAGAGATTGACCTACAGTTTCTTTTTTCTTAAATTCACATTTTGTGAGGGTAGGGAGGTAATTTTCTAAAAACTAAAATTTATTGAAAGATAAAGATTGTATATTTTTTCTTTCTATTATTAATAGACCACGGACATAAGCCTTTTATTTATACATTTGCTTTCATCTATATATATTATATCTTATCATAATCTCCAGCTTTGCATTATGAAACACATAGAAAAACGTCAAATAATGCAGAGGGGAATGGGAAAAACAAAGAAAATTTAACTGTCCCCGATTAGAAAATAAAGGAAAAATAGTCAAGAAATAGACACTAAAGAGCAGAAAGATAGGAATTGAGGATCTGGGATCACCGACAGGACTTACTACTTCTCGAATTTATCATTATTATTTAGTATTTTAATAAAGTTAAGAATAATTCTTGAAACGCATGTCAGGTCTTGATGAATTAGGTATTTAAAAAATTAACCTTCCAGCGGGCGCGCGTATGTGAGAGATACACTAGCTGTGAATCCCGTTGTATATCTTAAAGTCAGAGAGCATTTGGAGCACTTATCTTTGGCTATTCACTCAGTATATATTGATCTATTTTTAGTTATCTTTTGAACCTCTAGACAATGATATGAAGCTATATATTTGCTATTTGTATTTGAAAAATACGCGCGACCGTTCATGTAATGTTTTGTTATATTTGATTTTTTTTTTTTTTTTTTTTTGCTGTTTAAAATGTTTCTTTGTTGTTTTTGTTTTAAACTTTATTATTTTAAATAGTTTTAAAATTAATTAACTTTTAACTTTACACTTTTTATTAAAAATGACAAAGCATCAACTATATTCTTTATTTTATTTTCAAATAATTCCGATGTTTCTTTGATTACTTTAAATTGATTTCGTGCTTTCAGTTTTTTTTTTTTATGAATAAAAGTTCCAATTGAATGTTCTTATTAATCTTCAAATGGTTTTAGTATAATTAAAATATTCAGATACTTTAAAATACGTATTTTAAAGTAGTGTATGTGAAAAATATGCGCGACCTTTCATGTTCGTATAAGCAGCGCGCCCGCTGGAAGGTTAAAAAAACATACAAAAATGTAAATAATTAATAATAAACTCCTCTTTACACATCTTCCAACTTTTAAATTCTAAATTTTACTTGAAATGAAATCTAATACTCACTTCATTATGAGATGTTAGTTCTTTGATGATACACCACATGGGAAAATTACTTATATTTCTCTTAACTTTAACCTAATTAATAAAATCATATTAAAATTTGAATGAATGAATGCATGATTGATATAGTTGAATGTTTTTTACATAAGTGAAAAGTTTACAAAACCCTCAATTGGCCTTATTAAGTGCAGTGAATTTATTTAAATTTACCCAAAATAAGTTATAGTTTAAAAAAAAAAAAATATGTGAATAGCCATATTGTGATGGTGCTTTCAACGATTTCTTTATGCTTTTATGAATTGCTCTATCAAATTTTTTCGTAATAAATTAATTAAAAAAGAAATTATCACCGTTTTCCCCCCTCGTGTTTAACTTTCCTAGAATATTTTTGTAGGTATTGTTTTAATTGGCTATCATTTTCTTTTTTCAATTATATATTTATTTACAAAAAATGATAATTTTTTTTTTTTTTTTCAAACCACTCATTTATAAATTAGTCATTCTTCAGTGTATATGAAGGAAAATAAAATAATTCAATTCTCTAACTGTCATAGTTATTGAAATAAATAAACTTAAAACATAATTTAATATCTTAAGTCTGTTTCACTGTTATAATTTTAATTTTACTTTGATAACATTTGTAGTAGATATTTTGTTTGAAAAAATAAATAAATAAATAGAAAAAACAAAAAAAGCTTTAGTATTTGCAAGAAAGAGGTAGAAGCAATAATTGGGCTGAATTACAAGGATGACTTCTTACTTTACAGTTCTTTGTAAGGCTGGAAAACATACGGAAGTGTTTCACCCAAAAGGGCGAGATGTTTGTACTGGAAGAGTTTAGTAAGTTGTCCTGTAGTAAACAAATATCTAATAATCTGTTTCTTTCTTCTGCTTTCCATACATCCCTACCTGGGAACAAAACTTTTTAGACTTGTTGTCTGTCATCCGTTTTTGCTGCATTTTCACATCCATCAAATCTGGCCGTTCCTTGCATGTTCTCGTGTCTTCCTTTCTCCTTTTTTGGAATTGGAATGCTTGCATCTTGTGTTGTGATGCTATTTATTATAAAAGTACCAAACTTTTTCTTAATTCTATTGTACAGTCTTTTCTTTTTTTAACCCCCTGGTGTGTCATTCTTTCTCTACATTTTCTTTTGTAAAGCGCACATTTTTTTCAAGCATTTGTTCTACTGTTGCTCTATAATGTAATGTCTGTGTTTCAGATCATTTTTTCATAAAAAAAAAAAAAATTGTTTTAACTCTTATGAATATGAGAAGTACTTTTTTAAATTTCTAATGCACATGAAAAATTCCATAATAATCATATAATTATTTAATCAGTGTTTAATAGTTATTTATTGTTATCAGAAAACATATATTTCTGATGATATGCATCTGTACAAAGTGTGTAAATCACAGAAATAATGTATCTGAAGAGAGGGTGCCAATATTCTTCACTTGGGAAGCATTATTATTATTATTATTTATTTTTTTTTTTTTTTTAAGGTAGAAAATTTTTCACTGTGAAGCATTATTACAAGGTTTCTATAAATGATTCACCATATTTCAGATTATTATATTTCTAGGTATATGATGCATGCAATAACAAAAGAAAAAAAAAACTTTATATAAAAAAAAAGAACTATAAACATGTTAAGGTGTCTCGTGTGGTACAAGCTTCTTTGTGTGGCATTATAGATTCTCAAGAAGTAATATGACATTTGATATGTGCTAATTTAATTTTACTAAATTGTTGGAAGTATGCTACATAATATTTGATTTGATTTCCCATAAAATTCCGCAAAAGTGCCCCTTGCTCTCGATTAAATATCCTTCCCCCTATTTTTCAAATTAATTTTGTTTCTTCTAAAAATACCGAATAAATGCCCCCTTATGCTCAGCTGTAAACTCCATCCAAATAGGATAAGAGTTTTTTTTTTGTTATTTCTTTTACAAGATTCTCCTTAAGTATAAACATTGATTTGTTTTATATTAAATCAGACAGTGATTATTTGAAAATAATACACAAAAGCTTCCTAAAATAGTAATGAATATTTTAAAACAATTTATTAAAAGAGAGGAAAATGAATTTCCTGAATTATTACAGTTAGTTGAATACCGGTTAAATGCAAGAGTTTACTATATATATAATATATATATATATATGTGTGTGTATTTAAATCTTTGCAGTTTTAAAATATTGATATGTTTTTTAAAAGTCATTTTTATGCCACTTAATTTTAGCTGGAAAATGCTTGTCAGTTTTCACCATTTATCCAGTACCTTCCCAAATATATCCCGATTTCCTTTAAAGATTGAGGGATACTGGAACGAACAGTATTGGCAAATCAAATTAAATTATAATCTCCTTTACTCACAGTTAAATTATAAAAAAAAAAATTTTTTTTTTTTTTTTTTTTTACATTTCCTTTGAAAGAGAATGCTCATTCCATCTTGAAGGTTAAAATTCTTAAATTCAGCATTATTATCACAGAAATGGCAGTATATGTATGTAGTAGTTAGCTGTTCTAATTTTTACTCCCTCATTTCCCTAATAAATAAATAATATGCTACTTGCTGAGGTAGATGAGTGTACTGTTTATTGACATTTTTTTTTTTTTTTTTTTTATCAATACTGCATTTTTAATGACAACTGATAATGCTTATATTCCACAATGCAAATTTTTATGTTAGGGCACCTATAAGTTTCTTTATTTAGGGTACTTATACATAAACACTTGATATGTTTCTAGTTCTCTCTATGAATTTAATTATTGCATAATTTATGTTTTGAAATAATTTTTTTCAAATCTGTTGAATTATTTATAGAAACCACAAATTTAAAACTAAAAGAACTTTTTTTTTTTTTTTTTTTTTAAGTAAATGCAATAACAAAGCGTTAGATTTTATTATTATTATTATTTAATATATATTATGAAAAAGTATCATTTTAAGCTAGTTAAAAAAATAAACTAGATTTAAATAAATAAATTTATAAATCAAAGTTCCAAAAATTTTTATAATTATAGTTGATGGTATAAAAATGCTGCATCTTCATACTTTTTTTTTTTTAATGTTTTAAAATAATTAATTAGAAAGTATTTTACCTGCAAAATAAATAAACATTTGCTAGAATAAGTTCAGATAATAATTAACTTTCATACACCATTTCTTTCCCTTTTATATTGTGTATTCCCATTTAACATTCCTTATTAATTTTAACTTATTTTCTGTCTTTATTATGAAGATGCATGTGTAACATTTGCTCTGAATTCTGTACTTGTAATAATCGATCCTTTTACAATTATAGAAAAGTAATAAATTTTACCCCACATTAAAGCAACAATACTTTCAATTTCTGTTTTATTCATATTGCATTAATTTGTTCTTGTATGTAACATTCAGAAACAAATCCTCCTCTTTCTTGGAATACATGACATCGAAATAATTTAAGGCTGATCATGCATGGCTGGCGCTTGCACTTTAACCTTTTTTTTTTTCCCCCCATGTTGTGTGTGTTTTTTTTTTTTTCAGCTTTAATTCAAATTATTCTTTTATGTACAACTCTATCAATTTTCCTTTATAATAATTCTCAATGTCCCTTTTATTTCCTTCCTCATTATATTTTATTATGTTTATTTTTCCAAACTTCATATATATATTAAAATATGTTTTTCCTTTGTTGAAAATATAATATTTACTTTGTATTGGGGTTATTTAATATTCCATACATTATTCATCTCGACAAAAAAATTAAAAATGAAGAACTAAATAATGTAACCAAAAACTGCTATTTGTCTATTAGAGATAAAGTATAGTTTCTTATGGTAATTTTTAGAAAAAAAGTGCTACAATCGTCTTTTAACTGTGATATTGGTTATTGATTTTTCAGTAAGTGTCCTAATTTTTTCTTATAGTATTTAGTATTTTTCAAACTTATGATAATTTTGAAATAGTAGACATGTTTATTATTGGTCACTTATTCCCTAGTTATCTATGTTCATTTAAATCAAACTTTATGAACTCTATGCACACTGTGTAAAGTGTACCTTTTTAAAAAAAAAAATATCCTCTTGAGTATTCTATATGTAATATTAATTTCAACTGAAATTGTGAGATTGTTCTTGCATGAGATGCTAATTTTAATTCATTTCAAGCAAAAGTTACTCAGAAAAAGTACTTTTTTCCCTATTTATTCTATGGAATCTTTACAAGATTATGATTGGTAGGTAAACATAATTATAATAGTTAGAATATAGTGCTGACTATCACTTTTCCTAATGTATCTACACCACGTTGATTTCTCTTTTATATCTTGTTAAAAAGGTTTTAATTCATTGTTCTGTTATTAAATACAACTTCTTTTGCTGAAAAAAAAAATTTCACTTCTTAACTTTTTAATCATTATTGTATATTATAACATGTGCATTTATATGTTTATATTTCTCTTAAACCTATTTGTATTATTGTTTGTTCTTACTGTAATTAATTATGAGACTTATGCACACTTTTGATCCTTTAGTTTCTTTCTTTATTCAGATTTTTTGAAATAGCCTAGTATCATTGTCTTATGAACAATTTTTTCCAATATTTATTCTTTTTTTCAGTTCTCTCATCAGAAATCTTCATTATTTAAATTTTTTAATTTATAAACCCTTGTATAGGATTAATTAATATGCTGCGTAATGGAACTATAAATTTGTATAACACTAAAATTGAAAATATTTTTTAGTAATTTATTTATTTATTATTTTAGTTTAATTGTAAATTATTTTCAAATCAACTTTTATTTTTAACTTTTCTTCTGTCAGTATATGTTTGCTTGTTGGCATGTCTCTTGGTGTATTTATGCTTAGATGTTTTTCAGCCTTTTTTGTGTATATCTTTATCTGCATGCGCATGATTTATTTTCTCTTTGTGTATATTCATTTTTCATTATTGAAAACATTTGTGAATTTGAAATACATTTTAACCTGTTTGAGTATTTTATGTTTTATGTTATATGTAAAAGTAATTTTAAAATGGTAATATTTACTTGTTCTAGAGAAATTTATAAGCTTTAAAGTATATACGAATAAATGGATTATATATATATATGAATAATTGATTTGTACAAATATTCCTTTTTTATTATTATTATTAAAAATTACTACTACTAAATATAAAATTTAACATTTGATATGTGATAATTTTTAAATAATTTATCAGTTCTTTATTAATTACTTAATTTTAGTTTTGCATGAATTGTGTACATGTATTGTGTGAATGATTTTTAAATGCTTTTAACCTAAATATTAATAAAAAGCTTTATTTTAATTTATATTTTAAATGAGTAATTGATTCAGTATGCATTTAAAAATATATGCAATTAATTAACATATGCATTTTATTTTTTATTTAGACCCCAAAACAAGACAAGTAATACAAAGACGGTACAAATCCTCTTTGGTAAGAAGCTAAATAATTATAATCAATCATTATTTTTCTTTATTTTCTTTGTTTATTAGAATTCTCCAAGAGAGTATATAATTTCTGTTTTAACTACTTTCCATTGTATTCAGTGGCGGATCCAGAACTTACCTTTTTTTTTGGGGGGGGGGGGGGGGCTAAGATTTTTTAAGGTGCTATTCCAAATCAAAGAAAAGTTTACAATTGTAATAGTCAATTGTGAATGTCAGTACTTCTGGGGATGGGGGGGGGTGGCTTTAGCCCCCTAGCCCCCCCCCCTTAAATCTGCCACTGATTGTATTGATAACTACTTAATTAACTCTCTGGCATCTAAGATCTCATAATGAGACTCACTAAGCTCAAGTTAAATTTCCTTTGACAATTTGCTGTTAATCTTTTATCACTTAAAATTTCCAATTTCAAAAAATATTTACCACGTGATAGAATGTATTATTTGAAGAGTGTAACAAATGTTTTTAAAATTATGGAGGGGGAAAAATTAAGTATTTTTATTGACCGAAAAAAAAAAAAAAAAAATCTGTTGGGGTTCTGCAATATTATCATAATGTTGCAGAACCCCAACAGAATTTTTTTTTTTTTTTTTTCTCTTTTTTGGTCATTTTGCAAAATGAATAAAAAAGAGAAGGAAAAAAAAACTTCAAAATCTTAATGTATCAAAAAATTTTAAAAACAGTTGTTAATTTTGTTATAATAAAGGCCTACACCCCACAACAAAAAGATAGGTACAAAGGGTTTTTTCTCTGATTTTTCATAAAATAACACTATTCCCGGACTTTTGTTTTAAGACTAATTTAGAAACATTTTAAGACTAAAATTTTTCTAATTTAAGACTACACACCGTGGCAAAAAGATAGGAACAAAGGTTTTTTTTTTTTAATTTTTGAATATGATTATTTTGAATATGAATCAAATATTTAATATGTTTTTGCTATGATAATATTTTGTTATGATAATAAATGATCAGCACAATTTAGATAATGTTTTTTATGAAAAATTTAAAAAAAAAGCCTTTGTTCCTATCTTTTTGTCGCGGAGTGTAGTCTTAAATTAGAAAACTTTTAGTCTTAAAACTGTTTTAAATTAGTTTTAAAACAAAAATTAGTCTGGGAATACTGTTATTTTACGATAATAATAAATGATAAGCACAATTTAGATAATGTTATTTTATGAAAAATCAAAGAAAAAACCCTTTGTACCTATCTTTTTGTTGTGGGGTGTACATCGCATTTCTCATAAATTACATGCGTGTAAACCCCTTACTTTTTGAATATTTGCATTTGTTTTTTTTGTTTTTTTTAATTAAGGATCCTCCTTCCTATTATAATTTCCCTCTCTCTGATCACCAAATCCCATGTAGAAAGCTAAAACCTCTCATAAACTGACATTTTCAATCAAGAATAACTTTACAATGTGGACACAAATCAACAGATGTTTTGATAGGGTTAGGTTGGCAAGTGTCCAAGCTTATTGTATGACATCTACATATCTGTATTTCCATCAACATTTACCACTAAAGTTATCTATTGGAAAATGGCAGAAGCAAAGTTGTGCACCTAATAATTAAAAATTAATATTAGAACTGCTTCATTTTTGATATTCCTAAAATTGTGGGTTGGGTTAAATTGATTTAAAATTTTCACTTTTTTTTTTTTTCTATTCTGTTTGTAATTTTTATAGATAAGCAAAAACAAAATTGCATTTAAGGTAAAAATGATCTCTGATTTACATATTAGATGGTAAAAAAAAAAAAACTGATGTAAGTTAAGGACTTCATTTTTTACAGATAATTACTAACATAGAATGAGGTTTTTTTTTTTTTTTTTTTTTTTTATAAACATCTTTAATTTAAATTTTGTGCTGAAAATTTTATTTATAAGAACTGTAATTAATTTGAGTTTAATAAAAGCTGTGCATTATAAATAATTGATTTCATTTTTTCTGCACTTGATCATTCATAGCTGCCAATTCAGCTAGATCCCAGCTCCTGCTTTTTAATTGTACTTTCTGACTTTTGCAGTAAAATCTCTTATTTTACAACAATCTTTAGTGAAATTTCTACAGTTTAAAAGCATTACATTGATTAAGTTGTTCTTATATTTATTTGGTTTTTCTAAAAAAAGTAGGAAAAGTTATATAGTCTGCTTTCTGCTCAAAGTTATTTCTGATTATTTCAACTAAAAAAAATCTGAAGTGACTCTACACAGCTTTTCAAACATTTATTAGTTGCCAGTTGTTTAAATAAATTTGAATCATTGAAGTTTTCTGTATATAAACAAAGTGTGAATTTATAATAGAATGTTTAAATATTTTGCCTAAATTTGTTTATTTGTGTAATCATAATGTATCCAAATTTCTTGTGCTGCAATGCAGTGGTAAATCATGACTAGTTTTGCATAATAAGTAAACAGGGTAAAAAGAGAAAAATTGAAGTAAAAGAAGGAGGGGGGCGGGGGAATCAATTGACATTGATTAAAAAAAAATACATGAAAAAAAAAATGAAGGTAAAGGTATCAAGTGAGCAGGAGGGATCAGGTTTAATCATAGGAATCATCAGACAGAAGTTGTCATGTCCCTATTAAGTTGACCCTATAAAAGAATAAAGAACCCTAAGCATGCAGTTTTCAGTAATGACTGATCTGTAACATAATCTTAAAATCAATTTCATATTCTTTTAAATAATTTAATGAACTTAGATAATTAGCCCCTATTCAGCAAATATGTATATTCTTAAAAAAAAAAAAAAACTATAAAAAATATGTACATTATTTACCATAATGACCATACAATATCAAAGCAGTTGTAACATATAGGGTGATATATATATACAGTGGCGTATCCAGGATTTTTCCAAGGGGGGGGGGGGGGGGTTCGTCCTTCCGAATTTTTAATTAAGTTTAATTAGGTTTAATTAAGTTTATTTTTAATTAAGTTTAACAATCTTTTAAAATATCATAATTACTTGCCGAAAATAAGAGTAAGAAAATGAAAAATAGTAAAACAAACTCACCAATTAGAAGATCAAACTAAAAAATCTTTAATTAGCGACGAATAACTTAGAGCCTGTACAAACTGCTACACAAAACATAAAATTCAATACATAGTTACGCAAAATATTTCATTGAATTTTCTTATTTACAGAGCGAAGTCTAATCGACGAGAAATTTTCGCTAGTTCATTTAAAATGTCTTCTACTGTTGGGGTATTGTTTGGGTCACTACTTCAATGGTCACCCTTTTCCCATATGGTCGACCCCTCTTGTCCTTGAGTATGAACTCGTAAAGGCCGGTTTCCACTAGAGTTGGAGCTTCCAGGTCCAAAAAAACCATTAATCACGCCCCGCACACAAAGAGCCAAGTGTCTTGTCATCAGTTGTAACCTTTTTTTATCAGATTGCGCAGTTACTTCAAAGGAAAGCATGCAAAATTGACAAAGATATCTGCCTCTGGCCCATCAATTATCTCAGCTGGGGGTTAGAACCAGGGTCTTCCAACGCCATTCAAGGGTTTTGAGCCTGGCTGACCACATCAAAGGATTCTGAATAGAAGCCGTCGAAAAAGCTGCAGTGGAAACCGGACTTAAAGGTGAAATCCTTTTAGAGAATTGTTTTCAGGGGAAACATGTTTCGCGCCGCGCAAATGAAGTGGTTTAGTTATTTTCAGGAGTGTGTATCGCAGAGTAATGAAAAAAAAAGTTAGTCATAATTTTAAACCACTTCGTAGAAAAAAACATTCTACGCTTGCCATACATTTTTTCCGCCTGAAATGTGAAAAAAAATGTAAGGAACAGCCTAATTTTTCTTATCATACATTTTGTCAAGGGGGGGGTTTAAACCCCCAAACCCCCCCTTGCATACGCCACTGTATATATATATATATATTAACTGACGTTATTCAGAGTCAACTGTAGCTTGGTTCAACAACTGAAATGGCACCAAACTTGTTATGGAGATTAATAGTGGCATGGAAAGTAAGATTAAACAGTTCCAAAAATTGCTGATAGGGGCATTCATGGCACTGTTATATCTTACTAAATTGAGTATTAAAACAGGAATATCAAAGCAAAGTTCAAATTTATGCTTCAGTAGGCGACAACAGAACCAGTAATTTGGGCTATAAAAACATGTAGACAGGTCTGAAAAATATTCTCAGCTGAAGTGAGCCAGCTCAAGTCAGCATGCAACTCACATTAATAGAATGCATTCATATTGAATATTGTTGAATTCCTCACCAGGGAAGTGAATGTAGTGATTAAAAGCTTGGCATTTCACTGTAGTTTTGTATGTGTTATTTATTTATTTATTTTGTTACACTTTTTACATTGTACAACACTATAAATATCCCTATCAACTTTTTTTTTTTTTTTTTTTCACAGAATTCTGCTTTTCTTGTTAACATTAATCTCCATACCAAGTTTGATATTATTTCAATTATTAGTTCGAGCTAGAGTTGGCTCTGAACAGTGTAATTTTTTTTTTTTTAAATCACCCTACATGTCATTTTTTTTTTTTTTTCTGTTTTAAACCATTCAACGTTACTAAAACAAACTTAAAATCCTTTTAATCCATAGATTGTAATGTATAAGAATGTTACTTTGTATCGCTATAAAATAAACTATGAGTTGTAAAATCCGTATAGTTCTCGTAACAATGATCTCTAACATGCCTGCCCAGTTAGATATTAATCAAAAGCAGAATTTAAATGCTAACTCACTTCAAATAATTTAAGTCCATAGGCCACAATCATAAAAAATTCATTGTGCCCCTGTAAAAGAACTATAAGCCCTACACTCATGAAAATCTATATAGTTCCTTCAATGGTTACATATAAGGGAGACCCGTCACCTAGGGCCGCTTTTTTTCAATGGCCGAAAACAGAGTCCTTGACCTGTTTAAAATTATGAAACTGATATTTGCATATCTATAGGATTATTTACTTCCAATTAGGATTAATATAAATATGTAAAATAATAAATCCTGACAAATAGTAGGTTTTAAAATAAACTTCACTCATGGCCCTAGGTACAACACCCTCATTGTACCTAAGGCCAGACCTCATTTTACCTAGGGCCACTTTTTTTCAATTCCCTGAAACAGAGCCTCTGGCCTGCTAAAAATCATGAAACTCATATGTACATATCTTTAGAACTAATTTATTTTAATTCAGATTAATATAAACACTTAAAACAATACATTCCCACAAACAGAAGGTTTTTAAATAAATTTCACACATAGCCCTAGGTACAACACGCTTATTGTACCTAGGGTCAGACCACATTGTACCTAGGGCCATTCCCTTGAAATTAGATTTCACTTTGTAATGAATAGAAAATAAACACATAAACATATATTTTATAAAAGAAACAATATCAAATAACACATTTATTTATATTTGATAATTATCCTGATGTTGCCTTAATTTGAAAAACCGAATTTTTCACTCTTTTTTTCTTTGGGATATATTCTAATAGCATATATATATATATATATATTTATAATAAAGATGATCTATCAAGCATAGCAGAAGCCAAGCAACAGACACAAGATCACCGAAACACCAATGATCAACAAGACAAAAAAAAAAAAAAAAAAAATCACCAGTGGACGAAATACACCAATGCAAAGAAACCAGATCCACCAATCAACAGCCCGCAAAACAAACGAATCAATGAAGCAAAACAACAAATCTTAACCCAAAACCATAAACCCATCAAAATCAATGAAAAAACAACCCAAGAAACACAAGACAGGAAGAAGGAGGCAGGCGGCAAGACCCGTGACCCGCCCGTGGGGCCACACTAGTCTTATGCCGGCAACACTCCCCCAGCCCGCCACAACCAGAAACAGGAACCACATGGATTCAAAAATGCAAATCCCAAAGCAGATGAACGACAATGAAACCACGAAGCCACAATGAAATTAACTGTTTATTCACACTGTGCCCAACAGTACAATTAGAACATTAAATATAGTTGACAACTCATTAAGGAAAAAACCGAAATTTTAATGGAAAATGAAAGCATGCATAGTAATACAAAGCAAATGCAACAAGCCTTCTACTTTTTTTTTTTTTTTTTTTTTTTTAATTTCATTTCACAAACCCACCCAACCATCCAGCCTTACAACACCACCCCACCTCCGTAATCAAACATCTGCCCACCCAACCGCCACCTTTTTTATTGTCTTTTATTATTTTATAATTTTTTTGTTGATATACACAAGAGTGTACACAGCTTTTTTTTTTTTTTTTTTTTTTTTTTTGTACTGACAGAGACATGGTTAAGGATATAAAATAGAAAATACAAAGTTTTTAGGAAAACCCATTTTAGCAGTGGCTGTGATCAGTTTATTAATATTCTTGTTTTTAAACTTTGCAGAGCATAAATTATTAATTCGAAATAAATGGTTAATGATGATGTTTCTAAATACCGAAAGATGCAGACATGAATTAAAATGTGTAAATAAGTTTACATTAAAACAAAAATCTTGCCGTTTGTCATAGATATCTGTGTAAAGTTTATTACCATCGATGATTATTTTGAGATCTAAAAAGTTAATAGATTGATTAGTCAGAGTATTTTGAGTTAGCTTTAAATTAGGTGGATAATTGAAGGAAAAACCATTTTCTGAGTTCTTGTTGAGATAAAATACAATAATATCATCGATGTAACGATAAAATCGAACATCATCATTGCAAATTTGCTTTTCATAATAATAAAGATAGAGATCTGCCAAAATACTGGAGCTACAACCTCCTTGTGGAATGCCTAATTGTTGCAAATAGATATCGTTGTTGTGGAAGATATAATTATTATGGATAACAAAGTTAAGAAGTGTTTTAAATTTTTCTTCTTTAAAATTGTAAGGAAGATTAATTTGAGCTTTATATTCTTGAAAAAGACTGTAAATGATATTACTAAGATCTGATAACTCAATATTATTGAAAAGATCCTGAAAGTCAAAAGTCATAATATTGTCTATTGAATCGAGCGATTTGATGTATTGAATTAATTGAAAGCTATTTTTAAGACAGTGTAAATTATCAACTTTGCAAGTACATTTGTAAATTTGCTTTAGAATATCCAGTAGAGCTTTATTAGCATTGTTGTTATAAGTGTTACACCCAACAGTGACAGTGCGAAATTTAATTGGAGATTTGTGAAACTTAGGGATGAGAACTATATAAGGATAATTAAAGTTATTGAAGGGAAGTTGAAGTAGTTTATAGTAATTATGTATTTTTCGGTTATTAATAATAAGGTTATTATTAGTTAAACTGAAGATGTTACTATTATTGATTGAAGAGTTTAAAATAGAGAGATAGTAGGATTTACAAATAATGGCATAATTATTAGGTGATTTGTCAACATAAGTGATCACAAAGTCATCCTGTAGTGATTTGATTGAGTTAAGAAGTACAGATTTTTTAAATAACACCAGATTTGAAGAATTGATAAATAATGCATTTTTGATTTTTTGTAACACTAAAACTTTCCATTGAGTGAAGTAGGCAATAGGTTTATTATGAGTAATAGATATTTTATAAATAAATAAATCTAGGTCATAAGAAAACTGTTGTAAGATTTGTGGAATGCTAGTTTTAACTGGAAGTCTAAATTTGGTGCCAAATTTCATGAATTTTTTTAATTGATAATTGTCAATAATATTGAGATTACCTGTGATAATATGTCCATGGTCTCTGTCAATAAATTTTGAGAAAGAAGGATCATTGCATTTACAGGTTACAGTGTTAGTAAAAGAGGTAGACTTAGAAACAGAATTATAATTGAATATCTTTCTTCCAAGAGGAAGAGGATATTTGAAGGTACGAGATAGATTTAAATCTTTAATCGGAAATATACATTCTTTGTCATTAATGATAGACGTAATGTTAATACTGTTCAATATTTGATTTGTAAAATTCACAATTAATTGAGTATTTGTTTTAAATTTGTTGGGCTTTTTATTAATTTTTAAATTAAATTGTTTGATTTTGTACATTATAATATCATAAAAAATGTCAGAAAAATGTTTATTATAGGATTGGCTTTGAAAGACATTCAGAAAGTTTACTAAATATTTCTTTTTAATTGCAAAAATAAATTTTCGAATAATGAACCAGTTATAGTTAGATAAGTAATTAGTCTGTAGATCTGAAATGAGTTTAATAATGGCACTTTTAGAAAAGATTAAATCTGTTTTTTTACTACCTCGTTTAGTTCTAGAAGTTTTATTGTTAATTTTGTGATTGAGTTGTGCATAAATAGTCGAATAATCATGTAGAGGGTTGATGTTAGAATATGCTTTAATAGTTTTACTAAAGTATTCGGAATTTAGGCCATATGGATAAATTGTATTATAATATTGCATAAATTTTGATTCAAGAAATAGACGCTCACTTTTATTTTTCTGAATTTTTACAATCTCTATGGTACATGAATTAAAATTATGTGATTTGAAGTGTTGTAATTCTATAGTTGATTTAGAAGGTGCAGCTGAAAGGTTTTTAGAATCTGATCGATGCTGATTAATGCGTAAATGTAGAGGAGTTGAAGTTTCACCAATATAACTAAGTTTACAATGACCACAACTGATTTTATAGATAACATTGTACGCCTGACAAAATGGAACCAAAGATTGATTATTATTCAATTGTGTGTGAGAGGCCATAGGGCAAGTTTTACATCTATTAGAACCGCATGTTCTAAATTGAAGTAAAGGAGGAGGAGATGATAGGTAACTGGATGTCGATCCAAGGATATCCCTATAAATATCCTTGTACCGGGCACAATACTGCTGTGAAGCAAAGTATTTCTTGCCAGGATCTAAAAATTTACTAAGCAGAGTCATAGAGAAAAAATGTTTTTGTATATGAAAAATCACAAGGCAAGTAAGTATTATATATATTTTTTTTTTTTTTTTTCTGGAATGTTTCTTAAACTTCTAGATTTTCCTGGTTTACGGCCACTTATTTTCTTTGAGTAGTTTTTGTACGAGGTTTTGCTTCAGAAAAAGTTGTACCTGTTCAAGCATGACACACGAAAATATGTTAGATGATGAAGGTTTCGAAATTTCAACAGGACATGAAACAGAGACATACAGTTCCATCATTGTTGGTTCACTTTCTTCCTGGAGAAAATCTTTTTTGAAAATTTATGGAGGAAGCTTGTCTCTCAGCCACATTTGAATTTAAATATTCGCTCTCACCAGGAAACCATCCCAATAGCATAATAAAGAAATCAATTAAATTATGTTCATTCGAGAGGGCATAATATAACATGATTTTTGATGCACAGACTGTTACCCCTCATAAATCCATTCTCGAGAAATTTATATTTATGTTTGAGTAAAAATTTAGTAACGAGAAAGGAGTGGGAGGAGTCTCATCAAAATCTGCTAGAACCATGACTTTTATCAATATTTAGATTCTATTTTAGCGACTTTTTAGGCATATTTTCTCAATTGAATATATCGCAAAGCTGAAATAGGCAGCTAATGAATGAATCAAAGAACAAGTTTGTCTATGCTCTTTCAATTTCTGTTTGTTTTGGATTTCATTGATTATTTTAGTAAGGCGTGGTGTTATCAATTTAGGCGTGGTTTCACCAATTATTACGAACTTTCAGAATTTATAACTTTAAAGCGAGCTGACGAGGGCGAATGATTTATGCATCAAGAAACATATTTATATATGCTTTTTCGATTAATGCTTGTTAGGATTTCTTTTTTTTTTTTATGATTACAGCATGGGATGGTTTTCTGGTCAGGGAATATGTTTTGATTCGCTGGCTATATGGCAGTTACACGAAAACCTGATAGAATGTTCACAGGAGTAAAGACCGGCGGATAGGACATGCCAACATTTTCAGCAACGTCATATAGTGATATGTTTGCCAGGGTTTGCCAGCATCCAATTACTACAGGCTGTACTGTAGTATATCTTATAAATTCCAAACACACCTCTCTCCAACGGTTGAAGCTTATGACTGATGTTGGGTTGAAGCAATGTCCCTCATACAACATTGTCCTTCATTTAATTATAAAAGTCTTTCAATTAAATTGTAACAACATGAAGAATAGTATTGCAATTGTACCTAGGGCCATCCATGGCCCTAGGTACAATTCAGCTATGTGGCCCAAGGTACAAGTTTTGGTAACTTCATTCAAAATACCTTCCACTAAAAAACCCACACACAGAGAGGGCTAATTAAGTATCTCATTTATTACTCAATATTGTAACAAGAAAAATTATACACTAGAAATAAAAGAAAATTATATGACTGACTTTTGTAAAATAGCAAAAGAGTTGAGCTGCAAAATTTTGCTTCAAACCAGGTAAATTCTTTTTGTACATGTAACTTGTAAAAACTTTCTCCTGAATGGTTTCAAAGTGATTGTAAATGTAGCAACTGGTGTTGTTACTTGTCCAAATGAATATTAAAACTTAAAACTAAATATTATTCAAATAAAGTGGGGTGGACCTAGGTACATGGGAAGTAAAAAAAAATCGATAAATTGGTTATAATTATCACAGCTTTATAGTTCAACCATTCGTTTTAAAGGTATTGGCAAGACCTTTCGAAAGATATCCATCTTGAAAATTTACTCCCCTCGAGGGAGGACTCCCCCCCCCCCCCCCAGGGAGGTTGGCGAGGCTCCTGCACATACAAAAAAATTTTCCCAGTTGACTATCTCTATTATAAATAATTCTTGTAAATTTCATAATGATTACTAAAAAATAATTCTCTTTGTGCACATTTATGCAAAATTTTGTCCTATATCACCATGTTAAAAATTTAGAAAAAGCGGGATGGCAACGCAACCTATAAAACATTTTTTACCAAAAGTTGACAGGCACTAATTTATGTCAAGGTGCAACTACATACCAATTTGTATGAAATTCTGTGCAGTAGTTCCTGAGATACAGTTGCCACAAAATTTTGTCACACACACACACACACACACTGACAGACAGACAGACATTTTCTAAAAATGGTCAAATCATGTTCTACAGCTCTCAAAACATGTAAATCCATCAAAAACCCGAGGTCGAAAATTTTTATTAATCCAATACTTTCTTCTATTGAATATAGAAGAAAGTAAAAATAGCAAAAATAAATTCAGGTAATCACAAAAGTATACTATAATTCATGCACTATAATTTCATAATAGAATTCTTTCATGATTACAATAATTTCCTTTCATTGTACATGTTCTGAAAGTAATAGAATACTAAGTATATGAGGCTATCTACAGATAGATGAGAATTTATCTGTGAATTGATGTTAATATTACCTTTCTATTTCAGCTTCTAATTAACACAATTTCATAAGTAATATATCATTTTAAAAGTTATTTGAATTGGAATCGAAGAATATATGTTGCAAATATGTCACCAGAGGACGCTTTGATATTTTAATAATTCAATATTTAAAATTCTAATTATGATTAAATTAGTTATAACATATCATTTGAAATGTTGTGGACTTTTAAACCGATAGAAGCCGTTAAATTCCGTATGGGTGTTTCAGAGAAAACCACAGAAAAGCCAGAACACCTTGAAAGCTTTGTTGATTTGGAATTGAACAGTAGATTACAGAAATTTATACTGCCAGATGGCGCTATAATATTTTTTATTTTCAATATTTCAAATTCTAATTATCATTAAATTATTTTTAATGCATCATTCAAAAGACATTTTAAAGTACTTTTATATTATCAAAAGTGGAATTCGAGATTTCACCTTATTTACACGTTTTGAGGTGTCCTGATTAGGTTTTCTTTTGTATCTCAGCTACTAATTAAAATAATTTCATAAGTAATTCATCATTTGAAAGCTTTGTTGATTTGGAATTAAACAGCAGATTACAGAAATTTCTACCGCCAGATGCGCTGTACTATTTTAAATTTTCAATATTTCAAATTCTAATGAGCGAGAAAGCTGTTGTAAGTTCCAAAACGGGGATTAGGCAGTGCCACCGAAAGGGAGTTTTGTAAAGTCGGATTTTTCAAGGATCGCAAACCAGCTGGTCGCCGAAGGCGGCTAGTTATTTAATAAACATATCTTCTGTTAATGCTAATTGTAACATTGTTCTTCTTTATTGCTTTAAAACTATTCTTTAAATTTTTTCTCGAACAGAGAGGCAGTAGTACAGGTTTATCTAGTTAAATTGGATTATAAATAATCTGGTGTGTCACTTACACAACTTTCTCTTACCCTGAGATTTAATACTATAAATACAGGTTGGAGATTGGATAACGGTAAGATAACACCTTCAGGTTGGAGATAAGATAACGAGTACTGTTATGTAAATGAATTCAAATTAGGCTTTGGAAGAGTTTTATATGATAATTAAGTACTGTGTGAGGGGGGCTACTGCCTTCCTCAACCCCCCGTTTCATTAATACACCTACATTTATATAGAATTTAAATCTGTTATTAAAATTAAAAGTTCACTTAAAATTATTCAGTCAATTTTCACACGCAACATTCCTTGAAATTTATCAATTTTTATCATACTTTTCCAGCAACAAACTTATATTAATTTCAAAATACAACATTTGAATATCCTAAAATTATTTGATTTTAAGTCATTCTAAGAGACACAGACAAAGATCAAACGTTAAAAAAAATTGACTATCGTAATCAGAAAGCCCCAAAATGTGTAAATATACTAAAAACAACCAATGAATATTCAGCTTAAAAACATACATTATTTACCATATCTCTATGAGGAATTCATTTCAATACCCAAACAGCTTTCTTGCAAATGGTAAAATCTTATTAGTAAAGCACATCCACTAACAACAAAAAAGAATGTTATCGCTTAAATATTTGCAGCCCTGTATATCTTTCGAAGATTATATACAGACCACATGGTGTACCTAAATATAATCCTATAGTAATAATACATGGCCCAGCCTGAAATACACTTCCATCAATTTGCAACTATTGTTGCACTTTTATCTAGTTCTTTTGTGTAGCCCTGTAAACGAACAGTAAATGATTTCCCTACCATAGTCTACATGAGACACGTTTTTACACATATAAAAAATATATATTCGTTTCATTTGGCTTAGTGCAGTCTAGAGATGTTAAACTCTACTTACCAGCTCTTTCCCCCATAGACGTAATATATGTGAATTCTCTTGGGTGTCCCTGTACGCGAACCATTTGTTTCATCTCAAGGAAAAGCTTAGTGTAGCATCTCTATATCATACACATTTAGAATACCAAGTTTGGACTTTCTGCTACTATTTGTTCTTGAGCTAAGTTGATAACTAACACACATACACACAGACCATTCGCTAAAAACATGATTTTCAGATTCAGGGGACCTCAAAACGTGTAAATATAACGAAAACCCACATTTGAAAATTTTACCCTAAAACAGTACTTTCTCTGCCTTATGAGTAAGAGAAAGTAAAAACACAATTGATAGGATTATCAGTTATTGTAACAAGCTTTGTTATACTTTTCTTAATTTTATTTAAAATCGTCACTTTATTATATTGTCACCAGTACAGTTTATAAGTAAATTTTCTTGAATATTTTTGAATGTTTAAATGCTAAAGTAATGTACAAAAAAGTATTGTTTTAAAATGCTGATGACAATATAATAAAATGCTGATGACAATATAATAAAATGAGTATTAAATTTTAGGAATGTTGTGAGGCCTGCATATTACTTCATCTCATTAAAACTCACAAATTACAAAACTTAAAACATTAAAGAGAGGTTTTAGGCCTTTTAATGATTTTGAGTTTTATATTTTATATTACTACTTAAATTCATATAGCATACATACAAGAGTGTAAGTATCTCATACTTCAACACTAGTGACAGTAATCCCAGAACCATCCCTATATTTTCATATCTCTTATATATAAGGCAGTTCAAAACTATGTAATTCATTATATTTGCTTAGCAGTATTTAAATATGTAGTAAAAAAAAAAAGAAAATGTTAAAGAAACATCTCACGAATAGGATAAATTATCCACATGCAGTAGAATTGAAAAATTACTCAAAATGAGAAGATGCTCTGAATTTTGTCGACTGTGAATTTTCCTAAGAGCAAAAACTGAAGACTGTTAAATATGACTGTAAAATATCTTGCTTCTAATTTGGAAAAGGCACCTACAGAAAAATAAAGAGTCAACAAAAGCAATCAAGAATTAATTAGATCTAAAAATTAAAATTTTAATTACTCGCCAAAACAGTGAACACACATACAAACATTGTGTTATATATATATATCAGTGCTCAAAATTAACAATGGTCCATTGATCCTGTGCCACAAACATATTCAATGGATCAGCAAAATATAAATTCTAGTGGTCTGCCGGACCAGTAAAAATTTTCAATTTTTTTTTTTCTTTTAACTTTTCTCTAATATTGCCTGTAATTCTGTCACAGAATAGTATGTTATAACAATAGTAAGTATACCTCATTATAATTGTCAATACCACCTATTTTCTGAAATTTTTCATTTATTTTCACTTTTATAACTTTTTTTACTTATAATTCCTAATATAACTTTTATGATAAATATGTTACTGTTAGTGCAGTTATTAAAGCATATTTTTTTTTTATTTATATAAGACTTCATTAATATTTTTTAATTTATTTATAAAAAAAAAAAATAACCATATTTGCCATGTAAATTAATATTGTTTTTAAAAATTTTAAATATTTTTAAAAATACAATAAAATAAGTGAATGGACCAATGAAAATGTGTACGGACCAATAAAATCTTAAAATTACAGATCCTGTGGACCAGTGACTTAATTTTCTTAATTTCTACCCCTGTATATATAGCTAAATAAAGTGCATTACTGCATGCAAATCTACTGAATTTTCTTCTGTTAAAAATTGGCAGCTATGATCATTAATATGAATGCAAAAAACATTAAAGATGTTTTCAATTCCTCATCTAGGCTGAGAAAATTTTAGTATCAATTCTGCTTATCCTTGGTGTCCATGTGGCTCGACGTCCTTCAGGATGCCTTTTGTGATAAACCTGACTGTGTTGCACATACAATCCTTTGCACTTGCTGTGTTTGCACATGTTCGTGTCCCTTTGTTGCTTGAAAAGTAGCTACTGTTTTTATGCTTATTTTAGTATGCTTTGCTGTCATTTTGTCTGACCAGTTGTTATTATTTTTTTATTTAAGCATGGTATGGCATTTAAATTACAGGCTCTTTTGCATTTTATTATTATTGGTAATAAATTTATTTATTTTATTCACAAGCTGTTTAACTGATTTGTGTAATTTCATTTATATTCTGGACATAACACATTGATTATTTATTTGTTTTATTTTCCATAAAAAGATAATAGTACCTAATAGTACCTTTCAGTACCTAAGCACTAAAAAAAAAAAAAAAAAAAAAAAAAATCATGAAATAATAATAATGTCACTTAGATTAGACTTAAATAACCTTTTGCTGAGAAGCACTGAACATTAAAGTAACTAATCTCAGCTGGACACTTTATTTTTCAATTCAACTGAATTTTACATCAATTTATATACAATTGATGAATTTTCTAGAACAAAATTTCTTTCTAGAATTCAAAAAATCTAAAAATTACATAACATTAATAGAATAATTAACATAAACATAATGAACATAATTAATAAATGAGAAACAAACAATTTAGATTTAAACAAAAGCCATTTTTAAACATTTTCCCTTGATGGGGATCGATGTCACAATCTTTATCTCAGTGCTTTATTCACGGATGAAACACTCAGAAAAAGTAATTTTCTTGATAGCACATATGAACGCAATCTCTAGGTGTGATGTATCAATATTTCTATAGAGCACTATTTAGTAATTTATTAAGTAAATAACAGATAAAGAACAGGTAAGGTTTCACTTACCTGGATGAATGAACAGCACCGGTGGCAGAAGAAGTTAAAATCTTTGTAGATCTTGTATCAGGACCACACGTAACTATATGCCATTGCTATACTGAAAAGAGACTTGAAAAATATTATTAGGAAATATAAATTTAACTTGTTTAAATTTTCTAGTATTAATTACTCATGATTTTTGTTTTTGTTAAATTTATCTTCTTGATTATTTGAATGTAATTTAAGTATAAGGTATAAAACAATCATATTATAAGAGTGTTCTTAAATGCTCTGCTAACAGGAGCTACATCATAATGCAACTACGAAGAATAAGTGAGAAGAGAGTTTGGGAATTCGTTGACTCATATAGGGAGTAAAATGGGAGTGACACATTTTTTCTTGCAACATGTACATTTGAATAGATTCTTCTTTGGATGAGATAAAATGTCTGTAATAAATCAGAGTCCTTGAATAGTAGAAAATATCGGGCATAAAATAATCGGGCTTTTTTTCTTTTTTACACCAGAAACAACTTCCGTTTATAATAATAAAGAATTTTCAAAGTAATTTAAAGATGTATTTTACTCATTGCATTTTTTTTTTTTATAAATTTGAGGGGAGAATTTTGACAGTATTTAATATTTCAAGATATTTAATTTGTCAGTTTTAATGTTTACATATAAATATGCATTGCCGATTAAAGGGATTTGTGAATAATTGTAACTTTGCAAATTAATGTGTGTGACTCAATATGTTTTTAAATCTAAAAATGCATTGGAGCCTTTACATATTTAACTTTTAAATATTGATGTTTTTTGTTTGCTTTAAATCTGTTAATTTTTCATTTGCTATTTTTTATTATTATTACTGTAATTATTTGTCTTGAACAAATAACAATTTTCTTTATTTCATCTTTTAAAGCCTTTATTTTTAATACAATTTGTTGTTTTAATTTAGTTTGGTATGTTCATATGTATTTAGTTGTATTTTTATTTGCTTTTGTTATGTCTTTTGAGCATTTTTAACAAAATCATACTTTGTATGCCAGCAGTATTGTTAAAACTAGCATGTTCCTTCTGCTTGAGTTTTTGTTTATTTTATTCTTAGCTCAATACTACAATGTTCACAGTAAAAAAAAAGTATATTTAGTCACTCAAAACAATTTTTTTTCTTTTTGTAACTTTTTTTATTAAAATGATTACACACATACACATGAGAGTATCCTTTGTAACTTATAATGTTAATCACTAAGGCATACAGTTACTGTCACTATTGTTTGTTTTGTGTGCTTGTGATGCTATCTCCTCATAAATGAGCAAATCTACAGGGTTGCAAGATATACCACTATTTGCAGAATAATCTAAGGACCATGTTTTGCTTAATTTGCAATTTCTAAGACAATAATTTAGCAATCCCTTCAATAAAAAAAAAAAATTAAAAAATGCACTAAAAATTACATTTTGTTGCTAATTTGCAATTAGTTTCTTGTTATACTTGCTTTTCTGGAAGAAATCACAGATTAGTAGTAACACCAGTTGAATATTGAAAGTAGTTTGGAACATACTTCGTTTTAAAGTTGGTATCTTATCTTTGCAGGACGCATCAGGCAATAAATACCAACATTAATCAATCCAATCTTTTACCCTCTTTGACAGTCTATTTTTAACATTTTTCAACAAAGTTGAAAAGCGTTTATAATCTTGTTTTATCTCTCTGTCTGTGCTTTAACAATCCATACATATTTTCAGAATTTCTTCAAACTGATATAAGTTCAGAATGTAAGATGTGTTTTGCATGAAAGTTGATGTATTTATTTAAGTAATTTTTCACAACATTTTCATATGTTACATCACATATTATATTAAAATATGGTTCTGTAATTTTATATAAAACCACCCAGAAAAATCATATTGGTAGGGAGAGGAGTTTTATATTGCCTATAGTGTATAAACTCTGTTTTTCTAAATAATTATAATCTTAAAATTATTCAGGAAAATAATGTCTCTTTAAAATGTATTAATAACACTTAATCAATAGTGACACCCACTTTTTTAATTTAAATGCATATAAAAGCATTTAAAATTGCAAGCATTTAAAATTACAAGCAATCCCTCATCACTGCAACATCATGTCAAGATCCTTTCATCTAAAAGGATAAAAATAGTTTGATTTAATTAAGGAAAACCCCATTTTGAAAGGGAGGAAATCGATGTTCAAAATTGTAAATCCCTGGTAATTCCTAATTACCTGTTTGTTTCATAGCAGACAACTTCATAACACAAAAGTCAGAAAAATGAACATCTTTTAGAATAAAAGTTGCTGAATTTACACAATTTTCCTTTTCTTGTGACAAGATCTAGCATAAAAATTAAGTCCAAAAATTCCTATAAGAGCCTCAGGAAAATTCTAATCCTATGAAGAGCTGCCAGTCCATGAATAAAAATTAGAATCACAAACATTGAGATAGACTTTTGCACACCTCTGCGCAGCCCTCTGGTCTGAAATTATGCAGATAACATAGATCGTCTGACCTCATCCTGATGGCCTTATCGCAGACGCTGACCCCTGTCGCCATGGAATCCACCAAGCTCATCCATTGCCTTCCATCAGCCCAAACCAACATCTTTCTTGTGTGTCTACGATTGCCACTCTACAGATGGGAAATATATATATATTTATATATATAATGAGTTATGCGTAATAAATGCCAAGCAACAGATACAATATCACTGAAACTGCATAGACCAGTAAGAATGAATTTTTTTCAAGTAGAAAAAGCTCAGAAAGGTGAAAAAAATTCGTCAGGGGAGACCTTTTTCACCCTTGAGCACCAGTGTACGATTTTGTTCACTAGTGGCTATAATAGCAAATTACTAGTGGGCCCCCTATCGTACATGAAATTAATTGAAGTGAAATTTAAAATGGAATAGACTATTAAATACAAATTAACAAAGAATCTAACAGAAAATAACCTTAATAAATAAAACATAATAAACAGACAATGCTCATAGGATGATATATTTGGAGTCACATGGATTAAAAAAAAGCATATTAATTCAAGGGTTTATTTGTTTGTGGAGTAAAACAAGCAAAATTCAAGGTTTAGTGGTTCATAGCTAATAAAGAATAATAAAACTTTATAGCAATATGGATATTTATTATGTGTGTAAGACAGGGCCCGAAATTTCAACTTAGATAACACTCGCTGAAAAAAAAAGGTTACTCGCTACAAAATATGATTAACTTACTCAATTTTGTACGTATAAGGTGACCAGAATTTTTTATTGGAAAAAGAAGAGATATTACGCAGTGTCTTTTATTTTATAAGAAAATAGAAGACATTAAATTTTGAAAAAGAGGTTATTTTAGAGGACACAAAATTAAATAAAAATGATTATATAAAAACCAATTCAAAAGCTACTTTACACAAGTTGTGCAAACATTTTTATCTCAAATGATGAATTTGGATCAGTACAGCTTAATTTAAATTAATAATATACAGATATGAGAGGAAAAATCCTTAATTTTTATAGGTGTCACTGGACAATATAGATTTTTGTATTTATTATTGTAATTTTCCATCTGTAACTTTCCACCTTTTAAAAACATCTGATTCTTCCACCTGTGAATATGCTCACCAGCGGCCGAGCTGTTCTGCACTCAAAGCTGATAAACATAAAGTGCCGGGTTTGATAACAGGTCGCGCTCGCCGACCTAGCCTTTCAGAGTTTTCCGTGGTTTTTTTCCAAAACTTGAGTGAACTAGAACCCCTTAGAAAGACCCCCCACTGAGGGCACCCTCCCTTAGGCCTAGGGTGGATATTCTCCAAATAAAGTACAGTTACATCAGAAAGTAGTAATATAAGGAGGAAAGAGATCACATTTGCTTTAATCTATTCCCCCTTCCTTCGCTTGCTCTTGGTTGAAGACCACTGTGGTGAAAAAATTTTCTTTGTCACGGGCCGGTTCATCACTGAGTTGACAGCTGTGATAATTAAAAGGAGTTCAAGATTGCATTTTTCAATGATAAATCGATTGTACGCATTAAAGATAAATAAATATAGAAAAAAGAAAATAGGCTGATCGTCTGTCCGTTGTTTTTCTAGAAAGGAAATAGTTCTAAGCTCGGATTAGACTTGTAATTTGTTATAACAGTAAACAGCCGAATACCGGCAAAATAGTATCTCTTGGTAAATGCGAATTCTTGGCTTTCTTTTATTTTTTTTTCTGCAATACTTAATTGTCGACCTAATAGTATTATTATTTTTTTTTTTTTTTTAAATAAACTTGTAATTTATCATCGCGAAAAAGGGAAAGAAAAGACCGCAGATAATCCAGAGTTTACTATTTATATAAAGATAAAAATTACTTTATGATTAATGTTCAGAAAATATAAGACACACTTACCTTTTTTTTTTTTTTTTTTTCAAACAAAAAAGTCAGCTTTAAGTGTTTCATGGCATTATGCTAAAGCTTGCAATTTTTTAGACATTTTCTTCTGTCATTTAAAAGCATTTTTAAAGCTAAAATAAGGTGGAAAGGAATTGATCACAAAAAATCAAGTTAACAAAAATGACTCTTCAGACGATGAAGATCACTTTCATTTCTTGCTTTCATGCGAAATAGAATAGAGGATGGCAATATTTGCCATAAAGAAGAAATATTAATTATAATCCTAATCTACAGACGATGTTTTGTGAAAATTCATTTTTACGATCTAAAGTTTTCTTTAATTCTTTCGTCCGTTTGACCCGAAATTTCGATCATTTTTTTCCGGGGCGCATTTATAGACAGTGGGGCACGCGATCATGATAAAAGGGCAGCAGGGCGGATTTTTTTTTTTATCAAAAGGGCAAATGGGACAGATCGCCTCGTAAACCCTGTCTAGAATGAACCCTACATTAATCCAGAATTTTTTCTGATGTATATTTCTGTTCTCATGTTCTTTTTAGAAATCTCCTTTTGTTTCTGAATAAGGGTGAGAAATTTTTACCCAGTTTTTACCTCTGATGATAACCCTGAATAGATATCTCTAGTAATTAGTTTTTTTTTTTTTTATTATATTCTGTGACATTTCTCTTTATTTTATGAAATACTCATTCTGCTTTTATGGGTTTTCTAGGCTGATCAGATATGCTATGCTGTTTTATGTGTTTTTTCCTATGTTGCTGCTGGGGTTGAGCAGCGAAAGCGTAGGGAAGCTGCTGGTTATGAACTTCTTAGTCATAGTGAAGGAAATTCGCCTCGTTGGCCTCACAAGAGGTGACCTGAAGCCAATGCTATGAAAATAGCATTTATGTGATTCTTAAACTTTTGAACTCTGACTGAGAAGATTGCAGTGCAATCTACTAACTTTAACCAAGCATTTATTGCTTACACTTACTAGTTAAAAGCCCTGTAATGGGCTGTACTAATATATGCAATGTAATTTAGTCTTGTATTGTTATGCCAAATGTTTAAAAGACAAAATGTCATATATAATAACGTTATATCCAATGTTTGACTGAGAAGGGTCATTATTAATTTTTTATATCTTTCTAGAAATATAACAATTCTGTGCTAACATGCCCGTTTCACTCGTATGATTTTGTGGATGTATTATGGAAATTTGTAAATAATTGATACAGATATTATAATGATCCAACTTTATATTTAAGAAAAAGAAAAAAAAATGAGTATAGAGTAAACTGTTGTGTAGAAAAAGGTGATTGTGTAAGTGCCTCTATTTAAGTGTTAGCAGCAGACAGTATATTCAATGAAAGATGCACCTAATAGATATATTCTCAGTCTTGGTTGCATCTCATTCGATTTCTTGAATTAGATTGCTGATAAGATTTGGTGTTATTTAAAGTACTTCTAGCCAAACTCAGCGTAAAATTGATAATTTCGGCATTCTATATGTAAAAGAAATACTGACTGGAAAATAAGTTTCAACTTTTCAATAAATCAAATGTATTTTAAATAGGGGAAGGTGGCCTAAACTGATCCTTTTAAGGAAAAAACTTGTGTAAAACAACATAAATGTTTAAATAAAACTTTGGCTTTTTGCTAGTGTGTTTTAACTATATTTTACATTATAAAAATACTTTAATAATATTTTAAACTTAAACTGAGTAATGAAAAAAAAATAGATTTTTGAAAAAGAATCCAAAGGATCATTTCATTTCACCCTCACCAAAGGGGAAAATGATCCTTCATTGAAAAATAATTGTAAATTGCTTTTTATCTGCAAAATAAAGAATGTAAAAGTAATTATGGCAATACATAATGAAGTAAAATATGTTTTACAATCAAATAGCATGCATAATTTATTTTATGAAATTAAAAATAAAAAAAAGTGTCTCAAATAACTTAAAAGAAAAGAAAATGGAATAGTTGAAAAATATTATCCAAAAATAGTAGATATAATAATACACTGACAATAAATTCAGAAATAAATTAAATAATGCTTATTTCCGCCACATTCGATCCAAATAATGGATTCATATAACTATTCACATAATGGATTATTTTACCCAAGAACATGGCCATCCATTTTAGGTCATATTATTCGATGATGCCAAGAAACATAACAAAATTAGCAAGTGTAATGTACGTTTAAAAACATATTTTATTAAGTAAACAAGTCATATTTCTGTACGTGAAAATGTGTATCTAAATAAATAGGAAAGTTCGTGCTTAACTTATAACAAATTTTATAAAACCCACTTTTTCAAAGAATTCTATTTAAACATGTGACACTACATTCGCTGGTATACCGCCATTGCTTCTTTTTGACTTAGTAAAACTAGTTTATATGTTAGCACTACTTGTTTTGAAGAAAACATATGTGGATCATTTTGCGCGCTAGGATCATTTTGGGCTTCCTTCCCCTGTGTGAGTTTTTATTTTTAATTTTTTTAACTATTTTTATACAGATGTAAAATGAAAATTCTTTACTCAGTAAAGCATATCACAGATATATGGTTCTGTCAAAGAATTAATTATTCCTTCCATAAATTCTGTATGTACTTTTAAAATTTGGATAATTTGGTCTTCCAAAATGTTTTTATTTATACATTAAAAAAAAAAAATACTCTGCTCACAGTTACCAGTTCAAGTTTTCACTTTGTGTCTCTTAATAGCTTTTAAAATGTGCAATAAGTATTATAAAATTCCTGGAAGTACAGTGTACATCTTGTAAAACGATTAAATTAATTTACATATAAGGGATTATACAATAAGTTATATTCAGTAGATTGGAAACTTTTAAAAATCAAACATAAAATCTAGAATTGGAGATATGTTTTGAAGGAATGCCTTCTTGAAGATCTATTTCATGTTATGCAATGTGTGTATAATGAAGCACATTTAATGATCAACTGCATGTACTTGTAATTATTCTAAATACCTGCCTGAAGAAAAAAAATTACTTCCTTCGAAATGTGTAACTTATTCTATACTTTTATGACATATTTAAAAAAATAATCATTTATTAAAATACCTGGTCAGTCAGCAGTGAATTTCAGCCTTTTACAATTTTTTCTGAAATATGTATTAATATATTTTTTAAATAAGTTTTATATAAAAATTTCCCACTTAAAAAAAGTATATCAGTGCATATTTCAGGGTGAAAAAAAAAATAAAATTATAAAAGGTGATGGGAAAAGGCAAACTTTAGATAGCATAAAAAACAGAAATTGAAAATTTCGATTTTTTCTCATTAGATATCTTTAAAATTCCGACATATCTTATACCCATAAGCAGGTTCAATATCAAACAAAGAAAATTCACTGCTGAAGGAAGAGTATTTCACACTAATATTTAAATTTTACCAGGGATGCAGAATATGTCTGAACGCCCGAACGATGTTCGGGGGAAATTTAAACTGGCTGGGAAAATTTTGAATATTTTTTAAAGAGAAAATTAAAATGTAAATTAAAAATAACGATTTGCTACTTAGAATTTCTTATACTATACACTAACAGCAATATTTTTATGTTACACTGTATACTTATTCTCTTAAAGATATATTACATAGAGCAAGTGACTTTGTATAGCAAAGTAGATTTTTGCATTATTGAGGGAAATTTATACTGTGTTTGTGGGAAATTTCCGAGATCTGAACACTTTCTGCACCCCTGAATTTTACTATGTATTTTGATCTGAATATTTTAAAGAAATCTTTATAATGATATCTGTGTAAACTTTGCATATTTATGTAAATGCCACTGTCCCTCTTAAAAAATTGGATTGTAAAATTGATTGTCTTCTTTCTGTTTATCTTTGTAACAAACTTATCCACAAGCAAATTTGTAAAGTCCTTCAAATGATTAGTTTTTTTTTTTTTTTTTTTTTTGCCTTCCAGTCAGTTATATGAGTTTCAAGAAATAGCAAGAAGGAAACCAAAATACGAGATATTAAAGAGGTGCATATTTTATTAAAAGTTATAGATTTATTTTTGCCGAGGAGTGAAAAAGTAATTTAAATAAAGCCTTAGTTTAAAGTGCTAATTTTTTTAAAAATATGAATTTGAGAAATAAAGCATAAATGAGATTACATTTATTTATTATTATGATATAATTAGTAGTTGTTTAAGCTACTGTATGTTTAAGACAAATATAAAATCTATATATGTGTGTTATAAATTAATCTATTTTAAAAAAGGAAAAAATTGCACTAATGTCAGCAATGACACTGGCAATGCAACTGTTTCAAGTTCTCTACATTCCTTTCTTCCTACAAATATGCAAATAATTTTTTTTCATTTACTTGTTCCCAAAATAGAAATTCTAGACCAGAGGTGACCAATCTTTTCTCACAGCTGACCAAATCTTAGAAGCAAAATGGTTTTCTGGGCAACAGATATATGTATGCGTATACACACACACAAGAGTAAATATATATAATAAAATTGGCAAAAAGACATAAAAGCTAAAAATATATACAAAGGCAAGACAAAGTAGTAATAAACGTATTTTTTAATTGTCAGTCTATGAAATGATTATACTATAGTACTGAATCATAAACTTTGACAAGTAAGATTTATTTTATTATCTAATTTAACAAATATACATCAAAAAGAAAGAAAAAAATCTGAAAAACTTTTAAAAAGCTGAAAGAAAAAAAAGGAGGGGGGGGGGATATCGCTAAAGGAAATTTTGCAGTTTAAAATTTCAAAAAAATATTTAAGACGTCTTTTAAAGGTCATGTATTTTCTGAATGTGAAAACGGAATTTAAAAACTTGCACTATTTAATTAATAATAATATGGATTATTTTTCCCCTGGGTTAACATGGGATTCAAATAACTTGACACTCACTTATAGAAAACCTTGATACTCTAATACTTCCAAACAACTCTAAGCAAGTCATAATAAGAGTAGTGTACAGGATATCCAGGCTCTAAACACCAAACAGCAGGCAGATGAGCATTTCAATCACTATGAATGCATATTTATGATCAAGGATTAGGATCTAAGTAGATTCGTTGTGAATAACATTTTTATGCTTAGGTCACTTCAGTATTTTTCCTTCAGAAATTTAAATAATAAATACATTTTTCTAGTTTTGAAATATGGACTGTGGACTGCAGATGTAAAGGCTTAGCGGACCACATGTGACTGTTGGCTGGAAGTTGGCCACCTCTGTTCTAGACTCTTGAAATAAGTGAATGCGACTATTATTATAGTCTTTTGTGATTTTTTACTTTGGGGTTTTCTTCATTTTAAGTGTATTATTATATATTTACTAGTCAACCTTCACCCCACCTAGCAGACGATATTTCCAAATATTATTAATTTGTTTATTATTATAATTTTTTAACTATCTTTTTTAGTTTTTTCCCCTCTAATTTAGCGTAATGTTTTGAGCATAATTTGGCAGGTTTTAGTGGCGGTCTTTACGTAGCATTACATCTATTCTTTTAAATTATATTTTAGACTTATTTTATTTATTTAAATCACAGATAAAATTTATTTTTTAATACATTCTTGCAATAGTGACATCATATTTTTCTGCTTAATCATCCTTCTTCCTCTATTTTATTTATTTATTTATTTTCAATGCATTTTTTTTTTTTTTTTGTAGTAGTAATGATGTTATTTCTGAGAATAAGTTTCATAAAACTTGGGTTTTTACCATTAAAAAAAAATACTACATACTTTTTTGTGTCTTATGGTTTTATTTTCATTTTATATTATTATCAAATATTATACCAGCAAAAAGCTTTATAAATAAAGTTAATATTATTTTAAAAATCTAAATTTTTAGTTAATTTTGAAACATTTTTTCTTAATATAAATTCATGCCTCAGTTGCATTTCAATATTTTTTTATTTTTTTTATTTTTTTTTATTTATTTATTTTATATATATATATTTCCTGTCTTGAAAAATATTTGTTGAATTCTGAAATATATTGTTTATGTGTGTTTGTTATTATTATGTTTTACTCTAGATTTAATATTAATGTCATATTATTCTCAGTTAATTATATAGCAATTAGCATGGGGAATTCATTTATTGTCTTGTTACAACCAGAGTTCTATTTTTTTCCGACAGGAAAAAAAAAAAAGTTCTATCACCAGATTACTTTGAATTTTGTATAATAAGAAATAGTCTATTACAGAATTGAAGAGTTTACAAATACATAAAGAAGAAATGGCTGAGTCAAAAATAGAATTTGAGTACTAAATTAAATTCTGTCAACAAAAGAATTTTTAATTTAATATAGAAATTTGCTCATCAAGCCTGAAAGTTCATTTCAGAAAATTATGGAGTGGAAGGCTGATTTTTTATACCAACTATGTGAAAAATACCAGAGTTGTCACTTGATACAGCTGTGTTTGCAGACTCGGTGACTTAGCCAACGAATGTTATGTGAGAAATGCCTAGCTGGTAATCAGCCAGGGTAGTTCGATGGTTTGAGCATCCGCACGTAAAGTGGAAGGCCCGGGTTCGATTCCCGACTCTGGTATTTTTCACATAGTTGGTATAAAAAATCAGCCTTCCACTCCATAATTTTCTGAAAAGAATTTTTGTTTTATAATTTAAATATAATAGTTACCTTTGTATTTAAATGTACAAAAAGTGTAAAAAAAAAGAATAATAATAATAATTTTAGCTTTAGAATATGAAGTTGTGATCCTTAGCAATGGATACTGTATTATTTTATTATGTTAAATCCATCTCTAGTCTTTTTATAAGTTATTTTATTCAGTGAGTCATATATTTTGCAAACATTTTAAAAAGTGTATGCATTCTTATTACATTTTCTTTTGCATTTTTAAAACGTTGGTTAATTTAAGTTTTCTAGTCTTTAAGTATTATATTTTTTTATAGCGATTTTAAAAATGTTGGATTTAAAATATTTTATTATTCTGTTATATATATTTATGCATATTATTTATTGTTTTACATATATTTTAATCTAGTTTTTAACTATATTCTTTAAAAAATGTATAAAAACTGGTTTGTTATTGCCCAGAGATATACGAGTACCTTATTTGTACTTACCTCCCCTCTTTTTTTTTTTTTTTTTTTTTTTTTTTTCCTCTCTCCTTTCTTTTTCTTTTTAATTTGAATAAATTACTAAATATATATGTATTTGAGCTGATTTCAAACACAAATAGTACCATATATGCCTTTAATTTTATTTTATTCCTTTAAAATTAATGAGTTTATGCAATGTAGATTATTCAAAATAAATTTTTATTTGGTGGATAATTTTTGTTTTTCCTTTTAATATCAAGTTTAAGTTTCTTCAATAAGAGTAGTTGCACGTGTACAAATTTATTCTCTGTACATACAGTCATTTATGTATTTTCATGTATATGAAGTTTTTTTTTTTTTTTTCTTTTTGTTAATGTTGTAATTCAGAAGATCAAAATATAATTATAGCTATTTTTGAATCTTGTTTTCATGATCAGAAAAATCTGAACCTATATGCATCTAAGCCAGCACAAACTAAGAAGCAATAATCTTTGGTCATGTGTAAAATCTGAATGTATTTGTTGTCGAGATAAAGTTAACTACTATAAAAAGGGATTTCTTTTCAATTTTGGAGGGTGCCTCTTCTTGTTTGTACTGGTATTTCTTAGTGTTTACCACCATTCCTTACAATTTTAGTGTAAACCTTGTATTTTGTCATTATTCTAGGCATAAAAGTTCTTTAGAAATCTGTGTTTTGTTTTACATTTTATAAAATAAAATTTCTCTTTATAAATAGTTATTTTGTGTTCTTTTCCAGTTAATAATACACTATTTTTAACACAACATGTCTCATTATGTGGTGTCATTTCTTATCAGTAAATACCTAACTAATGTGGTAAAAAGCTACTACAGATTTAAAAAAAAAAAAGGCATCTTCAATAAATAATATTAAATGTTTTGAACCAAGTTCCCATAAAAAAATTATACCTCTGGGGGTACCGGAACATGGGTCAAAACTCGCTCTGATCCGGATCAAAATTCGAGTTTGGCTGGTGCTGCCATCTTTCACCAGCTTATGGAACTAGAAGTCGTACTTCCTCCCTATGAGGCGTTCCTAATAACGGAAGACGCAACCCTCTTGCCTTAAAATAAGTCCGGTAGTTCCACTACTGGGGCTCGGAATTTCCGAGTGGCACACGACAACAACAACAACAACAAATGTTTTGAAATTCAGAATTTGTAGTCATTTAAATGCCTTATTCTGAATTATTTTGTGTGATAATCCTTATAATATTTCTTTTAGATTGCAGAATTATTTAATAACCTCTCTGGTTTACAGTTATATGTCCCTCTGTTATGTGACAAATGAATTTATGTATATATTAATTTTCTTCAATCCATGGTCATTTGTCAGTAATTTTAACCTTGATTAAATTCATTGAAAAGATCCTAATAGCAGAACAACATTTTTTTTTAATTTAATAGATGTATTATTAAATTTATCTCATAACTGAACTTGCCCAAATAAATGAGATTGTACTTTTTTTTTCGTAGCTGTTGCAATATAACATGAACATACGGTTTAAACACAAGGTAATTAGAATTAAACTGACGGCATTGAGAGACCAAAAGCATAAATATATGTTTATATACAGGTAATTAAAATTGAACTGACAGCGCTCAAAGGCCGATGTCATAAATACAGTCGAACCACGTTAACGTGATTCTGAAGGAGAATAAAAAATTTGTTCATGTTATCAGTAGTTCATGCTATCAGTAACTAATTTTCATATACTTTAAAAGCACTTATTTTCGCGAAGCTTTAATTTTCGCGATTTTCACGAGCTCATTGTAATCGCGAAAATTTAAGCCTCGCGAATTACTTTATATTCAAGTTATCTTAAGAAAGCGACTTTTTATATGTAGGTCAGTTATACGTATCCAACACGTAGTATAAAGAGATTTTCCAAAATTCTCCCTCTTTCCGCCCTCTAGGAACGGCCGGGAGACTGTGTAAAAACACGTTTTCAGCATAACTCTGCTCCAAATTATCTGAGGAAGACGATTTTTTAATGTATCGGTTGGCTGTGTGTATGCAACACGCACTCTAAAGGGATTTTGTGAAATTACTTCTTCCCCTTGGGGTGGGCGGGGCAAACAATTTTTTTTTCTTCGCCTCAAATAATAATAAAAAATCAGAAATTTTTCACTTACCAAAATTTAATCATTTATTGCACAGTTACAAACTCATTTTTGGCAACTTTCTTTCTTACAACTATTTCTTGAATACTATACAACTATTTCTTGAATATAAAACAACAATACAACTAATAGAATGCAGCTCATTCACTTACAATATTTATACCAGCTCCTTTGAAGTCATTCAAAATTACTCCAAGGACAAAGTTTATGTATAAACACCTTTGTAAGCACAAGTTGTTTTTAGAGAGATGGGGTGGGGGTGAACTTTTCGGACAAAAGGAAGTTTCTTAAAATGCCTTATGTGGAAAGGGTATATTTTGGTACTATTGGGATTTTTCAATTTTCGGTTCTGTTCATATAAAATTCGTGAAATTTTCAGCTTGCGAAATCACCTATGTCTTCATTTTCGTGAAAATTTCAGCTCGTGAAAATAAGTGCTTTTACAGTAACTAAATTAGTCTTCATTTTGATGGGGATTGTGGAAACAGTTCATGTTAACGAGGTTCAACTGTATATCTGTATATATAAAAGAGCAGAGTCTGTCTGTGTGTGTGTGTGTGTGTGTGTGTGTGTGTGTGTGTGTCCGCTATAGAATCCTAGGCCGTTTCACCGAGCGGGACCAAATTTGGCACGGTTAATGTTTACGACCCGAGAAAGACAACGCCGCAAGCGATTGGAGGGGGGCAAAACGTAATTTCACAAAATCCTTCATATCTCAAACAAAAAAAACAGATATCCGTAAAATTTTTGCTTTTAAATATAGCTAATACAAATGTCTAAAAATCTGTTTCTGGAATTTTTGAAATTTGGTCCCCAAGGGGGGCAGGGGGGGGGGGGGGGCAAAACGTGATTTCACATGCGTAAAACGTGATTTCGCATAATCCTATATATCTCAAACAAAAAAAATAGATATACGTGAAATTTTTGCTATAAAATATAGGTAATGCAACTATCTAAAAACCAATTTCTGGAATTTTAGAAATTCAGCCCCCAGGTGGGGCAGCAAGGGGGGGGGGCTATGGGGCAAAAACAAATACAAATACAGTTAGGCTGTTCAGAATTGGTACAGATAAGTTTAAGAGGCCTGCAAGTCGAATGGGGATATTTTTGATTGTGTAAAGTTATTAGGAGGGGCAAGAAGGGGGGGAGGGGGGGGCAAAAAAATAAAAATAGTGTCAGATCGTTCAAAATTGGTACGTAGAGGTTTTCGATACTTACAAATCGATTGCGGATATTTTTGAATTTGTAAAATTATTAGGAGGGGCGGGTAGGGGGGTGGGGCAGTAAGGGGGGGCAATGGGGCAAAAACAAATAGAAATACAGTTAGGCCGTTCAAAATTGGTACAGATAGGTTTAAGAGGCCTGCAAGTTGCATGGGGATATTTTCGAAAGTGCAAAGTTATTAGGAGGGGTGAGAAAGGGGGAGGGGAGAGGGGGGGGGCAAAAAAATAAAAAAAACAGTTAGATCGTTCAAAATTGGTATATAAAGGTTTTCGATACTTACAAATCGATTGCGGATATTTTCGAATTTGTAAAATTATTAGGAGGGGCGGTAAGGAGGAGTTACGGGCAAAAGCAAATAGAAATACAGTTAGGCCATTCAAAATTGGTACAGATAGGTTTTAAAGACCTGCAAGTCGAATGGGGATATTTTCGAAAGTGTAAAGTTATTAGGAGGGGATGGGGGGGGGGGCAAAAAATAAAAATAGAGTTACATCGATCAAAATTGGTACACAAATGGTTTTCAATACTTAAAATCGAATGCGGATATTTTTGAATTTGTAAAATTATTAGGAGGGGCGGTAGGGGGGGGGCTGTGGACAAAAACAAATAGAAATGCAGTTAGGCCGTTCAAAATTGGTACAGATTGGTTTTAGAGGCCTGCAAGTCGAATGGGATATATTTTCGAAAGTGTAATGTTATTAGAAGGGCCGGGAAGGGGGGGAGGACAGAGGGGCAAAAAAAAAAAAAATAGATCATTCAAAATTGGTACATGGAGGTTTTCGATACCAAGAAATCAATTGCGGATATTTTTGAATTTTTAAAATTATTGGGAGGGGCGGTAAGGGGGGAGGGAGCGGAAGGGCAAAAAAATAAAAATAGAGATAGATCGTTCAAAACTGGTGCATTGAGGTTTTTGATACTTACAAATCGATTGCGGATATTTTCGAATTTGTAAAATTATTAGGGCGCTCATATATATGCATTCGCGCGTGCGCATCGCGCACGGGTCTACACTGCCGAAGGCAGTGGGGCCCCGGTGGGACATTTTTCCCGATCAGAGTTTTTTTTTTTTCTTTTTTTTTTTTTTTTCACATGATAAAAATTAATGCAATTTTGAGAATTCATTAATTATAATGATTCATTTAAAAATAGTGACCAGCGAAGCGGGCGTAGCCTGCTAGTGTTTATATAGAGAGAGTAGTTAAAATTAAATTGGCACCATTCAGAGGCTAATAATATAAATATATGTTTATATATAAGGTAGATAAAATTAAACTGACAGCACTGGCGAATAACATAAATTTATGTTAAAACATAAATATAGGTTACATAGTAGTTAAAATTAAACTGACAGCCCTCAGAGATCAAAAGCTCCAATTTTATTAATAGGATTTGAAAGAAACTTCAAATATATGTTATATAGATCATAAGGTTGAGGAAAATGTGAAAAAAAAAAATAGTTTTATGTTTTGCCAGCAGGTAATGCTTTTCAGACAAAAACAACTGCAAATCAGTAGGATACAAATGAATTTTGTTGTAAATGTGATTCCAGGTATTAGAACAATTGTATGTAATGACCATGTTTGCTGAACTAGAAGGAATGTTTGTTACTTACTTTTATAATGAAACACCAGAGGTCGATCCAGGCAAAAATTGGGTCCTCTTTGCTGCCCCTTCACAAAATTCCACACCATAAAAGAGGACCCTTCACAAAATTCTAGTTCATAAAAGGGGACCCTTCACAAAATTCAAATCCATAAAAGAGGACACTTCACAAAATTCAGATTTATGAAATGAGCCCTTTCACAAGATTTGTTTTAGAAAAGTGATATTTTCAAAAATGTTTCCATGTTTTCTGTATTATTTTCAATTAATTGGTTCAATGAAACTATGTTAATTTGATATTAAACATTATTTAGAATGGCAGTTAAAATAGAAGGTTTTATACACGATTTTTTTTCACAAAAATAAATAAAAATTTCACAAAAATATTTTGTTTTTCACAAAAAGGGGACCCAAAATTTAAAACCTGGATCGACCCCTGAACACATTTGCATCTGCAGACCTTCCAGCACTCCTATATATATTTTTAATTGATTAATAACATGATTAGGTGGGATAATCCTTCAAACTGCAAGACACATAATAAAAATAAAAAAAACTAGTTGTCATAGGTGGACTCTGCTCAGTTCCCCATCATATATATGTTCTCATAAATTTCTGTTACAGGACATTCTCTTAACATGATTATCATGTTAAGAAAAATGAATTTGACCAAACGCTTGACACAGTGACAGAATGAATTCCCCGCCTAATAGGCTATCCACCATTCACTTCGATTTATCTTATCCTAATCTATTGATTTATTTTATTCAAGTCAATTTCATAGTTTAGTTTTCATGCTACTATTTCCAATGCAACAATCCTCAAAATGCATATTTATATGGAAAATTTTCAATTTTGCTATGTTGATAAAATCTTAAATTATGAATAACTTACAAATTTTCCTGTTAGAATATTTGTAGTCAATCATGATCAAACAAGTATCATAAATGTTATTTTAAAGTTGTCTGATATATTTACGATCCTCAAAATGGACATTTATGCTTAATTTTGACCTATTATGCCATTTTAAGTAAATCGTAAATTCCAAATAACTTACGAATTTTTTAAATTGGAATATTCATTGTCTATGATATTCATGCCAGTATCCGAAATAATATTTCAAAAGTGGTCTGACACTTTTACGATGAAAATAACCTTAAAAATGGACGTTTATGTGAAATTTTGCCCTATTCTGCCATATTAAGTAAATCGTAAATTTCCAATAACTTCCGAAATTTTTATATTGGTAAATTCATAGTCATTGATATTCATGCCAGTATCCTAAATAATATTTCAAAAGTATTTTGACATTGTTACGATTGAAATATCCCTCAAAATTGACGTTTATGTGAAATTTTCCCTTATTCTGCCATGTAATGAAATTCGTAAATTTCCAATAATTTGAGAAATTTTCAAATTAGCATGTTTATAGTTACTGGTGTTCATTCCGGCATCAAAACTAATATTTTAAAACTAGTCTGACATTTTTACAGTAAACATTTTCCATTTAATGCACGTTTAAGTGAAATTTTGCCCTATTCTCCCATGTTAAGAAAATCGTAAATTTCTAATAACTTACGAAGTTTTTTAATTCAAATGATGCACACATAAATAGGGTTCTTACCAGTGTTGAAAGTAATATTTAAAAACTGATCTGACTTCTCTGCAACAGTTTGTTCTGAAGATATCATATACACAGACTAACATACTAACAGACACCCTACAGTTGGACACCATACAAATTTTGTCATTTTTGGAATCCCCACGCTTCAAAACATGTAAAAAAGTTTTTAAAAAATGAGGTCGAAAATTTTCACGATTACCTAAGTTCCCCCTACCTATAGAATGCTGGGGAACTAAAAAAAGTCTGGAAAATATCTAACATTTTCAGCCAAAACTTGCAAAAGAAATTTAAATCTTTATTAAAAGATATAAAATGTGCCTTTTCAATGAACTGACACATTGACTGTTTGTTAAAACGTCTCCTTCTTTACAGAATTGAAAACAATAAATAATCTTTTTATAGTTTAAACTAAAATCCAAAGTAAAGGTGGAAATGTACCAAAAAGTTCCATATTTATTTAGATATTTTAAAGCTTTCAGAAAAGCTAGCGAAATGTATAAGAATTTTTATGGATGTTGTATAAAAGAAGACTACAAAAAGTCCAGATAAGAAAAGAGAAAATGTGACACAAATTATAAAACTTTTGCGAAGAGAAAAATACAATTATAAAAAGCAATTTATTACAGAGGCCAACAGTAAATTTTTAAAATTGGTAAAAAGTAATAATGACTGAGGTACATGTTGCACAGGCTTTGTTTCAATGAAAGGAGATGAGTTAAAAAAATCTGGTGTATAACAGTCGTATGACTTCCATTAACTGCAATATTAAACAGTCTTTTTGGGAATTGTGTGATCTGAAGATATAAAATTCATCTAACTAATCAAATGCCAACCAATTTTTTTATAATAATGTACTAATGCTTATGTTATAAAGATTGCAGTGTTCATTAATAAATACAAGTTTTTCTAGAATTGATCATTTAAATTTGAGGGGACAGGAAATAGGAAATGAAAGTTATTTCTTATAAGAAAGTATCAGTGGAAACACATGCTTAATGTTATAGAGTAGAGTGTGCTGTGTGTCTACAACTTTTGTTTATGCTCAGAACTCTCAGTGAAGTGCAGCCGATCATTGTTTTATAAAGTGACTCTGCATTAGTAACGTGTTGTATGAACTTGCATCTAACTTTTCTTAACAATCTTAATCGGTATAGACCACCGTTTAAAACATTTACAATTTTTTATCAACAATTGTACAATAATGATAGAGCTAGTCTGGGAAACTATCCTACAGTTTATTAAAGAGCAACCAAATTTCAAAACACAAAGTATTGTTTGCAGATTTAGTATTTTGCACTGCTTAGCAAATAATAAGTAAGAAAAGTTTGCATTCTTTTCATTTGCAAAGAATGCAGTTACCCTAAGCTAATGATTATCCTAATTGGATGGGATTCCAGAAAAAAATTATTAATCTTGATTTTACAATGTATATTCATTTCATTGAGGAAAATTCCTTCACTCACAAAGTTATTTTAATACACACAATTTACATCTATGGGCATCTCTCAAAACAAACAAGCTCATGCCAACTCATATTCTGTGAAATGACTACTTTTGGACCGTGTTAGCCCGGTTGGTAGAGCATCAAGCTTGTAATTGGAAGATTGTGGGTTCGATACTTTGAGCCGGCCAAAAATCGTCATGTACCCTAATGGTGGCTAGTGTACATAAAATCTGTTGTGGTTGCAATGTTTTCCATGTTCCCATCCAAATTTTACCTCTGGAAGTCACCGAAGTGGGGGAACCATCCCCTCCACGGAAGTTCAAAATTGTGATGGTATGTCTCCAGACCATGTATAGGGGTGCAACGTTATCAATCAACAGACTACTTTCCGATAACTTGTGCATAAATGGAAGTTACAGATACAACAATTCTGCTTTTATTTTTTCCCTATGTAAAACATTCTTTATTACCTTCTTCACTACCATATTTGAATGATCAATTCTGAATCATCCTGTATATCTCTATTTTATATTTTTTAGGAAATAGCCTACAAATATCTTATATTTTTCTGTTTCAAAATCCTATTTTTTTTTCCTTTATGGGTGCCTATATTCATTTCTAAAAAATCCTATATTTTTATTTTACTCTTGTGGCACCCTACATCCGCATTAGGCAAGTCATTGAACTTATGATATTACTTTCTATCACAGTTTATTCAACAGCTATTATTTGTATTCATCAATATGGACAAATGTTATTTTAATTCCATTATGTTGACAATAGATTTCCTGCAGATTCTGATTAGCATCTACTGCATGTAAGTATAATATTTGATGTCATTGCATCAGAGATTTGATTCTCTATAATTAAAAAGTTAAGTGCCATGAAAAGTTAATTTCAGATGTCTGTATTGTAATCATTATTGAATAATAAAATGTATGTTATTATGAATTTGTATTATCATTTTAATAATTTTTCTTTAAAATTTATGAATAACATTCTCAAGAGGTTCTTTGCTGTGATGTATGGATGTTGATATTTCAAGCAAATGAATCTAATTAAATGAAAAGATCAAACTATGATTGTATTAATGTATAATAAGAACAACAGTAGATCCATTTAAAAAATTCTTCTTAAAGAATTACTTTAGAAGGTAAGTAAAAGAAAATACTTGTAATTTTAGAGGAAAGTATAGTTGTTAAAACAAAATTCAACAAAGAAGGGGGAAATAGCGTTATCGCTAAAAGTTTTTCATGTGCCTAACCTTTCTGCAATTTGTATTACAATCCTTGAAAATTTTCAAATAAGTCTTGAAAAGTACTTGAATTTATTTTCTGTTCAAGAGTGGGAAACCTGTTGAATCAAGATCGCAGCAGGGTAAAGTATAACAAGCATCAACATTGCAGGCTCTTGGCAAAAGTTTAACACCTCTTTTTTTTCTTCTGAAATATACTTTGGCCCCTTGATCTACGTAATACACACTTGAAATTTCATTTGGTTATGATCAGTAGAACTGGAATTATTTGTCTCTGAGTATGTTAATTTAATTTAAACCACCTTGTATCGCACCTAATTAATGTTTGTTGGAGAAAGTTTTAAAATCTACATGATTGGAATGGATACAATAGACCTCTGGTTGATCTGCTTAGCTCTCAGTGTACTGCTAAAGGCTACTACCTTCTTTTATAAGCCATGTTCTTCACACTTTTCATCTTGTTGTGCTAACACTACCCCATAACCCAAATCTGACGCATCGGTCTGTGATATACAGTGGTGTAGCGTAGGGGGGGCAAAGGGGGCGCCTGCCCCGGGCGGCACTTCGCTGTGGGCGGCAAATTTTGATATCCAGTCGAGTTTTTATCGGCTCAAATTTTTAATTTATAAAATTTTTAATCTTTTTTCTTTTTCCTCCAAAATTTGCCATTTTTTCCCGCTTGCTCTTGTGTAAACCAGAAAACAAAAAAAAAAAAGGCGTGTGTGTGCGTGGGGGGGGGGGGGACTAAAACAATTCACTGAGATAAAAAAATTGTAAAGAAGCATCGATGGCTGTACAATTAATCTATTGAAGACATATTTCTCTCTTTTTTACTCGGTCTGAAAATTCGATATCGGGTTTTCACCTGATTTACACGTTTTAAAGTCCCCTGAGTCCAAAAAAGTGGTTTTTGGCAATTGGTCAATGTGTATGTATGTATGTATGTGTGTGTGTATGTATGTATGTGGAGAATCTTCTGGCTATTATAGCTCAGAAACTAATAAAGATAGAGCTACGAAACTTTAGAATTGAAATACGTCTGGTGTACAGATGAAATTTCCAAATTTTGATGAAAATTGAAAAACCGGGACATCGGAAACCGGAAGTGGGACCGTAAGTTCGTATCTCAAAAACGACTGTAACGATTTTCTTCAAACTTGCTATATAAACACTCTATTAGATGTCCTTTCGAATGATATAGTTGGTTAGTTCAGGAAAATTGATAGTCATCCTGTATAAATAGCTCAATTTCTGGTCTCGCAAGCGCGATTCTTTAAAAACGGCTGTACGGATTTCTTTCAAACTTGCCGTATTAACTCAATTTTAAATATACTTTTGTATGTAATTATTGTTTTCCGTTCATTGAGTTTTTGTAAAAATTGGTATCTCAAAAACGGCTCTAACGATTTTCTTGAAAATTGTTATATAAACTCATTCCATTCTCATGTATTACGTGGTTATTAGAGGAAAATTAACAGTCATCCTGCTTAGGTAGGTCAGTTTCAGATCTCGGAAATTGGTGTTTCAAAAAATAACTCTACCCCCTCTTTTTTTTTGACCTCACTATAATGTAAGCTTCGTTTTATATGTCTTTACAAGTGTATAAAGTTTCTCTTCCCGGAAAAATTTTAGGTTCCTACTACTTCTTTAAGTCATTTTTATGTCTTCTGATTACATTATCTCCAAAAAATGCATATAATACATGTAATAGTGGGTAATGGAAGTAGTGTGGCTGTTTCACACCAGATTTTTCTTGGTATTATTTAGAGAGGAAAATAATCAATAAGCAGTTTTCCTATCTCCATTCCCCATCCACCCCACCCCATATACACGTAACGCAATCATAGAAAGCAATATATATTTTAATATATATATATATTAATTTTTAATGCATCTTCGTCTTCCTCGTTGCGTATTTACAGAACATACAATGTTTCGGAACCACCTTGGCGATCTTTTCTTTTAACAGGGATAAAATCGCGCCATGGTGTCTCGCAAATGGCAACACAGTTGACCTCAAAGCATAGAATATGGGCATGTTCAATTAAAAGACGTTGATTTGCCAGACAGATGCATTATTTAGAAATATTTATTCATGAATTCATCAACCGTGAATATTCATTTTAAGTAAATTGGAGTGTAAATGTTGATATTTTTATTTACCAACAGTGTGAAAAATACCAGAGCCGGGAATCGAACCCGGGCACCTGGAGTTGTGCTGCGATTAATATTGTCACTTGATACAGCTGCGTCTGCAGACTCGGTGACTTGGCCAACGAATATTATGTGAGAAATGCCTAGCTGGTTGTCAGCCAGGGTAGCTCAGTTCTAGAGCATCCGTGCGTTAAGCGGAGGTGCCCGTGTTCGATTCCAGGCTCTGGTATTTTTCACATAGTTGGTAAATAAAAATATCAATTTTTACACTCCAATTTACTTGAAAAGATGCATTATTGTTAAAACAGATGATGATTCTTCAGAAATTTAAAGAAATTAAAAAAAAAAAAAAAAAAGTTCTTTATTTATACACATAGACAAATTGACTACTTATTATTTAAAAAATGGATTTATTACTATATCTTCTATAAAAATGGATTTATTACTGCATATATAAGAAGAAAGTATAAAATTCCGAAAATTTTGATTTCTGGTTTTCGATGAATTTACACGTTTTGAGATTTCCTTGCATTTCAATTAACTGAAATTGACTACTTATTTTTTATAAAAGTGGATTTATTACTAGATTCTGCATATATAAGAAAAAAGTAGAAGATACGGAAAAAAATTCAATTTCCGGTTTTTGCTGAATTGACACGTTTTAAGATTTCCCTGCATTTCAATTAACTGAAATTGACTACTTATTAAAAAAAAAAAAAAAAAAAAAAAAAATGGATTTATTATTCTATCTTTTGCCTATATAAGAAGAAAGTATAAGATTAAAAAAAAAAATGATTTCCGGTTTTCGATGAATTTACACGTTTTGAGATATCCTTACATTTCAATTAACTGAAATTGTCTACTTAGATTTTATAAAAGTGTATTTATTACCAGATTCTGCATATATAAGAAAAAAGTAGAAGATAAGGAAAAAAATTCAATTTCCGGTTTTTGGTGAATTTACACGTTTTGAGATTTCCTTGCATTTCAATTAACTGAAATTGACTACTTATTAAAAAAAAAAAAAAAAAAAAAATGGATTTATTATTCTATCTTTTGCCTATATAAGAAGAAAGTATAAGATTAAAAAAAAAAATGATTTCCGGTTTTCGATGAATTTACACGTTTTGAGATATCCTTACATTTCAATTAACTGAAATTGTCTACTTAGATTTTATAAAAGTGTATTTATTACCAGATTCTGCATATATAAGAAAAAAGTAGAAGATAAGGAAAAAAATTCAATTTCCGGTTTTTGGTGAATTTACACGTTTTGAGATTTCCTTGCATTTCAATTAACTGAAATTGAGTACTTATTTAAAAAAAAAAATTGGATTTATTATTCTATCTTCTGCATATATAAGAAGAAAGTATGATTTAAAAAAAATTATTTCCGGTTTTCGATGAATTTACACGTTTTGAGATTTCCTTGCATTTGAATTAACTGAAATTGACTACTTATTAAAACAAAAAATGGATTTATTATTATTCTGTCTTCTGCCTATATAAAAAGAAAGTATACGATTAAAAAAAAAAAAAAAGGTTTCTGGTTTTCGATGAAGTTACACATTTTGAGATTTCCTGAACTCAATTTGACCATTTTTAGGAAATGTCTGTCTTTTTGAGTTCGAAGACTGTACTTCATGAACCAATGGACTTAATTTAACCGAACTTGATATTTGATTGGACCTTGGTTTGAATTGGTTCCGATTAGCTTTTGGGCTATATCATCTAGGGACCCTATATAGAGAGAGACTGGACATTGACCGAAAGTCGGCCCTCTTAGTGCCATTTCGGGGCGATCCTCGTAGAACGTAATGCTTCTTTCTTCGCGATTGACGCTTTACTATACAACATAAATGAAAGGAAATTGTACTAAATTTGTGCAGAAAGTAATGCAGAATATAAATATGTAATTTTTTATGTCTTAGAGAAAAAGAATTTGAAGAAAAACGAATTTTGTTTTAACCTTCGACATGGTTACTTTTTCAATTCCTATCCGAAAACAGAGGAATTTTTGTTGCATATTTCTATATTAAGCAAAATACGTTGATTGCGAAAGCAATTCTACCTTAGTGAAAGTAATTCTACCATATTTTTTCTGAGGACATTCATTCTACATATAAAAAGTTAGAAAAATTTTAACAAAAATATGGTAATCTTGGTTTTTGTCAAGTAATTCATGAATAAATGTAAAACTACGGCAGAAGAACAGAAATTATTTTTTATTATTTTATAAAAATATTTACGTAATATTTTTACAAGCTAAAAATACATATTTTATTTATTTCAATTACGCATTGTTAATAATAATTACTTAGTTAAATATTAAAAATAAAAATTTTATTAATAATAATTTGTAAAAATATTAACTAATATCTTTAAAAATTAAAAAATGGTTTTATTTATTTTATTTATATTTGCTTATTTCATAGATTTTTTTTTTTTTTTTTTTTTTTTTTTTAATATTATGTAAATAAAAATAATTACTTATTTAAATATTATTTATAAAATTTATTATTGCAATTATTATTTAAAAGAAATTTATGTTTCACTAGCAGGCTACGCCCGCTTTGCTGGCCACTATATTTAAATGAATCTCCAAAAGAATTGGATCATTATTTATTTTTCACATCACATTATAAATAAAAACTAAAATAATTACATTGGAATCGCTCTAGACCTCGCATCGGGTACTCGCTGACTACGGCAGCTCTTTCTCTGCCCGCACTGTATCGGGAGCAGGTTCCCACTGCCTGCAGAAATCTCTTTCCTATGTATTTCAATATGGGTATTTATTGACGATAGGTGGGTCTGTCATTATTTAAGAACTACGATTTTAAAGATAACTGTATCTCAGCGTCTATTAAATATTTTAGTTTTTGAACCAAGTATTTTATTGCTCATGCTATTTACGTATTACAATTTGATTCCGACCAATGTAATGAAATAAAATAAAAAGTAGATTTTCTTTCAGAAGGAATTAAATACATAAAAAACAAATAAATTCCAATCAGTTTAATCCTTTCTACTATATACTACCATTATTTCCTGACAAATACTATAAATTAGAAAAAAAATAAAAATAAAGAAATTAAATTAACAAATGAAAAATAACTTTTGTTATACTACAAAAATTATACATAAACATAACTGTTATAAATACGTTTTTAAATTTTAAATTTAATATTTATATTTAATTTTTTCTACTGCATTACCATTTTATTTCCAATAAATATAATAAATTAAAAAGAGAAAAAAGATTCGCCCTCAAATAAATGTATTAAATAAAAAAAAATCTGGAGTGACTCCACTCGACTTTCCGAACATTGAGTAATTAACAGTTTTGTAGATAAAGTAAAGAAAGAGGAGTTGTTAAACAAACAAAAAAGAGAAAACCATAATAGAGTGTTTGAGTATTTTTCTCCATATATTACACGATGTTTTATTTAACGCTACTGAACTTTGAGCCCATAGATCATAATGACAAAGAATTTTTCGCTGAGTCCCTGTAAAAACCTATAAATGCTAGATTCACCAAAATGCTTATAGTTAGTGCAACAGTGATTTATAATACTCATATAAATTTTCAGCTCAATTGAATAAGGCGTTTAGATGCTATCGTACTTTTAAAAATTTGGTCCCATAGGCCATAATGATAAAGAATTTTTCTTCGTGTCCCTGTAAAAAAACTATAAGTGATAGATTCTCCAAAATCTATACAGATTGAGTATTTGTGACCTATAATATGTGTATACATTTTTTGCTCAATTGAATAAGGCGTTTAGATGCTATCGCACTTTTAAGATTTTGCTCCCATAGGCCATAATGATAAAGAATTTTTCTTTGTGTCCCTGTAAAAAATCTATAAATGCTAGATTCACCAAAATCTATAGGGTTCGTACTATGGTGACTTACAATATACGTACCAAATTTCAGGTTAATCGAACAAAGCGTTTAGACGCTAGCGTGTTCACTCACAGACATACACACATGCACACATACATACACACACACATACATACATCATCGCAAAAATAGTGAAAACGGACTCATTGGACCTCGAAACGTATAGAAACATCAAAATCTCCATTTCGGATTTTTGACATGATTACAATACTTTCCTCACTATAGTGTTCGGAAAGTAATAAATTGCATAATATAGCCGTTGCTAAGATACGCAGACGATTACAATCGAAGAATAAATTCATGAAAAATGAAACATAAAAGCCAATGTTTAAAATCGAAAAAACATTAATTTAAAAAATTCAAATTCGAAATTCGAAAAAATCTCGATGAGGTGCGCACCTGCAGGGTCCCAGGTACCTATATGTCAAATTTGGAAGCTCTGCGATCAGTAGTGTGTAGTATTGTTCATGTTTAGATAAATGTATTTATTTTCCTGTTGGAAAAAAAAAATAAACTCGTATTTTTTTTTTTTTTTTTCTTTTTTTTTTGGCAACAATTAAATTATGGATTAAATTTAAATGGCTAATTTTTCGCTATTATTAGCTTATTATTTTCATATTTTTATTAATTAAAAGAAAACTAAACAGAAATTCGAAATTCTGACTTCGATGTGCACAATGATCCTTCGGGGGGCACCTTTGTGTTAAATCTCGTGACTGTCCGAGCTACCGTTTTCGAGAACAGTGAAATATATATACAAATATTGCTCACTTAATAGTATAAGATATGTTAGCAAATAACACACACCTTATTTTCTTTATTTATATTAATTTACTAGCAGGCTTTGCCCGCTTCGCTGGTCACTAAATTTAAAGGAAACTCTTTTCTATATAGCTTTATAAAAATAAAATAAAATACTAAAATTGCTCAAAAGCTCGCTTCGGATCCCTGCTGCCTTCGGTAGCGATTTGGTCATCTGCTAAAACTCGGGCGCTTGTCCCTATTACCTGAGACAATGGTTTACCAATAGGCTTGCATTAAGTCCTTATTAGATAACAGTTTCGAAATAGATAGTATCGGGGGAAAAAAATGAAGTATCCCCTTTATATTTGAATCCCAGTTACATATGAACAACACTATACGTGGTGCACATAATATTTGCTTTTACGTTATTTCCTATGTTTATTTTGTTTATCCCCGATGAACCATAAAAATGATAACAATTTCACGCTAAATATTATAATATGCTATGACCGGCTACGTCTGTTGCATGAGACAATTAATTTTTTGTGGTTATTAGTATTCATGGTTTGTAAGCATGATCACAGTACCGCCTTAATATTTCTTTGGCGACTTTTGAATTTTTGTCACCATTTTAGATTTTATCCCTTGTAAAAATAAGACTTAATACCTTGTAACAATATGCTATGAGCGCTATTTCTGACATATTTTAGACAACTAAACTTTTAATGGTTATATATATTTCCCATTAAGCATATTTTTATTTTCATTTATTTATTTAAATATTGATGAAATTTGAACTTCAATTTGGTCTAGTGTTGTACAGGCTGTATACTACACGTTTGTGTTTGTGAAAGAAAATTTATAAAATACATACATTAGTTAATTTTAAAAAATCTAATTGTCCGATCGATAAGCTGTTTAATCTGTTGGATTCACAAAAATTGCATCTTTCATTTGGTATCTTATTTGTAACGATCCGCGTTTGTAATGATCGATAGACGGCGCTTTGTGAACACTGCAGTTGTTAGTAAACATTATAGCCACGCGTGTTCCATTAGTGTTCTTTTTGTTTCGTACTATAATTTCTCCGCCATTACATTATGGAAAATTGATTGCTTTTGGAAAAAATACTTCAGTTTATTCAAAGTTCGATCGGAAGTAGATTTTTAACTGAAGTTGAACAAATATTAATTTCAAATCATCTGATTAATTCTTTACTTCCATTAGCCGAAGCAACTGAAATTTTAAATTTGTCATTTGGAAATAAATGGAAGCTCAATTCTGGATTTCTTGATCCTTTGGAGTTACACTGTGGCACACAAAAGTATGCGTTATCTTTTTTACCGTATTTATTCATTTTTATTCAATAAATATATGTGAAACTAAATATCGGCAAGCAATGGCGGCTGTATGGAATTCGAATTAAACCATGTTTATTGTAATTTCACCTTAGCCCACCAGAGGGCGAGCATTTCATTACAATCGCGGATACGACTGATATTTCTAATTTTTTTAATTTACTTTCCTCATTTTAAATACATGTAATTTTTATTGTTCACGTTTTTTTTTTTTTTTTTTTTTTTTCCGTCGAAAAAATAATAATTTTTTTGGCAACAATTAAATTAAGGAATAAAATTACATATTTTAAATAAATGTAATTTTTATTGTTCACGTTTTTTTTTCTTTTTTTCTGTCCAAAAAAGAATAATTTTTTTTGGCAACAATTAAATTAAGGATTAAAATTAAATGGCCAATTTATCAGTTATTAGAAGGTTTTTATTTTAACCAATTTTAACATTTTAATTAATTAAAAGAAAACTAAAACAAAATTCGAAAATCCGGCTTCGAGGTGCATCAGGGGAGGTCATTACGAATCAACATGCAAATTTTTGTAGCTCAGCCATCAGCCGTTTGGAACACACCTAAACTTTATTGAATAGCAATAAAGTTCAAATTGACTCTAGAAAACGTTTGTATGGGAAATAGAAAAGGGCTGTTTTTAGGGTTTTCCCGGAAATTATTCGATTTTTTCTCGCCTTTTAAACCTTCCCTAGACCTCCACGAACATTTCAAGACTAAGATAAGATAAATCCGTTCAGCCGTTCTCGAGTTTTAGTGAGACTAACGAACAGCAATTCATTTATATATATATAGATTTTAAGAAATCTGATACATTTTGCGTACCAACAAAAAATAAAAAAATAAATTTTTATATAGTTATTTTAAATATGTATTTTGAAATATATCAGAAAAATACACTGAGATCTAACATATTAAATATATTGCACAACAGAACTTAAAAACTAATAGCTAGCAAATAAATAATGTAATTATCTCATATGTTAAGAAATAAATACGTAAAACAGCATGCAAAGTATTTAAAGCATGATATAAAATAAATAATTATGCATTTTTATCTTTTAAAAGTATTCCAAAATTAAAGCAATTTATCTCCCAACAAAGTAAAAGTGTAATAAATAAGTTTTTTTTCGATTATGACGTAAAATAATCCAAATTTCTTCTCAGCGTAATGATAAGCAATAGAGCAACTGGCACTAAAATGGAGAATTTCGTCAAAAAGCCGGCGCGCCAATGTCCAGTCTCTGTCTATCGAGGGTCCCTGTCCCTAATATCATCTAACAGGGAGCGCTTCCACGTCGCAATTTCCCCTCATTTCATTTCAGAAAAGGCTCAGCGTCTACAGTGTACCGAACTTATAGGTATATATTAAATAAATCTCTGCTGATTCAGTTTGAGTGCATATCGGCCAACAAGTGGCGCTGTTCAATTGCATTTTAATCCGACTTTAGGGACGACAATAAGCTTCTATATTGTATAAATGTACGAAACTTGCTGTAAGAGATGGTTAATAGGTAAAACTATGCTGATTCATTTTGGATGCATGTCAGACAATAGGTGGCGCTGCTACTCAGCAATATTTCCCGTTTACGGGAAAGTTATATCTCAGCTTTTATCTTATATAAATGTACCAAACTGGATGTGTGAGTACATATTATCAAAAATTATTTTTATTCTTAATATTTTAATGCGATTTCTTCTTGCTATATCTCAGCATCTGTTGATGAAAATTGCACTGAATTTTATGAGAAAATATATTCATTATTATTTTTTTCATGTTAATTGGTATATGGCGCTGTCATCTAAAATGGTATAGAAGAAAGTATTGGATTTGTGAATTATTTTTATTTCCGGTTTTCGATGAATTTGCACGTTTTAAGATGTCCCAAACGTGACTCGCTCATTTTTAGAAAATAATTATTTGTCTGTGTGTGTAAATTTTACAGTATCTCGTGAATCAATAGGTGGAATTTAAACACCATTAACAATTGGTGACTTTGGTTTGACATTGACTTTGGTTTAAATTGGTGCAGTTTAACTGTTGGAATATATCACCGAAAAGGTGGTGTGCTATGTTGGGATTGATTCCATTTAAGTTAAGTCTATATATCAACTTCTGTAGTGTATAAACGTACCAAACATCGTATATGATATGGACATTATGTAAAACTATTCTATTTTAATTTGGGTGCATATCGGCCGACAAATGCACTGCTGTGTTGCAATTTAATTCTGTTTATGAGAAGGCAATTACTTTGCTTTGAAAATAAGTGGTCGAGTTTTGATCAATGAGTGAAAATATATTTTAATAAAATTTTCTTTTCCAGTTTTTAAACATTTTAAATTTTAGAAAAAAATATTACAAATTTGTAAATTTCTAATTTAATAACCCCGGTAGTGGGCCAGCTGGTAAAGCTCGGTTCAGTTTAGAACACCAAAAAAGCGAAGCAGCACTGATCGCGGTTAGTGCTTCGGAGGGGGGTTGCCTTTGTACTGGTCTACGAAAGAGGCCGAGGGGGAGACGACGTCTGGTCCTTGTTAAACTAAGCTGCACCGTCGTGCTGGACTTCCTGCGTAGGTCGTCGGGCTATTAAATCGCGAGTGTCATTTCTCCGTAGCGTAGAGAATCAAAATCGTGATGCCATGTCTCCGGACCGTCACCAATAGCCCAATGTTCAGTCTAGTGCGACGTTAATCAACCAACCAATCTAATTTAACATTTTATCCGCTTTGGAAAATTTTATAATTATAAGAATCGTACTTTCTCTGGGTGTAGAAAGGGGGCGGCAAGTGTGGCATCTGCCCCGGGCGGCAGAAACCTATGCTACGCCGCTGGTGATATAAATGGCATTTAAAAATCTGGTGTGTACAAAAGGGGTTTGTTTGAAAGTTTTTCTTTTAATAAATTAAATGCTTGGGTACATTCCTCATTCCAATCAATTTTATCCTTTTTATTTTTACCTTTTAATAATTCTGTCAAAGGAGAAGTTATAACAGAGAACATGGGAATGTATTGCCTGTAATAACCTGCAAGGCCTAAAAATGATCTTATTTCTGTTTTAGTAGTTGGAACAGAACCATTTTGAATTGCTTTCACCTTTAGTTCAGCTGGCGAACACTTTCCTTGACCAACTATATGCCCCAGATATTGTACCTTGCTTTGAGCAAATTTACATTTTGCTGGTTTTAGGTTAAGTTGGCACCTTTTATACATTCCAATACATTTTGTAAATGCTTTATATGATCATCCCAGGTCTGTGAAAATATGGTGATGTCGTCAATATAAGGAATGGCGGAATCCTCGCAACCAGTTAAAATTTCATTCATAAGTTTGCAGAAATAATACGGGGCATTTTTAAAACTGAATGGCATAACACAGAGGTCTGTACACTCCAAAATTTTTTGCTAAAGCTTTCTGGGCCTTTGAACTCAATGGAATTTGACAATAACCTTTTGTCAAATCAATTAGGGTTATATATTTTGCCGCAGAAACTAGTTCTACTCTCTGTTCCAAATTTGGAATGGGATAAAATTAGTACCCGCAATTTCATTTGATTTTCTATAATCAATACAGGCCCTAGCAGTGGCAGCTCATGCAAATTTTCACAGGTGGGGTCCATCGTATGATGCGTAATTTAACTTTAATACTATTCATTATTCAAACACGAAACAAACATAATTAAAATGGGATGAAAAACGAAATCTTGGGGATTTTTTTTTTTTTTTTTTTTTTTTTTATGGCGAATCTTAAATTTAACATTATGGAAAAACATTACATAAAATTACCTCAAAAATTAAAGTTTTATAATTACAATTGCAAAATTCTGCAATGTTCTGATAATTGGAATATCAAAATTTAAATATCTGGAAGCTGGTAGACGGGAATTGCCGAGTTTGATACCAGGTCGCTTTCGTTGACATATATATTTGGAGTTTCCCATGGTTTTCTCCAAAAATCACATAAACACATTGCTGTGTAACACTTAGAATGATTCCCTACAGAAAGTACACCACTCAGGTCTAGGACCCTTTTTTAATCAACTGACTTTAACGCTAACACTACACACCATTAAAATTTAAACTCATATTGTCTTAGCATGTAATATTATTTAGCTTGTGCAAATTATATCCCTAAATCTTTTAATTATAGAATTTCAAATGTTATATTCATATTTCTTATCTTAAAAAATAAATAAAATAAACCTTAACCAATCTGTAAGAAGTTATATTGAAATTTAGCAAGTCATGATTAATGTAATGTGGATACATATTAAACACCATGTTTCTCACTTTTAGAGCTTAATTTTAGATAAATTAAATTTCAATAAATAAAGAAGTAAGACGGCCTATCATCTTAAAAAAAAGGAAGAGAAAGAAAGAAAAAAGAAAGATTACAGATGTTTCTATTAAATCGTATTTAAAAGAAAAATCATTTAATAACAATAATAAATCACAATTTTATGCAGATATCTAATCCATTTATCCATGTAAATCCATTAATTATCTGAAAGTTTTACAATTTATTTGCATATTTATTTGTACACCATTCTGAAGAAAGAAAAAAAAAAACTTTTTTTTTTTTTTTTTTTTCAAAGTATTTTAGTTAAACAGGTCTCAAATTCTTGTACGAGCTTTTATCTCAAAAGCTAATCTAGAAAAATATTTTTGACTATTACCAGATTTCTTTTTTAAACACTAAAGTTTTAAACCATCATATGTAACTCTAAAAAATGCAGAGAAAAATCATTGAGAAAAAAAAAAAAATAAAAAAAATAATAATCCAGAAGTCGCCAGATTTTATCCGCTAATTGTATGGTTAACATATTTTAAAGGAGACATTTTTTCCCCTATAGTTTTACTCCAAAAGGCCAGTCTTTGTGTGCCCATCAACGAAAAAATTGTAGCGTGATAACACTGATAAAGCAGTTTATCGCCAAATCTGTTAACCTGCTGTTCTAGTAGAATGAACTGAACAAATAAACACGCCAATCTCGGAACGATTGAAAACGGTCCATTCTCTTAGTAGTCCAGTAAATAAAGGGGGGGGGGGGAAACGGCCAATGTCGGAACAAATTTGGATAAAGCTAAATTTTTCACTATTGATAGATCATCGTGAAAGGCACATTTTCCCAAAAGTCCCCTAAACGTCAAAATATGAAAGCTATCAGAAAATTGCTTGTAAATGAAGAAGTAATTGGCTTAGCAATTTGAGTTTTTCTTTATATTATTGCTGAATATATTTTCTGCAACTTTTATAATTGCAACTTTGCTCTAAAATTAAAATTTATGCCAATAAAAGTGCGGAATTCTCAAAAATCTTATTTTTTCACTGCGTAGCTCTTGAAATTTTCTTCTTCCCATTAAAAATATGAAATAGTGTTTTACATTAAAAATTTGCTTATTTTACGCACTTTAAAATGATGTATAACATAATGGGGTTATGTGAAAGGGAAAAGGCTGTAAAAGTATTTATATTGTTGTGAAAAGCGGAAAAATCACTCCGTTCCTTTCCGCCATTTTAACCCAGTAAGCAAAAGATTATTTCTGAATCAAATTCATATAAATAAAGTTTAAAATCTTTGCAGTTGATAAGTATTGTGGAGTGATATATTCTTCCAAATTTCCTCATAATCAACCTTTAAATTCAGAATGTAATGATACTTTAAATTTAAGAATGCCATAAATTTAATTATTTTAAAATCATTTAAAATTTTTAGAAAGTCCCTTCTTTTATACTTTTCTTTTAAATATTTTTCTGAAATTTATTGTATAAGATTTTCTACTTCAATATTCTTTTCTCATTATTATTTTAATTCTCAAAAAATAGAAATATGAACATTTTAACTCTTTTCACCCGGGGAAATAGAAAAAAAAAAAAAAAAAAAAAAAATCTTGCCCCTTTATTCCTATTTTACCATGTTTTTATTAACACTTTCCAACAAGGTTGAAAAGTGTTAATGACTTCGGTTTGTCTGTCTGTCTGTCTGTCCGTGCTCTAACTCCCGTAAATATTTATGGAATTTCTTGAAACTGATATATGTTATTCAAGTTCACTATTGGATGTTCCCTATTGAAAATGGAGTTTATACCTCTACTGGTTTGTGTACAGGGACCCCCGAAAATATTTCAAATCATTGTGTTCTATGAGAGGCATTTCTATAAACCATATTTTCATACCCTTACTGTACACAAATCTTAATGAAATTGAAATATGTTATTCAAGTTCACTATCGGATGTTTTCTGTATAAAATGGAGTAAATACCACCACTGATTTGTGTACAGGGACACACAAAAGTATTCCAACGCATTGCGTTTTATGAGAAATATTTCTATAAACTAAATTTTAATAACTTTGCACGAAGATTTATGAAATTGAAATATGTTATTTATAAGCACAAAAGAAAATACTTTGCATAGAATATAGCATGATTAGCATTAGATTTACAGGGGGACAGAAAAATATTCAGTTATATAAAGAGCTATTAATAAATATTTGCTAAAATTGTATTTTCGTTTACATTAAGCGTTTTTAACACTTTCTAACATTTTTAACACTTCCCAACAAGGTTTAAAAGTGTTAATGACTTCGGTTTGTCTGTCTGTCCGCGCTCTAACTCCAGTAAATATTTGTGGAATTTCTTGAAACTGATATATGTTATTCAAGTTCACTATTGCATGTTCCCTATTGAAAATGGAGTTTATACCTTTACTGGTTTGTATACAGGGTCACCCGAAAGTATTTCAAAGCATTGTGTTCTATGAGAGGTATTTCTATAAATCATATTTTCATACCTTTACTGTACCCATATCTTAATGAAATTGAAATATGTTATTCAACTTCACTCTTGGATGTTTCCTGTATAAAATGGATTAAATACCATCACTGTTTTATATACAAGGACACTCAAAAGTATTCTAAAGCATTGCGTTCTAAGAGAGAGATTTCTATAAATCAAATTTTAATAACTTTACTTTCCACGAAGTTTTAGGAAATTGTTATTTAAATGCACAAAGAATTCTTTACATAGAATATAGCATGATTAGAATTATATTTACAGGGTGACAAAAAAATATTCTGTTATATTAAGAACTATTAAAAAAAAAATTGCTAGAATTCTACTTTCGTTTACATTAAGCGTTTTTAACACTTTCTGTCATTTTTTTAAGTGTGAATATGATATCAATTTGTGTATCTGTCCGTCTGTCTGTCTGCCCGCGCTCTAACTTCCGTAAATATTTATGGAATTTTTTGAAACTGATATATGTTATTGAAGTTTACTATCGGAAGTTCCCTATTGAAAATGGAGTTTATACCTTTACTGATTTGTGTACAGGGACACCCGAAAGTATTTCAAAGAATTGTGTTCTAGGAGAGGTATTTCTATAAACTATATTTTCATACCTTTACTGCACATGAAATTGAAATATGTTATTCAAGTTCACTATTAGATGTTTCCTATATAAAATAGATTACATACCAGCACTAGTTTATGTACAGGGACACTCAAAAGTACTCCAAAGCACTACGTTCTTTGTGAGATATTTCTATAAATCAAATTTTAATGACTTTACTTTCCAAGAAGTTTTAGGAAATTGAAATATGTTATTTATATGCACAAAAGAATGCTTTGCATAGAATATAGTATGGTTATCATTAGGTTTACAGGGTGACATAAAAATATTCAGTTATATTAAGAGCTATTAATAAAAAGTTGCTAGAATTCTACTTTCCATTAAGCGTTTACATTAAGCGTTTTTGACACTTTCTAACAAGTTTTTAGAGTGAATATAATTTCAATTTGTATATCTATCTGACTGTTCTTCTGTCCGTCTGTCTGTCTCCCTGTCTGTTTTTCTGCACTCTGATTCCCGTAAATATTTATGGAATTTCTTCAAACTGATATATTTTATTCAAGTTCACTATCGGATGTTCCCTTTTGAAAATGGAGTGAATGCCTCTTCTGGTTTGTGTACAGGGACACCCAAAAGTATTCGAAAACATTGTGTTCTATGAGAGGAGTTTCTATAAATCATATTTTATTACCTTTAGTGTATAGAAACTTTAATGAAATTTTAATATGTTATTCAATTCCCGATCGGATGTTTCCTATGTAAAATAGAGTACATTTCCAACTGATTTGTGTACAGGGGCACTTGAAAGTATTCCAAAGCACTGTGTTGTATGAGAGTTATTTTTATAAACCAAATTTTAATAATTTTATTTTCCACAAAGCTTAATGCAATTGAAATATATTATTCGTATGCACAAAAGAATGCCTTCTATGTAATATAGTATGGTTAGCATTAGATTTACAGGGGGCCAATCAGTTACATTAAGAGCTATTAATGAAAATTTGCTGGAATTGCACTTTTGTTTACATGAGCGTTTTAATACTTTCTTATAATTTTAGTGGGAATATGATTTCAATTTGTGCATCTGTCTGTCCGATTGTCTACCTTTCCATCTGTTTGTCTCCGGCTCTTATCATCCGTGGATATTTTGAGAAATTTTAAAAAATGATACCCTCTAGTTCCCTATTTAAAATGTCATTAATAGGTCCTGTACAACTAGTTTCAAAAAATTAAACAAGTTCATATTTCCATTACAAGCATTTTGATTGTTACAATCAGCATTCAAATTATTTAACAACTCCATATTTTCATTACAAGTACTTTGACTATTACGTTCAGCATCGAAATTATTTAACAAGTCTATATTTTCATTACAAGGATTTTGATTGTTACATTCGGTATTCAAATTATTTAACAAGTCCATATTTTCATTACAAGCATTTTGATTGTTACATTTAGCATTGAAATTATTTAACAGGTTTATATTTTCATTAGAAGTCTTTTGATTATAACATTCGGTATTCAAAAAAATTAAAAAATACATCTTATTTTCTTTCTGAAAGTTGTTGTTGGTTAAAGAATCATTCATTTTGCTTTGCTCATTACATTTTGTACATACATAAAGAGAAGAGCCCTTTTGATGATTTTTGTCCTTATGCTTCAATAGGTCGCGCTTGCTTCAAGAGGTTCCAGTAGATAGTTTACATAAAGATTTAGACGAAGGCTTTTAATGAATCATTCTCTTATGCTTTAGTAAATCATGCTTGCGAATGAAAACTTTGCTACAATATGCACATCCATATCCAACGCGAGTCTTTCTGTGAGTTTCTAAATGGTTCTTACATGATATGTGGTAGGGAATGCTTTCTTAAATATAACACAAATATGTGGTTTTCGGTTGCTGTGAATTTTCATGTGACGAGTTAGACATGATTTAAAAAAAAAAAAAAAAAAAAAAGTCTTATCACAAATTGAACATGTCAGCTTCTCGTTAAAATAGATGAAGAGGTTTGTTGAATAGGTATTTTTTCAAGTAAATCCATTTCCTGCTCCATCAATCGCAGTGTTTAAATTAAACGTCGGCACTCCATAAAAATGAGGTAGCAACTGATGAAATTGAAATTTTTCAGTGGCTCTGAATTTATATCCTATGTACCAACTCCTATAAGAACTTTAAGAATAATGAATTTTGCCAACCAATCAGATTACAGCATGAGTGTTGTTCTTTTATCTGAAAATTTACAAGTAAGGTGGGATAGTCTTTCGAAACTACCCTTCAAATCCTGATGAAGAAGGGCAGTCATTCAAAACATATAACGGCATTTCGTTTACAATTCAATTATAATTCGCAAACCCTTTGTTTCAGTGTTCACTGCATGAAATTCATCAATTAACCAACCAACCCTTATTTAAATCTTAATTATTGAAATCAAATCAATAAATTATTTATAACTTTTAAGCATAGTTTGATATAAAGTGTTTAAGAGCGGACAAAATAGCTAGCTCTGAAATCGTTTCCAGTCTTAATGACTTTTCACTCTGCTTTCTGGAGGAGGTCCTTCTAAACTAGTACTTCACTGAGATAGGACACAAAATTTGTGAAAGTTATTAGCCAAAAGAAAAAGTGTCCAATCCTTAAACACTTATTCTTACAGACACTCCCTTTCATGACAGAGATGGATATGTAAACAAAGTGTCAAAATGTCACTATTTATCTTCCGCCCATCAAAGGTTCAGTTAAGAAAATTACCCCGGAGTGTTAAACAGCGTTAGTTGACCGGTAAAGAAATGAAAACGAATGTGATATTAGTTAAATAACAATTGTAGCTGTCGATTTTTAATATTAAAGTTAAACTAAGAATTAGTTTTTCAAATATATAATGAATTTCAGATAATTTTTATTCACGAGAAAATTACTGTTTATTTTTCTCGCAAGTAAAAAGTATTTTATAATAAAATCAATTTTGAATGGTGCAAATTAAGAAATCACAATTCAAATCTTTGTTGAGACAATCTCAAATAATACTGAAATGAAAAAAAAAAAAAAAAGTATTTAATTATGAGAAAATATAGAGAAAAAATCAGTATAATTAAACATCGTTTTATTTGCAGCATGAACATGGATGATAAAATGAGCATATATTATTTTCTGAATATAAATTTAAAAACAAAAGATTGCTGACAATTATTTTTAAAGAATAATCTTAGTGACAAAACAATTCTACTTTAATTAAGCCTTTTGTATATTTAATAATAATTAAAAATAATATATATATATATATATATATATATATATATTCAAGAAACTTTTAACATGGTTTTCAATAGTATTAAAAATCATTGCATTTTTGTACAAACTAAATCTAAAAATGTAATTACTAGAAGTAATAAAAATGTAATTTGCCCGCTTTGCTGGGCACTACTTCAATAAGTTGTTAAAATCCCATATCATTACTAATAAACACTGCTCTTGAAAAAAAAAAAAAAAAAAAAAATCGAGATCTGAAACCATTTTTGCTGATTCTTATGTAAAATGATCTCCTGAATCCGAACATGACTTCCATTTTGCCCAGTCACCCACTGTTTTCTAGTTACACCACCCCCTCTCTCAATTTCTTTCCCTATTCGATAATTTTATGACCATGAATTTGATTTGAAGAATGAAAAATAATTAATTTAACACCTAAAAACAAAAAAATATAAAGTTTAAAAAACAACATTAATAACAGATTAAAAAAATCTGCTGTGAAACAACCACACGACTTCCATTACCCACTATTACACGTATTATATGCATTTTTGAGAGCTAATGTGATCAGAAAACATAAAAGTGACCTAAAGAGAAAATCGTTAGAGCCGTTTTTGAGCCAACTTTTACAAAAAATCAATTATTGACCAGAAAACAATAATTACATACAAAAGAATATTTAAAAGTGAGTTAATATGGCGAGTTTGAAAAAAATCCGTAAAGCCGTTTTTAAAGGAACGCTTTTGCAAGACCTGAAATTGAGCTATTTATACAGGACGCCTATCAATTTTCCTGAACTAACCAACTATATCATTCGAAAGGACATCTAATAGAGTGCTTATATAGCAAGTTTGAAGAAAATCGTTAGAGCCGTTTTTGAGATACGGACTTACGGTCCCACTTCCGGTTTCCGATATCCCACTTCCGGTTTTTCAATTTTCACCAAAATTTGGAAATTTCATCTGTACACCAGACGTATTTCAATTCTAAAGTTTCGTAGCTCTATCTTTATTAGTTTCTGAGCTATAATATCCAGAAGATTCTCCACATACATACACACACCACATACATACACACTGACCAATTGCCAAAAACCACTTTTTTGGACTCAGGGGACCTTAAAACGTGTAAATCAGGTGAAAACCCGATATCGAATTTTCAGACCGAATACAATACTTCCATTACCTACGGTAGTAGGGTAATGGAAGTAATAAAAATATAAGATATGTAATGCATAATTTCAATGGCAAATTCCCTCAAAATTTTTCCCTTGTCGCAAATGTCTATATGTTTTAGAATTTTTCAACTCTGTAGCCCTCAGAATATATTTAACGGTTAAAATAATCCCCTCTCTCCTAAAAATCAAAATTTTAGACATAAAATCGCCGAAAACTGATAAAAATAGGAGGCCATTCCTAAAAAAACGGTGGGTGATAGGGCAAAATGGGTGACCTATTCGGATTCAGGAGGTCATTTTACATAAAAATATGCTGAAAAGGTGTCAGAGGCAATTTTCATGCCGAGCAGTGTAATCTTTCAATGAAACATTCTAAAGGTGTCATCTTCAAAAATTATTGAAAAAAATATATGTGATTCTACTCTTCATAAAACCAGAACCATTCAAACACCAGAAAGTGAAAAAATTATCGGCTGAAATTAATTACAGCGACCACAAAAAATTATCAAAATTAAGCATATTTGGCGATTTCACACTACTAGGCGATTGATTTTGACTACTTGGCGGAAAAGCAAAACACGGTTCTGTTCGTACACGGCAATCTCGGTGCTAGCAAATGTATCGCGTAACAGCGCTAAATCGCCATATATGCTTAATTTTGATATTTTTTTGTGGTCACTGTAATTCATTTCAGCTGATATTTTTTTCATTTTCTGGTGTTTCATGAAGAGTAGAATCACATATATTTTTTTCAATACTTTTTGACGATGACACCTTTTGAATGTTTCCTTGTAAGTCAAAACTCCCGCTGTGTTTGGTAGAGGACAGGAACTTACCCGCTACTTACTTCCCCTTACCGAACGAGTAAGATCCCGCAGATTGCATAGATTTCCCAAGATAAATTTAACGCTAAAAGGGGGGGGGGGGTCTCGAATTTGCTCTTTTGTAACCCCCCCCCCCCCACACACACACACACACAGGAAAAAAATTCCAAAATCGTACATAACATTTTATTTATACTTAAATCTAGTCTCTTCATGTGCAATTTCTTCACTGTGAAGTAATTTGGGGCAGAGTTACACTTAAAAACTTTTTTTTCTTTTTTCTGCTCCCTATGGAGGAAAGAGGAGGAATTTGGATAAATCCGGCGTTACTTTAGGCGTCGGATACGTATAAATAATCCATGCACCAAACTTTGTGGCCGCAGTTCTCATAAATTTCCTTGGATAGGTTTAGCGCTAGAAGGGGTGCTTGAAATTTGCTTTTGTAACCCCCCCCCCCCAAAAAAAAAAAAAAAAAAAAAAAGGCAGGTCGAAAAATTGAAAATGTGTTTTGGAAATGTTCTGAAAAAGATGCATGGCTGTTTTCAACATCTTTGTTCCATTTTTGGTTGAATTTTACTCCAAATTCCGGAATTTACAAAATTTCCCGCCAAAAATCGATATTCCTCTTCCCTCCCCTTAAAAATCAAAATTGCCTAAACCGCAGATAAACACTTTAAAAAGAAAGAATGGCAGAAAAGAAAAAGAGCAGCAAACTAAAGACATACATTATTAAACATTTAGATTATTTCTAATTGAATCAGTCATTTGAGAAACACCTCATGTCCATTTTTGGTCAAAATTGAGTTAGACATATTAAATTGTTGGTGAAGGCTAGACAAATCCAATACGCATAAAACAATTCATCTCCACTTAATAACCATGGTGATGCCGCATTTGAAAATATCCATTCCTTTGAGAAACACCTCATCTCCTGGAAATGTGTTGTTTCTCAAATGACTTACAAAAGAATGTGGCTGGTGGTAGCACTGTTTCTTGTTATTCTACTTTAATGTGGCTCCCGTATAATCCCTTTGAGACCTCTTAAACCAGATTTGGGGATTTACCTGTCCTTCTTAACTCAGGCACATTGGGACGTGCCTAGATGCCTAGGCCGTGGCCTGTGGTTCGTAGCCGAGATGTTTATTTATTTATTTATTTGCGAGTTTACTTCTTTTTCTTTTTCAGATACCTTGTCTTTTTATTTGTCTAATCTTTTTTCACACGTAGTTTTCATTCCCCCCCTCTTCTAAGCTGTATGAAAGATATATTCTTATTATGTCAGAAGAAAAAGAGACTTGGTTTTGTTTCAGTATGGAGATTTACTGATTTTCGATTCTTTTTTAGCTTAGAGAAATTTGTGGCTTACTGGAAAGTTGGAAAATATCTATCATTTTACCACTATTTATTAAACTCTCTTTTACAATGTATATCATAAAGGGCTTAGCTAAGAAGGGACCAAATGAAATTTGTTCATTTTTAGTTGATTATATCAATGAAGGTTTTGATGCTGGTATTAGGAATCTTCATTTTTTTTCCGATGGTGCACCTGGACAAAACAAAAACACCGTGGTTGTGCGGTTTTTTTCTAGCCCTAATAGAAACTGACCGATTCGACAGTATTCATCACTATTTTCCTATTCGAGGTATTCGTACCTTCCGTGTGACCGCGACTTTAGTGTAATATCAAACGAAAAATTAAAACAACTGACAGGATTTACACAGTAAAACAGTATGCTGAACTTATGTTGCACTCTGCTGCTATTCAGGACAAGTTCCATGGTGGAAATAGTACAAAGAGAAAAATTAAAGGATTTTATATCATGGTGTGGTCAATTTTATAAAAAAAAATATATATATAATATCTACGGAGACTTGAGCAAGGAATATCCCAAAGGAAAACAAAATAAAATTCAACATTTCAACATTTATGGAGTTTCATTACTCTAATAAACATGTAGGCCAAGTTAAAGTAAAAAACTTTATTGGTGGACTCAATAAACAAACTTTTGTCTTGAAAAAACCGGGAACTGGTTTACCAGAGCTTCCAAAAATCAGTGCCTACCCGCAAAAATGTGTACCTATCAATATCAACAAAATCAATGACCTCAAGAAAGTCGAAGCCTATATACCTGCAGACATTGTTGGTGAATTTTGTTCAAAAATTTATGACTGGCCAACTATCGATATGGATGACATTAAAATGTTTTAAGAAACAATGTTTGGAAAATGTGTATATGTTACCGTTAAAGCGCGAAACCCGTTAATCTGAGTATTACCTAGCTAATCTGCAGATTAACTAAAATGACCCGTTAAAGTGCGGAATAAAGAGTTTTCCGCATTTTAACTAGGTAATCTGCAGATTAACGGCTTCTGTGTCGTTAAAGTTCAAATGTTTGTTTCGAGTCTTTGTTTTTTTACATTCACTATGACGTCAAACAGTCATGTGATACAGATACGCGAATCCCAGATTAGTCTGTGACGCGATTGACCTTCAAACACAAACCGAAACTTTTATCCCTTCCTCTCCGCTGTGATAAACAGTAAGCGCAAAACGTGGATCATCGAAGCTATGACATTAGATTTCTTATTATGACCAACACAAATTTTAAAGTACAAGTAAGTTATAATTGTTTTGAGTTTATTTCTTCTCTTTTTTAATTCTGTCAATATAAGTTTGATAAGGGTCTGCATTTTATTAATGAAATATAATCTTAAATAAAAGCTCTCTCTCGTGAAACTTCATTTTAAATTATGAATCTTAAATTTACAGCACAGTAATTATTTTCTCCCGAAATAAAACTATTAAACCACAACTTTTTAAAACTACTTTATTTTAAAATTGATTTAAATTACTATTACTTACTGAAAAAAAGAACACATGTATTATTTTTTAACTCTGGAAAATATGGCATTCAATATTATGGCATTATTCAATAAATACTTAAAATGAAACTTTTATGCATTTTTTAGCATTTCATTACAATTTTTCTCTTTTGTTTCTTTCAATTTCAAGTTTCCTTTATATATTTTATATATCATGATTATATTTTTATTTTTAATTTTGTTCGCTTTTTCAAATAATTTCGTTGTAGTTTATCACATAAAATGTGTTAATTAAAGTTTTTTTTTTTTTTTTTTAATTGTAAAATTAATATATTTCCTAAACTTGTACAGATATATGTATGCTGCAAAATGTAGTTTAATAAAGCATTGGAAAACTGTCGTTTTAATTTTCATGCGTTCTAAAAATTATTAAAGCAGTTTTAATTGTTTGAAGTACTTCTTAAAATGCTTCTGATTTATCTAATTTAATATTTCTTTAGCTAATTAAAAATTGGTGCATATTTTTTTTTTAAATATAGTAATAGCAACATAAGTTGTTAATAAAACGTTTTTTTTTTTTTTTTTTTTTTTTAATTGTTAAATATTCTTATTTGAAAAGAAATCGTTACTGTATTACATTTCTAACATTCATTTATAAAATAGACTTTATTGTAAGCTATTAAAGATATTATATTTCATATTAAAAATGCATAACATCTTCAAACTTATATTGACAGAATAAAAAAGATGAAATAAATAAAACAAATATAACTTTAAAACACATAAAAATTAAAACACAGATTAAAATACGTAATGAAAGAAAGAAAAGAAAAGCAAGCTAATCTTTTTTTTCTTTTCCCGAATGATAAAAACAAATACAACACAGCGTGCAGTAAAATTATACCACCAGAGATCTTATTTTCACTTTAACGAGTGCCTAGTAGGTAATGTGCAGATTATCTAGGTAATTCGCAGATTACCTAGGTAATTTGAGAAATAAAACAATTTTCCTCACTTTAACGGATCACCCTAGTTAATGTGCAGATTGCCTAGCTAATCTGCAGATTAACTGATTTCTGCACTTTAGCGGTAACATATATATTATTTGAAAAATAAAATACTGATTTTTATTAATAATTTGAATTGTTTTACCTTTTATTTCATACCTGATAACATATCGTTTAGTCAGTCATTTGAGAAACAACACATCTCCAACAACATTTATATTTTTTTTAAATATCAAAATAAAAATAATAAAATTTTATTTTGGTAGATTTAGCTTACCAAACCCCTGTAGAAACATATAAAAAAATTTAAAAAATATATGATGTTAAATTATGGACCAGCTGGTTTTTTTTTTTTTTTTTTTTTTTTTTTTGATTTCCCGAAAGTTTACTTTTTTGGATATGAGGTGTTTCTCAAATGACCGATTCAATTATGAAATTGACTGGTAAAATCTCAAAATAACGTCATTTAGACTCAAATAATAATCTATATCTATATTCTATATCATTATATAAAGCGCAAAAAATTGTATGTGCATTTTAATTAAAATCCTCATAAAAGCCATAATATAAATGGAAATAATGAAATATTAAAAAAATTAGCTGTTGCCAACATAAAAGAAACATTTACATTTTGTTTTTAAAATATCTTGACATGAAAAGAAAAGAAATATTTTAATACATTTTTATAGTAATGTTTTGCAAAATGTTAAACTTACACGTTAAATCTGACGTCATTATAAATTTAAAGTATTTATTTTTCTAATAATATAATTTGATATGATATGATATAATGTAATGATCTAAGCGTTACTTCTAAACTTTTATTAAATCAACGAGATATATAAATTAGAGTGCTGATTCAATGGATGAAGGATTAGCTTTCCGTGGTTCAAGATGAATCACATGATATGCTCGAATAGGTTGCTGTGTTTGGCCCTTTATCGCTATTTTGGCATTTAAAATATCAGTTCGACAAATTATTATTATTATTAGGTAACATGACAGTCCTATGACCGAAATAAATTGCTTTTAAAATAATTTTACACATATTTCACATTTTAATAAATAATAAAATACCTTTCTTTTCATCGTTTCTCAACAAACTTTAAAAGTGTTTATAAAAGAAAATTTAAACTTTTAAAGAGCTAAATTTAACAACAAATAATAATTTTTCAACTATTTTTAAGCATTTTGTCGGTTAAAGTTCAACTACACGAAATAGAAAAGAAGTAAAATCAAAATCAAAATGGTTTAGAACAAAAGAATATTAAACTACGTAAAGTAAACAAAAACATTGAAACCGTTGCCATAGAAATGTACTGAAAATGAGCTGTTACCAAGGGAACCACCGAATACCCATGTGCAAGGAAAGCATATCACATGACTCATCTTGGACCTTCTCAAGGGTTACCATTTATCACTCTACTTTATATATCTCGTTGTATTAAATTATTAATTTTATAATTGTTGCCCAAAAAATTTACGGGTTAATTCATTTTTCGACATATAATAAAATATATTTTCTCGCGAGTAATAATATAAAAAGTGAATTTAAAAAATATCGTCTGCATTTCATTATGCATTTGTTAAAAGAATAATTGAGAAGTTTAAATTTATTTGACGACTATTTTTAGCAACTAACAGTTATGACAAGTAGCTCAATATACATAGCGCATACAACCATTACTGCAATGCTGCGAATAGCATTTAATTATTTGAGTTACATTATGTTGATTAGAAACCTATTTAATCTATCTATGCTCTATACTAATATATAAAGAGGAAAGGTTAATAGGTATATGTAGAGAACGATCGTTAGAACTTAAAAGCCGATTTCTATTTCTTTCTTTTTTTATACAAATCAAAAGTTACACTGTCTCTAAGTGCTAGAGGTTATAATAAATTTTGGTAAAAAACATTTTTAATTCAACTTTTCAATATTTTAATTGAAAACAAAGCATAGATTTGATATCGGTCGTCCTTGGCGATTTTTGTATTTCGAGATCGAAAACGTAATACGAAAATTTGTATATTTTCGTATTAAATACGAGATCTATGTTTTTACTTCAATTACCGTACTCCAAAAATTTGATATAGAGTTTCACCTGATTTATATGTTTTAAGGCTTCCTGAGTCCAAAAAAGTAGTTTTTGGCAATTGGTCAGTGTGTGTGTGTGTGTGTGTGTACGAATGTGTGAAATTTTCCGGGTGTCATATCTCCAAAATTAATAAAGATAGAACTACAAATCTTCACAATTGATTCAGGTCTGATGTACAGATGAATTTTCCAAACTTTGGTGAAAATTGAAAAACCGGAACTGGGTCATCGAAAACCGGAAATGGGACCGTAAGGCCGTACCTCATAAACAGCCCTAACGATTTTCTTCAAAGTTGCTATAAAACAATCTATTAGATGTCCTTTCGAATGATATAATTGGTTAGTTCAGGAAAATTGATAGGCGTCCTCTATAAACAGCTCAATTTCAGATCTCATAAGTGCCTTCCTTTAAAAACGGCTGTACGAATTTTTTTCAAACTCGCCATGTTAACTTAATACTAAATATCCTTTTGTATGTAATTAAAGTTTTCCGGTCAATAATTGAGTATGCCAAGTTTTGGTAAAAGTTGGTATCTCATAAACGGCTCTAACGATTTTCTTGAAAATTGTTTCATTAATTCAATTTAGATAACCTTTCTCAAGTATTACGTGCATATTACAGGAATACTAACGGTCATCCTGATTAGGAAGTTCAGCTTTAGATCTCGATAATTCGTGTTTAAAAAAATAACTATCTATATTTTCCCCTTATTTTTTAACTCACTATGTAAACTTTGTTGTAGGTGTCTTTATACGTGTATCAAGTTTCTCTTACTGGAAAATCTAAAAAAAAAAATGCATGTACTTAATATCTCCAAGAAATGTATATAATACGTTTAATAGTGGGTAATGGAAGTCGTGTGGTTGTTTCACACCAGATTTTGTAATAGTATATATTATACGAATATTGTTTCATATTATTGATTTTTCCCTTAATATACATTATTAAAAACCATCAGTTATGGAAAAAATTAAATATATTTGCGAGATAACTTGGCAATCATTTTTTTTTTTTTTTCCGCCAAGGATGATTGATATAAAATCTTTTCCGAAAGCAAGTAGCGCAATATACAGCCGCTAGGGAATTGCAAATGACATTTGATTATGCAAGTTTCATTATGTTGATTGGAAACACGGTTCATTTAAAATAAATTAAATGTGCATTCGCGTTAGAAATCTACTTTTGTATAGGACTTCTTTGGCGACATTTAAAATTTGGCAACGCAATAGCCACAGATTATAGATATATACAGATAAAGCAGTTGGCAATTTACATCCAGCGCCAAACCAGTCCCTGGGAGAATCCATTGTACTAAATCGTGGAATTTCATGCCTGTAACCATAGCAACGACGAGTTTGACTTGAGAAAGCCAAGTTGGCATTGGTTTTATGGTTACCGCATTCTTCTCTTCTGGTCTGGTTTTGTTTATTCTGTAGTGAACAGGCCCCGACTTACGGCAGGGCATACGGGGCAAATGCCCTGGGCCCCCCTTCTGGAAGGGGCCCCCCTACAGGCGAATACAGAAATTCTGCAACCTAAAGACCTCTTATGCCACTGCAAGGGGGCCCCCCAGAATATACTTGCCCCGGGGCTGCAGGTAGTCTATGTCGGGCCCTGGTAGTGAATGCAATGGCGCTGGTTTAATACTGTTTTTGTTCGTGTTCCTTGTTTGTACTTGTAATAAGTAAGTTAATTTTAATGTTAATTATTTAAATGGATTAGTATAAAATTTTTATTATGTCATTGTTTTATTCAATCTAAAAGTAATTGCATGCTTAATCATCATCTTTTAAATGATGTTTCTGTTCGATTTCCTTTCTGATTTTTCTGCCCCCCATAAATGTTTTAATACCTACTTAAAAGTTATTAATATATTGTTTGGTCTTAAAATTAATCATTAATTGGAAAAATTGTGGTTATTCGGGACTTGAATTTATTCTACAAAATCATAAAGAAGTTTAAGCGTATAGAATGTGCAATATTACTTGAGTTTGATTAAAAAACAAAAATCTTGTTCTTGTCTTTTATTGCAAAAATAAATTGCATTTATATTTGGAACTCTGACCACAACGAGAGTATAAATTAATATTCTTATACTGGCTTTCATTAAATAATTTCTTTTTGAATTGTTCAGCTATAAATAATTAGCTTACTCTCTAAGAATGTCAATGCCGGATAATTTGCAGTTTGATTGGATTGCTTCCATCTAATTAATTAAAAACTAACGAATATTTCAATCTCTGATTTTACATCAAATAAAAGTTGAATTTTGTTTATACAATGGGTTTTCAATTACAGTAAAATTATAGTATTTTCGAAAGCAGACACATCAATTATGAAATCAATAAAAGAATTTTCCCCCTAAATTCAGAATTACTGTTTTACACTATAACTAGCCAATTGTTAAAATTTATAACTGTTCGATTCATTATAATCTCTTCGGATTATTATTAATATTACAAATAGTACATTATAAACACGTTGTTTATTAAAACTTACATTGCTGCTAGCTGTTAGATAACTGACAACCAGCGTTGCCAAATACATATAACAATCTAACTAACAATCAGTGTTGCCACATACATATAACATCTCCCCTCTTTAAAAGAGAAGTACAAATACAAATCAATGGACACATAGTTATTATATTTTGAAGAATCAGTCTAAAACATAATTATCATATTTTGAAGGGCGATATACATTACGACCACTTCTTGTTTTATATACATTACCTCTATTAATACTATAATTCCCATTGTCTTGCTGGTGAGTACCATTTTGTGTTATTGTGTGTTCAAGATTAGTGTTTTCATCATTGTCATTACAAAGATCATAGTAGTCTGATAACACTAACTCTTTCTGATTTTTGTTTTCCTTATGTGGCACTTGTTACGTCTTAGCATTGTATTTCTTTTAGTTTTAACCCAATATGACCTTGGTGTTGAATGTTTCTTAACAATTACAGCAGGCTCCCATTTATTTTCTACCCACAACATTACCTTTTCCCCTGGAACAAATTCAGGTCTTTCCCGAGCATGTCTGTCATAGTAAAATTTTGCCTGTTTCTGCTTATTTATTACTTTCTCTTTAAAATGATCTCTAACAATTGGTTTCAATTCTGTTTGTGTAATTGGTAAACGTGTTCTTAGGTTTCTGCTTAACAACATTTGACTTGGGGATAAATTTATGCCTGGAATTGGAGTGTTTCTGTATTCCAGTAAAGCCTCATTCAATTTCTCAATTCCTGCTTTTCTAAATATACTTTTAGCCACAGCTACCAATTTTTCCGCAAACCCATTTGATTTAGGGTATTGAGGACTACTCGTTACTATTTCAAACCCCCAATCCCTAGCGAATTCTTTCATTTTCCAACCATTAAATGGTACATTGTCAGAAATTACAGTTTTAGGAATTCCATGAGTTGCAAATATTGGTTTTAATTTATTTATGACTTCGACTGCACTTTTATTTCTTAGAAGTTTTATGTCAATCCATTTAGTTAAATAACAGCCTATTACTAAATAACTTTTCCCACCATATTCACAAATGTCAGTGCCAACTTTCTCATATGGCAAATCGGGAATTGTGTGAGGCACAAGAGGTTCTCTTACTGTTTGTGGCCTGAATCTATCACATATCATACATTTGGAAATCAAATTTGCAATATCATTGTCAATTCCTGGCCAAAACATTACTTGCCGAGCCCTCGCTTTTGATTTTTGAATCCCACAATGTGCTTCATGCAGTAACATTAACATAGATTTCCTTAGGGCTACTGGTACTACAACTCTATTATTTAAAAACACTAAATTTTGTTCAACACTTAATTCATTTCTTAATTTAAAATATGATCTAGCTTCTTTAGGAATTTTATCAATACTACTAGGCCACCCATTTTGCCAATATTCTTTTACTAATTTTAGCCCCTCATCTTTTAGTGTAGCTATCTGAAATTCTTTCTTCTTAGTTTCAGACATCTGCAATTGTTTTGTTAATGTATGAACAACCTCAGTAATATCCAAATTTTCATTATTTGTGTGTGCATCAATGTATGAGCGAGATAACAAATCTGCTATATACATAAACTTTCCGGGTAAATATTTAAGTTTTAAGTGATATTTTAAAAGTTTAATCTTTATCTTTTGTAATCTATTTGATAACACGTTAGCAATATTTTTATTCATAATTGAAACCAATGGTTTATGATCTGTAAGAACTTCTACCTCTCTACCATAAATATAATAATGAAATTTATTAACAGCAAACAAAATACTAAGAAATTCTTTCTCAATTTGTGCATAATTTTTCTCTGCATTAGTTAAACTTCGAGATGAATATGCAACTGGTTGCCCATTCTGTAATAAGCAACACCCTAGCCCGTCTTTAGAGCTATCTGCTTGTATAGTGATAGGTTTACTACTATCAAATATTCCCAAAACCGGTGCTTTAGAAATTAAATCCTTCAATTCGTTGAAAGCGTTTGAATGTAATTGAAGCCACTGCCACTCCACATTGTTTTTTAAAAGTTCCCTTAGCATAGCAGTTTTCTCTGAAAATCTTGGCACAAATCTCCTAAAATAATTAAACATTCCCAACACACGTTGCAATTCAAGTTTATTTTTAGGTTCTTTTAATTCAATAATAGCTTTAATCCTGTCAGGATCAGGCTGCATGCCTGATGCACTAAATAAGTGACCCAAATACCTAACTTTATTAACCCGGTATTGAAATTTCTGTTTATTAAATTTAATATTAAGCTTTTTAGCTCGATTAATTACTTCTGCTAAAATTTTATCATGTTCCTGTAAAGAGCTTGCCGCAATCAGGATATCATCAAAATAAATTAATACTCCCGGTATGTCACCAAAATTTTCCTGATTGCGCTTCTGAAAAATTTCAGGAGCACAAGAAACTCCCATTGGAAGTCTTAGGAATTTATAGCAGCCAAATGGTGTACTGAAAGTACAAAGATTACTACTATCATTATCTAAAGGTATTTGAAAGAACCCATCTTTTAAGTCTAGGACAGAGAAAACTGATTTGTTACATAATTTTGACAAAATCTCCTCAATTGTTGGAATTAATACATGTTCTCTTTTAATAGCTTTATTGAGGTCTTGAGGATCAAGGCATACTCTTAATGAACCATTCCTCTTTTCAATCATCACCAAATTACTCACCCAACTCCAGGGCTGGTCTACTTTTGTTATGATACCCTGACTCTCTAATTCTTCTAATTTTAATTGTAATTTAGGTTTTAAGCTTAATGGTACCCTCCGAGGTGGTCTTAAAACAGGATTCATTTGATCATTTACTACAATTTTACATGTGCCATTAAATTTTCCCACACCTTCAAATACTTCTAAATTGTTGAGAATAAATTGATCTTTCGAAGATACACTTATATAATTATCTAACTTACCTTTATTTGGATTCTCAACATTATTGACAAATTGAATTAAACCTAATTTTATACAAGCTTCAAGTCCTAATAATGGACGTGAATGATTATTGGATATTAAGAGAAATTCAAGTGTGAGATCCTTATCATTAACCATACAGTGTAGCATTACAGAACCAATTGGTTTAACCTTAGACCCCCAACCCAAAAGCCTCTAATATAATATTACATTTTTTTATCTTGCTGTTAGTATTCAATGTTTGAAATATTTTTATAGGCAAAACGTTCACTTCTGCTCCAGAGTCTAACTTAAAAGTCACAGTTTTTCCTTCTACACATACAGTTTTAGTCCATTCTTTTACAGTGGAAGCTGAATCAATATATCTAACCCTCTGTATACTTAAAGAATTCACAAAAAATTCATCATCTGAATCACTATTTGTAGTTTCTGTATGAGCATTTTGAGACACATTCTGCACTTGTTTATATCTACACATAGATGAGAAATGATTCATTTTAGCACATTTAAAACATTTTTTCCCATAAGCTGGGCACTGACCTTTGACATGACGCCTATTGCATTTCTTGCACAAAAACATTTCAACAGTTGATGTATCCTCCCTCCACTTTCTGGTTGGCGTTTCGCCCGATTTACATCCTCCTGTCTGTCTGTGCTTCATTGATTCTTTTTGTACGCTGTCCACATTTGGTTCTCTTAATGTCTGTGCTCGTATTTTACTTAATTCAGCTGCTCTACCAAGCTCGATCGCTTTGGTCAAACTTAAATCATTTTCTCGCAGCATTCTTTCTTGCAAATTAACATCAGACACACCCAGAACGATACGATCTCTAATGACCGAGTCTGTTTGATCTCCAAATTCACAAGATTTAACAAGTTTCTTTAAATCCGTCACGAAAGCATCAAATAATTCTGCTTCTTCTTGTTTTCGTCTATTAAACAAGAATCGCTCCACCACAACATTCTTTTTAGGAGTCGTGAATGCTTCAAATCTTTCAATTACTTTGTCATAATCACCCTGGTCCTCGATGGAGAGATTGAATGTATTGTACACTTCAACAGCTTCTTCACCTGCTGCATTTAAAAATATTGCCACTTTTACATCTTTATCCTTTGAAGCATTTCCCGAAGCCTTCATGTAGATTTCAAACAACTGTTTAAAACGTCGCCAATTTTCGGCAACATTGCCTTCAAAACTTAAGCCTTGCGGTGGACGAACGAATTCCATCTTAATTATCTATTTTGTGACTCAGACTAACTGATTTCCGGCATAGTAATTACCAATTCATTAACACTTGTTCACACGACTACGCCATGTTCGATTCATTATAATCTCTTCGGATTATTATTAATATTACAAATAGTACATTATAAACACGTTGTTTATTAAAACTTACATTGCTGCTAGCTGTTAGCTAACTGACAACCAGTGTTGCCAAATACATATAACAATCTAACTAACAATCAGTGTTGCCACATACATATAACAATAACGCATAAATGTAATCCCATTGAAATTACTCTAAAGAGGAAAACAACTAGAATGATGTGAAATGCTAAAAGTAACAGTATGAGATTAAAATACTTTTTTTTTTTTTTTTTTTTTTTAAGTTAAAAGGAATTAGTGCATAGGTTATTTTATTAATGTATATTTCTGTTTATAATTTTTCATTCTATATTTAATAGTATCCTAAAATTATTTTCTGTTTTCAAAGAAGCTTACTGACTAAAATCAAACTTGAAAATTTTGATGGGATATGTGACTTTTAGTATCTAAAAATGTTTTAAAATTTATTAAAGGGACTAAAACCAAAAATTAGGAAAATGTAATAAACTGTAGATATAAATTTGTTGCAAAAAATTATTTCAGGATGCTCTTTGTATAGAATTTTAGGCTTTTGACAATTGTTGTCAAAAACTTGCCAACCCTGCATTGAATAAATAAATGTGTATAACTTGACAAATTATGAATTAAAATAATTATAAAAAATTATAATCTTAGTATTGGAATACTTGTTTAAGATGCTAAAATAAATTTTTCTTAAGCAAATAAGTAAATAAATAAAAATAATATACATTTCTAAGTTTTGGAAGCGATTAGCTTTCTGTTATACTTTATTATCTTAATATTTAATAAGAACCTAATATTTTTCTCTATGTGCTAGTCGTTTAATAATTTTAAGAAAATAACTGATATTGACGTGGTATAATTCTAGGGGGGGGGATGCAATTAAGAATACTGTACTATTTAAATGACTGTATTGTATTTTGTTAGAATGAAATAAGAATGAAGACAAGCCTTTATTATGCATTCTAGATCCTTATGTAGATACCCAAAGAAGCAGAAGCAAATTTTTTCTCCAAGTAAAGCATTGGAAATGAAAACCAGGTAATTTTTTTTATGTGATTTTCTACAATATTTGAAAATAAAAATATACTTTTTATTAAGGGTTTGAAGATAGATACCTATATAAAGTTGTCAATGAAGCAGTATTTAGTAGTTTAACTAATATATAAATTTATTAGTTAAACTACTAAATTTTTTTAATTGTGTAACAGGGTTATTTAAGACCATAATTTATAATCAAATTTGAAAAGTTCATTTCCTCTTTTCCTTTCAGTATGTAGAGTATAAAATGTTATTTTTTGTTAGGAGTAATTAAAAAAGAAGTTGTTTTCAAGGTAGAATAATTATGTCACAAAGAGTGTAGGTAAATTTCAGACCAACGTTTGGTTCAGAATTTACCTATGTCTTTTTGGAGGCGTAAAATGTCTCTATTTTAGATTTGTAAAATGCAAGGGATCAGTTATAAATTTAAAAGAGCTTGAGGGTCTTAGTTTTTGTTTTTCAAAGTTAAATGCTTTGTAGCATAAGTTTGATATTGTAGGGTAGTGCAAGTTTGATAATCTATGCATATGCAATATGCATAAAATAGTGGTTATAAAGTATTTTTTTTTTTTTTTAAGCATGATATTTCATCCACCATCACCAGTGTCTGGAAAGTACTTAGAATTTACAGAAATAGTGATAATAATAATAATTTGTAAACACGATAAAGTACAAGTTATATGTGGTACATTAAAGATTTTTATTTTCCGAACGTATACTATGTAAGAAAATAATTTTATCATGAAAAAATTCAAGAGTGAGATTTTGGTGTATCTATACAGATTACGGGCTTCTGAATTCATTTTGTTATTTTTACAATAGTGTATGTAGATATGTGTGTGAATGAACACTTTGAATGTTGATAGCTGAAAGAGAATAGGTATGTTATAGGTCACTGTCACACAAACTATACAGATTTTGAATAAATGTAGCTTTTAGGTTTTGTTTTTTTTTACTACTGAAGACATAAAGAAAAATTACTTATTATGGCTGTGAACTCAAATTATTTAAAGTGTGATAGCATTTAAACGCCATATTCAGTTGGTCTAAAAGTTTCTTCAAAGTATATTAGTATATTATACCTTACTGTCACACAAACTACATAGAGTTTGATGAGTTAAGGACATATAACTTTTTTATTTTTTAGGATACAAAGTAGAATTTTTATACATTGAGGTATATGGTCTCCAATTATTTGCACAAATAATAAATATAAAATTGTTTGCAGCACTCATGCCTACTTTACCTGAAGAAGAGCTGTTTAGAAAAAATGTATTGTAATTTAGTTTTAAATTACAATAAAATTGTTCTTTTACCCAAAACAATTGTTGTGAATTCTTGCATTTTATGGTTTTTATTCAAAGTTTTATACTTATTTCTTTTTAGCGCCAGTACTGTGGTGTTTTTTAACACGCTTTTATTAGCTTCACCTGTATGTATGTTTGTAACTGCTCTGGGAGCAAACAAAAAATCTATATTGCAAAAAAAGACTTCCCTACGTGAACGCTGTGGCTGTGAGGTAAAGCTCCGGGCTACGAACCTAAAGGTCTAGCTTTCGAGCCCAGTCAGGGGAGATTTTTTAAAAATGTTTTTTTTTTAAATTCTAAATTATTTAATTAAAGATTTAAGTGTATGTAAATATTATGGTGTATCACTCACATGATTTTCTCTTACCCTGCATTTTAATGCTAAGATAGATATTTTGTGCTTTTTAGTTCAAATTTCTATAAAAGCGTGTTCTTTAATTTTTTTATAACTATCATTTTATTTTTAATAACATATGCACATATAATAATGAAATTTAGATTTATTATTCATATGCACAAAAAAAGTTTTCTGTAGAATACAGTTTAGATTTACAGTGCCACTCAAAAATATTCACACGCATTAACAGCTATAACTGGAAATTGCTAGAATTGCATTTTTGATTTTATTAAGCATTTTAAGTTTGCCTTTTATTCCTTCTTTTCTTAAATTAAGTAAATTTAAGGTCAGCCCAGTGCTGGTATTTCATAATTTGTGAATCTTGTTTGAAAAAATTAATTTTTTAAAATATTTAATATTTTATTTTCAATCAGTAAAATTCAAAATATAACTTACAAGGAAGCATTCAAAAGGTGTCGTCTTCAAAAAATATTGAAAAAAATATATATGATTCTACTCTTCATAAAACACCAGTAAGTGAAAAAATTATCGGCTGAAATGAATTACAGCAAAACCAATCGCCTAACAATATGAAATCGCCAAATATGCTTAATTTTTGTAATTTTTTGTGGTCGCTGTAATTCATTGCAGCTGATAATTTTTTCACTTTCTGGTGTTTTAGGAAGAGCAGAATCACATATATATTTTTTAATGTTTTTTGAAGACGACACCTTTTGAATGTTTCCTTGTTAGTCAGAATTCGCAATATACTTGTAACATGTTTTATTTTTTAACTTATTACAGCACATGATACATTTTGTAACTTTCAGAAAGATAACTATGAACATTTTTAGTTTCAACCAAGTTTTTTTATACTTTTTTTTTTTTTTTTCTTTCTCCCCCCCCCCTTTTCTTTTGTTATTATTTTAGGATTGTTTTTTTACGAGGCTTGCAAAAAACCCTGCAATAAATCTCAGAATTTTTAAAATAGTATCAGAATGTCCCCAGCAACTGTGGCTATCTTTCATCATCCCCCCCCCCCTCCATATTTATCCTTTTAAAAGCAAAGCAGACTCAACGTTTTACTCTACTTTACATCATCACTACTATAATATGGGACTAGGAGCTAAAAGTGTTTACTTTAACATGTTGTAAATATGAGAAATTGGAGGGGGGGGGGGGGACACTGAAAACTTATGTATGGTTTTTTAAAAAAAAATCATTAAGTTTTTTTTTTTTTTTTTTTTTTTTTTTTACTATTTCTTGTAGGAGGGAAAATTTGTCGTTGTGTAATTGTAACATAGTGTAACTATTATTTTTGTCTGTTAAAAAATGTTCCTGATTTATATATATATATATATATATATATATATATGTATGTATTTATTTTAATGTGCACGAAGGATGCTTGCATGAGTGGTAGTGAGTGCGGCACAAATGCTGTACAGATTTTCATAAGTGATATAGGTTGGAAAATTTTCTATTATGTTTTTCGAGAAATTTTTCAAAGCCAAAAAAGTCAATTTTTTTTTAGTACATTTTTTACATGACATATTTAAACTTTTCTTTCAGTACTCGTAGTACCAGTAACAGTTATGTGAGATATAGTGTGAAAAACAAAAGTTTTTGATTTAAATACATCATTTAGAAATTTATCAGATATATAATTTGAGTAACTTGCTCGAGAAGATGTTATTCATTATGATACATGAGATCTATGGTTGCTAATCAGCATTTTGAATATCCTTCAATAACTTTGTGTGAATATAATTATTAAACATTTTGCAACTGAAAAGAAGAATATATTGTTAAAATCCCTTGTTAAAATAAGTGTTTGATAACCATTTACTTTTACTGTTGCAGCATCTCTCCAACTTAATCAGCAGTGTGGATGGTCAAGGTGTCTACAAAGGACATGTAATTATTTCACTTTGAGAAAGAGCAGAGCTAAAGAGCAGATTCCCAAAATTTGTTCTACCTTTTCTTATAAATGTTTCAGGAGTTTACAAATATTTGCCGCCAAAAGAGAGTTCAGATTCTGGCTCATTAGCAACTACGGAAATAATATCAAATCTTAAAGCTAACTTATTAATTTCTAAGCCTGTAAAACCACTTCCCTAAACTCGCAACAATAATAAATTAAAAATAATAAATTTATATCTAAAAGTAATGAAGTGGTATATTTTTTGGATTGTACAGTTTTTTTTTTTTTTTTTTTTTTTAATAATAATATTTGAAAAATAGAATTACTGTGTCAAATGAATTATATTTATTAAGTATGGTTATTTATATGATTCTTGTCTTATGAATTGAAAAATTAACTTTATGTGTATGTAGTTCAAAGTATTAAAAAATGTAAATCTGTATTTAACAAATTTTCCATACAATGAACTTCTTTTATGTATTTAAAGACTGTTAAATAGAAGTCTGCTTTTTGATCGTGATGTACAATTGTAATAAACGGAGCGGCGTACCGCAACCCAAATGTATGCTTTAGTTATTCTTATTTATGTTTATATAAGTTTTAGAGATTGATTTTTTTTGCTTGATAAAGGAGAATCAGTGAAAGTTATAAAACATATACAGGTAAATATTTTAATATAAACATTTGTTTATATGAAAACTGTTTTCAGGTTCAAGTGCAATAAGTGCAAGTTTCAGAAGTCGTGGTAAATGAAATTAAAAGCAGGTTTGTAAATCCTTGCTAAATTTTATAATTAAATAAATTTATGCTAATAGTTTTCAAGATATTTTTTCATCCTTGATATTGAAAGTAATAGTATTTTTGTTTTTTAAAGTAGCTGCATTTTAAAGCACAAAGTTGGCAAAAATTCTCTTTTCTTTTTTATAAAATCAACTGACAGTATTTCCTGTTTATTTTTATTTTTAAAATAAGATTTGAAAAACCTAAACATGGTAAACAAATGTTAATTAGCTGAGAAAGTTTTTAAAATATAATCCTTTATGTTATATCAAATACTATTCTATTTGTACATATTTTGGATTCAGTTAAATTTTAAGAAATGTTAACTAAATGTTTATTTATTTTTCTTTATTAGTTCAGTAGTGACGTTAAAATTCTATCCTCAGTTTTTTGGTATTATTTATCTATATATAGATATCTTTTTTTTTTTTTTTTTTTTTTCTTATTTAACACTGAAGAATTCTTTGATTTTTCTGTTTTTCCATGCTCATGTTCTACATTTTCTTCAGTATTTCACAACTGATTTGCAAAAACAAAACTTTTTTTTAATTGCATTACTATATAAATAATTCCTTAAATAGATAAACTGAATAGCATTTATCCCCATTGCAAAATTTTCCTTTACAATACAAAGAGTCAAAATTTTTATAGCAATTTGCAGGATGTGAAATCCAAAAATTATTTTAGATGGCCAGTGCGGATTCTTTCATCTCGGAAAAGTATAACATGAGTATTAAAGAAAGTCAATTTTGTGCTTTACAGATTGCACAAAATTGACTTTGTGCAGTCACACGAAATTTTGTGCAACTGACATGAAATTTTCTTTACCTCCCAAGGAAATGTTTTTCAGATTTTTTTAAAATTATTACAAGTGAAGAAAATTGATTATGTTGTTTCAAATTATTACAGATATATGATTGAAACACTCGTGTTTAAAAGTATTGATCAGTTCTTTTGGAAAAAAATATTGAAAATTACATTCCTTGGAGAAAGCAATATTTCTACATATACATTTTATAATGTTTGAATACTACTATTAATTAAAATATTTTTAATTTTATGCTTGTTTAAAAATACTCCCCATTGTATTCATTTCTATGAAATTTTGACTTATGCTGTCATATGAACCAATTATTATGAAAAGACAAGATGATAGCACAATCTGTTGAGCAATATGCATCAAAAGTTGATAGACAAAAAATTATGTCAAGTTGCATCTAAATGTAAAATTTCAAGCATATGTTATTGATCTCAGGGTGCATCGAATTTTTGTCACACACATACAAAGCCATAGCCAAGGAGGGGAGTTAAAATACATTCTTGAAATTTTGCAGGTTTGTCAAAAATTTTAGAGTTCTACATCAGCATTTTTAGCATTCAACATTATGTACTAGAACTTGAACATCCAAAATTTTTTTCTGGCTACGCCCTTGTACTGACGTTAGGACAAAACAGCCAGAAGTCTGTTACTCTTAAAATGTATAAAATCATCAAAAATTGGCAGTCTGAAAATTTCCAAACCAAATGTTTTCTTCTTATCAAATCAGATGTCAGTGACAATCTCACTTTTTCTTTACTAGGCATTAGGGGTATGGAAAAAATTACTACTTTTTTCCTTTCTTTTAATAGGTGCCTCACAGTTCTAAAAATTTCAATTTTTTTATTTTCCCATTTGTATCCTAAATAAGCAAGAATAATACTACTCCAATAACAGAATCATCCTTATTTGCTTATGACTCTAATTGGAGAACTAACAGTACATATAAATTTCAATGTAACTATCATGTTTAATAAAATTTCTCATAAATTATTGAATAAAATGACGTTCAAAGTTTTAATGTGTTTTGAAAAATTTTAAATTGCTCCCTGCTAATTTTATTTTTTCTCCCTCAATTTTACATTATTATTGTTTAACAATTTATTCTTGACCTACTTGGATATTTTTTTGTGGATCCATTGGTAAGTTAATTCATTAAATATATTTAATATTTAAAAGCTGGAACTGAATGCAAATTTTAAGCATTTAAACAATTTTTTGTTCACCATCATGCTATAGGTATGGAGAGCGTAAAGAATCATGAAAATTTTTTACCTCGTTTTTTTTTTTATTATTATTATTATTATTTTTACACTTTTCAGGTATGGGGATACCAAAAATAATAAAATTTATATGTTGTCAGTCTGAAGGGTGTCAGTTTGTTAGTTTGTCTAACTATCTTAAAAATAAAAGATCGCAGGTATGTGGGTCCAGTTTTAAAATATTATCTATAACATTGGCTAGAACACTATTGATTTTCAACATTCTAATTTAAAAAGTTCATAAGTTATTCAAAATTTACGATTTTCTTAACATGGGAGGTAGGGCAAAATTTTGTTTAAACATACATTAAAAGGGATATTTTTACAGTAAAGGTGCGAGACGGACCAGCTTAAAAGTATGTTACAATGCTCGCATGAACATAATTAACCATGGAAACTGCATACATTACTCGAAATTAACCATTTTTTTTAACATGGCAGAATCGCACAAAATTTCGCATAAACATCCATTGCAGTTTAAGTCATAAGATCAATAAAGTACGATAATTAAGTTCAGTCTACTTTTAAAATAATCTAAAATAGGTTTTCTTAAATAATTCAAAACTGTTACTAATTTGTCTCCAAACTTGCCACTCCCGATCAAATTTTTCAAGTGGAATTACGAACTTCAAAATGCCAAATTTGAATTTCCTGTGGTTATTTAAGTTATGCTTATAACAGATATACATACAGATCAGCCACTTAAAATTGGACTTTCGTATTCAGTGAACCTCAAAATGTGATGTTATACAAAAAACCAGTGTTGAAAATAGAATTTGAAAACATATTTTCTTTACAGTATGACTGTTAAAATTTAATTTTTTTTTCCTGAGCAGTGTTTGTTGATATAGTAAAATGTAACAAAGCACTTACACCTGCTACATTCAAGTTTTGCTTAATTTTGGTTAACCTTGTATGTTGTCTGTAAATTGTATGCATATCACATTGTGCACTTAAATTTAGTTGTATTTAAAGAACACCGAACACAAAATGAAATAGACTGCCAGCAATTTCCAAGTATATATTCCCGATATATTCAAATACTTTGGATAGCCCGGTAAACAAATTATAAATGATTTCTATTCTATATTCTACACAAAACATGCTTTTATGCATTGAAAAAAAAAATATATGTTCATTTCATTTTGTTTAGGGCAACCTATATATGTTACACTTTACTTAATGAACTTTTCCCCGTAGACTTAATGTATTTGAATTCTTTTGGATATCCCTGTACATAAACCATCTGCTTCATCTCAACGAAAAGTTTAATGTAGCATCACTACATTGTACAGATTTAGAATACCGAGTTTGGACTTCCTTCTATAATTTGTTGTTGAGAAAAAACAGAGACCAACTGATAAAAACATGTTTTTCAGATTCAGGAAACCTGAAAATGTGTAAATGAAACAAAAACTCAATTTCAAAAATTTGACTCAAAAACAATACTATTTCTAATATGGATTTAAAAAAAAAATAAAAAAGATGGTAGTGTAACATTTATTTATTAATAAAAAGATTTTTTTTTTTTCATTTATTATTATTAATTTTTTTTTTAGAATGCAAAAATTTATTTTTATTAAATACTACCTAATGCAAATTTAATATATTCTTTTAAAGCTCATTTATCTTCATAACAATATTGAAAAATACATTAAAATTGGTTTACCGATATAAACTTATTCAAAACATGTAAAAAATAAATAAATAAATGACATTTTATACATGTTTAATTAATTTTTCACATGAAATATGTATAACGAAAATATTAGCACGCGTATATTTAAAAAACAAAATAAAAAGTACATAACCTTCCAAACCTCATTTTCTTTTTCATTAAAAAAACATTGACAAAAGAGCGATAATCAGCCAAATCTTTATACCCATAAAACAGATTACGAAATCGCATACGTAATCCGTGACGTATGAGTAGTACTTCGGTCCCTCGTCAGGGGCGATAGTGTCTATGCGAAATTTACATGTTAAATTTTTACCATTAGCTTCTATGTAAGTGACGGCTCTGAATGTTATCAGTACTCTGTGGCAATAGCTAGGACGTTTCACTCGAAGGACTTTACGTATTTGCGATAACCTTTTTAATTCACCGCCAAAATCACAAAAAATATTAACGATCACTAATGGAGAACCATTACTAAAACAATAACCAGATTACTTTGCGGACGTTAAATTTAAGAAAATTAAAAACACATAAGCTCTGTGTTTAATAGAAATAAATACTATAAGAACAAACTAGTATGTTGTGGCCACCACAAGACTTTCTTCTATATTTACCTATACATATTCAATCAGTAACAATATTTAAAAAAAAAAAAAATACGATTTTTTTTTTTTTTTTTTTTGTTAAAAGTGAAAAAAATCGATAACTTTGTTTTAAATTATCACAGATTTATAGTTCAACCATTCGTTTTAAAGGTATTGACGAGACCTTTCGAAAGATACCCATCTTGAAAATTTATCCCCCCCGGGGGGGTACTTCCCCCCCAGGGGGGTAAGCGATGCCCCCCCATGCAGAAATTTTTTTTCCTAGTTACATACTACTATTATCAATAATTCATATTAATTTTACAATCACAAGTTTAAAACAACTCTTATTATGCACATTTATACGAATTTTTGTCCTATGCTGCCATGTTAAAAATTTAGATAAAATGCTATCACAGCGCCACCTGTTGAGCTATTGATCCCCAAACATAATCAACACCAGTTTATGTCGGGGACCAACTAAATACCAAGTTTGGTTAAATTTCGTTAAAAAAAAAAAAAAAAAAAAAAAAAAAATGCGATATTTTTCTAAGTTTTTTTTTGTTAAAAATAAAAAAAATCGATAACTTTGGTTTAAATTATCACAGATTTATCGTTCAACCATTCGTTTTAAAGGTATTGACGAGATCTTTCGAAAGATACCCATCTTGAAACTTTCCGATAATACTTTCCGACTTGAATATAGAACCGATGCCCCCACATGCACAAAAATTTTTTCCAAGTTAACTATTACTATTATCAACGAGTCCTTTCGAAAGATACCCATCTTGAAAATTTACTTCCCCGGGGGGGATTTCCCCCCCCGGGGGGGGGGAACCGATGCCCCCCCATGCACAAAATTTTTTTCCTAGCTAACTACTACTATTATCAATAATTCATATTAATTTTACAATCACAAGTGTAAAATAACTCTCTTTATGCCCATTTATACGGAATTTTGTCCTATGCTGCCATGTTAAAAATTTGCATAAAATGCGATCACAACGCCACCTATTGAGCGATTGATACCAAAATCTAATCAGCACCAGTTTATGTCAGGGTGCAACTTGAAGGATTCCAATGCATGTTTCCTCATATCAGCTGTTAACCAGCGAACACCTGTCATGACGTCAGATGTGACGTAACTGTATTACGTAATCAACGGCGCATCTTCGCTCCCTGAGAGAGAGATGTTTATAAGAGTCTGTACGAGAAAGCTTTGCTAAGCGAGCGGCAAGAAATGGCCGCATTATGTTATTATACTTTTCTATATATTATTAAATGTTGTGATTGTTTAAAAGACTCTGCTTTTCACTCTGTGGACCCATTTATACCAACAATGGTTATGGGCCCAGAGACACGCATCTTACTGCGGACTTTTTAAAAATTTAAATTAACATTCGCTAAAACGAAAGTGCGACTTACTGTTAAGCCTAAGGGCTGAAATCAAAAGTATTTTTGATTCTATTTTTATAAAGAAGCTACTATAGCTGATTAAATATGTCGCAGATATTAAATATAGAAAAGTTAACCAAAAACAATTTTGACACGTGGAAGCTGCAGATAGAAGCTGTTTTAATCAAGAATGATCACTGGAGTTATGCTAACGGAACGAAAATTAAGCCCGATGAAGGCGCCGAAGGTGAAGAAAAATGGCTCGAAATTGATCTTAAAGCAAGAGCCGATTTAATCCTAGCAATTACCCCAAGTGAGTTGTGTCATATTAAATATTGTACCACCTCAAATGAAGTATGAAATAAATTAAAAGAAGTTTACGAATCGAGAGGACCGGCAAAGAAAGCCACCCTGTTGAAGCAGCTACTCTTTAAGAAAATGTCTGATAGTGAAAATATGTCCGATCACCTCAATATTTTCTTCGATATAGTGGACAAGCTAAAAGAAATGGACATTGAAGTAGCCGAAGACCTATTATCAATTTTGCTCTTATACAGTATTCCTGACAGCTATGAAAATTTCAGGTGCGCCATAGAAGCAAGAGATGAATTGCCGCAGCCTGAAGCTCTGAAAATTAAAATGATGGAAGAATACGAGTCAAGAAAAAATAAAAAGAATCAAGAATCATCAAATGCGTATTTTACGACTCACAAGAAAAATCTTCCTGAAAAGAACAAAAGAGAAATCTTAAAGCCTGTGCAGAACAAGAACACGTATGGCGAAAGAAATTATGCAATCTTCAAATGCAATTACTGTTCAAAAGTAGGGCATAAAGCCTCAGAATGCAGAAAGAAGATCTCAGACAGAAAATTCACTTCATCGAATAAATATAAAGATAGATCTTTCATGGTTGAAGATAGTACAGAGTTCACGATGGCAGCCAGTAACTCTTTCCAAGAACATTCCGAGTGGTGTCTCGATAGCGGTACGACATCACATATGGCTCATGACAAGAATTTGTTTATAGATTTCGAACCTAGAATTGGATCATTTATAAAATTAGCTGTAGATGAAACAGCGGAGATCACAGGTGTTGGAACAGTCAAATTAAAAGTTCCCGGTAATCACGGTGTAACCAATTTAAAGTTAACAAATGTTTTGTGCGTTCCAAAATTGAAATGCAATTTAATGTCTATATCAAAAGCTACAGAAAACAACTGCCGAGTTGTATTTACCGAAAAATGTGCGAAAATCACAGAGCAGGACGGCTCTCTGATTATAAGTGCTACGAGAAAAGGTGATTTATATTTTTTTCAGCCGCATGTGGATATCGCTGCATCAACTCAGGTAAGCAACTTTCATAAATGGCATTTAAAATTAGGACATTTAAATGAAAAAGATTTAAAATTATTAAAATCTGAAAATATGTTAAGAGATTTAAATTTTAATGAAAAAGATTCTTTAAAAGATTGCAAAGTATGTATTAGGTCTAAACAAACTGTGAAACCATTTTGTAAAGAAAACAAATTTCATAGTGATGAATTATTAGAAGTAGTTTATTCTGATTTATGTGGCCCTATAAATGTTAAATCCCATGGCGGATCACGTTATTTTATTACTTTTTTGGATGATAAATCTCGTTACATTGAAGTAAATTTTCTAAAAACAAAAGACGAAGCTAAGTACGCGTTCCGGAGATATAAAGCAGCAGTCGAAAATCGATTAGGAAAAAAAATTAAAATACTGCATACTGATAATGGATTGGAATATTGTGGCGAAGAATTCAATAAATATATTGAAGAATGCGGTATTAAACGCGAATTTTCATCGCCAATGACCCCTCAGCAAAATTCTGGAATTGAAAGACAAAATCGTACATTATGCGAAATGGCGAGGTGTTTATTAATGCAATCAAACCTTCCAAATACATTCTGGGCCGAAGCAGTAAATTGCGCTGCATATATTAGAAACAGGTGTCCCACTAAAGGAATTAAAGAAAACAAAACACCTTTCCAATTGTTTTTCGGTTATAAACCAACTGTTAACTATTTTAAAATTTTCGGACAGAAATGTTTTGTTCTAAATAAAAAATCAAAAGGTAAGTTTGAAGCTAGGTCACACGAACATATATTCGTTGGCTATTCAAATGAATCACGCGCTTACAGATTATGGAATAAGGATACCAGAAAAATTGTCATAAGTCGTGATGTTCGATTTATAGACGAGTTTCAAACAAATGATTCAGCTACTACTGATCAATTAGAATTAATTTTTCCGTCTGAGAATAAATGCAATGATTGTAATATTAAAAATGAAACTCCTATCACTACTCAAACCGCAGACAGGGGGGAAAACAGCGGATCGATTTCCTATCCCCCTGAATGCAACGGAGAGAGTTTCTCTTTTTGGAAAGGGGGGGAAGGCTCGCTTTCTGAAGGGGGGAACGTAGGAGATGTGAGTGGAGGGGAGGAGAGTGTTGACGATATATGTAAACAAGAGAAAGGGATTAATAAAAACAATCCTATTTTTAAACGTGGTCCCGGAAGACCTAAAAAAAGTAAAAGTTGGAATTTTCAAAAGTCTCATAAGGAGTGTATTACTGATACAAAATATAAAGATGAAACTTCTCAATTAGCTGATAACTCATTTAATGAAATTAATCCCAGCGTGATCGACGCGTTAAATGGAGATTATGCTAAAAATTGGGAAAACGCGATGAAATTAGAATATGATTCTTTAGTTAAGCAAAACGCTTGGGAAATTGTAGATAGACCAAAAGATAAAAAGGTAATTGGGTGTAAATGGGTTTTAAAAACAAAATTCAAACCAGATGGTCAAATTGAAAAATTTAAGGCCAGATTAGTTGCCAAAGGGTGTTCACAGAAACAAGGTATAGATTTTGAGGAAAATTTTTCACCAGTAGCCAGATTAAGTTCTATAAGAACTGCAATCGCGTATGCTATCCAGAATGGTTTCACAGCATACCAGTTAGATTTCATTATGGCATATGTTAACGGCAATTTGAATGAAGAAATTTTTATGGAACTTCCTGAATTTTTTGAAAATGATATACATGAAAATAAAGTGTGTTTATTAAAGAAGTCTTTGTATGGGCTTAAGCAGTCAGGAAGACAGTGGTTTAAGAAATTAGATGAGAAACTGAGAAAAATGAAATTTAACCCTTTGAATTCCGACAAATGTGTCTATTACTCAAAATATCCTTTTGATGCTATTATAATCGTCTATGTCGACGATTTAATTTGTCTCACTAAAAGTGAAGAGCACTATTTTGATATAAGAAATAAATTAGCAGAATCTTTCAAAATGAAAGATATGGGCCTTCTGCATTATTGCTTAGGCATTGAATTTAATCAAGATAGGGACAGCATCACTATAACACAAAAGAAATACATTGAAGATTTATTAAATAAATTTAATATGGAAGATTCTAGAGTGGTGAATACACCTTTAGATAACAGTGTAAAATTAACTAAACAAATGTGTCCAAATACAGAAGAAGAGAAATCATATATGTCAAAAATTCCTTATAGACAATTAATTGGTTCTCTTATGTATCTGTCGGTTGCTACTAGACCAGATATCACCCATGCTGTAAATTATTTAAGTCAGTTTAATAACAATCCAGGAAAACCTCACTGGATAGCTGCTAAAAGAATACTAAGGTATCTCAATGGCACTAGAAATTTAGGAATTGTTTATTACAGAGACGATAAACCATTGACAGCATTTGTTGATGCCGATTGGGCATCGGATATAAATGATAGAAAATCATATACAGGATACGTCTTTAAATATGCCGGTGGACCTATTTCTTGGGAATCTAGAAAGCAGCGAACCGTTGCTCTATCCACAACAGAATCTGAATATATGTCTCTGTCTGAATCCGCAAAAGAGACAATTCATGTTAGAAATTTCTTAAAAGAATTGGATCCTGAAATTATATCAAGTCCTACTGCAATCATGTGCGACAATCAATCTGCACTGAGATTAGTAAAAAATCCTGTTCATCACAATCGATCTAAGCACATTGACATTCGTCATCATTTTGTGCGAGAAGTTTACAATAATAAACTAATTGACATTAAATATATTTCATCAGATGAACAACCTGCAGATATTTTAACAAAAAGTTTAAATGCATATAAACATGAAAAATGTTGTGATATTATAGGACTTAATACTCAGGACTGATGAACTTAAAATATATATATATATTTAAACTGTGTTTTCATTAAGAAATTAACTACTTATATTTTACGTATTTTATTTTATAATATTAACCATAATTATTTGCTTATAATTCTATTTCTTTACTAACACTTTTCTTATTTTAAGTAACTCTTGCATAAAAATAATTTTCTGTAATTTTTAATATGCTATTATAATGCATAAATATGTTTTATTTTCGAAACATTTATTGAAAAAGGGGGAAATGAAGGATTCCAATGCATGTTTCCTCATATCAGCTGTTAACCAGCGAACACCTGTCATGACGTCAGATGTGACGTAACTGTATTACGTAATCAACGGCGCATCTTCGCTCCCTGAGAGAGAGATGTTTATAAGAGTCTGTACGAGAAAGCTTTGCTAAGCGAGCGGCAAGAAATGCCCGCATTATGTTATTATACTTTTCTATATATTATTAAATGTTGTGATTGTTTAAAAGACTCTGCTTTTCACTCTGTGGACCCATTTATACCAACACAACTAAATACCAAGTTTGGTTAAATTTCATTCATTGGTTCGTGAGATACAGCGTCCACAAAAAAATGATACAGACAGACAGACAGACAGACAGACATTTTCTAAAAACTATTAATTCGTGTTCTCCATATCCCAAAACATGTAAATCCATCAAAAAGTGGACTTCGAAAATTTTCGCGAATCCAATACTTTCTCTATATTACATATAGAAGAAAGTAATAAATAATAATTAAAGCAATTATGACGTCAACTTTATCAAACACATATTCATGTTATAGGTTTATTTTTCAATATTTTTTATTCATGAGAAAAGACATGCTTCTTTTTATGAAATAAATAAATAAATAACATAAAGTAAAAATTACCAACATTTAACAACTGATTGAAAAAAATCTGGTGTGAAACAACCACACGACTTCCATTACCCACTATTACACATATTATATGCATTTTTGAGAGATAATGCGATCAGAAAACATAAAAGTGAACTAAAGAGAAAATCGTTAGAGCCGTTTTTGAGATACCAACTTAAAAAAAAAAAAAAAAAATCAATTAATGACCGGAAAACAATAATTACATACAAAAGGATATTTAAAAGTGAGTTAATATGGCGAGTTTGAAAAAAATCCGTACAGCTGTTTTTAAAGGAACGCCCTTGGCAGACCTGAATTTGAGCTATTTATACAGGACGCCTATCAATTTTCCTGAACTAACCAACTATATCATTCGAAAGGACATCTAATAGAGTGTTTATATAGCAAATTTGAAGAAAATCGTTAGAGCCATTTTTGAGATACGGACTTACGGTCCCACTTCCGGTTTCCGATGTTCCACTTCCGGTTAAAATCAATTATTGACAGGAAAACAATAATTACATACAAAAGCATATTTAAAAGTGAGTTAAAATGGCGATTTTGAAAACAACCCGTACAACCGTTTTTAAAGGAACGCCTTTGCGAGGCCTGAAATTGAGCTATTTATAAGGGACGCCTATCAATTTTCCTGAACCAACCAACTGTATCATTCGAAAGGACATCTAATAGAGTGTTTATATAGCAAGTTTGAAGAAAATCGTTAGAGCCGTTTTTGAGATACGGACTTACGGTCCCACTTCCGGTTTCCGATGTCCCACTTCCGGTTTTTCAATTTTCACCAAAATTTGGAAATTTCATCTGTAGACCAGTCGTATTTCAATTCTAAAGTTTCGTAGCTCTATCTTTATTAGTTTCTGAGCTATAATAGCCAGAAGATTCTCCACATACATACACACACACACACACACACACACACACACACATACATACACACTGACCAATTGCCAAAAACCACTTTTTTGGACTCAGGGGACCTTAAAACGTGTAAATCAGGTGAAAACCCGATATCGAATTGTTGGTATAAATGGGTCCACAGAGTGAAAAGCAGAGTCTTTTAAACAATCACAACATTTAACAATATAGAAAAGTAGAATAACATAATGCGGGCATTTCTTACCGCACGCTTAGCAAAGCTTTCTCGTACAGACTCACATAAACCTCTCTCTCAGAGAGACGAAGATACGCTGTTGATTACGTAATACAGTTACGTCACATCTGACGTCATGACAGGTGTCAGCTAGTTAACAGATGATATGAGGAAACATGCATTGAAATCCTTCATTTCCCCCTTATTCAATAAATGTTTCGAAAATAAAACATATTTATGCATTATAATAGCATATTAAAAATTACAGAAAATTATTTTTATGCAAGAGTTACTTAAAATAAGAAAAGTGTTAGTAAAGAAATAGAATTATAAGCAAATAATTATGGTTAATATAATAAAATAAAATACGTAAAATATAATCAGTTAATTTCTTAATGAAAACACAGTTTAAATATATATATATTTTTAAGTTCGTCAGTCCTGAGTATTAAGTCCTATCATATCACAACATTTTTCATGTTTATATCCATTTAAACTTTTTGTTAAAATATCTGCAGGTTGTTCATCTGATGAAATATATTTAATGTCAATTAGTTTATTATTGTAAACTTCTCGCACAAACTGATGACGAATGTCAATGTGCTTAGATCGATTGTGATGAACAGGATTTTTTACTAATCTCAGTGCAGATTGATTGTCACACATGATTGCAGTTGGACTTGATGCAATTTCAGGATCCAATTCTTTTAAGAAATTTCTAACATGAATTGTCTCTTTTGCGGATTCGGACAGAGACATATATTCAGATTCTGTTGTGGATAGAGCAACGGTTCGCTGCTTTCTAGATTCCCAAGAAATAGGTCCACCGTCATATTTAAAGACGTATCCTGTATATGATTTTCTATCATTTATATCCGATGCCCAATCGGCATCAACAAATGCTGTCAATGGTTTATCGTCTCTGTAATACACAATTCCTAAATTTCTAGTGCCATTGAGATATCTTAGTATTCTTTTAGCAGCTATCCAGTGAGGTTTTCCTGGATTGTTATTAAACTGACTTAAATAATTTACAGCATGGGTGATATCTGGTCTGGTAGCAACCGACAGATACATAAGATAACCAATTAATTGTCTATAAGGAATTTTTGACATGTATGATTTCTCTTCTTCTGTATTTGGACACATTTGTTTAGTTAATTTTACACTGTTATCTAAAGGTGTATTCACCACTCTAGAATCTTCCATATTAAATTTATTTAGTAAATCTTCAATGTATTTCTTTTGTGTTATAGTGATGCTGTCCCTATCTTGATTAAATTCAATGCCTAAGCAATAATGCAGAAGGCCCATATCTTTCATTTTGAAAGATTCTGCTAATTTATTTCTTATATCAAAATAGTGCTCTTCACTTTTAGTGAGACAAATTAAATCGTCGACATAGACGATTATAATAGCATCAAAAGGATATTTTGAGTAATAGACACATTTGTCGGAATTCAAAGGGTTAAATTTCATTTTTCTCAATTTCTCATCTAATTTCTTAAACCACTGTCTTCCTGACTGAAGTCCATACAAAGACTTCTTTAATAAACACACTTTATTTTCATGTATATCATTTTCAAAAAATTCAGGAAGTTCCATAAAAATTTCTTCATTCAAATTGCCGTTAACATATGCCATAAGAAAATCTAACTGGTATGCTGTGAAACCATTCTGGATAGCATACGCGATTGCAGTTCTTATAGAACTTAATCTGGCTACTGGTGAAAAATTTTCCTCAAAATCTATACCTTGTTTCTGTGAACACCCTTTGGCAACTAATCTGGCCTTAAATTTTTCAATTTGACCATCTGGTTTGAATTTTGTTTTTAAAACCCATTTACACCCAATTACCTTTTTATCTTTTGGTCTATCTACAATTTCCCAAGCGTTTTGCTTAACTAAAGAATCATATTCTAATTTCATCGCGTTCTCCCAATTTTTAGCATAATCTCCATTTAGCGCGTCGATTACGCTGGGATTAATTTCACTAAATGAGTTATCAGCTAATTGAGAAGTTTCATCTTTATATTTTGTATCTGTAATACACTCCATATGAGAGTTTTGAAAGTTCCAACTTTTAATTTTTTTAGGTCGGCCTGGACCGCGTTTAAAAGTAGGATTGTTTTTATTAATCCTTTCCTCTTGTTTACATTTATCGTGAGCACTCTCCTCCCCTCCACTCACATCTTTCACGTTCCCCCCTTCAGAGTGGTTCGCTTCCCCCCTTTTCCAAAAAGAGAAACTTTCTCCGTTGCATTCAGGGGGATAGGAAATCGATCCGCTGTTTTCCCCCCTGTCTGCGGTTTGAGTAGGGATAGGAGTTTCATTTTTAATATTACGATCATTGCATTTATTCTCAGACGGAAAAATTAATTCTAATTGATCAGTAGTGGCTGAATCATTTGTTTCAAATTCGTCTATAAATCGAACATCACGACTTATGACAATTTTTCTGGTATCCATATTCCATAATCTCTAAGCGCGTGATTCATTTGAATAGCCAACGAATATATGTTCGTGTGACCTAGCTTCAAACTTTCCTTTTGATTTTTTATTTAGAACAAAACATTTCTGTCCGAAAATTTTAAAATAGTTAACAGTTGGTTTATAACCGAAAAACAATTCGAAAGGTGTTTTATATTCTTTAATTCCTTTAGTGGGACACCTGTTTCTAATATATGCAGCGCAATTTACTGCTTCAGCCCAGAATGTATTTGGAAGGTTTGATTGCATTAATAAACACCTCGCTATTTCGCATAATGTACGATTTTGTCTTTCAATTCTAGAATTTTGCTGAGGGGTCATTGGTGAGGAATATTCGCGTTTAATACCGCATTCTTCAATATATTTATTGAATTCTTCGCCACAATATTCCAATCCATTATCAGTATGCAGTATTTTAATTTTTTTTCTTAATCGATTTTCGACTGCTGCTTTATATCTCCGGAACGCGTACTTAGCTTCATCTTTAGTTTTTAGAAAATTTACTTCAATGTAACGAGATTTATCATCCAAAAAAGTAATAAAGTAACGTGATCCGCCATGGGATTTAACATTTATAGGGCCACATAAATCAGAATAAACTACTTCTAATAATTCCTTACTATGAAATTTGTTTTCTTTACAAAATGGTTTCACAGTTTGTTTAGGCTGAATGCATACTTTACAATCTTTTAAAGAATCTTTTTCATTAAAATTTAAATCTCTTAACATATTTTCAGATTTTAATAATTTTAAATCTTTTTCATTTAAATGTCCTAATTTTAAATGCCATTTATGAAAGTTGCTTACCTGAGTTGTTGCAGCGATATCCACCTGCGGCTGAAAAAAATATAAATCACCTTTTCTCGTAGCACTTATAATTAGAGAGCCGTCCTGCTCCGTAATTTTTGCACATTTTTCCGTAAATACAACTCGGCAGTTGTTTGCAGTAGCTTTTGATATAGACATTAAATTGCATTCCAATTTTGGAACGCACAAAACATTTGTTAACTTTAAATTGGTTACACCGTGATTACCGGGAACTTTTAATTTGACTGTTCCAACACCTGTGATCTCCGCTGTTTCATCTACAGCTAATTTTATAAATGATCCAATTCTAGGTTCGAAATCTATAAACAAATTCTTGTCATGAGCCATATGTGATGTCGTACCGCTATCGAGACACCACTCGGAATGTTCTTGGAAAGAGTTACTGGCTGCCATCGTGAACTCTGTACTATCTTCAACCATGAAAGATCTATCTTTGTATTTATTCGATGAAGTGAATTTTCTGTCTGAGATCTTCTTTCTGCATTCTGAGGCTTTATGCCCTACTTTTGAACAGTAATTGCATTTGAAGATTGCATAATTTCTTTCGCCATACGTGTTCTTGTTCTGCACAGGCTTTAAGATTTCTCTTTTGTTCTTTTCAGGAAGATTTTTCTTGTGAGTTGCAAAATACGCATTTGATGATTCTTGATGCTTTTTATTTTTTCTTGACTCATATTCTTCCATCATTTTAATTTTTAGAGCTTCAGGCTGCGGCAATTCATCTCTTGCTTCTATGGCGCACCTGAAATTTTCATAACTGTCAGGAATACTGTATAAGAGCAAAATTGATAATAGGTCTTCGGCTACTTGAATGTCCATTTCTTTTAGCTTGTCCACTATATCAAAGAAAATATTTAGGTGATCGGACATATTTTCACTGTCAGTCATTTTCTTAAAGAGTAGCTGCTTCAATAGGGTGGCTTTCTTTGCCGGTCCTCTCGATTCGTAAACTTCTTTTAATTTATTCCATACTTCATTTGAGGTGGTACAATGTTTAATATGACACAACTCACTTGGGGTAATTGCTAGGATTAAATCGGCTCTAGCTTTTCGGTCAATTTCGAGCCATTTTTCTTCACCTTCGGCGCCTTCATCGGGCTTAATTTTCGTTCCGTTAGCATAACTCCAGTGATCATTCTTGATTAAAACAGCTTCTATCTGCAGCTTCCACGTGTCAAAATTGTTTTGGGTTAACTTTTCTATATTTAATATCTGCGACATATTTAATCAGCTATAGTAGCTTCTTTATAAAAATAGAATCAAAAATACTTTTGATTTCAGCCCTTAGGCTTAACAGTAAGTCGCACTTTCGTTTTAGCGAATGTTAATTTAAATTTTTAAAAAGTCCGCAGTAAGATGCGTGTCTCTGGGCCCATAACCATTGTTGGTATAAATGGGTCCACAGAGTGAAAAGCAGAGTCTTTTAAACAATCACAACATTTAATAATATAGAAAAGTAGAATAACATAATGCGGGCATTTCTTACCGCACGCTTAGCAAAGCTTTCTCGTACAGACTCACATAAACCTCTCTCTCAGAGAGACGAAGATGCGCTGTTGATTACGTAATACAGTTACGTCACATCTGACGTCATGACAGGTGTCAGCTAGTTAACAGATGATATGAGGAAACATGCATTGAAATCCTTCACGAATTGTTGGTATAAATGGGTCCACAGAGTGAAAAGCAGAGTCTTTTAAACAATCACAACATTTAATAATATAGAAAAGTAGAATAACATAATGCGGGCATTTCTTGCCGCACGCTTAGCAGAGCTTTCTCGTACAGACTCATATAAACCTCTCTTTCTCAGAGAAGCGAAGATGCGCTGTTGATTACGTAATACAGTTACGTCACATCTGACGTCATGACAGGTGTGAGCTGGTTAACAGATGATATGAGGAAACATGCATTGAAATCCTTCATTTCCCCCTTATTCAATAAATGTTTCGAAAATAAAACATATTTATGCATTATAATAGCATATTAAAAATTACAGAAAATTATTTTTATGCAAGAGTTACTTAAAATAAGAAAAGTGTTAGTAAAGAAATAGAATTATAAGCAAATAATTATGGTTAATATAATAAAATAAAATACGTAAAATATAAGCAGTTAATTTCTTAATGAAAACACAGTTTAAATATATATATATTTTTAAGTTCGTCAGTCCTGAGTATTAAGTCCTATCATACCACAACATTTTTCATGTTTATATGCATTTAAACTTTTTGTTAAAATATCTGCAGGTTGTTCATCTGATGAAATATATTTAATGTCAATTAGTTTATTATTGTAAACTTCTCGCACAAAATGATGACGAATGTCAATGTGCTTAGATCGATTGTGATGAACAGGATTTTTTACTAATCTCAGTGCAGATTGATTGTCGCACATGATTGCAGTTGGACTTGATGCAATTTCAGGATCCAATTCTTTTAAGAAATTTCTAACATGAATTGTTTCTTTTGCGGATTCGGACAGAGACATATATTCAGATTCTGTTGTGGATAGAGCAACGGTTCGCTGCTTTCTAGATTCCCAAGAAATAGGTCCACCGGCATATTTAAAGACGTATCCTGTATATGATTTTCTATCATTTATATCCGATGCCCAATCGGCATCAACAAATGCTGTCAATGGTTTATCGTCTCTGTAATACACAATTCCTAAATTTCTAGTGCCATTGAGATACCTTAGTATTCTTTTAGCAGCTATCCAGTGAGGTTTTCCTGGATTGTTATTAAACTGACTTAAATAATTTACAGCATGGGTGATATCTGGTCTGGTAGCAACCGACAGATACATAAGAGAACCAATTAATTGTCTATAAGGAATTTTTGACATGTATGATTTCTCTTCTTCTGTATTTGGACACATTTGTTTAGTTAATTTTACACTGCTATCTAAAGGTGTATTCACCACTCTAGAATCTTCCATATTAAATTTATTTAGTAAATCTTCAATGTATTTCTTTTGTGTTATAGTGATGCTGTCCCTATCTTGATTAAATTCAATGCCTAAGCAATAATGCAGAAGGCCCATATCTTTCATTTTGAAAGATTCTGCTAATTTATCTCTTATATCAAAATAGTGCTCTTCACTTTTAGTGAGACAAATTAAATCGTCGACATAGACGATTATAATAGCATCAAAAGGATATTTTGAGTAATAGACACATTTGTCGGAATTCAAAGGGTAAAATTTCATTTTTCTCAATTTCTCATCTAATTTCTTAAACCACTGTCTTCCTGACTGCCTAAGGCCATACAAAGATTTTTTTAATAAACACACTTTATTTTCGTGTATATCATTTTCAAAAAATTCAGGAAGCTCCATATAAATTTCTTCATGTAACATTCCGTTAACATATGCCATAATGAAATCTAACTGGTATGCTGTGAAACCATTCTGGATAGCATACGCGATTGCAGTTCTTATAGAACTTAATCTGGCTACTGGTGAAAAATTTTCCTCAAAATCTATACCTTGTTTCTGTGAACACCCTTTGGCAACTAATCTGGCCTTAAATTTTTCAATTTGACCATCTGGTTTGAATTTTGTTTTTAAAACCCATTTACACCCAATTACTTTTTTATCTTTTGGTCTATCTACAATTTCCCAAGCGTTTTGCTTAACTAAAGAATCATATTCTAATTTCATCGCGTTTTCCCAATTTTTAGCATAATCTCCATTTAGCGCGTCGATTACGCTGGGATTAATTTCATTAAATGAGTTATGAGCTAATTGAGAAGTTTCATCTTTATATTTTGTATCTGTAATACACTCTTTATGAGAGTTTTGAAAGTTCCAACTTTTAATTTTTTTAGGTCGGCCTGGACCGCGTTTAAAAATAGGATTGTTTATCCCTTTCTCTTGTTTACATTTACCGTGAGCACTCTCCTCCCCTCCACTCACATCTTTCACGTCCCCCCCTTCAGAAAGCGAGCCTTCCCCCCCTTTCCAAAAAGAGAAACTTTCTCCGTTGCATTCAGGGGGATAGGAAATCGATCCGCTGTTTTCCTCCTTTGGATGTCTGCGGTTTGAGTAGGGATAGGAGTTTCATTTTTAATATTACAATCATTGCATTTTTTCTCAGACGGAAAAATTAATTCTAATTGATCAGTAGTGGCTGAATCATTTGTTTCAAATTCGTCTATAAATCGAACATCACGACTTATGACAATTTTTCTGGTATCCTTATTCCATAATCTGTAAGCGCGTGATTCATTTGAATAGCCAACGAATATATGTTCGTGTGACCTAGCTTCAAACTTCCCTTTTGATTTTTTATTTAGAACAAAACATTTCTGTCCGAAAATTTTAAAATAGTTAACAGTTGGTTTATAACCGAAAAACAATTCGAAAGGGGTTTTATTTTCTTTAATTCTTTTAGTGGGACACCTGTTTCTAATATATGCAGCGCAATTTACTGCTTCAGCCCAGAATGTATTTGGAAGGTTTGATTGCATTAATAAACACCTCGCCATTTCGCATAATGTACGATTTTGTCTTTCAATTCTAGAATTTTGCTGAGGGGTCATTGGCGATGAAAATTCGCGTTTAATACCGCATTCTTCAATATATTTATTGAATTCTTCGCCACAATATTCCAAACCATTATCGGTATGCAGTATCTTAATTTTTTTCCCTAATCGATTTTCGACTGCTGCTTTATATCTCCGGAACGCATACTTAGCTTCATCTTTTGTTTTTAGAAAATTTACTTCAATGTAACGAGATTTATCATCCAAAAAAGTAATAAAGTAACGTGATCCGCCATGGGATTTAACATTTATAGGGCCACATAAATCAGAATAAACTACTTCTAATAATTCCTTACTATGAAATTTGTTTTCTTTACAAAATGGTTTCACAGTTTGTTTAGACTGAATGCATACTTTACAATCTTTTAAAGAATCTTTTTCATTAAAATTTAAATCTCTTAACATATTTTCAGATTTTAATAATTTTAAATCTTTTTCATTTAAATGTCCTAATTTTAAATGCCATTTATGAAAGTTGCTTACCTGAGTTGATGCAGCGATATCCACCTGCGGCTGAAAAAAATATAAATCACCTTTTCTCGTAGCACTTATAATTAGAGAGCCGTCCTGCTCCGTAATTTTTGCACATTTTTCGGTAAATACAACTCGGCAGTTGTTTGCAGTAGCTTTTGATATAGACATTAAATTGCATTTCAATTTTGGAACGCACAAAACATTTGTTAACTTTAAATTGGTTACACCGTGATTACCGGGAACTTTTAATTTGACTGTTCCAACACCTGTGATCTCCGCTGTTTCATCTACAGCTAATTTTATAAGTGATCCAATTCTAGGTTCGAAATCTATAAACAAATTCTTGTCATGAGCCATATGTGATGTCGTACCGCTATCGAGACACCACTCGGAATGTTCTTGGAAAGAGTTACTGGCTGCCATCGTGAACTCTGTACTATCTTCAACCATGAAAGATCAATCTTTGTATTTATTCGATGAAGTGAATTTTCTGTCTGAGATCTTCTTTCTGCATTCTGAGGCTTTATGCCCTACTTTTGAACAGTAATTGCATTTGAAGATTGCATAATTTCTTTCGCCATACGTGTTCTTGTTCTGCACAGGCTTTAAGATTTCTCTTTTGTTCTTTTCAGGAAGATTTTTCTTGTGCGTTGTAAAATACGCATTTGATGATTCTTGATGCTTTTTATTTTTTCTTGACTCATATTCTTCCATCATTTTAATTTTTAGAGCTTCAGGCTGGGGCAATTCATCTCTTGCTTCTATGGCGCACCTGAAATTTTCATAGCTGTCAGGAATACTGTATAAGAGCAAAATTGATAATAAATCTTCGGCTACGTGAATGTCCATTTCTTTTAGCTTGTCCACTATATCAAAGAAAGTATTTAGGTGATCGGACATATTTTCACTGTCAGACATTTTCTTAAAGAGTAGCTGCTTCAATAGGGTGGCTTTCTTTGCCGGTCCTCTCGATTCGTAAACTTCTTTTAATTTATTCCATACTTCATTTGAAGTGGTACAATGTTTAATATGACACAACTCACTTGGGGTAATTGCTAGGATTAAATCGGCTCTAGCTTTCCGGTCATTTTCGAGCCATTTTTCTTCGTCTTCGGCGCCTTCATCGGGCTTAATTTTCGTTCCGTTAGCATAACTCCAGTGATCATTCTTGATTAAAACAGCTTCTATCTGAAGCTTCCACGTGTCAAAATTGTTTTTGGATAACTTTTCTATATTTAATATTTGCGACATATTTAATCAGCTATAGTAGCTTCTTTATAAAAATAGAATCAAAAATACTTTCGATTTCAGCCCTTAGGCTTAACAGTAAGTCGCACTTTCGTTTTGCGAATGTTAATTTAAATTTTTAAAAAGTCTTCAGTAAGATGCGTGTCTCTGGGCCCATTACCATTGTTGGTTTAAATGGGTCCACAGAGTGAAAAGCAGAGTCTTTTACACAATCACAACATTTAATAATATAGAAAAGGAGAATAACATAAATGCTGGCATTTCTTGCCGCACGCTTAGCAAAGCTTTCTCGTACAGACTCTTATAAACCTCTCTCTCTCAGAGAGGCGAAGATGCGCCGTTGATTACGTAATACAGTTACGTCACATCTGACGTCATGACAGGTGTGAGCTAGTTAACATATGATATGAGGAAACATGCATTGAAATCCAACATATTTATATATTTAAAATTTTATCACTTTTCAAAAATGCAGTTAGAAAGTGTTTTCGGTCTTAGTTCGATCTTAGAAGTCCTGTATGACTTGCCTGATAACACATTTATCAAAATCATCAACTGTGCAGTTACGAAAATCTGGCCTTTTCCTGCGTTTTTCCGGAGTCGATAAAATATCATGACTGCTTTCGTCTAATTCCTTAACTTCTCGTTTAATTCTTTTTATTGTCGATTCTGAAACATCTGTTGCTTCAGCTGCTCTTTTTGTAGCTTGAGTTATTGGGATTTTTAAAGATTTAGCAGAAGCTTCCTCTTTAAAAAAAAATTGGCTATATTCTTTACAATTTCCCGTGCTTGAGAATGCAATGTTTTCCCTTTCTTAAAAGGTGATGTCATTATAAATGATAAATTATCTCAGAATCACAAACTCACAAGAACAATTAAAAATAAAATTTGTATAACAAACAAGCTAAAAAAGACAAAGAAAACTGAATAAATAAGCGAGTACTTCTCAGATTAAGAAATGACCGTCTTGACAGTAAAGAAAGCTGCACTTTTTTCTTTTCTTTTTATTTCTTCCTCCCCTCATTTCTCGCCAAATGAATGAGAAAAATAGCCGATAGCACTAAAATAAAGTGGACACACCCGTTTCTATAGTGACCATCTCACCCATCACGGGTCTTCTCCTGACGGTAGGTCAGTACCCGTTTGTAGTTTTTCCTGGTTTTCTCTACAACTTGCTTAAATATAAGTTAGAAAGACTCCCACACAGGATATTCCGCTTATAGGAACAACAGTTAAATAATTAATGATATAGGTTTATACTTGTAATGAATTATTTAAAGTTTTATCAAAACAGGAATAATATAAAAAAATACATTTATGCTGTAGTAAAAATAATTGTTTCATTAGAAGTTTCATCAACTGAAAATAATAAGTTTCAATACAACTGCATTATTTTAGTATGACTCATTGACCTCGCGGTAAGTTATTTTCACTTAGACAATCTTAAATTTTCTGAACAAATCTTATTGTAGAGGAAAATTTATTTCTGTGTTAGTATCACCGAAATTCTCTCACAAGGATTATTGTTTAGTAATTTTATTTTTAAATCATATATCTGACTTATAAAATTTAGTTTTTATGCAAATGAGTAAGTTATATTACTTATAGTGCAATCCCTAAGTGGGAATTTTTTCTTTGTGAAGTATCTGTATTTAAATAACATATAGTTTATTAATAGATATAATTTTAGTTCCTAATTTTGTTTGTTTTTATCGTATTAAGTGATTTTAAAACCTTTCTATGAAAATTACATTTACATTTTATTAAAACATTATTTATTTTATTGAATGAAAAAGGGTGATTTATCTAAAATAATTCTGTTTTGAATTGATTAGCTTAATTATTTTTTTAGCATAATTTTTAAAAGCACAGTTCAATATTTTAATAGGTTAATTGCAAAGTTCAACACTTATTGCATTATTTAAACGTAGTTTGCAACTTGATATCAAATAAATGATCTCTATAAACTATTCTATACTGTTGTAAAAACACAGATAGAAGTATAACATAATGTCTTGTTTTGTCATTGCCGTGACTCAACCCTCTTATGTACAGTCGGCTGCAAAATTATTCGAGCACTAGCCAATAATTCCTATATTTAGAAAGTACACTTAAGACTGTTTTGAGTTTTGCTAAGTAAATCCTTGTCGAATCATATTCTTAGACTGATTAAGAACATGACTCGACAAGGATTTATTTAACAAAGCTGTATTAAGTGTACTTTTTTTTGGCAAGGATTATTGCTAGTGCTCGAATAATTTTACAGCCGACTGTATACATGAGTCACGGCGATAAACAGTTCATCCCAATTCTGGGTGAAAGAAGGTTGGTTTTTCGGCTGAAATTAAAAATCTTCAGTAGCATATTTTCTTTCAAGTTATTTAAAGTACTTTAGTTAATAATTCATATGTATTGTTTAAATAATAAGTGATATAGTAAAACTTAAATAAAAGGTAAATTTCATTTTACACTATTAAGTTGTTTTCATTAATCTCTGTTCAGCTAATTTTTTAAAATATTGTCTAACTGATAGATAGGTAACAAACGTTTGCATCCATTGCATAGTACGCTCCATAAAAATAATGATAATAATAATAATAATAATAATAAAATCATGTAGGGTAGTTCCTTTTCAGTACATTCAAAATTAAAAATTGTTGGATTTTTCTAATTATTCGCAGTTATCATCAATGATTTTAACTTAATCTTTATATCCGTTAGTTTTGATCACCATTACGCATGATTCATCAGTTGTACGGGTTTTTCGTTGCAAAGTGATGAGTCATAGAATAATCTTGTATTATCTGTTTTTCGTATTATGCTGAATTTATTTAATAGTAACAATATATAAAGTTTAGTTAATTATAATGTATATAAAATTTAATTGTTGATTTAGAACTTTCTAAGCATTTTTTTAGATTAATATTGTTATATGATAGTAGTTTTTTTTTTAATTAATATTTAACATGCGTATTAAATTTTTATCGAATGCAACAGTATTTGTATAGTTATAACTTAAGTAAATATTAAATGCGAAACTTATTTAATACATAGTGATAATATAAAGTTTAATATATATATATTTTAATATAATATATATATATTTAACCCTTGTCCACTTATCAAACCATGAAACTGTTTTACCTTCGGTTCGAATGTCACTCCCTGCAAAAATTCCAACTCAAAAAAATTTTCAAGTCCCGAAATTCATGAAAAACTTCCCATTCTCACCGGTAGATGGCAGCACCAAAATTCTCGTCTAATGTAATGACTCATTCACTCCCGAATCCCATGCTCTAAAAGTTTCTATTCTTCCGGTGGCAACGCAAAGTTTCTATTCTTCAGGTGACAACACCCCCTCGTCCAAGATGATGACTAAGTAGTGTGAAAAGGAGACGTTCAGCGACGGGGTGGAGGCTCCACCCTAGCACTGAAGTCTCCTTTTTACACTACTCGTATTTTTTCCCGAATGGGGAGCGAAGTACCAGTGAACACTAATTATTCTGAAGATGAGGCTATTTTAGATCAAAATATCATTTCAAAGACACTAACTCCAGATATTTATCAAAATCATTCGAGTATTTTCAAAAATAAAAAAAGAATTTTCTGTCTTTTTTTTTTTTCTTCTAGGGTAAAGCGTGAATTACAGATGAGCGCTAATTGTGTTGAAGAGGAGGGCAATTTATAGTGAACTGTAAATTCAAAAAGCCGCTAAATCTAAATTTATATCAAAATCATTGAAGCGTTTTCTAAGAACACCAAATCTCTATTATTTTTGGTCTGGACGGAGTGATGGCTAACAGTGAATGCCAATTTTCCAGAGGATGACGATAAGTTAGATAGGTTTCTCATCTGAAAATATTGTTAACTATAAATTTTTATTAAATTCGTTAGATCTATTACCGTTTAACCAATTTCTGGCATATATATTGCAATTGGCAAAGTAAAAGTTAAGAGTGAACACTAATTTTTGTGAAGGTGAGGATCAGTCAGATGGATTTGTCATCTAAAAAAAACCCTTAACCGTAAGTTTTTATTAAAATCGTTAGAGCCATTTTCCAGAGAACCAAGTTTCAGCCATATTTTGAAACAGGCAATGTAAAGGATGACAATGAACACTAAGTTTCCTGAAGGGGAAGATAAAGCAAACGGATTTATCATCTCGAAAGTCCTCAACCCTAAATTTTTATCAAAATCATTATATCCATTTCTGAGAAAAGCAATTTCCTTCCTACACTGATGGAAAAAAAAATCCCAACACCAAGAAAAAATTATTGTACAGTAATGAAATTTCAGCAATACATTTGTCTAGGTAACATATTTAATTGATTAAAGTTTCAAGATCACAGGTAGAGACATTGGCGAGAAGAGCCATTTCAAATGTGAAATGTTGGTACATTAGTAACCGGTGTAACCGCCAGAATTTTGAATGCAAGCATGCAAACGTGCATGCATTGTGTCGTACAGGTGTCGGATATCAGTTTGTGGGATGGAGTTCCATGCCTGTTGCACTTGGGCGGTCAATGCAGGGACGGTTAATGCTGGTTGTGGATGACGCTGGAGTTGTCGTCCAATGATGTCCCATGTCCCATACGTGCTCGATTGGAGAAAGATCTGGTGATCTAGCAGGCTAAGGCCACATGTTACATGTCGACACTCTGTAGAGCATGTTGGGTTACAACAGCGGTATGAGGGCGAGCATTATCCTGTTGGAAAACACCCCCTTGAATGCTGTTCATGAATGGCAGCACAACAGGTTGTATCACTAGACTGACATACAAATTTGCAGTCAGGGTGCGTGGGATAACCACGAGAGTGCTCCTGCTGTCGTACGAAATTGCTCCCCAAACCATAACTCGAGGAGTAGGCCCTGTGTGTCTAGGCCGCAAATAGGTCGCTAGCAGGCGTTCACCTGGCCTCCTTCTAATCAACACACCAACACACGGCTATCACTGCGACCAAGGCAGAACCGGCTTTCATCAGAAAATACAACAGATCTCCACTCCGTCCTCCAATGAGCTCTAGCTTGACACCACTCACGTCGCAAACGGCAGTGGTTTGGAGTCAGTGGAATGCACGCTACAGGGTGTCTGGCTCGGAGCTGTCCTTGAAGTAACCGATTTGTAACAGTTCGTTGTGTCACTGTGGTGCCAACTGCAGCTCGAATTTCAGCTGCAGACGCAGTACGATTAGCCACAGCCATACGCCGAACACGGCGGTCTTCCCTCTCAGTAGTGCCACGTGGCCGCCCGGAACCCGGTCTTCTTGAGGCAGTACCTTCCCTTGACCACTGCTGCCAACACTCATGCACAGTGGATACATTCCTGCCAAGTCTTTCTGCAATATCGCGGAAAGAAAACCCACCTTCTCGTAGCCCTACTACACGACCTCGTTCAAACTCAGTGAGCTGTTGATAATGGCTTCTTCGTCTTCTTAGAGGCATCCTTGACTAACATTAACCCATTACGTCAAATCTCAACTGTAAATAACGATCACGAACCTTACAGCGCTTATTTAAAGCAAACCTCATTTGCATGTTCATAGAGTCGCTACTAGCGCCACACTTATGCGCGTAGCTCGAAATTTGAATCGACGTCATCTTTCAGATGTATAAACACGCCTACCAAATTTCGTTTATCTAGCACAGCTCCTTCCTGGTGTTGGGATTTTTCTTTCCATCAGTGTATTTTGCAACGAGCGGAGCAAGAATTAACAGTGAACGCAACTTTTCCTGAAGATGATGATAAATCAAATGGGTTTGTCGGCTTAAAAACCCTTACTCCAAAGTTTTTATCAAAATCGTTTCAGCCATTCTCGAGAGAATAAGTTCAATCGATAAATTCAAGATGAGTTTAAATTCAATGTATTTTTCCCAAAAAAACCCCTTAACCGCAAACTTTCATGAAAGTCGTTGGATCCTTTTCCGAATAAATCCATTTTGTGCTATTTAATTGTTATTAAATAATGTATTAGCAAAAATAGTACCCTCTGATAACCAAATAAAGTATCATCTTCACCTAACATACGAATACTGCATTGACAAAGAATATAGTAAAGTACATAGAGCAGAAAAACACATTTTTATGGCGGAAACGGCAATTGACATGTAAAGTTTTTTGCCGCTGAATTGTAAACATTTTTTTTTTTTTTTTTGTCGGTATAAACTGGTTTTATATTATTATTTCCTAAATTTTGAGGGTTTTGTTTCGCCTCTATTTTATGTCGCCAGTGTTCTCTTGACTAGTGGTGTGGTGAGGGAACGTCCGTCGTTCCCATCAGGAACATAAAATAAGCACTTTGATGATGATGATGATGGCAAAATTTTTAAGAGCAGATAATCTTTTTTCGCAGCTCTATGCTCTCTATTTTATTTGTTTTTGTTTTATTTTTTTTACTACAAACATTCAAGCTGTGTGAGAAAAATACATTTTACCTGTCTAATTAACTTGTCTACATTTTTTATAACCGTACTGATCGATGCGTTGCCTGTTTTGAATATTTTGATGTACACGTAGTTCAGATAAAAAGCTATAATTTAACTTATTTTTATTTATTACTGACATTACTTTACCTCCTAAAGAACTTTTGTATGTTTTATGATTTTTAAAATTTTAATTCATACATAAAGATGGGCATCTACCACCTACTATACATTAGCAACAGGTGAGTGTTAAAATTTATTTTAAGAGTTTTTGTTACTTTCACTTCTAAAATTTTATTTCAATTACTGTGACATTCAACTGAAAGAATTTAATCGATATCCCGACTTCATAATTCTTGAAAATACACAACTGTATGTAAAATTATTATTTGTAATGAATTTTAAAAATATTAATACTATTTCAAATTGTTACTTACAAACTTTGAATAAACACCATAAAATGCAATAAACTCGCAACAATTGTTTCGGGTCGAAAAAACACACGACCCTTCATCAGGCGAACAAAGTAAGCACGAGTGCTGCAGTCAAAGCGGCAACGCACAAAATCGTTTAAAATGAAAAGAAAAAGTTTATAAAGTAGAAACTAAATATAGCTACTGGTGTGAGTAGAATTGTACAAATAAACAAGAAAATAAATAAATGAGTGAGATTAAACATATAACAATCTAAGGATAACAAAAATTAAACTAAAATCTAAGTTACGTGAGTAATTTCCAAGCATCAGAGAAGAAAGGAGTGGAAGAAATATCATTAACAAGATTTTTCGAATTTTTAAATATGTAAAATGCTTCATGAATATCCAAATGGGAGGAGCAGACAGGAGATGAAATTATGTTAGTTTTGGAAAAATCAAAACGATGACCTTGAGACCAGCAGTGGGAAGCAATAGAAGATTTGGTAATCTCTTCATTACGAACATTCCGACGGTGCTCATTTATTCTGTATTTCAAACGCCTCCTAGTTTGACCAATATAACCTAAGTTGCAGGACGAACACGGAATTAAATAAATTCCAGAACGGTTTTCGGTGGGAATGGGATCCTTAAGAGAAGATAATTTTATTTTATTGACGGGTTTGTAAATAACTTTGAAACCAAACGGTGAAAGAATTTTAGAGATTTTAAAAGAGAGTGAAGAATAAAAAGGTAAAACAACTGGGATGAGACTGTGATCGTTTAATTTGGGAGCAGAACGTTTAGGATTCTTAAATTTATATAGAGCTTTATCGATGATAGATGGGTTATAGCCACGAGAGAGGGCAAGAGGCCCTCTCTCTTGCCCTCTCTCGTGGCTATAACCCATCTATCATCGATAAAGCTCTATATAAATTTAAGAATCCTAAACGTTCTGCTCCCAAATTAAACGATCACAGTCTCATCCCAGTTGTTTTACCTTTTTATTCTTCACTCTCTTTTAAAATCTCTAAAATTCTTTCACCGTTTGGTTTCAAAGTTATTTACAAACCCGTCAATAAAATAAAATTATCTTCTCTTAAGGATCCCATTCCCACCGAAAACCGTTCTGGAATTTATTTAATTCCGTGTTCGTCCTGCAACTTAGGTTATATTGGTCAAACTAGGAGGCGTTTGAAATACAGAATAAATGAGCACCGTCGGAATGTTCGTAATGAAGAGATTACCAAATCTTCTATTGCTTCCCACTGCTGGTCTCAAGGTCATCGTTTTGATTTTTCCAAAACTAACTTAATTTCATCTCCTGTCTGCTCCTCCCATTTGGATATTCATGAAGCATTTTACATATTTAAAAATTCGAAAAATCTTGTTAATGATATTTCTTCCACTCCTTTCTTCTCTGATGCTTGGAAATTACTCACGTAACTTAGATTTTAGTTTAATTTTTGTTATCCTTAGATTGTTATATGTTTAATCTCACTCATTTATTTATTTTCTTGTTTATTTGTACAATTCTACTCACACCAGTAGCTATATTTAGTTTCTACTTTATAAACTTTTTCTTTTCATTTTAAACGATTTTGTGCGTTGCCGCTTTGACTGTAGCACTCGTGCTTACTTTGTTCGCCTGATGAAGGGTCGTGTGTTTTTTCGACCCGAAACAATTGTTGCGAGTTTATTGCATTTTATGGTGTTTATTCAAAGTTTGTAAGTAATAATTTTTACAACGCCAGTTTTGTGATGCTTCTTTATTATATTTCAAATTGGTTTAGATTGTTATAAAATATACTAGATTGTGTGTCCCAACAGAAATTATCCTTATTGCATATATATATCTTCAATTATCTTGAAATAAAATAAAAAATTAAAAGGGTGTTAGCTGGATAAAAATTTGTTTTTATGTTTTCTAGTCAATCATATATTCACTGTTATCTTATAATATGTACAACTTTTCTGTAGGGCTTCTTCTGTAAATTTTTTTTGTTCTATTTTTCATTTTTCTGCCGTTTTTTAAAAATTCAAATGCATTTTTCTGTGGCTTGGTTGTTGCTTAAACAGATTTCCATATAATTTTTTCTTGCCTTAAAAAACTTTAATATGCAATAAGAAATAATTTGATTTTAGCATTGAAAAAATTAGATTACTTGAACTGTGCATTTAAATTGTCTATGATGTGATATTTCATTAAATGTATTAATGACATTTTAATGACAATCATTTCAATGAGGGTTAAAAATTAGTAATAGTTTTACACTGTTAGAAGATTTTGTGAATAAAAATTTAGGGTAGGATCTTTTTATGTAATTGTGAAAAATGTAATTTTGCAAAATAAATATGCAATTAAAGTTTTTTTTTTCTTTAAGACAATGAAGGTTTACTTTTATAGAACTGAACTCACACATTTACGCAGAAAAGAAATCTTCTATGAATTAGAAATTAATATCAGCATTTTGGGGAAATACAGCAAAGCACGTCCGATTATTCTGTCGGCCTGTTCGATTAGTTTTCGAAAAGAAATTTATGAAAGGTTTATTTTTAGAGGAAAAATTTTGTGAAGGGCTTTTTTTAGAATAAAAAGTTATGTGAAGAGTCCTTTTCTAAGATATAAAATTTTGTAAACGGTCCTTTAACAGATTCAGTTTTAGCTCTGAACAGACCTCTACATTTAGTTGGTTTATTTATGGAAGCCTAGTTTATATATTCATATGCAGTCGAAGATCTTTATACTGCAAACCTAAAAATACAAGGCTGCACGTTATATAGAATTTTGCATTATGTAGATCACATTTCACACATCACTAAACTTACTTTGTAAACATGGCCAAATATGTCTGAAACATGTCAAAACAGAGTAGGGTATTTTTAAGTTACAGTCGGTAACAAAAGTGTCCGAACACTAGCAAAAATTCCTATGCAAAAAAAGTACACTTCATACGGCTTTGTTAAATAAATCCCTGTCGAATCCTCTTCTCAGTCAGTCTAAGAACTTGATTCGATAAGGATTTATTTTACAGAACCGTATGAAGTGTACTTTTTTTACATAGGAATTTTTGCTAGTGTTCGGACACTTTTGTTGCTGACTGTACATTCTTTAGGAGTTAGGTGGATCATAACTTTCATTGTTAAATTTACTTTATAAACATAGTTAGTCCAAAGTCATTATACTACTTATTTAAAAAAAAAAAACTTTATTAAAAAGTTCCGAATTAAGGAAATAAAGAAATACAAATGTATCACACTCAATTCTCAGTTTTTACAAAGTATTTCTTAACTCTAAAATTTATTGTTTATATCGGAGAAGTTGTGTATTATGTAGAAGTGCATTATAAAGATTGTCTTATTTGATTAAGCTGAAAATTTATACACAGTATATTATAGGTCACTGTTTTATGAATTGTATATATTTTGGTGAATCCTAACCCTTATTAATTTTTATAAGGACAGAGCGAAATTTTTTTTATCATTATCAGGGTTTAACCTGTCAAAAAAATTACTTTAGAATTTTAGCGAAAATAGGCAAGCACTATTTTAGCTTTTTCGAAAGTTAATTCTTTGGATACCATTGATTTCGTTTACTTAGCTTTGTTATCCTCAGTTTTATTTTCTATTCTTTTGTTCATTGATGATTTTAACCAATCATCCATATTTATGTTGTGACTTTAAAAATATGAATCAGGGAAACTATGTTTTGATTTTAACAATAGAAAAAGAGGTACTCATATCATATATGTAAAATGAAAAAGCAATTTAAAAATTAACTAAAGTGTAGTGGTAGATAATCGTGAAATACTAGTGCTAAGAATGCTTCTATGAATCAAATTCTGAATTCTGACATACTTTTAAATATTTTTGCATTTAAATTCAATCATTAAAAATTAAAAATAAATCCAAATTACTATATAAATAATCATTCCCAAAAATTTCAGTCCTTTCATAGTTTTTGCCTGGAAATATTACAAAAAAATAGGGATGGACCGGATATCCGGAAAATATCCGGTATCCGGCATATCCGGCTGATTTTTCAATATCCGAAATATCATCGGATATCCGGATCAAAATCACCGGATATCCGGTTAATATGCCGGATATCCGGTTTTTTAATATTTGCTTTTTTTCTTGTTTTCTTTCATTAAGATATGGTGAGAAATGCGAGAAGCAACTTTTCTCCCTCCGTTTGCGGGGAAACTTAAAAAAATAGCTTCTTAAATCACGTCACTAAATCAATAATATCATAAAATTACACATTTGTGTCTCCGTTAGTTTGACTCGGCATCGCTGAGCGAGCAAGCACGTCAGTCAGGAGATCTGCCTTTATAGATGTAGATTCCTGCAATTCATTTCTTTTAATTAAAAACAAGTATGTTGTGGAAATCACAAGACTTTCTTCTATATTTTCCTATATAAATTCACTAAGGGCAAATAATTTATTAAAATTATCTAACATGATGAATACAAATAATTTTCATCTTAGAAAAAACTGACATTAAATATTCAAAGAACGACAGTTTTATTGTGTACTAGCAGGCTTTGCCCGGTTCGCTGGTCATTATATATTTAAGGAAACTCTTTTCTATATCGCTTTATTAAAAAAAGAATTAAAAAATACTGAAATCGCTCAAAAGCTCTTCTTGTGCTCCCGCTGCCAGGTTGACATAAATTAGTGCCTATGAACAGTTGGTGTCAAACAATCAACAGGTGGCGCTGCTATGCAGCGACTTCCACAGTTTGAAAAAAGGCAATATCTCAAGAACTACTGTGCAAAATTGCATAAAAATTTACATGTGGATGCACCTTGACATAAGTTACAGCGGATCAACTTTTGGAACTAGTTGCTCAACAGGCGGCGCTCCTATACAGCGATTTCCTCAGCTTAAGGGAAGATTAAATTTCAGGTTCTAATGTGTATAATCAAACAATACTTGGCATGTGAGAAAGCCTTTATGAGACATTACACCTATTCAATCTGGATGTATATCTACCAATATTTTGCGCTGCTATAGTGCAGTTTTTTCCAGAGAACGGGAATGCATGCTTCAACTTCTATGGCATTTAGCTGTACGAAACTTCATACATGAGATAACCAGTATGAAAACGTATTTTTTAAGGTGTTAGTTAAACTGTGTTTCTTTGATTATTTAGTATTAGTTTTCTCCAAGATAAAAAATCGCCTGCATGCATCATGGTAGATAATTTTAATAAATAATAATCTTTTTAGTTTATTTTAACTGAGTGAATTTATATAGGAAAATATAGAAGAAAGTTTTGTGGTGGTCACAACATACTAGTTTTACTTTCTCTTACCCATGTAAATGGCAGAGAAGTAATGTTTTTGGGTCAAATTTTTTAAGTCGAGTTTTTTTTTATTTACACGATTTAAGGTCCCCTGTATCCAAAATTCCTATTTTTAACAGTTGGTCTGTGTGTCTGTGCGTGTGTCTATCATCAGCATATCTCAAGAACAAGTAATAGCAGAAAGTTCAAACATGGTATTATAAATTTTTATGACATAGGGATGCTACACTAAATCTTTCATGAAGATCAAACAAATGATTCGTATACAGGGACACCCAAGAGAAATCAAATACATTGCGTCTATGGGGGAAATTAAGTATGTGCTAATTTTCGTCAAGGTGCATCTACATGTAAATTTATATGCAATTCTGTGCAGTAGATCCTTAGCTACAGCCCTCCCTTAAATTACGGAAATCGCTGTACAGCAGCACCACCTGTTGGACGATAAGTATTCAAATTGAACTGGTATTAGGTCTCATATTGGCCTTCTTACTTATTAAATTTTATTTGATTGTACGCAATAGAACCTGAGATATAGCCTTCCTCTTAAATTGCAGAAATCACTGTATTGCAGCGCCACCTGTTGAACGGTTGACAACAAAAGTTGGCAGGCACTAATTTAGGTCAAGTTGCATCTGCGTATGAAACTATCTGCATTTATGTGCAGTAGTTCCTGAGATATAACCTTCCTTTAAATTGCAGATATCGCTGTATAGCAGCGCCACCTGTTAGCTGATAAGCATTCAAATTGCACCAGCATAATGACTCATGCAATAGAAGAAAGTATGGGATTCATAAAAAATTTCTAAGAACATGAATTTACAATTTTTAGAAAACGTGTGTGTGAGAGAGAGAGAGAGACAAAAATTTTGTGGCAACTTTATCTCCGAAACCACTACTCAGAATTGTATATAAATTCGTATATAGATGCACCTTGACCTATATTAGGGCCTATCAACTTTTGGTGTCACTGCTCAACAGGTGGCGCTGCAATACAGTGATTTCCTCAATTTAAGGGGAGGCTATATCACAGGTTTTGTTGCGTATGTTCAAACAAAACTTCATATGTAAGAAGGTCATTATGGTACATTATGCTGATTCAAGTTAAATGCTTATCGTCCAACAGATGGCGCTGCTATACTGCAATATAAGGAAGGCTATATCTCAGGAATCACTGTACAGATTTGAATATAAATTTATATGTAGATGTACATTGACATATATTAGTATCTGTCAACTTTTGGTGTCAACCGCTCAACAGGTGATGCACACGCAGCGATTTCTGCAATTTAAGAAAAGGCTATATCTCAGGTTTTATTGGGTATACGTATAATTAAACAAAACTTGATATGTGAGAAGACCATTATGAGACATTATGCCGATTCAATTTGGATGTATATCTACCAATAGGTTACGCTGCTATAGTGCAGTTTTTTAGATTGATGTAAGATGAAAATCGCCTGCATTTATCGTAATGGGAAATTTTAATAAATAATGCTTATCGGCCAACAGGTGGCGCTGCTAAAAAAGCGATTTCCGCAATTTAAGGGAAGGCTATATCTCAGGAACTAATGCACAGAATTGCATAAAAATGTATCTGTAGTTGAATCTTCACATAAATTAGTTTCTATCAATTTTTGATGTCAGCCGCTCAACAGCTGCCGCAGCCACACAGAGATTTCTGTAAGTTAAGAAAAGAGTATATCTCAGGTTCTATGGCGTATAATCAAACAAAACTTGATATGTGAGAAGGACATTATGAGACATTACGCTGATTGAAGTTGGATGCTTATAGACCAATAGATGGCGCTTCTATACTGAAAATTTCCTCGATAACGGGAAGACTATATCTAAACTTGTATGAGATATGAGATAACCATTATAAATACGCATTTTTAAATATTTATTTATAGGCAATAAAACTGTCCTTATTTGGATAATTGGTTTTAGTTTTCTCCAAGATAAAAATCATTTGCATTCTTCATGACAGATAATTTTAATGAACAATAGTTTTAATAAATTATTTGCCCTTAGTAAATTTGTATAGGAAAAATATAGAAGAAAGTATTGTGGTGGCCACAATATACTAGTTTAATTATTGTGTGCTCTTAAAAAACTGAAAATTTCATGTGAACTGGGGAAGGGGACTGCCGGATATCCGATGATATATCCGGCCGGATATCCGGATCCGGCAAAGTAAAAAAATATCCGGAATGCCGGATATCCGTATCCGGTTATCCGGCAAAATCCATATCCGGTCCATCCCTACAAAAAAAAAAAAAAAAAAAAAAAAAATACGAGTTATTATACAGAGATATTTTATACAGTTATCCAGTTTTAGCTTTTTAGCGAAATTCTGACCAACATGTTTTAGCAAAATGCTAAAAAAACTAATGACAGTTTAAACCCTGATCATTACAATCTATGCCATGGGCTCAAATTATTTATAAAGTGCAATATAGCATAAAAATTAAACAATAGAGAAAAATACTCAAACACACTACTATAATTTTCACTTTTGTTTATTTAATGACTTGTTTTACTTTATTTATACAACGATTAATTACTTAATGTTTAGAAGTCAAGTGGAGTCACTCCAGATTTTTTTTTTTTTTCATTTTGAATTTTGGTTATTAATTTCTGATAGTTTAAATATCGCACTATTTACTGCATCCTGAAAACACAGCAAAATACATATGACATCACAGTTTATGAAGATGAAATGAAATCTCCTCTCTCGTAAGCCTCAATGTAAAAACCAGCGCAGCACAAATTTCTTGCGTGGTTTTTTTAGCTTGTTCTTTTAAAATATTCTTTTTCATTATAACTGAGATTACGCATTATCAATAAAAATACTATATTGTGCAAACTCGCCTAAATATAACGTCAATTTTTAAGGGAGGGAAAATATCTTTTAACTATGCTGAAAGATAACTCCTTTTTGGTGTTGTGCAGACAATTTTTTGGTAAAGTAACCTTTTTTTTTTGTGTCTAAATATTACTATTACTTGAAAGCATTTAATAACTGCATGTACAGCTACTTAAAAATAAATATATAAATAAATAAAAAATGCTTTAGTAAAAAAGGGCTTATTTACATATTTAAAAAATATTGAAATTCAGTTATTTTAGTAATTATATAATGTTGTATATCCATATTATATCTAAAATGATTTATAAACAATAAAATTGTTTTATTGTTTTTTATTAAACAGATAAAATGTAGAAACATCCAAGGAATGGCATATAAAGTCGTTGCTTTGAATTCGCAAATTATAGGGCTTTATTGTGTACTCTGTATAAATGATTGAAAAAGATATACATTAGTTAATAGACGTTATCCAAGCCCCGATTAACCAAGTTCTGGGTTAATCGCGGTAGTCCCAAAAAGGCCGTGCTGCAGAGATGGTGTGCCTTTTGATAAGTGGCATAGATACTTTGACAAATTTTACTATATATTGCTGTATTTTATAATTTATATATGTATATATTGTATTGCATTTTTATTTGACTACATTTAAATATGTAATACTAGCCTAGCAGGCTACACCTGCTTCGCTGGTCACTATATTTAAATGAATTTTCAAAAGAATTGGATCAGTATTTATTTTTTACATCACATTACAAATAAAAACTTTAAAAAAAAAAAAAAAAAAAAAAAAAAACACTGACATCGCTTTAGATCTTGCTTCTTCGAGTACCCGTTGCCTAAGGCAGCTCTTTTTTCTACCCGTACTGCATCGGGTCCAGTTTCCCCACTGTCTACAGAAAGGTCTTTCCCGGGCACTTCAATCTGGGTATTTATTGACGACTTGTGGATTTTCTGTTATTTAAGAACTACGATTTTAAAGATGACTGTATCTCAGCATCTATTATATATTTTAGTTACTATATTACGATTTGATTCCGACCAGTGCAATAAAATAAAATAAAAAAGTAGATTTTCTTTTAAAAGGAATTAAATACATGAAAAACAAACGAATTTTAATCAGTTCAATCCCTTTTACTATAAACTACCATTTTCTTTCACCCAATAAATATAAATAATAATAATAATAAATTAAAAAAAAAAGATTTTTCTTTTGAAGGAATTAATTAAAAAAATGAAAAATAAAAAGTTCCTATGCTATAAAATTTATACATAAACGTAACAATTTATTTCTATTGCATTATCATTTGATTTTCAATAAATATAATAATAATAAAAAAAAGAAAAGAAAATCGTCTTTAAATGAATGTATTAAATAAAAAATGAATTGCGTAATAGCCGTTGCTAAGATACGCAGATGATTAAAATCAAAGAATAAATTCATGAAAAATTAAACATAAAAGCCAATGTTTAAAATAAAAAAAACATGAATTTAAAAAGTTTAAATTCAAAATTTGAAAAAATCTCGATGAGGTGCACACGTCTGCAGGCAGGGTCCCAGGTACCTATATGCCAAATTTGGAGGTTCGGTGATTAGTAGTGTGAGCACCAGAGCGCAGACAGATACACAGACACTTCTCTTTATTTATATAGATATGTATTATTTTACTTCATTGATTACGTTTTCATTCATTTTAAACTTTCCCGTGTGTTTCCCCTCTGATTTACGACAGAGTCCATGTTATCTGAGTTTTCGATTATCGGTGGTACCCTCAGTCTACATTATCTCGGATAAGCGAGGCTCTACTGTATATATATATATAATATATATATTTCTCTGTTTGTGGTGAAAGTATTGTTTTGAGGTTGAATTTTTGAAACTGGGTTTTTGCTGGTAATTATGTTTTGAGATCCATGAATTTATTTATTTATTTTTTTTTTTATTTAATTAAATTTATGTTTAGGACAGGAGGTTTATTAGCAGATTAATATTTAGGAAATTTTGAAAAATGTGGGGAAAAAAAAATCAATTCTTTGAATAGAATTTTTTTAGAAGAATAACCGAAAATTTAATATAAAACTGGCAAAAAAAAAAAAAAAAAAACTTATTTTTATTAGAAAAATAACTTTCTGTAACTGTTTTTTATATGCACTTGTAAAAAACAATTTTATTATTATCTGAAAAATATAATAACCAAGGGAGCAGAATATGTCCGAATGAAGTTCGGGGGAAATTTAAACTAACTGCGGAAATTCTGATTATTTTTTTAAAGAGAAAATAAAAATGTAAATAAAAAATAAAAATTTGCTGCTTTGAAGTTCTAATTATATACACTGACAGCGATATTTTTATGTTACACTGTATACTTATTCTCTTAAAGATTTATTACATAAAACAAATGACTTTGTATAGGAAAGTAGATTTTTGCATTATTGAGGGAAATTTATACTGTGTTTGGCTGAAATTTCCGAGGTCTGAACATTTTCTGCACCCCTGATAATAACATTTAGAATCGAAACAGATTAAGTATTAAATGAAAAAGCTGAACTTTTATTTCATTTCAGAAGATAAACTAGCAAAGTCACAGAATAAAAAATTATAATAAAGTACAAAGTAAAAAAGAAGTAAAGGAAGAAAAAATACATATATATATATATATATATATATATATATATATATATATATATTTATTTATTTAAAGTAAACAAATCATCGTTAACAAAATAACATTGCCATACCATGTATAGTACAATAGAGCTCTGGCTGCATGACTAGATTCTTTCGGGAGCATCATAAAGTGTAACATGAAGTCAAAACACACTTCTTTTTTTTTGGAGTCAGCTGCTTTTCGCTGAATTTTAAGATTAATTTACTAACTCTTGATACATTATTTATTTTTTTTTTGTATTTTTGAGAACAATTTTGGAAATTTTGGGTCTAGATTTGTCAGAAAAAAGTAAATTTGATGAATTTGCTTATGTGCGCAAATTCCTCATTATGTATTCTCATATTTTCAATAAATGTTCCTTATCTATTTTTCACCCAGTGCATCCTTTTGGTTTAATAGTGGCTGTATTTACATTATTTGCGACAGAGAAATTTAAACATTTTCCTTAAAGTTCAGTTTCTCAAGTGGTTGCACCAGGGGCCAAAAGAGTCTGCTCTCAAAGCGTATAAAGGGGGAAGTGCCGTGTTCGATCCCAGTCTGTGTTCAATGGCTTTGCTGTTGTGAGTTTTCCATGGTTTTCTCTGAAACTCACATAAATATGGGCTAAATCCCATTGGAAGACCCCCCCCTAATTCCATCTAGGCCTAGGACCCTCGTGTAATAAATTAGCTTTATTACCTACATTACATTATTCGTCAAGCTATTGTACTAGGTGCAGTGCTAATGCAGCACTGAGCCTACCACATGACACAGGCATTGAATCAAGTCACTGTGTACTGCTTACACACTAAGCTTAACATGCTGTCTGGATAGATTCGCTATAAGAGAGGACTTCTTTGTGTTCTGTTTTTTCTATAGTTTGCAGAAAGAAGCACTGAATTTCTCTTGGATGGGAGTATCCAAAAAATACATTTGAAGTTTAAGATTAAAAATTTTATTTCTTTATATAAAGGTTTAAGCGAGAAAAGTTGCAATGCCAAGCTTGATTTTTGCATAAAATATGGATTTTTTAAGACAGTTCTCGTGTTGAGGCCCCTAATTAGCAAAACTGGTTTCTTGATATGAAATAAATTTTTAAATAAGTGTGAAGTTTTGAAAAGAGAAGAGAATTTTTAAAATTTCTTTAAAAAACTAATCTTGCTCTTTAAGTGAAAAATTTGAAAGTGAAGTGGCTTCTCAGAGAGGAATATGGGAAATAGTGGTCGGTCCTTTGATGGCGAGATAATTGACATTGAGTCTATACCAAAAAATTTTTGTTTAAAAATACTTGTTTCCTTTTTGCTACCAGTTGTTAAAAAAGTTTTATAGTATGTATGCTGTATGTTTGTCTAAATTAATTACTAAAAAACAGACTACTAACTAACAGATTAATAGAAACATTAAAATATCTTAAAAGTAAGTGTTTTGAGGTGCTTGCGCATGAAAATGTTATTAAAAAAAAATTGTCTACTGTTTAATATATTTGAACTACTAAATCATAACTTAGGTGGTCTTTTTGGGCCATTAAATTTTTATTCCCGATGTGAACCCTAAATTTATGTATATGAGGATGAAAAAAAAGTTTGCAAATTGAGTTATTGGTTCAGAAGGGATATCTCAAATTACAAATGTATTATAATTTAAAATTTTGTTATTTTTTAAAATTTCAGCTTTATTATTACTAATAATAAAATCTTGTATAAAATAATATCTATATAAATTCCTATTCCAAAAACAGAAAAAATAAATCCATGTTGATTCATAATGGGGGGGAAATAATCACTCGGTGCGCACTGATTATTAATACTTTCCAACTGTATGTATTCTTTATATCATTCAACCTTTAATGTTCTTTGCCTACAATATCACATAATGGACAGACAGAAGAACAGAAAAGCAAACAGATAGACTAATTAGATTTATAATCAATCACTCTTAAATATAAAAACAAGGCGAACAGTAGCGTCTAGAATGGCAAAAAGAAATAGGAAAGCAGACAGCTGTTTCGGTAGCATGTAGCATACCGTCTTCAGCGCATAAAGAAATGAAAGAGAATAGTGCTCTTACATATAAAGGCATCGGATTCAGCTCAGGATGCTACAGAAACAGCTGTCTGCTTTCCTAATATTTCTTTTTGGTGTTCTAGACGTTGTTGTTTGCCTTGTTTTTATAATCCCATGCTCATATCTTCCATTAATACGCTTAAATATAGTTGGGAAGTGGGAAAAATGCTTAACATAAACAGCAAGCAATTCCAGCAGTTTCCGCTGGAGGTGGACAAACAGACAGTCGGACAGACACTAATTTAACAGTCCATAATGTGACTGAATATTTTTGTGTGACATTGTAAATCTTAATGCTAATCAAAATACTATAGTCTAGAACAGGCCTGTCCAACCCAAAATAGTTGGTGGGCTGTATTAAAAATCTATTTTATTTAGGCAGGCTGCACCATATGTATATAAGTATGTATGTACATTTTTCAGGGAAGGCAGGGTGAAGATTCAGAGCAGAAGACATTAATTTAGATTATTTTCATTCATAAATTAACATTAGAATCGTGAAAAAAATTATGACTATACATGATTATAATCAAAATCTGAAATTTCTAACAGTTTAGAATTCATACTAAGTGCATGTGTTAACATAGTAATTAAAATATATTAAACAACACTTAAAAAACACGATTTAAAATTTATTGAAATCGTTTACAAAGCTTTGCACCAAAACATTCTGACTATGGCATCATCAGGTAATCATTCACCTTACTGGAACTCAACCTTGTCTCCTGAATTTATGTAACTACGTAATTTTTATGTTCAATATAAGACATTGTTCCTGACAAAGTTGCCCCTATTGAAACCTACAGAAAGTAGCCCTGGTGCTGCCTTATTTGATCTCAACTGATGATTACGTATTCAAGTAACAAATGGACTCATCATATTTTGTTCAAGTTGTCTTTTTTACTGTAACTGTCCGTGTCAAGATCCTGTGATATGTAAGATGTTGTCTCCTCTATTTTTATGTAAATTGATTACCTGATGATGCCGTAGTGTTTTGGCAAAAAGCTTTGTAAACAATTTTAATAAATTTTAATATGTGTTTTTAAAGTGTTTAATATATTTTAATTATGCATGATTATACCTGATGACTATACCTTACGACTATAAATGACTATAATTTTAATAAAAAGAATAAATAATGTAATTAGTGATCTGGTAATATTTCATTATTACTAGATTATATAATAATGAAATACATTCTAGTAATTAGTAATATTTCATTTTTACTGGATTGTTAAAATATTTCATAACTGTAATAAAAGAATAAATAATGTAATTAATGATATAGTAATATTTCATTGTAACACTGATTCTTTAGCTACCATAATCATTGAAAGGTATTTTCACAAAAAGTTAGAATAGATTTACTAATTTTTAATGTGTTGTTAACCAAATTTGTCAAACTTTAAATATCGTTAGTCTCCTCGCGGGCCGCTAGAAACTACATGGCGGGCCGTGGGTTGGCCACCCCTGGTCTAGAAAAAGCATTCTTTTATGAATATAAATGACATTTTAATTTCATTAAGAACTATGCTAAGTAAATTTATAAAAATATGGTTTATAAAAATATTTCTCATAGAACACAACGTTTTAGAAAACTTTCAGGTGTCCCTGTACATAAACCACTGGCAGTATTTACTTCATTTTAGTAGGGAACATACAATAGTGAACTTGATTAACATATATTAGTTTTAAGAAATTCCTTGAGTATTCACGGAAGTTAGAGCGTGGACAGACAGACAAACCAAAATCATTAACACTTTTCAACCTTGTTGGAAAGTGTTAAAAAAGTGTCCCAAACTCCCATAAACCTTTTAAGATCAAGGACATATAATTATAAATGTTTGACATTAACATATATCCTCGCTTTCTAGTAATGGGAAATTTGTTTCCATAACTACTCATTAGCTAATATAGTAGTAACAGTAACAGGGTCCGAAATTTCAACTCAGATTGCACTTGCTGCAAAAAAAAAAAAAAAAAAAAAAACACTCGCCACAAAATAGGGTTCACACATTCTATTTTTTTTTTTTTTTTTACATATTTTGAGGATTTTTTTTCCCAGTTATTTGAAACTTAGTTAGTTTTAGGGCGACTAAGGCGCCCGTTGAAAAATGATCATTTTATTTTATTTATTTCTCACTTAAATAATTCGTTTACTAGCAAGCTTGTGTGAAATTTTCGCACTTTATTTATCTCTTCTGTTACCTTTAAAATTTAAAATTATTTATATAATATTTCTCTAACGTGGACCAATTACGATTACATTTTGTCAAAATGATACGATAGTGATGTAATTAATAAAATATGCAAGGATAAAATAAGTATTTATAAAATGGACAGTATTTAAGCACACAGTTTCAGCTTAATGGTCTAATAAGAAAAAAAATGACATTTGTCTTATAAGACCATTTAATGGAAAAAATATATTTTAAAATGTTGATTTTTTAGAATCTTTGCAAGCATCATTTTAAACCTAGCAATAATACTTTAAAGATATTATACAGAATATGAATTATTATCATAAATTGACTAAAAAACACATTCATAAAAAGTGCAATCAAAATAGGGATTAAATCAGTGTTAGAAATAAGAATTTTGAAACTAGGCGTCAAAATGACGCCTGGATTAAATTTTTTGGGTGTCAAAATGAAAAATCTAGGTGCCGTCTATAATTAAATATGTATATAAAAAAAATAATAAAGCATCAACTTGTAAATAATATATGCAAGATTATATAAAAAATATTTATGTAAAGATTGTAATTACATTGACAATTAAAACATACATATTTAAAATCACAAATTCATTCTTTGCCCAGAAGATACATCATTCCACCACAACTTAATAGCATTTTCTGGGCAGAAGTCTTCCAATTTAGGGCCGTTTAATTTAATCATTAACAAATCGTCAACTAGTTTCATAGAGATACAATTTTTTAAATCAGTTTTTATTAGGTTCAATTGACTGAAATAGACTTGTTTACAGTCTGATGGGATTGGGAAAATATATGATGAGGAAAAAAATCCAGGCGTCAAATATGGCACTTATGATTGGAATTCTAGGTGTCAAAATGAAAAAACTGGTTGCAAAATACGACTAACGACTGCTTATTTCTAACCCTGGATTAAATAAAAGAAAAAAAAAAAAATTATGCTGAAACAAATAAGTAAAATGTCATCACCAATACAGTAACAAAAGTTTAAAAGGAGTCATGGGGATCCTATACTAAAACTGTACTGCCTGCGGAAGTATGGAAACTGGGTCATCAACCATGAATTTTATTTTGAAACCTTTCTTTGAATAATTTTGGTTTCACTATTGCACAATATTAATTTGGATCTAATAATAATTTGACTTCTGGTAAGTTAAAATTTTAATTAGTTGGTGAAATTTGTATAGTATTTACGAGTTTCAAATTTTACAAGTAAATAAGAAATGAAATTTCGCACAGGCTTGCTAGTTATTTTATTCATATGCATGAGCAAATTTAATATTACACACACACATATATATATATATATATTTTTTTTTTTTTTCAAGTGACAGCATATTTTATGCTGGAAAAGAAAAAAAAAAAAAAAAAAAAAGCAACAATTGAAAATCTGGTGTAAAACAACTTCCATTATCCACTATTACACATATATATGCATTTTTTGGAGATATTATGTGCATTTTTTGGAATTTTCCAGTAAGAGAAACTTGACACATGTGTAAAGACACACAAAACAGAGTTTACGTAGCGAGTTAAAAAATAAGATAAAAAAAAAATATATATATTTTTTTTAAACACAAATTTCTGAGATCTAAAACTGAACTACCTAATCAGGATGACCATTAAGTTTCCTGTAATAACCACTTAATACATGAGAAAGGGTATCTAAAATGGATTTATGTAACAATTTTCAAGAAAATTGTTAGAGCCGTTTTTGAGACACCAACTTTTACCAAAACTTGGCATACTCAGTTATTGACCGTAAAACAATAATTACATACAAAAGTATATCTAAAAGCTGGTTAATATGGCGAGTTTGAAAAAAATCCGTACAGCCGTTTTTAAAGGAATGCACTTGCGAGACCTGAAATGGAGCTATTTATACAGGACAACTGTCAATTTTCCTGAACTAACCAACTATATCATTCGCAAGGACATCTAATAGAGTATTTACATAGCAACTTTGAAGAAAATCGTTAGAGCCGTTTTTGAGATACGGACTTCAGTTTTTTCAATTTTCACCAAAATTTGGAAAATTTATCTGTACACCAGTTCTGTCTCAATTCTGAAGTTTAGTATTTCTATCTTTATTAGTTTCGGAGATATGGCATAAGATTCCACATACACACACACTAATTGCCAAAAACTACTTCTTTGGACTCAGGAGGCCCTAAAACATGTAAATCAGGTGAAGACTCGATATCGAATTTCCGGAGCAAATACAATATTTCCATTACCTATGGTAATGGAATTTTGAAATAGGTTTTTCAATTTAAAGCCTAAATAGTAATATTAAACAATCTCAACTAATTCAATTGTATTAAGAAAATATATTTTTATAATTAAATTATCTAATTAAATATTTTATTAAATGATTCTTAACCAGTTTTTATTTAATCATTTTTTAAAAAAAATCTGGTATGAAACAACCACACGACTTCCATTACCCACTTATTACACATATTATATGCATTTTCTGGAGATAATGTGATCAGAAGACATAGAATTGAGCTAATGAAATTGACAACTAAAAATTTTCCAGTAAGAGAAAGTTAATACATGTTTGCTGTAAACAGATGAAAACGTAAAGACATAAAATAGTTTACATAACAAGGAAAAAAAAAAGTAGGGTAAGAGGGGGGAATTGGTGCCCATGTTTTACAAATTGTGTTATGTACGCTTTGGCGTTCTGAAATTCTGTAATATTTTAACTAAATATTTTAGTACAGTAGAGTGTAATCTTTGTATGATATTTAATATTTTTTTCCGTTATTAAATAGTTGTAAAAAAAATATTAAGTGTTCTAGAACCGAATTACCCCCTTGGGGGTAATTGGGTGCTACACCTATAACTCCACAGCAGCATGTGTTAACTTCTTTGGGGAAATGGGTGCTAGAAAGAATTCTATATCTAATGTATTGAACTTCTTTTTACTGGAAAAAAAAAAAAAAAAAATTCCAACAGCTACAAGAAATTGCATTTGTTTTTACAAAACTTTGGCACTTTTTGAAAAACAGAAATGGCAATGGTGCCTTATGACATACACATATAAAATTTATGGTATAAATAGTTTAATAGAAAAGCTAAACTGCAATAATATATACTTTTTTTCTCTTTGGCCAAAAAAAATGTTAGGTCTCAAAACTTTGTAAAAATGAAGCTGATTTTGGCCTGAAATCATACGGACGTATGTACATATTTTTGAGCCTCCTGAAATTGCTCACATAGCCTTCAATGCTTTTGACAGAATTTCCTAACACAAAACTTCACAAAATAAGCATTTTCTTCTTTAAAACACTTAAACAGTGTTTATTTGATAGTTGCAGAAGAGTTTGCAGATTTTTTTGTAATCTTCTTCAACCAAGCCAATATGCCTTGAGCTTACTGGAACTGGGGGACTTACAACATATAGAATGGACTTGCAGCACAAAATAACAGTTACTTTTGAAAATAAACAGAAAATTATATTAGCACCCATTTTCCCGCAGGGGGCAAATGGGTGCTAAACTTTTTGACCCCCCAAATTTCCCTTTACACGTAACTAAAAAAAAACTAACTCACACCACATGTTCTTAGGTCCAAGAACTTGCATTTAATAGGTAAAGTTTAAATATTGTGTTAAAGTTAAAAAATCAACATTATTTTAAAGTTTGGACGGACAAAGTTTGTTAGGCACTTCAAAAACTGTAGCATGATAGGTGCATCCAAGATTTTTTTTTATTGGTCAGGCTATTACAGAACAACATTGAAACAAATATGAGCTATGGAATATGACCATACCTATTAGTGTGTATATTTAAAATTATTCAAAAAGATGGGGTCACTCCTGTAAAAAACTTTGAAAAAAGTAGTACCCAATTACCCCCGGGCCCCAATTCCCCCCACCTACCTACCCTAGTACTTTTTTTAAAATTTGATACACCAATTTCTGAGATATAAAACTCATCTATCTCATCAGGATGACTATTAATTTTCCTGTAATAACCGCGTAAAGCATGAGAAAGAATATCTAAAGTGGGTTTATGCAACAGTTTTCAAGGAAATCGTTAGAGCCATTTTTGAGACACCGATTTTTACCAAAATTTGGCATATTCAGTTGTTGACTAGAAAACAACAATTACATACAAAAGGATATTTAAAAGAGGGTTAATATTGAAAGTTTGAAAAAAATCCATTGCAGCCGTTTTGGAAGGAAACCACTCACAGTACCTGAAATTCAGCTATTTATACAGGATGCCTATCAATTTTCCTGAAATAACCAATTATATCATTCGAAAGGACATCTAATAGAGTGTTTATATAGCAACTTTGAAGAAAATCGTTAGAGCCATTTTTGAGATAGACTTACGGTTTTCCAATTTTCACCAAAATTTAGGAAATTCATCTGTACACCAGTTCTATCTTAATTCTGAAGTTTTGTAGTTGTATCTTTATTAGTTTCGGAGATATGATAGTCAGAACCCCCCGACCCCAAACACACACACACACTGACAAATTGCCAAAAACCCCTTTTTTGGACTCAGGAGACTTAAAACATGTAAATCAGGAGAAATATCGATATCGAATTTTAGGACAATACAATACTTCCATTACCTACGGTTGTCTGGTAGGGGAGAGGGGGGCACATATGGACGTTTTTTGTTTTATTAAAAAATCTAACCTTTTTCATCTTTTTTTTTTCATTTTTTTTTACTAACCATAATCTTACATCTAATCTCTTCAAATACATGTACTTAAATATTAGGAAATGTGACAAAATTATTTTTAAAAAAATATTTAAAAACATGCAAAATTTGTCCACATCTGCCCCTACAAGGGGTACATTTGGACATGCTTGGGGGCACATTTGGACAAGTAAATATAGCATTATCAACAGTTTAAAATAACAAAAACAAATGACTTGAATACATATATACTGGAAATATCCACTTCTGTTGCTATAAATAAGGGCAATAAAATATTTTAATTATATTTATAATCTTAAAAAAAGGACTTTTAAAGAAAATATATATATTCTAGTGATGTTCTATGATCTTCACGATTTGAGTCGCAGTTTTTTACCTAATCAAAAATAAATTTGCTTTAAATTATGGTGAACATTTTAATAACTAAAACAAATAAATTGAAAATAATCAAATACACATTAATATGGAAAAAAAAAAAAAAACTTTATTCCTATTTCACTTTATAAGACTCTAAATTGACCATAAATCTTAAGTTTGCTGCTGCATGTTCAGTTCCTCCTATTATAATTGGAGGTGGAAGTTTAGTTACTATGTCTGTTTTCTCAATGGTTGACTCGTCTGTCTTATCTGGAAAATTGAAAACGTTTTGCTTTCCAACTTTCTTTCATAAGTATTTGACTTCATACTTATGAGAATTTAAAGTTTTTTCGATTCGTTTAATGTAGTAAACTGTTTTTGACTTTGTATTGAATCTTACTAGAACAAAGTCATGATAAAACAACAATTCAATTTTCTCTTGCATACATAATAGCTTCTATTGATGCGTGGGTATCATGGTTGTCCAGCAGTAAGAGTATTGGGTTAAATTAAACATTATATTTTTAGCCCACATCAGATTTTTTTTTATTATTTAGCTTTAGATTAAATCCTGATAAGTTGTGAATAAAACCACACTGTAAAAAAATAACTATTACCAGCTGCAAGAAACTCTCTGTGATTGGAGAAAATAATTATTTTCTCCAATCATAGAGAGTTTCTTGCAGCTGGTAATAGTTATTTTTTTGCAGTGTATACAATTACGCTTAACTATAATAGCAAAGATTAAAAGCTACAGTCTTTGTTATTTAAAAAATCATTTTAAGCACCTTATTTCTTTAATTTTGTGTTATAAATTCTAAATATAACACATTAGGGGCACATTTGGACAGTCCACATGTGCCCCCAAAACAATGTCCAAATGTGCCCCACAGTCACATGTTTAGAATTTTGTTAAGCCTAGCTTAGCAGAAAATTTTTTTGACAAATATGATTAATAAATCATTATGTTCATCAAACAAGCTATCTAGTTTTATATAAATAATTTTCATGATGCAATATAAATATGTATAATTAGGATTGATACACATAAAGCATAACTTTACTTTTAAGCTTCAAAACTGCTTGGTTGACATAACTGGAAAACTTTCACAGCCAATTGCTTTAAATTTTCCTGGGAAATGCATCATAGTGTTGCCAACAAAATATAATTATTTCATAATTTTCACATTTATTTAAGTTAGGGAAATTTAAGTTGTCCATATGTGCCCCTGTCCAAATGTGCCCCCCCTCTCCCCTAATGGAAGTAAAAAATAAAATATTTTTATATTAAAAATATCTTGAAGTAGGCTTTTTAATTAAAAGTCTAAACAATAATTTTAGGAATCTCAGCAAAATTATTAAAATTTATATTTTAATTTTTAAATTATTTTTTCAATTAGATTTTTTTAGTTAAATAATTTTAATTAGCTCCTTATTTCTATAATTAATGATGAAAAAAATCTTTTTATGCTTACAAGCATTTTTAAATAGAATTTTCTTTAAAAGCCCAAACAATAGTGTAAAGCAATCTCAACTTCTCAACTAATTTAAATTTTAAAAAGTCATATTTTTAATAAATTATTTTTCAATTAGAATGTATATTTCTACATAATATTTTAATAAGTTTTTTCTTTTTTAAATATAATAATTTCATGGAAGAAAAAAAAATATATATAAACATGTTGAGCGTCACACGAATTCTTAAGGAAATCCCCGTCAGGCCACGGTTTCTGCTTAGAAGCCATGTTATGTTTATCATGTTTCAATGAAATCCATTAAAATTCCTTAATAATATAATCCTGTAATAAATAAAAATTGAGTAAATTTTACATTTTCAGTAATTACTCAAAACAATGTAATTTTTCTAGTTTATATCATATTTTACACTGTCAGCCATCGGTGGTTGACGCGGCCTAAACAGAAAGTTCAGTGTCAGCCACCGATGACTGACATGGTATTCAACATGTTAAAAATACCTTCATGGTGGTGGTTTAGATATTAAACCGATTGATAAATCAAGGACCCTACGCTTGGGTGAAATGCTATTCGAGAGGGGTTCTTTCAATCCTGTATTTAAGCGACTTTCAGTGAAAACAATGGAAAACTTTGAACAGCTAGGTCAACGAGTGTCACCTGGGTTCGAATCCGGCACTTGCTGTCTACCAACTTCGAGAGCAGAACCACTCAAACACTGAAATAGACTTTACAATAACAGTCCAAACAATGATAAGCAATCTCAACTAATTTAATTAGTAAAATTATATCCTTAATAAATAAAATTATATTTTAATTAGAATATCTCATTAAATAATATTTTTAATCAGCTTTTCTTTATATTCCTTTATAGAAAATAACCTTTTAATACTAGAAGTATTTTAAAACAAATTTTTCTAATAAAAGCCGAAGCAATAGTATTAAGTAATGTCAACTGATTATTAAAAGTACTTATTTTTATAGGCTAAATTAGTTTTCTAGGTTATTTTTTTTTTAATCTTTAATTATTCATAGAAAAAGAATTATGTTAAAAGTATTTAAAAATCGATTTTTCAGTTAAAATCTCATAGTTCTGTTAAACTAATTTATGTATTAAAAATTTTCATTTTTAATAAATAAAGTAGCTTTTAATTTGATTTTTTTAAATTAAACTTTTAATTAATTTTTATAGAATTTTTTTTTTTAATTAAAAATAGTTTGATATAAATTAAATGTGTACGTGTACTTTCATACATATTATATACAATGAGCAGTAATCATATTTAAATCTTAGCAGAAATTTAAAAGCCACTGAAACAGACATTTTAATTAAAAGTTCAAAAAATAGTACTAAGCAGTCTCAATGTATTTAATTAATAAAATTTGTATTTTAATAAATAAGTTTCTTAATTAGAATATTTCATTAAATAATATTTTTAACTAGCTTTCTTTTACGATTATTCATAGAAAATAACCTTTTAATAGTAAAAGTATTTTAAAAAATTTTTCTATTAAAAGCCGGAAAAATAAAAAGGCATTTCTATATTAAAAGTATTCAAAAACAGATTTTTCAATTAAAAGCTCAAGCAATTTTATTAAACTAATTGAAGAATAAAAAATTTTCATTTTTAATAAGTAAAGTAGTTTTTAATTAGATTTTTTTAAAACTGTATTATACATACTTTATATATATATATATATATATATATATATATTAAATTATTTAATTCCTTTACATTACTCAGCAAATGAGAGAAAGATGAAAATACCAACAATGAATTTAATAATTAGATGTATTACGTATAAATTTATTGTCACAATTACCATTTAAGTAATTTTCACTGAATAGTAAAAACATGTTAAAGTACTTACGCAGAAGAGAAATAACGTATATCACTTAAACCTAAACTATGAGTTAGTTGTCATACTCCATTAGTCCAGTAAATTCATGCAACACAAGATAAGAATTGAAAGAAATTAACCAAAATGACTATTGAAATAAAAAGGAATGCATGAAGGAAAAATAGAGTTAAAAATGCTGAAATCCAGTACCGATCTCATCAGGAAACTAGCAGTACTGTCAACAATGAATGCAAGATTTCGAATATTGTATAGCTTTTTCAGCAATATACAACACTAGTTTCAATCTTGCATAAAAAAAAAAAAAAAAAAAGAAAGAAAGATAAAAGGAAATTGGCTGATAAAATAACTTAACCATAATGAAAATTGGAATTCGTGAAAGGTTCTGGCCACATGTAAATCAAATCCAAATCGAATAAAAGTCCGGGCGGTTGCCAAAACGAACAAACTGAAAAATATATATATAATTAGTGTTAATGCCAAATTAGGCCAATAATTGTATTTATTTAATTATATATATACAATAAGTAGTAATTTTAAGTTCTTTAGCAGAAATTTAAATGTAAAAGCTATTTGTTTACTTCCGGTATCAGTTTATTTTGAGAGAGAGGGAACATATCGCATAAAAATGGGGATGGCGGACTTTAATAGTCTGACTTTATCATTCTTTTTCCTGACAGCTTACAACAAAAGCAGTTACTCCCTTTATCGATTAGGAGAAGGGGGGGAGGTGCTCTCTGGGACGATACCAACGGGAAGGCAATACCTCAACTTCTACAGCATTATAACTGTAGGAAACTTGATACGTGAGACAATCATTATGAAAACGTATTTTTTTTTTTTTTTTTTTTTTTTTTTGTTTAAGATTTATTTATAGAGAGTAAAATTGTCTTTGGATATTTAGTGTTATTCTCGTAAGATGAAAGTAGTCTTCATTCATCATAGTAGATAATTTAATAACTAATAGTTTTGATAAATAATTTGTGCTGCATGAAAATTTGTAATAGGAAAATATTGAAGGAAGTCTTGTAGTCGCCACAACATATATATATATATATATATATATATATATTTTTAAACTTTAAAATATTTAAAAAAAAAAAAAAAAGTTGTGGCCACCATAAGTTTTTCTTCTCTATTTTCTAGTGCTGACTCTAGAATAAAAGGGTCGCCGGGGGAAATTCAATAAAAAGGGCATTATTTGTATAATTTGCGGTTTTCTATGTTGTGATTTTTGTAGGATGACAAATGTAAATTACTAATTTTACATGTATATATGTAGGCTATATGAATTTGTTGTTCCAGGAATGCTGTAAAAGTATTGCTAGAAGGCTACATGTCAGGAAGAAAAGTATCTAAAGGCCTCTGAACATTTAAAATGTTAGAAAAGGCCACTTGGTACTAAAATGTTTTTAAAAGGACCGCCATATTAGCCTAGTCAGCACTATTTTCCTACACAAATGCATGCAGTACAAATTATTTATCGAAATTTTTTACTCACTAAACTTATTTTTCAGGATGATGATTTTCATTAGAGAAACACAACACTAAATGTAGAAAAAAAATCAATTTTGTGTCTACGTCTGAAAAAAAGCTTTATTTTTTTCTTTTTAAATTATCACATTTACAAAGCTGCCAGCATTTTAAACTGTTAAATCAGAATTGACACCAGTATTTTTAAATGGAATATGTTATAAATATTCTCGACGATTAATATTACCAAAAACAGCTATAATAATTTTCCGGTTTGAAGTCTCCCGTGGGAAACGGGAGACTTGGCACCTATGCATTTGTAGTTCAGCCATTCGTTTTGAAGATATTGACAAGTTCTTTTGAAAGATACCCATATTGAATATTTAAACCCTTCCAGGAGGGAGTAATGTTCTGACATGCACACAATATTTTTCCCTAGTTTACTACCATTGTTATCAATAATTCATATTAATATCACAATCATTAGTTAAAAATAACTGTCAGTATGTACGTTTATACAAAATTTTGTCCCATACCGCCATGTTGAAAAATATGAACAAATGGGGCGACCGATACAAAACTTAAAAGAAGAAAAGAAAAAAAAAATTTCATGTGTCCAAAAATATACTTTCACTGACTTTTAAATATGATAAAATCTGCTTGCTGTATCTACTTGTAAATTAAATTTTTCTTCTCTTTATCTGACACATTCTTTGGAATGTGATATGTTATCTTTTTAGATATGTGATTTAGTTTCACTCACGGCTAATAAAAAAAAAAAAAAAAAAAAAAAATCTGTTGATTTTTAGGATACGCGATCATGAAACGATTCATTCTTTCAAAGTTATGGCTAACCTTAATTTTAAATTTGCTTCATAAAAATTTAAAACAGCGTTGCCGGATTTTAGTCAGGACAAAAAAAAAAAAAAAAAAAAAAAAAAAAATCTGTTGATTTTTAGGATACGCGATCATGAAACGATTCATTCTTTCAAAGTTATGGCTAACCTTAATTTTAAATTTGCTTCATAAAAATTTAAAACAGCGTTGCCTGATTTTAGTCAGGACAAAAAAAAAAAAAAAAAAAAAAAAAAAATCTGTTCATTTTTAGGATACGCGATCATGAAACGATTCATTCTTTCAAAGTTATGGCTAACCTTAATTTTAAATTTGCTTCATAAAAATTTAAAACAGCGTTGCCGGATTTTAGTCAGGACAAAAAAAAAAAAAAAAAAAAAAAATCTGTTGATTTTTAGGATACGCGATCATGAAACGATTCATTCTTTCAAAGTTATGGCTAACCTTAATTTTAAATTTGCTTCATAAAAATTTAAAACAGCGTTGCCGGATTTTAGTCAGGACAAAAAAAAAAAAAAAAAAGTAGGCTAAAATTAAAAGCCATCTCTTATTAATTTTTACTTCCATTACCCCACTATCGTAGGTAATGGAAGTATTGTATTCGGTCCAAAAATTCGATATCGAGTTTTCACCTGATTTACACTTTTAAGACCTCCTGAGCCCCCCAAAAGTAGTTTTGGGCAGTTGGTCAGTGTGTGTGTGTATGTATGTGTGGAATCTTCTGGTTATCATAATCTCCGAAACTAATATAGATAGAACTACGAAAGTTCAGAACTGAACAGGTCTGGTGTACAGATGAATTTTTCAAATTTTAGTGAAAATTGGAAAACCGGAAGTGAGATTACTATTGAAGATTTACTATTGGCCTCTTTTTAGCAGTATCTGACCTGACCATGTGGCCAGGATTAGCGGGTCATTTTTTTAATTTACAAAGCATCGAATTTTTCACTGAACATTTTATAACTCAAAACGTTTTTTAGATAAATAATTTTTTCTCTGTGTGTGTATACACACACACACACATATATATATATAAGTAAGTTACTGCCACCGCTGTTCTTTTTTTTTTACTTTCCGAACACTATAGTGAGGAAAGTATTGTAATCATGTCAAAAATCCGAATTCGAGATTTTGATGTTTCTATACGTTTCGAGGTCCAACGAGTCCGTTTTCACTATTTTTACGATGATGTATGTATGTGTGTGTGTGTATGTATGTGTGTATGTATGTATGTGTGTATGTCTGTGAGTGAACACGCTAGCGTCTAAACGCTTTGTTCGAATAAGCTGAAAGTTGGTACGTATATTGTAAGTCACCATAGTACGAACCCTATAGATTTTGGTGAATCTAGCTCTTATAGTTTTTTTACAGGGACACAAAGAAAAATTCTTTATCATTATGGCCAAGGGACCAAAATCTTAAAAGTGCGATAGCATCTAAACGCCTTAATCAATTGAGCAAAAACTTTATACACATATTATAGGTCACAGATACTCAATCTGTATAGATTTTGGAGAATCTAGCACTTATAGTTTTTTTACAGGGACACAAAGAAAAATTCTCTGCCAAATTTTTAAAAGTGTGATAGCGTCTAAATGCCTTATTAATCTCAGCAAAGAATTTGTACACATGTTATAGGTCACATTTGAACCAACTGTATAGATTTTGGTGAATCTAGCTCTTAGTTTTTTTACAGGGACACAAAGAAAAAATCTTTATGGCCTATGAGACCAGCGATAGCATCTAAACGCCTTATTCAATTGAGCTGAAAATTTGTATGAATATTATAAATCACTGTTGCACTAACTATAAGCATTTTGGTGAATCTAGCATTTATAGGACACAACGAAAAATTCTTTATCATTATGATCTAAGGGCTCAAAGTTCAGTAGCGTTAAATAAAACCTCGTGTGATATATGGAAAAAAATACTCAAACACTCTGTTATGGTTTTCTCTTTTTTGTTTGTTTAGCAACTCCACTTTCTTTATTTTATCTACAAAACTGTTAGTTACTCAATGTTCGGAAAGTCGAGTGGAGTCGCTCCAGATTTTTTTTTAAACCCTGCCACCGCTGTTCTTCTTTTTTTTTTTTTTTAAACCCTAATGTCGAGCTGCGAATAGGCGGGTAAAGCCCCTATTCGCAGATTAATGAGCGAATCGAGTCAGGAGGGGCGGCGAATCCTTTGAAGTAGGTGAACGGGGCGATTATCTGCCGCTTACTACTACTACTACGTATATAATGTGTGTGTGTGAAACACATTGGAAGTATCGGTGTTCTATTTTTCTTTTGCGTTTCACTTGCGAACTTCACAAATCCTGTGCTGCTTCTATGATGAAAACGGGATGGATGGTGGGTGAGAAATGTCTTTGGAAATGATGAGGAGTCATTGAAGTTGACTAATAATCCTTTATTGATAGATCATGTAAAGATATGCAATATTTCTTGGCCATATGTTAGGCAACCTGAGCTGAGCGGGGATTTCTCTTTTAAGTTCGAAAAACATCATTCTCAAGGGTCACCAGGCCGATTGCCGCGGCTGCTGAGTTTCACCGGGGCTCGAGTTTATTCAGCAACAGTTACATGATGGAAAAAAGCTCTGTTTTCGTGTTCTGTTCATCATCTCGATTCTGATTGGCTAATAATCTGATGATTGTCACTTTAGCTTAAGTTCCAGATATCTAGAGCCTACTTTATATGCAAGATCTGATCGCAAACACTTGAAAAAAGCACAGTAGTAAGCTAATTTCTAAAATTGTACAATATTTCACTTTTCCGTTTGAAGTTTTCTGCCGTGAAATTAAGCTTACGGGGGGAAATTTACGATTTATTAATGATCCATAATTTTGATCACAACAGAGATTTCTAATTTTTTTAATACCGTAATTTCGCGTATATAAGCCGCAGCATAAAAAATTTATTTAAAAATAATTATAACCGCAAGATATCCCGCACTAGAAGATACCCCGCACTTCTAAAATCATATGATCCGCAATCACCGTTTATAATTTCAATACTAATTGCTATTATTTTAATAATAAGTAGAAAAAGATGCAAATAATAAACAAATAAATATAAACAAATTTACTTACCTATAATGAAAAAGCAAATAATAACAGCATTAATCTTTCTCTCTATATAAATTACTATAAACTGGATTAACTTCTAATGATTAACATCTTTACTCAATTTATAAGAAAAATTATAGATTAATAATAAATTTATTTTACAAAATTCATTAAAAGAATCGAAATCGAATTCTTCCGTATCAGAATTAAAATGTTTCAATATTGTTTGGGGCAGTTCGTCTTTATCATCCTTATTATCCTCCTCATCAAGTTCCTTTTCACTGTCCTCAATTTTATCGTCATTATACGTTAATAATCCAGACTTTTTTAATCCAGATTTTACCGTTTTGATAGCAACAGAGTCCCAAGCGTTTTTTACCCATTCAGCTTCTTTCACCAGAGATGCTTTTTTTTAAAGATTTCCTGAGACATCCAGTCCTCCCACTTATCTCGAACTTTGCTCTTGAATGATCGGTTAACAGAACCATTATGGCTGTAATAATTTGATCAGACAATCAGGGATCACCACTAAATTTGCTCCAACATTTCGCGAGGTAAAAGCTTCTTTTTACTACATCTGTATGAGCTTTCATGGAATCCATAATGAGCAGTCCGTTAGTTAAAATGAGACTGGTGTTGATATTCCCCTTGTTCGCGATAGATACCCCGCAAGACATACAAAGTCAGTTTTTACTTTCTCTTACCCATAAGGTCGAGAAAGTATTGCTTTTGGGTCAAATTTTCGAACGCGTGCTTTTGTTATTTACATGTTCTGAAGTCCCCTGAATACGAAAATCATGTTTTTAGCAAATGGTCTTTGTGTGTGTGTCTGTCTGTTATCAGCATATCTCAAAAACAAATTGTGGCAAAAAGTTCAAACTTGGTATTCTAAATGTGTATCATATAGGAATGCTACAGTAAGCTTTTCGTTAAGATCAAACAAATGGTTCGTGTACAGGGACAATCAAGAGAATTCTAATACATTACGTCTATGGGAGAAATTGCAGGTAAGTAGAGTTTAACGTTTATAGACTGCACTAAACCAAATGAAACGAATATATATTTTTTGTAATAGAGATAGTCAACTGGGAATTTTTTTTTTTTTTTTTGTGTATGTAGGAGCCTCACCTCCCCCACCTGGGGGGGGGGAAGTCCCCCCTCGAGGGGAGTAAATTTTCATGATGGGTATCTTTCAAAAGAGCTCGCCAATACCTTTAAAATGAATGGTTGAACCATCGATCTGCGATAATTTAAAACAAAGTTATCGATTTTTTTTTTTTTTTTTTACTTTTAATGAAAAAAAAAAAACTTAGAAAAAAAATCTTATATATTTTTTTTTTTTTTTTTTTTTTTTAAATATTGAGAATAAAATGGACTTTTGGATATTTGGTGTTATACTACTTCTCTAATATGGAAATCGTCTGCATTATCAAAAAAGATATATTTTTTAAATAATTTTAATAAATTATTTTTTAATAACCGAATTAAATTCTATATAAATGTAGGTGCATTAATGAAACGGGGGTTGAAGGGGGTGGTAGCCCCCCTCACACAGAACTAATTATCATATAAAACTCTCCCGAAGCCTAATTTGAATTGTTTAACATAGGTTTACGTAACATCATACCTCTTAATCGCCAAATTTATAGTATTAAATTTCAGGGTAAGAGAAAGTCGGGTGAGTGACACACCAGATTATTTTTTTATAGATTACCCGCGGGTTATATACGTGAAATTACAGTAGTTTTTTTCCTTAAATTTAATTATTTTCATCCTTTCATATATATAGATAGAGGAAGGGGGGGGGACCACTGATAAATAGTTATCCCCGTTAGCTAAGTATTACACCAAGATCAAGATGCACAAGATTAAGGAAATTTTCGTGCATACACTATATTTGACATTCTCACAGCATCTTTGTGATCTCAAATCGTCTGCGTTTTGGGTCAACGACATTCAGGAACGACTGTCATAGTGATATATCCTTAGCCATGATTTCCTTATTTCCATTTTCAGATTAGGAAGAAACATTTGATGCTCATGTTGCATACGAACATTCGTTATTTTTTAAAAGTGAAAAAATAATTTTACCAGTTCATTTGGATTACTTCTACATCGCTTTAAATTCTTCCAGAGATAAAGTAGAGCACTGGTTAGAAATTAAAGGATTCACTGAAAGGTAACGTCGGATGAGAAATTATGAAATTTGGTACTTGTTTATTATTACTTGATGTAAGACTCTTAATATAAAGATGATTTGGTTTGTCGAAATAGTTTTTTTAAGCACTTTCCAACAAAGTTAAAAAGTATTTATGACTTCGGTTTGTCTATCTGTTCACGTTCTAACTCACGTAAAATATTCATAGAATTCCTCGAAAATTGGGGTAAATATCACAACTGGTTTGTGTACAGAAACACATGGAAGAATTCCAAGGCATTCTATTAGAGGTATTTTTATAAACATTATTTTAATACCTTTATTTTGTACAGTTCAGTTTTGTACAGTTCAGTCCTTTATTTTGTACAGTTCAGTTTTTGTACATTCATTTATATGTTAAAAATTATGCATATCACCTCATCTTAATAATTAATGAGAATTTTGTGAGGTCATATTTTAGTGTACCACTGGTACATAGAGGTCGAAAAAACTATTTCGACATGAAAAAAGTGTAGAGAAATATTAACTCTTTATGTTCCTCATAATTTTTCTAAGATTAGTGGGATATTCTTGAAATAATATAGGAATTAATTATAACACACATGAAGATCGTGAAAAATATCAAGCAAAAACAGCAAGTACACTCCATCAAATCCTTTATGAAACAAAAATGGCTCTATGTATCGTTTAATGCTTTGTAGTGAGATTAAAGGGAGGTACATCTGTTCCCTTCTTATAGATATCTTTGACATTTCTTCTATAAATTCGATTTTGTACTCTTTTTAAAGTAATGGTACTTTAAAGTACCGTCAGTAGATAAAGGGCTAATAGTGTTTAATACGTTAAGGTGCAGTGTCTTCGCCACGAGAACGTAATTAAAAGTGCAAACTGAAAAAATGCATCCTGGATTTTTTTTTTTTTTTTTTTTTTAAACAAAGTTTTACTTTTATAACTTAGCGAAAAAAGTCATTTATGTCTTTTATTTTAACTTTGTTCGCACATTCTGGTGGCTGTCTAATTTAAATAATCGTAATTACTTTGCATCGCTAAGGGTTAAGAGATATTATGATTTAAATTATTAATCTTTCGATTCGCCCGTCTCCTCCACTGTCCATAAATATTTTCAGAATTTCTTTCAAAAGGATATGCTATTCATGTTCACTTCGGTATGTTCCCTAACATACCGAAGGTATACATAGTATCACTGGTTTGCGCACAGGGACACCCCAAAGAATGCTTATGCGTTGCGTTTAATGAGTGACATTTTTATAAATCTCATTTAAATAACTTTGCACTTCACAAATAATAAAGAAATTAACATTTATTATTTATATCCCAAGAAAAATGTTTTCTATGGAAAATGATGTGAGATTAGCATTAAGATTTACAGGGTTACACTAAAATATTTATATGGAGGAACGATTGGAAATTCATTTTCGTTTTTAATACTTGAGAGATTATGAATTCAATTAGTCTGTCTATCTGTCTGCCATTTGTCTGATCAATTGGGCAAAATATACATTGAAGTTTAAACGATGCAACGAGTAGGTACAGTGGGAAAGTGTTAATAATAACATGCAAACTGCCCTAAAGTTTCGTTCTTGTCGAAATGTCATACAACATGCTTAAGTTTTACAAATATTGGTACACTTCACAATTGAAATAAACTACTATTCAAGACAAAAAGTTCTAATGATTGATAATGCAGTTAGAACGGGCGAGTGTAACGACTCGTTTGTTGGTGGCATACTGATGGCTGCTTGTTTTGCCGTCGCCAAAGAGTTTATAAATGTTTTACACCCCCTTTGATTTCATCAAATTTTTAATTTTCTGAAATTTAATGCCAAGTACAAAATTGCGCAATTTATACACAATTTTTACTTTCAGGGTATAATACACAGATAGCAACTTGTTCATGCACTTTTCGTATCTATCTTTAGTGATAATCTGTTATTTAGGACCAATTTTTCACTCTCTCCCAGGGCTTACAATTTTTATAATCGGCTAATACAAATTGGGAGAAAGTTAGTAGGATGTGAACCTGTTAATTAAGAAATTTTTTAATAGTGTACGTCAAGCATTTCTCTCTTATTGTTTGCCTCGTGGCGAAGTGGTTCAGTCGCCTGCTGGTTCCGGATTCGAATCTCGACTCGGTTGTTAATGACTTGGAATTCATTTTAGGCTGATGGTCCCGATCTGTAGCGTGGGGGGAAAAAAAAAAATAAATAAAGGATCCAAAGGGATGTGCCTGGCTGAACTTGGTCAGTAAATTGTCAGTTACAAGTTAGTCCATTGATTTAAAATTTTTATTGAAGGAAATTAAAAATTTCTTTTCTTTGCTAGCTATGAAGGAGAAGTATAGAAAATATAAAGTTCTTTCCCATTCTTGTAACAGACAGAATTGACCATCTGTGAGTATCTGTGAAATATGAATATCTGTAAATGAATATCTATGAAGTGAAATATGAATAATATAAATAATAAAAAATTCTTAAATATTAAAAAATTCTGTAAAATATTCTTATTGTGAAATCTGTTCAGGTGTACCAGAACGCAAAATCTGTATTTCATCTCATCTTTCTAAGAATACTCTTTTAGTTTGGCTTGATTCTAACAAAAATTCTTATACAGTCGAACCTCATTAATGTGAACACACTGAACGTGAATTTTTTTTAACATGATGAACAGTTTTAGCTACAATGTCCGTCAAAATGAAGATTAGTTTCTGAGTTACTGATAGCATAAACTACCGATAACATGAACTAATTTTTATTCCCCTTGAGATTCATGTTAACGAGATTCGACTGCATGCATGTTTTTATTATAAAGTCTAGCTCTAATGACCCTTAATACTCATAATATGACCGTAGGATAATTCCAAGCAGGATTTTTTACCTTCTATATCAAAATGTCTACCTTCAGAAAACAATACAAAGTTATTTTAAATTAAATTTTTTAACATTTAAAAAAAAAAAAAAAAAAAAAAAAAAACTGGTGTGTCACTCACACGACTTTCTCTTACCCTGAAATTTAATACTATAAATACAGGTTGGAGATTAAGAGGTAAGATAACGATGTTATGCAAACCTATGTTAAGGAATTCAAATTAGGCTTCGGAAGAGTTTTATATGATAATCAATTCTGTATGAGGGGGGGGGGGCTATCGCCCCCTTCAACCCCCCGTTTCATTAATGCAACTACATTTATATAGAATTTAATTCGATTATTAAAAAAAATAATTTATTAAAATTATTATTTAAAAAAATTATCTTTTATGAATTATGATAATGCAGACGATTTCCATATTAGAGAAGTAGTATAACACTAAATATATAAAAAAAAAAGTCCATTTTATTCTCAATATTAAGGGGGGAAAAAAAAGCTAAGTTTTTTTTCGTTAAAAGTAAAAAAAAATCGATAACTTTGTTTTAAATTATCGCAGATTGATGGTTCAACCATTCGTTTTAAAGGTATTGGCGAGCTCTTTTGAAAGATACCTCATGAAAATTTACTCCCCTCGAGGGTGAACTTTCCCCCCCAGGGGGGGGGGAGGCGAAGCTCCTACATACATAAATTTTTTTCCCCAGTTGAATATCTCTATTACAAAAAATATATATTCGTTTCATTTGGTTTAATGCAGTCTATAGATGTTAAACTCTACTTACCTGTAATTTCCCCCATAGACGTAATGTAATAGAATTCTGTTGAGTGTCCCTGTACACGAACCATTTGCTTGATCTTAACGAAAAGCTTACTGTAGCATCCCTATATGATACACATTTAGAATACCAAGTTTGGGCTTTCTGCAACTATTTGTTCTTGAGATATGCTGATAACAGACAGACACACACACAGACAGCTAAAAACACGATTTTCGTATTCAGGAGACCTCAAAACGTGTAAATATAACAAAATCTCACTTTCGAAAATTTGACCCAAAAATACTTTCTCTACCTTATGGGTAAGAGAAAGTAAAAAAAAAAAAAGGGGGGGGGGGAAGGACAGTAATAGGTGAACTATTTGTAAGCTAACTCCAAGCTTGTCTTGCTACTTACAATTTCGATATCCATTTTTTGCTTTTTACATTCCGTACATACGCAGGGGTGTTTGTGTTCAGGGTTTACCCCTGATTTCAGGGGTTTTACTCTAACCTATCTGCATTTTCATATTTCCTATAAAGTAATTTTTTGCTTTCATTGGTTGTTCATTTGTCATCCAGGTGATATGTGAATGAAATGTAAAAGGATTGAGGGCTTCTGGCCTAAATAGTTTGAGTATTATTTGATATTTTGGGTTTTTTCTAGTTTGAGGCTCTAATTTTCAGGGATTTTACCTTTGAGTTACAATCACCCCTACGTAAGGAAAACATTGTAATCATGACAAAAATTCGACTTTGAGATTTTGGTGTATCTATACGTTTTGAGATCCTCAGTTTTTTTTTTTTGGTCATTTTTATGACGATGTGTGTGAGTGAACACAATAACGTCTAAACAGTTTGTTAGAATGAACTGAAAGTTGGTGCGTATGTTTATAGGTCACCGTAGCACGAACTGTATGGATTTTAGTGAATATGTAGTTTTTTTTTTTTTTTTTTACAAGGACACAATGAAAAATTCTTTTAATAATTTGAGTCCACAGGCCATAATGATAAAGTGGGATGGTGTCTAAATACCTTATTCGATTGAGCTTTAAAGTCATATGTATGTTATAGGTCACCGTTGCTCGAACTGTATAGATTTTTATAGGGATACAAAGAATTTATTATTATTATTATGAGTTATGTGCTTAAATTATTTGAAGTGCAACGGCGTTAAATTAAACAACATACTGTTTGGGGAAAATCACCCAAACACCCTATTATAATTTTCTCTTTTGTTTATTTAACGATTTCTCTTACTTTATTAAAAAACCATTGATTACTTAATGTTCGGCAAGTCGAGTGGAGTCGCTCCAGATTTTTATTAACTGATTTAAATGGTCGTAATGCTGAAAGTGTCGATACTTTAATTATTACTTTTGTACTTGCGTTTTTTTTTTTTTTTTTTTTCTTTTTACCATGCATCACGTAGTTTCATTTCACTCTAAAAAAAAATAACTAAAGAATGAAATTTAAGTGGCAACGGAAAAATAAATTAGAAATATCAGATATCGTTACAAATTCAGTACCAAATGAAAGGGAGGATTTTTCTGAATCCTGGGGTGTAAACAGTTTTTCGATACACCAGTTAGATTTTTTTAAATTAACTAAAGTATGGAATTTAGATATCAACACTTAATCTTAATCTTTTCATAATTTGTAGTGCGAATCCCGCGAATAAAAATGTCTTTATCTTAAAAATTTATTTTTATATTTTATTTTTCCATTCAAATTTTTTAGTGAAAAATTATTTATGGCGCATGCGCAGGCGTTTTTTACCCACAATTTAAACACTAATCATAATTTTGAAAATTTCTATAGATATAATTTTAAGTTGGGTGAAGACCTAAGTTTCTGCCAAGCGTCGTTGAATTCCGTTCAGCCGTTCTCGAGTGATGCCCGGACAAACGTGTTTTAGTCTTTTACCCCCCAGGGGGGAACGGGGAGGAATTTCTGAAAAGTTGATGGATATAATTTTAAGTTGGGTGAAGACCTAAGTTTCTGTTAATCGCCGTTGAATTCCGTCCAGCCGTTCTCGAGTGATGCCCGGACAAACGTGTTTTAGTCTTTTTCCCCCCAGGGGGAACGGGGGGGATTTCTAAAAAGTTGATAGATATAATTTTAAGTTGGGTAAAGACCTAAATTCCTGCCAAGCGCCGTTGAATTCCGTCCAGCCGTTCTCGAGTGATGCCCGGACAAACGTGTTTTAGTCTTTTACCCGCCAGGGGGGAACGGGGGGGGGGGATTTCTGAAAAGTTGATAGATATAATTTTAAGTTGGGTGAAGACCTAAATTCCTGCCTAGCGCCTTTGAATTCCGTAGAGTCTTTCTCGAGTGATGCCCGGACAAAAAAAAGACATACGGACACGATGACACACACACACAGGCAAAATTTTCTGAAGTCATTTTCGGCTTTCATGGGGTGTGAAACGTGAAGATATCGCAAAATTTTTCGTTTCCGACAAATTTACAGACAAAAGTCTGATTTTATTAATATAGACTAGCGGGCTTTGCCTGCTTCGCTGGTCATTATGTTGAAATGAATTTTCATAAAATCTTTTTGTAAAAAAAATAGAACCGACTCCAAAAAGGAACTACTATTCAAACAACTAAAAATGTACGTTTTTAGCCTTGTATTTTTAACATCAATGTCAAAACTATCTTTTCGTACTAAATCGATAATGCTCTGCAATTTTATAATTCCCTTTTTCCCTCTGTCTTGAACCGTTTCCGAGATAGGAACGTTAGCATGAATGTCTAAACTATCTTTTTGTTCTAAATCGGTGACACTCTTTAGCTTTGTAATTCACATTTTCTTTAGAATCGTTTTCGAGATAGGAACACTAATTCCGCTATTTTCCACCAGGTGGCGCTGCAAGCGAATTAACCTTGTACTGTATGGCCACTTTGCTATACTTACATACCATTTTTATCACTATAGCTGCAGCCGTTTAGCAGTTAAAAGAGTTGGGACTGATTTTTTGCGCACCCTGTATTTTCTTTAGATCGTAAAGATATTACAATGGGACCTATTTCAGACCAAGACCTTTTCAACAAAACAAAAAGTATCAAAATCGGAGCATCCGTTCAGAAGTTATGAGCTAACAAACATAAAAAAAACATACGGTTTGAATTGAGAACCTTCCTTCTTTTTTGAAGTCGGTTAAAAAAGTTGGTGATCGGCAAATGAAAATCAGACCGCTTTTTCGTAGGGTATTCGACATCACGATTTTTCCCATCCTTCTTAATTTCGTGCTTAGAGTATACCTAGTGATTTTCTTTTAATCTGGCATTTATAAATGGGATGCTGTTCAACCTGAATAGCTGGATTTTATAACGTGATTAATGGAGATTAACCTGCAAATGAAGGCAGCGTAGCCCCACGCGATACTGAATCCCTCTATTCTATTATCTTTGCTATTGTTACACGTAATAACAATTGGTGTCAGTTGTGTCTTCTAACCCAGTTGTGCGTGTCTGGGATCATCTGTCCGTCATTTTCGCTTGTTATCGTTTTAAAGTTTGTTGTATTTTTAGATTGAATTTTTAAACTGTTTAGAATGCACTGTCTAATTTAGAAGACGAGGTCTTTAACTGCGCCGAGATACATTATAAAGTGAGTGTCTATGGCTACTGATCGTGGTGTTACAAAACTTGACACAAGGGTAGCGTGTATCCTGTAGGAGTGTACCTCATCTAGGTTTTTTTCGTTTTTGAATTCTCTTATCTGTTGATTTTTTTTTGTGTTTCATTTTTTAAAACTTATTTTTTCATTTCAGTCGTCAGAGTTCCTTAGCAATGGTTATTATACGATGTATTTATTTCTTTTGAAAGGGGAATATATCATAGCTGCCAACATTTCGAATTCAAATCAGATTTAGCACCACGATTTTTTAAAAGAAAGTTTTCGTGTTAAAATAAAATAAAATATGCTTTCGCGCGAAAAAAAAAAAAAAAAAAAAAAAAAAAATGCTTCTGCACATGAAAAAATGAAAATAACAAAATGGAGTAAAATAATAATAATAATAATAATAATAAATAAAAATAATATAACTCAGTTTTAGATTCCCCCCCCCCCCCCTTTTGTTTAAATAGTATGCTTCTGGCACGGATGAATCGCGCTTGGCATGAAAGCTAATTCAGCATTACATTAAAGAGCTTTACTTATTGATAATCCTGAGTAATTTTTAAAATTTTGATGGTGAAACAGATCGGACATTTTTCGTCTAGAACTCCACTTTCGTAAAAGCCACTTTAAGCCAAGTAGCGCATAAAAAAATTATAAAATATTGAAAAACAGAAAGGAAAGGAAAACGAAAAGAAAGAAAGAAACAAACAAAAATGTATTTTTGTCTAAAGTGACGATAAAAATTCAAAAGTCGCCAAGGGGAGCTACATTAAGGCTGCCCCATGATCAGGTTTACATATTTCATTATTTATTTTTCTATATCCCAACTACTATTAACTAACTCAACTACTATTATAACCACAAAAATTGTCTCATGCGATAGACGTAGCCGATCATAGCACATTGTAATATTATATTTGGTGTGAAATTGTTGTCATTTTATGGTTGATCGAATAAATCAAATAAATATAGAAAATAACGTGAAAGAAAATATTATGTACACCACGTGTAGTGTTGTTCATATGTAACTGGGATTTAAATATAAAATGGCTACTTCAATTTTTTCGATACTGTCCGTTTTGAAACTCATCTGATGAGCACCCAAATGGAAGCCCACTGGTAAGCTATTGTCGCAGGCAATAGGGACAGACACCCGAGAGTCTGCGATTGAGTGGGTTGCTGCCGAAGGCAGCGGAGAACCAAAGCGGACTTTAAAGCAATTTCATGATTTCTTTAAATTTTATTTTTTGTTTGTAAAGCGATATAGAAAAGAGTTTCCTTTAAATATAGTGACCAGCGAAGCGAGAAAAGCCTTCGTTGATTCACTACCTTCATTGATTTCATGAATTAAAAAATGGTTTCGTTAGCAAACTTTGATCTATTGGCACGCAGGCAGCATCAGGCCGAGTTTTGTACGTTTCGAGTTTGATTTTGAAATTTTTCCCGCATTCGGAATTCGGTTCGTTCCCGAACCTGGGCTTTGCTAGTTTTTTTCTAAAATTTTAACTTGGCAATATAGGACAAAATTTCTTATAAATGTACATAATGAGATATTTTTAACGTTTGATTGTAAAATTAATATGAATTATTGATAATAGTAATAGTAAACTAGAAAAAAGTTTGAGCATGGTGGAGAATCGCATCCTCCCTGGGGGTGAACCCCCCCCCCCCCCTCGGTGTGTGTGTAAATTTTCAATGTGGGTATCTTTCGAAAGATCTCGTCAATACCTTTAAAACGAATAGTTAAACTATAGATCTGTGAATTATATTAAAAACACTTTAAACACACGTAAAATTAAATTTTACTTAAAAGATGAAAAAAAAAAAAAAAAAAAAAAATATCCGAGAAGCTTTTCGCTTTAATAGTAAAGCATCATCAGAGATTTTTATTATTCTTTTCAAATGAGCAGCTTTTAAATATTTTTACTTTCTTCTATCTTCAATAGAAGAAAGTATTGAATTCGTAAAAATTTTCGATTTCGGGTTTTTGATGGATTTACACGTTTTGAGAGCTGTAGAACACGATTTTACCATTTTTAGAAAATGTCTGTCTGTCTGTCTGTGTGTGTGTGTGTGACAAAATTTTGTGGCAACTGTATCTCTGGAACTACTGCACAGAATTTCATACAAATTGGTATGTAGTTGCACCTTGACATAAATTAGTGCCTATCAACTTTTGGTAAAAATCGTCTTACAGGTTGCGTTGCCATCCCGCTTTTTCTAAATTTTTAACAGGGTGATATAGGGCAAAAATTTTCAAGATGGATATCTTTCGAAAGGTCTCGTCAATACCTTTAAAACGAATGGTTGAACTATAAATCTGTGATAATTTAAAACAAAGTTATCGATTTTTTTTTTTTTTTTTTACTTTTTACGAAAAAAAACTTAGAAAAAAAAAATCTTTTTTTTTTCCCCCTCTCCCCTTAATTTTATCAAACTCCCACGGTTTCCGTGTTCTGACAAACTTAAACAAATTTTTGCATTTTTCCCCCAATTTTGTCAGTCCCACGGTTTCCGTGTTTTGACAAACTTAGAATAATTTTCACATTTTACCCAAATTTTTGTCAAAGTCCCACTTTTTTTTTTTTTTTTTTTTTTTTTTTTTTTAAATTATTGTTACTGAGTGAATTTGTATAGGAAAATATAGAAGAAAGTCTCGTGGTGGCCACAACATACTAGTTTCTTTTCACAGTCAACAGTTGTCTTTTAATAACGTGAATATCAGCGAAGTCAATTTGAAGTCCGGTAAAGGTTGTAAAAAGGAAAGGAAAAGAAAAGAAAGAGAGAAAAAAAAAATGTATTTTTGTCTAAAGTGACGATAAAAATTCAAAAGTCGCCAAGGGGAGCTATATTAAGGCTGTACCATGATCAGGTTTACATATTTCAGGTATATACATATCATACATACATAGTATACATTCAGGTTTACATATTTCATATTCCTGCTCATTGGAAACGAATAATAAAAATCTCTGATGCTTTACTATTAAAGCGAAAAGCTTCTCGGATAAATTTTTTTAACATCTTTTTAAATAAAATTTAATTTTACGTGTGTTTAAAGTCTTTTTAATATAATTAAAAAATGCCACGTGTTCAATTTTACTCATTTTTTTAGAGATTATTTATAGATCTGTGATAATTTAAAATAAAGTTATTGATTTTTTTTCATTTTTACCCCCCCCCCCCCCCAAAAAAAAAAAAAAAAAAAAAAAAAACTCATTTTTTCTGATGTTGGCACAAAATGGACTTTTTTTTTCGGCATTTAATGTTATAATTCTGTAGATAAAAATCGCCTGCATTTATAGTGGAAAATAATTTTCTTATATAACAATTTAATAAATAATTTGTACTGCATGAATTTGTGTTAAATTATATCGAAGAAAATCTTGTGACAGTCACATACTAGTTTTTTTCTTTTCAACCGTTCACAAATTTGTCCCTGAAAATTCCTGGATCGACCTCCGTGATTTAATTTCTGTGCACGTTAACCGTTATCATCAAAGAAAGTTTTGTGATGACGAGAAGTCACTAGCTTAGCTAGAGAAAAGAAAAGGGGGGGGGGGAATAAATATCTTTAAAATTAGTGCATCTGTTAAAAAAATTATTGCATAAAAGCAATTTAGATTTTGTCAGAGAAACATTTTTATAAAGCGCTCAAATAAGATAATCTTTTTTTTTTTTTTTTTCTCTCTCTCTCTCTCTGTCTTTCTAACCACAGTTTTTCTGTAGCCTAAAGGTGGAATTTTCACCCGAATGCTCTGGTATTTATTTCAAAGAACATTTCAGTTTTTAATCCTTTCCTGTGAAGTTATTTTCGATAAGATTCAAAAGGTCAGCACCTATTACTTCCTTCTCTTTTATTAATTTAAAAATCCTCAATGTTCTATGCTGCATTTTTGTTTCTGCAGAGTGGTGAATCTATACTCTTTAACCCTTTCAGTCGCAGTGTTCCCGCTGATGGAACACATAATTTTAATTCTCAAGTGCAAAAACTCATCCCGGAAAATTTTCAGCAAAAACTTACATTTATAACATAGCAGAAAAGGCCCTTTTTTTAAAGTGAAAATTTAAAATTTCTTCTATTTTAATTATGTTCGTAAATTCCGGTGGCAGTGTAATTTAAGTGATCCGAATAACCTTGCGCCGCAAAGGGTTAAAATACTCCGGAATAAATTGAAATGTTGGGATCTATGCAACTTTTACGAGTTTTTGTTGTCGATAATGTTTAGCTTATGAAGTGATTTATTTATTAAATTAAATATTATTTGAATTTAATAAGGTTTACTTACAGATGTTTCAAACCGAAACTTTCTCGAAAAGGAACAATGCTAATTTTTTATTTTTTAAATATTTATGATCAGCTATGTGTCTAAAAGCCATTTTTAAAATTAGTTTAGTAATTTTTAAAATAAATTAAGTAGCGAACGTTAAAGGGTTAATCAATTCTTTCTGAACCGTTTAAAGATTTGCTTATTAATGCTTAGGTTATGGAAGGGGGGGGGGAAGTTTATCGAATTAAACAGTTAAAATAATATATTTATTAAAAACACGTAAAATTAATTTTTATTTAAAAATTTTTAAAAATATCATCCGAAGCTTTTCGCTTTGAAATTCCAAAGCATCATCAGGGATTTTTTATTACTGAATTAAATGAGCAGTTTTTAAATAATTTTCCTTTCACTGTCAACAGTTAAGTCTTTTAATAACGTGAATAGCAGCAAAGTCGATTTGAAGTCCGGTGAATATTGGACCAAGGAGCTAATGAAAGTAAAGCTGCCTTCAGGACCTTTCAGAGACTGGCTTCAAGTTCGGTTTCTTTTGATATTCCTTTGATGTGGGGAATCGAATTGACGCGAGGCAGGAGAGAGTTTCCCTCTGCTGACAAACCTCCTACTGCGATCGAAATTGGGTCTCTTTTGTAAAAGAGCAATAAAAAGTAATGTCCTTCATTGTAAATGTGTGCAAAATGTCAAGGGTCGCTTTCGGACAGTGGATAATTTATGAGTTTTGACGCGCTGCATAGTAGCTAGTCTCTGAAGGAAGCCGAAACTCTGGCAACGATACAGAGCTTCAAAAGTCATAAATTATCTATTGTCCGAAAGTGACCCTCGAAATTTTGCACACATTTACAATGAAGGACATTACTTTTTTTTTTATTGCTCTTTTACAAAAGAGACCAGTTCCCATGCAATTATCGCACTAGGAGGTTTGTGAGCTTGGACTTCCGCAAGCGTCGACTCTCCTAAACCACATCAAAGAAATATCAATAGAGCCGCACTTGCAGCTTTGTGAGTTGCCCGAGTTTGAAGGCAGCTTAGGATCCTTCAGAAACTGGCAACTTAAGAAATCTGCAAGTCGGCTCTATTGATATTTCTTTGATCTGGTTTAGGAGATTGACGCTCGCTGCAATGGAAGCTCCCAAACCTCCTAGTGCGATAATTGCATGAGAAGGGGTGTCTCTTTTGTAAAAGAGCAATAAAAAGTAATGTCCTTCATTGTAAATGTGTGCAAAATGTCAAGGGTCGCTTTCGGACAATGGATAATTTATGAGTTTTGACGCGCTGCATGTTGCTAGTATCTGAAGGAAGCTTTAAAAGAGAAGCTTGAACCATTGGAAAATCACACGAGGCTATTGTAGGAGGAAAACCATAATGAACTAGCAGAAATATATTAGCTATATTATAATATTGTGCCAAATTATTGGCAAAATTGCAGCATCTTTAGAATTTATTTTCTCCTATAATAGCCTCGTATGATTTTCCAATAGTTCCAGCTTCTCTTACTTTCCTGTTGCGATGTGCACAAAAAATTGATAGGTACCAGTTTGTCAAGGTGCCACTAAATATAATTTTTTTAATCCAGGTCATCGGAAGTTAAAACAAGTATATTGTAGCCTCCACATGACTTTCTTCTGTGTTTTCTGATTTGTTTTTTTTGTTAAAAATGAAAAAAAAAATCGATAACTGTATTTTAAATTATTACAGATCGGCGGCTCAACCATTCATTTTAAAGGTATTGACAAACTTTTTCGAAAGGTACCCATAATTAAAATTTGCCCTCTTCGAGGAGACTCCCCTCAGGGGGATGCTTCTGCATATAAAAATACCTTTTCCCAGTTGACTATCACTATTATAAAAAATTCTTTTTAATTCCATAATGATTATTAAAAAATAATTCTCTTTATGTACATTTATACGAAATTTTGTCCTATACCGCCATGTTAAATATTTAGAAAAAGCGGGATGGCAAAGCCACCTGTTGAAGTTTTTCACCAAAAATTGTTAGACACTAATTTATGTCAAGGTGCATCTACATATCAAATTTTATGAAATTGTCTGCAGTAGTTCCCGAGATACAGTCGGTAACAAAAGTGTCCGAACACTAGCAAAAATTCCTATGTAAAAAAGTACACTTCATACGATTTTGTTAAATAAATCCTTATCGAATCATGTTCTTGCACTGAGTAAGAACAGGATTCGACAAGGATTTATTTAACAAAACCGTATGAAGTGTGGTTTTTTTTTACGTAGGAATTTTTGCTATAGTGTTCGGGCACTTTTGTTACCGACTGTACAGTTGCCACGAAATTTTGTCACACACACATTTTCTAAAAATTGGCAAATCGTGTTAAAGACCTTTTGAAACGTGTAAATCCATGTAAAACCCGAGGTCGAAAATTTTTACGAATCCAATACTTTCTTCTATTAGAAAGTTAAAAACTAGTATGTTGTGGCCACCACAAGACTTTTTTCTATATTTTCCTTTACAAATTCACTTAGTTCAAACAATTTGCAAAAACTTTTATTTATTAAGTTTATCTACCATGATGAATGCAGACGATTTTCACCTTACATGAAACTAACGCCAAATAATAATAAATAAAAAAAAAGTTTAACTGTTATCTTAAAAAATGCGCTTTCATAATGCTTACCTCATATATCAAGTATCGTACAGTTAAATGACATAGAAGTTCAAATATAGCATTCCCGTTCTCAGGAAAAATACACTGTAGCAGCACCACTTATTAGCTTATATACATCCAAACTGAATCGCCATAATGTCTCATAAGGGCTTTCTCGCATATCAAGTTTTGTTTCATTATATATAATATAGCCTGAGATATAGCTTTCTCTTAAACTGCGGAAATCGCTGCATAGCAGCCCCACCTGTTGAGCGATTGACACCAAAAGTTTACAGGCACTAATTTATGTCAAGGTGCATCCACATATAAATTTTTATGCAATTTTGCTCAGTAATTCCTCAGATATAGCTCTCCCTTAAATTGTGATAATCGCTGCATAGCAGCGTCACCTGTTGAGCAGTTGACACTAAAACTTGATAGGCACTAACACATATCAAGATGTAACTACATACATATAAATTTACATGCATTTTTATGCACTAGTTCCTGAGATATAGCCTTTTCTTAAATTGTGGAAATCGCTGCACAGCAGCGCCACCTGCTGACCAGTTGACACCAAAAGTTGATAGGCACTAATTTAAATAAAGTTACAGCTACATATAAATTTATATTATTTTTTACTCTGTAGTTCCTGAGATAGTTTTTTCTTAAATTGTGGAAATCGCTGTAGAGCAGCGCCACCCGGTGAGCAGTTGACACCAAAAGTTGATAGACACTAATTTATATCAAGTTGCATCTACACTAAGCGACAAAAAAAAAAAGCCGCACTGCAGAAAAAATGACTTATACCTTTTTTATTTGTAATAACTTTAAAATTAATGTTTGAAACAAATAAAACTGTCTTGTTTGCATAATACCAAAGGTATGAAATGATACCTATGTATATTTTCGATTTAATAATTCGCTTTATTGCACTTTACGAAGTACTTTTTAAAAATCTGCATAAAACTTTCTTTTTGAACATAATGCCATAACTATACACTTTGCATTCTATTATGATTTATTATATGAAATAAACAAGTTATATTTTAATATATGAAATAAAACTATTTATTTGTTAGATCTAAGCAATTTTTTGTTAAAAATATGTATTCTGCATTGGGTTAATTCCACCTTTATATGGAATTACTGCATTAATGCGCAATGGCATAGTTTTATACAGTGTTTTAATATAAATCTCAGAAATTTCAATGTGCCAAATATCACAAATAAATTTTTCTAGTTCTGGCAGAGTTATAGGCTGCAAATTTCGATTCCTCACCCCTCTCCCCCGCCTTTTTATAGACGAAACATTTTCGAGCGGATCGCGATTTTGACCATTTCCATGTCTGGTAAAGAAGAAATTCTACTATATCCTTTGTGGTATTTAACTTAAAGAGAAAAAAAGTATGATTACTTACAGAATTATAGGTTCTCATGGGAATGTATAAGAAATTTTGACAATTTGAAGTGAATAAACTTACCACAGACGCCGTGTAGTAAGGTGCCTTATTATCTTCAAATGCTGTTTACGGAAATGTCTAAGATACCTCCAAAATAGTCGGTCAGGCACCACTTTTATGCAGATTGTGTTTTATTTCGAGTTAATTGATCCCTTGAGCATAAAAATTTCCTCGAGTGTTTAAAAAGTTATGCACCTCCGTACCATAATGTACGGAGAATGTGTCACTGTTTTAAAAGTGCGATTTTCATTAAGTCGGTCACATTTTCGTCTTCATTCTAGCTTTTTTCAACTACACGAAATAAAGAAAACTTGATTCATTAGAGAAAACCAGTTCAGCCTAATAATTAACTGATAATGTTTTTAAATTTTGGTCAACTAAAGTATTGTTTTTTCTAATTCGTTTCCTTAATAATGGCTTTTTTCGCAGATCTTCCGTTCCTTAACCGGCTTTGTTTAATTGTTCCCGCATTGTTTTTGGAGAAAGTAATTTACTATACACTTTTTAAAAATCTTTTTTAAGTGCTGAACATGATACAAATCGATTTTTTAAACATTCGCATTTTAACTTGCGGTTATCTTGCTTGGATGAGCAACATGGCCGCCTAAAGCCAAATTCCCAGTTTCAACGGCCAAAAAAATTTATATTTTGCTAAAATTCATTTTACCAATATTTCGTTAGCATTTAATTATTTTGCCATCTCACGTATTAAAATATTTTTTGATTTTCATTTAAAAATTAATACTTTTTGTGGCATCGTTAACTGCCTTATTCTTACCATTTTTGAAATAAATTCTAAAATTACAATTTTTCTGACAATTGCATTTTGTTTTTAACACTAGACTCAAAGCTAAAGTGTATGTGGAGGACAAAATAGTAAAATCTGTTCGAAAATTTGCTTTTTAAACGATAAAATTGGCGGTTGTAGAAGGCGAAAAGGAAAACATCCAAGTGCGGCTTTTTTTTTGTCGCTTAGTGTATATATGACATTATAATCATTTTTGTGCAGTAGTTCTTGAGATATAGCCTTCCCTTGAATTGTGGAAATTGCTGCATAGCAGCGCCCCTTTGTTGAACAGTTGACACCAAAAGTCGATAGGCACTAATTTCGGTCAAAGTGTAGCTACATATAAATTTATGTACAAATGTGAGCAGTAGTTCCGGAAATACAGTCGCCACAAAATTTTTGTCACACACACACACACACAGACATTTTCTAAATATGGTGAAATCGTGTTCTAGAACTCTCAAAACGTGTAAATCCGTCAAAAACCGGATATCGAAAATTTTTACGAATCCAATACTTTCTTCAATTGAATATAGAAGAAAGAAAGAAAAAAAAAAAGGTTGGGACATAACAGCTTAATGTTTTATCGGGCTTTTTTACTATTTCACATTTCTTTGTCACCTCTACAAATCTGTGTTTATTCATATAAGAAAATAAAGTCATGTTACGCATTTATTTCATGCTGGATGGCATCTTTTTTCTGTATCCCTGTGTCGAAACAAGCGAAAGTAAACCTTCCGTTATTGTGTAAGGCGAAAAAATTCAGTGTTACTGTGGGTATACGACCTTCAGTATTTATTACTGGAGACAGTTACTTTTTTGTTTTACCCTTGAATTTATGTTTTTCTTCACGATTAACATCCGTTTTTCTTATCTTCCTACATATTTTGGAAGAAGTTTGTTTTGTCTAGTCTATATAAGGTGGTTGTTGATATAAACTGCTTTCACTGATTTAGATTTTAGTATTTTATTAAGTAACCACTGTCAAGGATTTAATATTTAAATTTTTGTAGTTTTACAAATGAAGTACTTAATACAAGGTTAAGTTCAACAAAAAACACAGATCTGGAATTTTATTTATTTATTATTATTATTATTATTATTATTATTATTATTTTTTTAATTTTTTTTTTTTTTGAGGGGGGGGGGGCTAAATTTGGTTTTCTAGGATGCTGAATAATAGTAATAATAATAATAAATGTATTTCCCTAGTACATTGAACTAAACATATTCTTTCTCATAAATAAGCAGTTCCTTCATGATGGCACATTTAACATTCCGTGTTCACTTTTTGCTTTCCTAACATACATATGTAAGAAAAATATTGTAATCATGTCAAAAATCGACTCTGAGATTTTGGTGTTTTTACACGTTTTGAGGACCCTGAATTCATTTTTGTTGCTTTTAAGTTGATGTATGTATGTAGTGTGTGAATGCATGTGAGTGAACAGGCTAGCATCTAAACGCTTTGTTCGAATGAATTTGTATTTGAGTTTCAAGTTGTTAACACAAGGCTAAGAGTAATGAAGATATTTACATATAGACAGAATAATATGTAATATATACGTATAGACAGATACAATGGGAGTTGAGGGGGGCGGCAGCCCATTCTCAGAAGAGTAACTGGTTCTTTAACGAGTAAATCATATATATAAAATAATATGGAATAAATGAGAAATGAGCGACGCAAATAGGGAGTTGAGGCTTCTAATCTGCAGATCAGAAACCTCATATTCCACCTGTATTTATACGTATTATTGTTGTCAAACTTATGTAAATGCATGCACAAATCTTCACGATGTTTTTTTTTTTTTTAAATGGAGGTTAAATCGTTTAGTGATAAAACTGTCAATTGCAAAAATGCTTGGTTGGATTATGGTATAATCGGATTATCCATTCAGTTACGTAATCTTGCGTTTACTTTTGAAATTGAAGAAAATTTATTTTTCCCTTTTCGTTATCTTCTAGTCTTTATTTTTGATCTAATATTGAGTGATTTAGTTGAGAAAATTTTATTTTTTCTCTGACATGCCTCTACTTCACATGCAAAATGCGTTGATGATCTGTTTATTTTCCAAACCAGCCGCATGAAAACAATTTGCTCTCCGTTCTGAATGAGTTATTCTTATTATTTGAATACTGTGTTTACATACAACACATATTTACCAATTTTCCGATTTTTAACCATGGTGTTTCGTTGGCGACCTTGGCGATTATTCGCTTCACGTAACCCATTTTTGTTCGGTTTAAACAGGATTCGAATTGGCACCTTTACTATTCCGATGTAAGAGATTGGAACGAGTTTCTTTCCTTTTTTTTTGCGTGGATGTTATGGCCTGGATACGACCTTGAAGATGAAAAAGAAAACTTAATCAAAGATTAATTTTTAAATGCAACAATTATTTTAATGGATAAGATTATGTTGGCTGCAGATGATTTTGTGGGGATGCATTCCATGTGACTTGCAGATTTTTTTTTAATACGTGCGTGTGCCTGCCTGCCAGTATTTTCATGTAAGTTTGAATATTATTTATTATTTGTCCCAATGAAGTATTTTTGTTAATAATCTTACACGCGTTTATTTAGTTTGGAATGTTTGTGTGTGGGGGCCAATATAAACATGTGATTTTTATGCACTACCTATCATTCGATTGAGCTGAAAATTTGCATACATATACAGTAGAACTTGGATAATTCGAAGTTGAAGGGACCAGAGGAAAATTCGAAATATCCAAAAATTCGAATTATATATACTATTTTGTCAAAAAAAGAGATATGTTATAAAATTAAAACTCTACGATCAAAGATTTAACACATAAACCTTATATCTAAGAAAACTGCTCCCCTGCCCCCCCCCCTCCCCCATTAAATCAATGTTTTTTACAAGCTTAATTATTCAACACTTTTTTAAAAATAGTCAGACATTTATTTCTTCTTTAAGTGCAATCTTTGTGTCATAGCATATGACTTGATACAAAAATAGAATCTACTAATCTACTACATTAGACATGACTTTCAATTAAAAAAAAAAAACCTCGAAGCTCATGTATATTCACAATGTCTTCTGATGCACTAGCTAGGGGCTTCTCTTGTATTTCCTCATCCTTCTTTTGAAAGACTGTTAAGATATATAATGCACTTTAGCTGAGAAAAATCTCGGGAACAAATTTTACTGTAATATTTTAAAAGTAGTCGTATGAAAAATTCGAATTATCCAAAATGGAATTCGAATTATCCACGATTTTTTAATATTATTTTAATATAAAATTCAAGGGAACGAGTAAAAAATTCGAATCATCCAGAATTTCGAATTAAACACGTTCGAATTATTCAAGTTTCACTGTACAACTCTCATGACAATGACAATACATGCTCAACTAGTAACGGACTTGTGTGTGTGTTGGGGGGAGGGGGGGGGGTCTTCGATCCCTGTGGGCTTCTAACATCAGTTCAAAATTCATTTTCGATTTTTAATCCACTTCCTATCCATCTAATTGATAATATAAAATTTTTCATATATGCCATTATCCACATCCGCTGTATTACCGTCGAATTATTTTTTTAGTAAGTTTTGAAGTAAGAGAGTGTTTTGAAAAACATTTGTCTTGTGTATCTAATCCATATGACAACTCTGTTTTAGTTTATCGAAACTATACCGGGTGGGACAGGGAAAAAAAAAAAAACTGCTTTGAAAATTTAATGTTAAAACAAGTCAAATAAATACTTACTTCAACTATTTCAAGGTCGATCAAGGTTTCAATTTCTTGCGCTTTTTTTTTTTTTTTTTGTGTGTGTAAAATCAAATTTTGTAAAATTTTTGTAAAATTATTTGATTTTTTTTTAGCTTTCATTGTTTTATATGTTTAGTGTAAAGTTAAGACTTTATTGTATCAGGTATATGTAATAATTTGATTTAATACTGAAAACTCAGAATTCAGTCGTAGGTAAATTTTATAAAGTGAATAATTTTTATAAAACAGATAATGGATAGCTGCAGACAGTCATAGCCGGGAAGGGGGAGGGGTCAAACACCCCGAAATTATGCAGTTTTGTCTGAAATTTTTTAGTTCTACTTCGTTGTTAACTATCAACACTATGTATTATCAGGGGCCAATGCTGGACTTCAAACTTAATACCTATTTTTGTGAAAAATCTTAACTATATTTTATTTTTGTGAAAATTGTAGCACACTCTTTCTCTCTCTCTGTGTGTGTGTGTGTGTGGGGGGGGGTTCAAACTAAGTAAAATAATAAAAATAACAGGAACCAAAATTCACTTCAATCTGAAGTAAACAGTTCAGTAGAGAGAGTGTAAATAAGTTGTTTTTATTCATGCTAGCATCGCTGCACTGTACATGAATTATACCGGGGTGGATAGACACATCACCATGCAATCGTCAAAACACCTGACTAATCAGCAAGCAGTACACTATGGCCACAACTCCAGAGCGTGTCTGTATCGATACACACAAGGATCGTTTTGTTTACTTATGCTACACCATTTCTCGCCTGTAGCAAACGCTTGTGTGTAGATTAAAACCAACATTCTGCATGGTTCTTGCTTCGTGAATCCCATCAACAGAAATGCAGAAATAAGTTACTTTTCTTTGAAAATGTGCTCATTTAAACTGTCAGATTTTTGCTGGGATGACTAAGATTTTTGTGAAAGTACCAATTTTAGCTGTATGATTTTTGTAAAGCTACCTTTTTTTCCAGGTTGATTTTTGTGAAGGTAATTTTTTTACCAGGTTGATTTTTGTGAAGGTACCCATAAACGGTAGTAAAATCGACCTGTATTAACCCCTGATTATTATATTATAGTTTAAACGCCCTCTGATTTTTTTTTTCTTCTTTCCGGCCTTGGCTGCAGACGATTTTGTGGGGATGTATCTATTTTATGTGACTGTGACTTGCAAATTTTTTTAGTGCCTACACGTTTGTCTGATAAGATTTTCATGTAAGTTTTAATACGTGTTTATTAGTTGTTCAAATGAAATATTTTTGTTGATATATTTGCGTATTTTAACCAGGGTTGGCAAAAACCCGGACTTTTTCGAAAACACTCGTGTTTTTTCAAATAAAACCTGAAAACCCAGTTTTACTTGGGTTTTTTCAAGAAAATGTGGGTTTTTCTAGAAAAAATAATTGGTTTTTTCAGAAAAAAAAAAAAAAAATCTTTTTTTGAAAGTAATTAATAAGAACATTTAACTCGCCAGTGCACGGGTTGGGTCTGTGAGACCCAGTTTATTTACTTGAATACAATGCAAGAGAAACATTTTATATATTCTGTGAAAGAAAGTATAAGAAACGTATAATTTATACTTCGTATTTTTTTATTTTGTGGGTGTTATATTGCAACCATTCAAATATTGAAAGAAAATTGTGTCTTTTTCCCACCCGTGCACTGGCGGGTTAAAAGAAGTTTGGAAATAAAACGTTTTATTTCTCATCTGCCTATATCAGAAGTTAAATATCGCGATATATCACCAAGTTACTATCGATATTAATGATATATTGCGATATTTCTTTCAAGAAAAGGAAAATAGACATTTGTTACTTTTTAAAGACAAATGAACACCAATTTTAATGTATACAAGCGTGGACTGTTTTCCATATATTTTCAGGTATATTACTTCTATAATGTTTTCATAAAAAGAAAAATAATAATTAAAACAAAAAACTGCATAAAGAGTGAATCAATGTTTTGTGTTTATTTTAATATATATCATTGCTTTTAAGTATACACTGAGGGGGAAAAAAAAAAAACATACCGCCTTCATCTAGAATGAATAAGTGGCCATTTTCTAAGTCCTTTAACTAGAAATACAGATTTCCGAGCTATGTGCATAACGCACGTCAGTAAACTGAATAGTGAATAGACGAAATGATCGAGAATTTCTAGTTTACATATTTCTAGATGGTGAAACATTATTCTGAATATTCTGAATTGCTAGAAATTCTCGCTTATTTTCTAGAATTGGGTAATAAACCAAGATTATAGTTGCTGAAACCCGCCTCTTGTAGTCTCGATTATTTACAGAGATTTTTAAATAACTTTGCCCTCGATAATATAGGCAAACGCTCTAGAACTCTAAAAGGGGCTTCTAGAACTCGCTTTCCAAGGGGATTAGAATTTATAAGAATGACATGGAACTATTTTTCCTAGAGCCACAATTTAGATTCTAGATGTCAGTTACAGGATTTTTTCTCAGTGTACTTGTGTATAATTTGTCCTCCATTCTTCCGATTTTCAGCTTTAATTATTTTAATATAACATTTTAACAGAGTTAATATGTGATATGGGTTTTATTTACACAGTATGTCATAAAAATTCATAATTATAATAAAGATAATAAAAGCTTAACAAAAATGAAACTGCTTAGAATGTAGATGATTAATACAATTTTTCGCAGAAATCATCCTTATAATATATATAAATCAATATCAATGATTCACTCATATGCAGAATTAAAAAATAAATAAATATTAGTATGCGTTCTGCGCCGAATTTCCATTCCTAAGTATAAAGAAAGCTTATTTACTAGTAGTCATGACATGAGTCATTGATGGTTATAATTAAAATAATTTCAGTGAATAAGAAATGATAGATATCTTAATAAATTTTAACCTTAAAATTTAGCATATAATAGATACAAGTCAATACCAACACTACAATAATAGAACTGATTGAAACACATTGGTAAAGCTAGCACAAAAATGTTGCACTACAGAATAAGAACCAATAAGAGACAAAAACAATTTAAATTACTTACGCCAACTTGAATAATAAAAAAGGGACATTAAACTTAATGACGGAGAAAGTAAATATAGGACCACAGAAATAATAATTGGAGAAAAATGCTTAAAGTTTGAAGCAAACTCATCAGGGGGCGAGTACTTCATAAAGCTGCGAAAGCTGCATCGATTTCGTAAAACAATATTTCTATCCATAGCAAATTCTATTGATCTTGCCCCGATCGAGGCAGCAAAACCATTTGAAATAAGAAATAATATATATATATATATATATAAATATTTATAAACTTTCTTCAGTATTGCCATAGAATAATCTTTCTCGGTTGTAGAGTAATATTTTTAATTTAAAATCCTCATAACTCATAAGTATTCTAAAAGTCAGTTACTTGCCGCTTTTATTTTTGCATTTACTTACCATACAATCATATATATATATATATATATAATATATATATATATATATATATATATATATATATATATATATATATATATATATATATTGAATTCATATTTGGTAACAGTTTTGTAACAATTCAAAATTTTATTATTTATATATATATATTGTCAGTATTTAAATAGTAATATGTTAAATAAAGAAAAAAAAAATAATAATAATAATTATAAATTTTTTCCGTTGAAGTTTTATTTTGTTATTTAAAATAACTCTTTTTTTTTTTTTCACGCTTATGTTTTTTAGTTTCTTTAGTACTTCTGAAGCAGGGTTGGCAAGTTTCTTCCAAGGTGGAAAAAACCATGGAAAAAACCGGCCGGAAGAAATAGGTTTCTTCCAAGTGGAAGAAATGGAAGAAACTGTTTTTCTTAAAAATTTATCCTATAAATTGCAGATTTGTAAGATACAATGGATGCATTGATCTTATAAACAACTTTAAGTAACTTTAAATATACCTATACAAATTTAATAACATATTTAGTTAATAATTATGAGTTTTTTCATCAAAATGAGCTAATGAGCCTCGGTATCTGATGATCACGTTCCAAAATACTCAAAATCCAGTAAAAAAATCAATTTCAATTTAAACAGTATAAAGTTCTATAATTTAGACAATTTTATTTCTTTAACTGGTAATAAATAATAATTTGGATCACTTGCTTATACTTTCTGATAAAACAGCTCTTAACATAATCCAGTTAATTAAAAGAACCAGTATGCAATAATTACTATTTACTGTATTACAAAATGCCATAAAAACTTTATTTTTCTTATAGTCACATAAAAGAAATTTACATCTCATATTTAAAAAAAATTCACATTTTTACATTTTATTACCATGTTTTTATTAACTTCAATTCTTGTTTGTTTGTCCGGTACAAATCTTGCAATCTATTTTTAACTAATTTCCCTACTAGCTAGACATTTGAAATTTCACAGTAACTCGGAACCCAGTGACAACACAATACTTCGAAGTCAGATTTTCGAATAGTTTTCTTTTAATTAATTAAAATATGAAAATAATAAGCTCTTAATATCAATAAAATAGCCATTAAAAAATTAGCTATAATTTAATTGTTGCCGAAAAAAAAATTAAGAGTTCATTTTCTTTTGACATAAAAATAAATACATTTAACATTCTTATATTTATTATCCTGCAATTCATACAGACTAGCGCTGAAAATAAACCACTATTACATGAATGTTTACCAAAATTAATCAGCGATGAATATTATTTCCAGACTTTCAAAAATATTTTGTTTCGTATTTTTTAAATATGTTTGTTTACATTTTATAGGTACCAATTATTTGAATATGCTTAAATTATTTACCATCATATATGAATGTGATAGATTAGTTTTATTAATATTGAAGAAATATTTATTCTAAAATTTATTAAAAATCCTCTTTCCGTTTTCATGTCTATTTAATTAATAATAACTGACTTTGTATCTGCAAAAGAAAACTGTAAACAAAGGCAATGATCTCTAATTTGCAAATTCCTATTATCTGCACAACCTCTGGACAAAACTTTTGAGAGTTAGAGGGAGTTGACTGTAAAACAAATGAAAAGTTTTTTCGTAGTTCAATACTGCACTTTATTTTTCAACTTAAAATAGCTACTAAATACAAACTATGGATTTTTTTTTTTTTTTTTTAATCCTAGAGCGCTTGCAGGACAGTTTAAAAGTAGGTATCTTACTTATTGATACAGTTCATTGGGTACCAGCTTCGAGTTTATACAAAAAGTTGTATCTTTAAAAAAAAAGTGCAAATATTATGGCTGAAAATTCCATAATTATTATCACTTGTACTGTTTGAACATATAATAATATTATGAGATAGTATCTATGCAAAAAATTCTAAAAATATTAGCATTGAAAAGTAAAAACCCATCACCTGTATGTACTTAGTGTTTGTTATCAAATAACTTATTTTTCTAAAGATATTTTTAATATTAATTGAATTATAGTTTAGATTTGGCATTATATTTATACATTGAGTTTATATAGTTCATAAATTTTAATTTTGAACATCTGTTTTGTTTTTTGGTTGGTTTCTTCCATTTCTTCCGGTTTCTTCCATTTCTTCCAGTTTCTTCCGGTTTTTTCCAGTTTCTTCCACTGTCCTGGAAGAAACTAGTTTCTTCCGGAAGAAACCCAACCCTGGAAGCAGTTTTCTTTGGGATAAGAAAACAAAATTCTTTTAAAAAGAAAGAGAGAGAGAGAGAGGGGGGGGGGATGCATTTTTAATAATTTATGGGCTGAATCAGAAATATGCTTGATGATCTGTTATTAACAGTACATTTTAAACCTTTGTACTTGGGGTTTTTTTCGCGCGGCGCACCAGCAATTCGAGACGTTTCGCAGCCTTTTTAACGCATTTCTTACCAATAACTTAAAATCATTACACACACAAATTAATGTATAAAATTTTTATATTTTTATATTTTAACATTTTATGTATCTTTACATCTTTATAAACATAATTTCTTAAATATTAGTCTGTAATTTTTCTGTGTGTGATATTTCATATAACAATTCCCAAGATGCATGCCTGGTTTGTCGGGGCCATAAAAATCCTTCCGCTGTAACTTTTCCTCTAAGGCTTTTTTCTTTTCTCCGGGGCACTGGATGAAAGTAGCATCATTTCTAGCATGTGCAAAAGCATCTTTTCTATTGAATATGGTTGGATTAACATTAAAGTTTTTTTTTTTTTTTTTTAACCGGGTCGCAGGAAAGATTTGGATACATTACGGTATGTAACAGGAAGTGGTTGAAAGTGTATTTTTAGTGCTATTAATCATTTTAAATATCTTCCTATATTGTTTGAGAATGCTAATATTTTCGATTTGACTTTCTGTCTGTCTTTGTGCCTTCTGTACGTCTGTAATAATGAAATACTGAATATCTTGTAAACATTCAGCAGTTTTGTTAAAGAACATTCTATTGCTTAGCTATATAAAACCTCTGCAAAACACACACAAAAAATCTTTTTCGTAGAAAGGCTTTTTTTTTTTTTTTTTTTTTTTTTTTGTAATTTTACATATTTTTGAATCGGGCTGGGCCGTACACTAGTAAAAAAAAAACGGGCCTGGGCCGAATTTTTCGATTTTATACCGGGCCGGGTCGGGTAAGCAAACCTCTCCAACGGGCCGGGCCCGGGCCTGAAAATTTCGGCCCGTGCAGACCTCTAATTTACACTGCATAAGATCATACAGAAAGGCGTAGGAACTTGTGCCGAAGAAACTACGTAAACAATTACTGCCGCGCTTCGAGTTACCGCAGCAAACCAAGTTGTGAGCGAGAGTCACTCTCGAGTTGCGGCATCAAACCACATGGTGAGTGAGAGTCAACTCATAGAGTGCAAAGGGTCAATATCTTTAAAATTTATCAAATTAGAGCAATTTTTTTTTTTTTTAATCGTTTTTCTCATATTGCACTCGGGCAAGAAACGTGTCACAATTTAAAAATGGCAATTTTAAGTTTGTCATTGAAAATAGTTTGTATGAAGTGCCCAATGCTATACAAAAAAGGGCCGCATCTCTATCTCGAAAATTATCCACGGGAGAGGAAATTGTGTTTACATTTCTATTAAATTCTAGTCAATGCTTTAATGTGTGACTTTAACATGGCTGCTAAGTAATCCGATTTTTCCTGAGTTACAATTATTTTTATTATATTATTCCGATTTTTCTATAAAACCTCCAATTTCTTTCATTTCATTTATTTTTTTAAATAATCGATGACCATACGGCTCGCAGAAGTCTTGCTTCTTCCAGTTTTTCTACATCCACAGTATAAATGTGTATTTCATTTTAAACTTGTTTTATTATATTTTGGAACGTATAAAGAGATAACATTTCAATATCCCTCACTCATATATATTTTTTTTTTAACTCGTCCCGTCTCACTAACGATCGGCAATTAAACGCCTCATGGAAACTTTGCAATTTCCAGTCTTTCTCCTGCAACATAAATGCCAAAAATGTTCTTTTTAAACTTACTTTATTATAATATAGAACGTATAAGCAAGTAGAATTATTCAACATTCTTCAGTCATATGATTTTTTTTGACACTCCCTCTCCTTTCCTCCCTCTAACAATCGACGATCAAACGCTCCGTAGAAGCCTTATGATTTCCAATCTTTCCTTATCCGCAGAATAAATGTAAATATTCATTTTAAACTTGCTTTATTTGATAGAACTTATAAAAAAAGGTGGAATTGTTCATTACTTCTCATGTAATTTTCGTCGTACCCTCTTTTCCTTCCCGCCGCTCCATGTCCATTGAAGATCAAACGTCTTGCAGTGCACAATCTTTCTCCATTATTAATAATTTTTCTCTATGATTTTGATTAATAATTTTTCTCTATATATAATTTTCTCTATATAATTTTGATTAATAAATTTTCTCTGTATAATTTTCTCTCTATATATACTATCTAATAATTTTTCTTTATTTTTCTCGTTAATAATTTTTCTCGAAAACTGATATATGTTATTCGGGTTCACTATCGGATGTTTCCTATTGAAAATGGAGTAAATACCACAATTGGTTTGTATACAGGGACACTCGAAAGTATTCCAAAACATTGCGTTCAATGAGAGGTATTTCTATAACCATATTTTAATACCTATATTTTGCATTAATTTTAATGAAATTGAAATATGTTATTCGAGTTCACTATTGGATGTTCCTTATTGAAAATAGAGTAAGTACCACTACTGGTTTGTGTACAGGGAAACCCGAAAGTATTCCAAAACGTTGCTTTCTATGATTCTATGAGAGGTATTTCTATGAACCAAGTTTTAATGATTTTACTTTGCGCAAATCTGAAGGAAATTAAAATGAATTATTCATATGCACAAACGAATGCTTTCTATAGAACACAGTGTTAGCATTACGATTTACAAGGCCACACAAAACTATTCAGTTACATTAAAGGCTATATTGGAAAATTGCTATAATTGGTATTTGTTTTACATTAAGTGTTTTTAATACTTTCTAATACTTTTACTTTCCGAACAGTATAGTGAGGAAAGTATTGTAATCATGTCAAAAATCCAAATTTAAGATTTTGATGTTTCTATGCGTTTCGAGGTACAATGAGTCCGTTTTCTCTATTTTTGCGATGTATGTATGTGAGTGAACACGCTAGCGTCTAAACGCTTTGTTCCAATACGCTGAAAGTTGGTATGTATATTGTAAGTCACCATAGTACGAACCCTATTGATTTTGATGAATCTAGCACTTGCAGTTTTTTTTACAGGGACACAAAGAAAAATTCTTTATCATTGTGGCCTATGGGACCCAATTTTTAAAAGTGCGATAGCATCTAAACGCCTTATTCAATTGAGCTGAAAATTTATATGAATATTATAAATCACTGTTGCACTAACTAAGCATTTTGTTGAATCTAGCATTTATAGGTTTTTACAGGGACACAACGAAAAATTCTTTATCATTATGATCTATGGGCTCAAAGTTCAGTAGCGTTAAATAAAACATCGTGTAATATATGGAGAAAAATACTCAAACACTCTATTATGGTTTTCTCTCTTTTGTTTGTTTAACAACTCCTCTTTCTTTGCATTAGCTACAAAACTATTAATTACTCAATGTTCAGAAAGTCGAGTGGAGTCATTCCAGATTTTTAAGTGTACATATGATTTAAGTTAGTGTATCTTTCTGCCCGTTTCCAGCTTCCGTAAATATTTTCAGAATTTTTTAAAACTGATATGTTATGCAAGTTCACTATGGAGTGTTCCCTGTTTAAAATGGCATTAATCCGCGTTTGTAATGATCGATAGATGGTGCTTTCCCAACTGCAGTTGTTAGTAAATATAATAGCCACACGTGTATTTATATTGTTCTTTCTTGTTGTTCTATCATTGTTTCAGCGTGAAAGCTATCAGTGGTGTGATAATTTCACCTTAGCCCACCAGAGGGCGAGCATTTCATTACAATCGCGGATAGGCTCTGTACAACTGGTTTGTGTACAGGAAGATCCAAAAAATGCCAATGCATTGTGTTTTAAAAGAGAGATTTTCTACAGCAAAAATCATAAAGAAATTGTCATTTATTGTTAATGTGTTAAAATGTTTTGTACAGAATATGATAGGCTTAACCTTCACAGGGCGACACTAAAATATTCATACAGATACATTAAAGGTTGCAACTGGAAATTGAGGACTGCATTTTCGTTTATGTTAAACATTTTTACACTTTTCAGCAATGTTTAAAATTGATTATGAATTAACTCGTTTAGTCTATATGCTTTTCTTTCTGTCTTCCTTTCTGTCCGTTGTGTGAAAACTTAGGCAAAGAATAATGAAGGTTATATGATACAAATGAGTACGTGCAGTTGGAAAGTGTTAATAATCAGTGCTTAGCCTACCGCATAATTTTTCGTTTATTTTATTTATTTATTTTTAATGATAGAGATCTTAGTATGTAAACGTGTGTGGAGGAGGGTGTTCAAATAGAATGTTTAATTAAATATGTGTGCAAGTATTTGATTTCAAAATTTACTTTTAACCTCTTCATAGGGCGACCAGCATAGTTAGCTGCCTCGTGTTGATAACTTGGATTTGCTTAAGGATATCCATCTAATTCAGTTGTTCCTTTTTGCATAATTTCACGATATAAAATTTCAGGAAGCGGTCTTTTTGATTCATAAATTGATAAGTTTTTATTTATTTATTTTATTCACTTTTTAGAATAATATGCTTTAGTTTCAAGTAAAATATTAAAATCGTGATTTTTTTTTCCTCTCTCTTTAAGACTAGGGTTTTTTTTTTATAAACTATAACATTAGAGCAATTCGCTAGCACCAGTCAATCAGCGTAAAGTCAACGACCGTGATCGCGTAAGTGACTGGAAACCCAATGAAGGCAGCGAACATTGAACCAAATCAGAGCGCGAGTCCTTCCGAAGAATACAGACGAAGTTATTAGCTAGCATCTTCTCGATCCAGAGCAGAAGAATACGCAGAAGAAAACGCTCAGGAATAATTGACCTAATACGAATGATGGGTCAGAATAAGGATTAACGGATTCGTCTGCTTGATACAACAATGCATTTTCGGAAGGCAGAACACGAGGCCCCGTGTTAAAATGGGCGTTAAGTTGGATGCATCAGCAGGTCATGCCACTCGGCGTTGTTAACAATTAAAATACGAAGAGGTGGTGAAAACAGGTAGGCACGAAAGCTGGAGGCAATTTGAAATGAATATATCAAATGTGAGTAAATAGTCAAAAGTAGCACATACGTAGATTGGGAATTCAATTTTGCCAATATACTACTCTTTTCTTCAGAGTAAAATAACGCTTCACGTGTGCAGTGTGGCATACTTTTCCGAGAGTACATCTGTAAGTATGAACTGCCCACGTTTATCTATTATCAATAATCTACCTCTACCGTAAGTGAAATGAAATTTTTTAAAACTTGAATATGAATCGTATTTAAAGATTGTCTTATGTCCGCAGCATTCGTGATAAAACTTTTTTTTTTTTTTTTTTTTTTTTTTATTCCATTACCCGTATCGTAAGGGGAAAGTTTTAGTATACTCGGTCTGAAAATTTCGATATCGAGTTTTCACCTGATTTACATGTTTTTAAGGTCTCCCGAATCCAATAAAGCGGTTTTTTTGGCAATTGGTCGCTGTTTATTATGTGTGTGACAGAGGCAAAGCGTCCATAGAAGCAATGGAAACGATGATTCACTTAATTAAGATTAATATTATATATACACACACACACACACACACACACACATATACACAGAGTATTACAGTTGTGCCTGTGCATTTTTACCTAACCTCGCGTCGTCGAAAAACTCTAGTATTCTCTCTGCTCTCAGAAGAGCGTTTCTTCAGCGCTTCCAAGGGTTTCCTGAAGTAAGCCTCGTCACTGGTGCGTGGCCCACCACACATTTACAGTCGGTAACAAAAGTGTCCGAGCACTAGCAAAAATTCCTGTGTAAAAGTACACTTCATACGGTTTTGTTAAATAAATCCTTGTCGAATCCTGTTCTTAGTCAGTGTAAGAACATGATTTAATAAGGATCATGAAGAATCACAAAACCGTACGAAGTGTACTTTTTTTACATAGGAATTTTTGTTAGTGTTCGGACACTTTTGTTACCGATTGGTACAGTGACAGAAATTTCTATAACTATCTGCAGCATCTGCAAAAATTTTCTACATTCCAGGTATGCCGGACCATGATTGGTATCACAAGCGATATTTAGCAATTCATAAAATATGGTAACATTGCATCTACAAAGAAAATAAATTAATACAGTAATGTAAAGATATAATGTAAAAATTAGATTTGTAGGTATAAGGTTGGCATTTCTTTTTGAGATGTTAAATTAATCTGCAGAGAGCTTTAAGCAATCTGTAGCGCACGTCGCCGTACAGCGATACTTCTACTATTGGGCTAAAAGGTAATCAGCACCAACTTCGGTCAGAGTTCAACCAATTATAAAATTGTATTGAATTACGTCATTGATTCATTAAATACACCGTCCACAAAATTTTTGTCACACATGCACATTTTATAAAAATGATCAAATCGCGTCCAGGACTTTTCTAAACGTCTAATTCCATTGAATCACCGATATAGAAAATGTAATTAATCCAGTCCGTCTTCTTATGCATATATGTGGGATGGCACACTTTTGTAGGCGTTAAACAAAAACTAATACTTATTTACTAATTATAAATTTAATAAAAGATTAAATTGTAGTTTACATATATACAGGAATGCTAATAAGCATTATCGAATGTTACTTTGGTAATGTCCGTCGAAGTAGTTGCACCCGTCTAGTGTGCACGCTTCGTCGAAAACTCAAAAGAAAACAAGTCATCGAATACAGTTATTACGTTCCGTCTGAACATCCCGTCGAAAACTGAATGTCGTTCCTTCAGCGCTCTCTTAGCAGGCGCGCGTTCCGGAAGGACGTCATTCACGTCATGAGCACGTATTTCCTCTCAAGCACTGGCGCTCCGTCACATGATCAGCAAACAGAAACTAAACTGCCTTGGATTTCAGGAACGGCAAAGAGAAATCAAATAGCTAGGGTTCTGAGTCATGGGAAAGCCAAGTAAGGGGAGAGAAACAGGATACTTCACTCGGCCATCCTTCCTCGACTGGACCTCCAGGCGATCACACTGAAAAGATACAAACAAAAAAAACAAACAAACACAAAAGCAACACAAAATAAAAACAGACTTATTTACAAATTTTTACAAATCTTCAAAAATTTTTGTTTTTAAGTTATTCCCCATTTGAGGAATTCAGCTTTTGCAGATGTGTAATAGGAGCCTTCATGGCATCCATTTCTATATTTTTTCATCAATATTATCATTTTTAATTTTTAACAGTCGTACAGTTACAAAAGTACATCAGTTTTGGTTTTACGGCAACTTGGTCGCTTAGTTCACCAGTTTTTGGTGGTTGTTTACTCAACTTGCATTTCAATCTATTTTTCTTTCTGACTCTAGAAAGTTGTTTTTTATCATGTGCACTTAAATCTTTACTTTGGGGTTCAAAATTATTTTGGGACTCGAACTCGAGACCCTCCAATCGATCATTTTCAGTCTTAATGTTTTTTAAGGCCTCTGTTGCATCAAGTTCAGTCGAAAAGTCTATAATGGCAGTCTTATATGTAGGAAAAACTTCTAATTTTATTTGTATAGCTTTGGGAAACAATATGGCTATTTCACCAATCGTGGTCGTCAATGGAAGTGATGGAATGAACACTTTTCTCGGATCTATACCGGCAGTCTCTTTTTCTGGGAAATTCTGTCTTTTACATTCAGTGGAATCTATCGTCGATGGCTTTTTTCTGGATTTCTTCCTTTTAAGGAGTTCGGAATTCTCGTCAACTTTTTCTTTTAATTTTTTCAACTCTTCGGCTAACTGTGAAATTTTTTCATGTAGGATTCGTTTTTCGTCTTTCTTTGAAGGAGTGTTTTCTTGATTTTGCGATTTCATTTGGGAAATGTTCATCTGATTTTGTTTCTTTCGTTGAGGCTCCACCTCTTCCTCACTGTCATCATCTTCACTATTATCGTCCTTTAAAACCATTTTCTTACCGTCATCACTTTCGTCATCGTCATTACTTTCACTTACATCTTTTTTGGAAGATTCTAATGATTTTTTGAACATAACAGCTTGAGGGGTTTTGTTTTTACACTTTTCAACACTATTTAATGTTTTATTTATTTCTGGGGATTTCTCAGAAATTTTACTTTCAATGTTAATGGGGGCGTCAACAGCAATATTTGTTTTAACTTCATTTTGATATTTATCTATTGGAAGAACTGTTACTAAATTTACCTCGAGGGAACTAGATTTGTTTTTCATAAAAATACCATTTTCATTTATTATCGTCTCACCCACCATCAGTACATTCAACCCGATGATTACGTCATATGGTATTACATCATTGTTTACAACATAAATATTAGTTTTACTTTCAAAATTATCAACTTTAAGATTGGCGTCGAATGAGCCTAACGGCTTTATTGAACTTTTCCCGATCCCCTTCAAAATAGTACTCATAGTATTTAATTTTTTTACATTTAATTTGTCAAAAGAACTTTTACGCAACAATGTTGCTTCACTTCCTGTATCAATAATTCCAATAAAATTTACATCATTTACTTGTATAATTTTACTCATGTTTTGATTTACATTAATACACAGTGCATCAACTTCTTGTTTCGAACCTGGACACTCCGAACTTTTATGCCCGTACTGCTTGCACGTAAAACACTTTAGGCCTTTGGCCTTATGAGGGCAATCTCTAGATAAGTGGTTTTTTTCACCACAATTATAACACAATTTATTCACATCATTTCTAGGACTAAATTTTTCATATACATTATGTTGTACAGTTTTCAATTTTGCATTATAATCTACTTTATCAAATTTATGTCTGACTTTTTCACTATCACGTTTATACATTTCATACAATTTTATTTTCTCTTTAAATTCACGAATATTTTTAGCCCCATACAAAATTAGTTTATTTTCACTTTTATCGTTTATTCCTTGGATCACGTAATGCATCAACGCGGCATCTTCAATGTGCCCGTTTTTTGCTAGTTCGCGCATTTTAAAGAAATACTCTATAACTGTTTCATTTGGCTTCATTTTCTTTTTACACAAAATTTCGTGTAAAGAGGCAGAATTAATTTCTAATTTAAACTCTTCAATAAGTGCATTTTTTAGTTTCTTATACGTTAATAATCCTTTTTCGGATTTTACAAATAACAGAGCATTTCCGCTCAAAGACCTTTTACAGAAAATTATTTTTTGTAATTCGTTTAGGTTAAACATTTCAGCTAACTCTTCAAATTCATTTAAGAATTCAATTATGTTCTCATGCGGCTCGCCGCTAAATTTTAACATAGAATTTTCAAAATCATTGAAAGAAATTGCACCAAGTGATCCATTATTCACATTATTACTATAATTTATACTTTTTTTACCCTTATTATGATCATCAATAACATTGTCACTATCATTATAATAATCATAACATTTATTTTTACTGATATGGCATTGCACAGAGGAGTCAGTTTTTTCAATATCATTATCGCCACTACTTTCGGATTCACTGTTCGATTCGTTTTTCGAATCTTCCTCATCTGAATTGTTCTCGGAACATTCTTGTTTCAACAACTCCGTGTCACACAAATGTAACAATAATCTGTCTCTTAGTTCATTTTTGCTCCCATCAAAAGGGACATTTAATACATTACTAATAGTAATCAATTCATTTAATGAAAAATTTTTATCAATTATTTTTTGCTTTTCAAGGTATTTTTCGTCGCCTATAGCGAAAGTGAATCCTTGAAACTTTCTTATTCTGCATCTGTTCTTACGATCGCCGATCTCATCGAATAAAAACCGATGCAGAATTTTAATTTTACTATAGTTCTCTATCTTCAGTGCATTGCCAATTTTAGGAATATCCCCTAGAGATACCATTTTATAAGAAGATAAAGTGTACGTACCTTTGTAGAGCCGAAACAGCTGTTGTTTTTAATCCTTAAAACCCTCGTTGATCCGTGGTTATATCACAGAATTCGCAGATACTTCGTTGCTTAAGTTTAAGCTGATTTCACAGGTGTAAATATTTCTGTTGATCACGAAGTATTATCACACACTTTACGTATTTTATCATCTACTGTAAATTGCAGAATAGAAAAAGCACTCCGTACAGAAGCTTCAGTGTGATTCAACACCGTAGACACAAAGTTCAATCACAGTCTTAAAATCAATTAAAAGTTCAGTCTATAAAAGTTTATATAAAGTTTGTTTTTTAAAGTTCGTGTTTCTCGAAAATTCACGTTAAAATCAAAATTCACTTTAGAATTAAAATTCGCGTTCTATCCAAACTCTAAATTAAAATTAAAATTCGCGTTCTATCATTTATGAAGTAGATTTTATTCTTTATCCAGTAGATTTTATTCTTGATCCCGTAGATTTTATTCTTGATCCAGTAGATTTTATTCTTTATCCAGTAGATTTTATTCTTTATCCAGTAGATTTTATTCTTTATCCCACTTCTGAACTTGTGGGATGGCACACTTTTGTAGGCGTTAAACAAAAACTAATACTTATTTACTAATTATAAATTTAATAAAAGATTAAATTGTAGTTTACATATATACAGGAATGCTAATAAGCATTATCGAATGTTACTTTGGTAATGTCCGTCGAAGTAGTTGCACCCGTCTAGTGTGCACGCTTCGTCGAAAACTCAAAAGAAAACAAGTCATCGAATACAGTTATTACGTTCCGTCTGAACATCCCGTCGAAAACTGAATGTCGTTCCTTCAGCGCTCTCTTAGCAGGCGCGCGTTCCGGAAGGACGTCATTCACGTCATGAGCACGTATTTCCTCTCAAGCACTGGCGCTCCGTCACATGATCAGCAAACAGAAACTAAACTGCCTTGGATTTCAGGAACGGCAAAGAGAAATCAAATAGCTAGGGTTCTGAGTCATGGGAAAGCCAAGTAAGGGGAGAGAAACAGGATACTTCATATATAGAAGTAAAATGTATATATAGATAGATAGATAATTAACGGAACAGGTTACTTTAAAAAATATTTTGTAATTTTAAATGTCTTATTTGAACAACTATATGGTTTTAATACCCTTTAAAGACATTTTTAAAAATCTAAATTTGCCTTTAAAAATTAGCTTAGGCATACATATACATACAAACCCTGCTGCAATAAATATTCTTTTAATCCTTTATCTTTTAACGGTATTTTAAAGTGCTATTAGATGAAAAAGCAATGTGAAATCGAATGTATCGGAGAAATGCCAAAGGTATTGAGTATAATTATACCTCAATTTAATCTCACTTCCCCTCACTAAACGCTACATATAGCTGTTTTTGCCTGGCATTTTTCACCATCTTCATCTGTGTTACAACAAATCTATATGTTACATCAAAAATCTACTATTAATCTTAGAAAACATATAAAGAACAGAAAAAATAAATACGTTTTTACACTTTAAGGTTCTGATCTCTCTTTCGACCTCTATTAACCAACAGTACCCTAAAGTGCCGTTCCATTAAATCCAATGATGAGGCAATATGTATAATTTTTACTTTCCGAACACTATAGTGAGGAAAGTATTGTAATCATGTCATTTTTTTGCCCCTTTATCCCCTCCCTAATAATTCTATTCTTTCAAAAAAATTAACAATCGAATTATCGGGCATTAAAACCAAATACTACGAAATTTCAACGGCATATCTCAATTCAAATTACTGCAAAATATAAAAGAAAACTTAATCTTTTCCCAATAAATATGTAATTTTTTTGCTTATTCATGTATTTTCATGAAAATTGAACAGTAGCGTTATAATATGCTGTGTAATCCGAATATTAATTTAAATGTAATGTAAATGAAAATTTGAAGAATTTTGAAATTTGTAATTTTTTAATTCCACTTCAAGAACGTGTGACATTAATGATTTCCAGATGTTTTGCTTCCTTTCCAGACAGCGGAGAAAATCGTCTGCTGATAGAATGTTTTTTTTTTTTTTTTAAAGCAATTAGCCGTTGAATCTCGCGGCTCATTTTTCGATCGACATGGTTCGACATTTTAATTAATATCTCCGCAACTAATTAAAATTTTTAAATTCTGTTTTCACTATCCCCTCGGGAAGGCTTCTGAGTACCCGTATGTCAAATTTTATACTTCTGCGTTCAGTAGGGGCTGAACGTATAGATGCTCAGACAGAGAGACAGACAGGCAGACAGACAGACAGACATCTTCTTTTATTATTATAGATAAACATAAATCAGATTAAGCCATACTTGGATAGTAGTATCCAAGAATGGCTTAATTTGATTTGTGTTTATTGTTTATGAACATCATTTCCCTGAAGATGGTTAAAAATTGAATATTAACCGAAACGTCGGATTTTAGAGATATTTTGATATATAAAGATATTTTAAATGGTGTGATATGTTGAAAGTATGTTTTATTATTGTCATTAACATTTTTCAGCTTTGTTGGAAAAAGTTAAAAAATATTTCAAATACATCTTTTGTCTATTTCGCAATGCAGTAGATATAAAGTGTTACATGTGTTAATTTCTTTTTCTTTTGAATAAGAATTCTAAATTCTGTAGGTTAGCAATAACTTTGCTCCAATTGTGGAAGTATTTAGTTTTCAGCAGTAGCAATTGATTAGGAAAGCTGCATAACCGTTATGTAATAACTTATCTGTAGATTAAATTAAGGTTAAAAGTCTGATTTGAAATTAAATCGAATGACTTTCTTATGTCGATTAATTTCTTTTAACTTAATAAAATACAGTTTAAAGCATTATGGCATGAATATTTATGTAGAAAATTTGTGTTAAAACTCCGAAGAATTGGAACAAATTAACTTTTTCCGTAACAGTTTCCTACTATTTGCTCCGAATTATTCTTGAAACGTTTAAAGATTGAAATCGCCCCATATACTTCATTCAAGAAACTTTGAGGTTTGAGGTATGTTACACTGTACTAAACAAATGTAATATTTTTGTTAATAAGATACGGTCCATATTTCCATACATGTTTTTGGTTAGTTTTTAGGACGGAGGACTATTAGTCTCAATCTACAGATAAAACGTTATCGCCAGTTTTACGATGGTTGGGCATTCATCGAAAATATAATTGATTAATTTGAAAGCAATGTTATAATTTGAAGGAAAAAAAAAATAATAATAACAATAATAATAATAGTCCTCCGTACTAAACTAAACTCTGCTTTTGCCAAAATTTCATCAAAATCCTCCCCTCCTTTTTTTTCTTTCCCCAATTTCTTTCTTTCTTTCTTTCTTTTTTTTTTAAATAACTAAAGGTGTTTTATTAAAAAAAAAAAAATAATAAAATAAAAAATAACTGCTGTTATTTTTTAATTTCCGTATTTTTGTGTTTACTTAATAGATGCTTTCTAATTTTTGTTGTGGTTTTTAAACTTTTGTATAGTTTTAAAATCAATTCACTTGATTTTGTCATTTTTATATTGGCAGAAATTTTTGCAAATAATACTTTGTACATTTCTGATATTTCATTCTTTTTGCTTTCTTGTATTGTGAAACCAATTGACCAAACAGATTCGATTTAAAAGCCGATTTACAAATGCATTTCGTATTCAAGAAACAAAACAGGTTTTATATCTAGTATCGCTATATTAAAACAGTTATATTTGAAACTATTATATGTAACTCTGTACATGTCCAAATTTGGTTTTGATACGATGACCCACTTTAGAAATATTTTGGCGTTTTTGCTAGTTTTTTCGTGTATGTATGACTCAATTTTAGTGATTTTAGTAGAACACAATAGTAGAGCCCACATCATATTAATGTTACAGAGGATAAAACTCCTTATCTGTGTTATAACTATTGTTGCCGTGAAAATACGTGTAAAGGAACGAGAAACAAGCTCGCTGCGCTGCCGCGGACCATATTCTATAACATTTTTCTCTCCCCCCCCCCCATAATTATTCATTACCTAATGTATATATTTCAAATCCTGCTCTCACATTCGGAAAATTCATAATCGTTAGTACTAATTTTCCAAAAATTGATTTCTTAATCTTTTAGTATTTCATTTTGCAGCTAAAAAATGAGAGAAATACACTTAGTTAATTTTTCTTATTTTTTAACTCAAAAATATAATAGTAAAATTTAAAAAAAAAAAAAAAAATAAAAAATAAAAAATAAATAAATAAATAAATAAAAATTAAAGCTAGTATGTTGTGGCCACCACAAAACTTTCTTCTATATTTTTCCTATATAAATTCACTCATAACAATATTTTTAAAAAAAAAAAAAAGTTTTTTCGTTAAAAGTAAAAAAAAAAAAATCTAACTTTGTTTTAAATTATCACATATTTATAGTTCAACCATTCGTTTTATAAAGGTATTGACGAGACCTTTCGAAAGATACCCATCTTGAAAATTTACTCCCCTCGAGGGGGGGGGTGGTGGTGAGGCTCCTACACATACAAAAAAATTTTCCCAGTTGACTATCTCAATTATAAATAATTCTTGTAAATTTCATAATGATTACTAAAAAATAATTCTCTTTATGCACATTTATAGGCACTAATTTATGTCAAGGTGCAACTACATACTAATTTGTATGAAATTCTGTGCAGTAGTTCCTGAGATACAGTTGCCACAAAATTTTGTCACACACGCACACAGACAGACCTTTTCTAAAAATGGTCAAATCCCGTTCTACAGCTCTCAAAACGTGTAAATCCATCAAAAACCCGTAGTCGAAAATTTTTACGAATCCAATACTTTCTTCTATTGAATATAGAAGAAAATAAAAATTACAATATCGTTAAGACTGTAAGACTTCAAACTGCTAAGAAAAGAAAATGTTAATCCAAGCTTAAATGATGTTTTTTCTTAAGTTGATATAGTGTTATTTAAAAAAGCAAAATTTAAAATTTTCTTGAAGATTAAAGTCCCCCCCCCCCGTTTTTTTCTTTTATACTGCTTTCATATATTATCTTTTTATACTCTTACCACATTTATTTATTGCTGTTTCTGAATTCAGTTTATTTTTGCTGTTTGCCTTTTTAGTTTCCAGCAAACACATGTACATTTTCCTTTTATGTGCTGCTTTTCAGAATTCACAGTAATAACATGCCATTCAAATCTTTGGGTATTGCTTAAAGTGAAAATTTAGCGCTTACAGTTTTCTAGAAAAGATTCGGCATTATCTATGGGTTACCGAAATTGTATTCGAATATAAATTAGTCTCGGAAGTAAGCTTGAGGTTGTTTTACTTTTCATTTTCAGAAAAAAAGAAAAAAAAAATAGTCTTATTAAATTTGTATTATTTATTGTTATTTATCTGTGTTTTGATTAGAAATCAATATATACGATATTTGGAATTTAATTTACGTCGTTTAATTTATGCAGCCGTAATGGCGCTTTAGATAATACACCTGGTAACTTAATTTATTCCGGAGTACTTTAAGTCCTGATCTTTTTTTCTTTCTTTCTGTTTTTTTTTTTTTTTTTTTTTTTTTTAAATTCACACCACTTAGAATTTGGAGAAAATTTCTACAAAATGTAAAAAATGATGAAGCAAGAAGAAAGTGATTTTTAATATATACTGGTGTGAGAAAAGGGCGGGGCTAACACTACTCTGGAATAAATTATAAATATTACCAGGTATGAGCTAAATCCTTGTGCGATTCCTTTCCATTTTGCCGTGTTTCTTTGGATTCTCTCAATAAACAATCTTAATTTGTTAGCTGTGATCAGTTCAGACTAGAGTTCTGCATCGAATCAGGACGTCTACATTTTTTCTCTTGTGGGTCTGATTCGGTTCGGGTTGGGTGATTTTAATCCGCCCCCTGAGGATCGAGTTCTGATCGGGATAGTTTTTAACGAGTCGGGTCGACCTGAGGACATCTTTAAAAAAAATTTATCTTAATAATCAGAAATTTGTTTGATATAACTATATAACTGATGTAAACAATTAAATATTTTGTCGGATTCGGATCGATTTTAAATTAATCTGTTGGGTTGCTCGTGCAGGATCGTACACGCCAGTTTTCGAAATTCTTTCGCAATTTGATTTTTACTTTCTTCTGTGTTAAATAGAAGAAAGTGCTGAATTCGTATGAAACCAATTTCTGGCTCTCGATCAATTTACGCGTTTTGTGATGTCCTGAATATACAATTTGACCATTTTTAGAAAATGTCCGTTAGTCGATGTGACAAAAATAAAATATTATAAAATAAATATATATCCCCCCTTAAAAACTAATAAACAGAATTTCATGCAAAGTTATATTTAGTTGCACATTGGCATAAATTAGTGTATATCAACTTAAGGTGCATATTACTCAACAGGTAGCACTGTCGTCCCTCCCCCTTGTATGACTTTTAATATGGCGGTATAGAACACAATGAGGATTATGTTTAACCATCTTTCTGGAACTGAAAAATTTTGTTTATAATAGTGAAAGTCAACCAGGATGAAAGTTTCGTTTATGTAGAAGTATCCCCCACCCATCCTGTCGTGGGTGTAATCAAGGAGTATTTTTGAAAAGAACTCGCCAATATCTTTTAAACAGAATTATGCTATATATGTGATAATTTGAAACAAAGTTATTTATTCCCCCCTTTCATTTTAACCTCCCCCCCCCCCAAAAAAAAAAAAAAAAAAAAAAAAAAAAGGAATAAAGTGGATATTGAATAATAAATAAATTTTGGGAATTCAAAAATTTTAACATATAAATATTTAATGTATATTCAATAAAAAATATTTAAATCCTGATAAACATAAATTTTCCGATTTCTCTATTTTTTCAGATACTTTATTGCCTACTAAAATATAAATTTCTCTCTCCTCCTCTTAAAAAAATTACTTTCATCGAGAAACTGTTTGCTTGTTAGAATTTTTGTTTTGAATATATTCATGTTATTCAAAATTCTTTATTAGAGGAATGCATTTACATAAAAACATCGTGGAAAAAAACGCTTACCTTAAGAACTCATGACATCGGCGGAAATCTTTCCAACTTCCGGAAATGAGATCAATCGATTGCACTTTTGGATATTCAAAAGGAATTTCCAATACGTACAAATCCTGCCAAATTGGATTGTATTAACTAGCATTGGAAGATTTTCTTTTTGCTTCGTCCAAGATGTAGCATTAAAAAAAAAAAAAAACCTCCTTTATAATAAATTTTGTGTAAAATCGTAAAAAAAAAAAAAAAAAAAAAAGGCTAATTTACGCTGTGTATGTAGACCATGCTTTAATGTGTTTTTATTTGTAAATCAGCATTTCTAACATTTTTTAGAATGTTTTGTATTCAATCAGTTTGTCTGTTTCTCTATCATCAAATTCCTTTAACATGAATTTAGTGTAGAATCTTCATGGAACCTTCTGGAAATGTCTAAAAACATCATGGAATCTTCTATGAACTTCATGGGATATTCTAGAAACTTCGTGTAACCTTCTAGAAAAGTTTGGCTTCCAGAAAGCTTCCAGAATTTTTTAAAGTTCCAGAATTTTCTAAAAGATTCCTGAGTTTTAGATGTTTCCTTGAAGTTTAAAAGTCATGTTTCTAAAAATTATGCCTTTTAGTTATGTAGAAATCAGTTTTCTTCGTAAGTAAAAAACTAAAAATACAAAGTTAAAAATAAATAAATAAATCTAATAATAAGAGGTGCTTTAAAAAGTGGAAAATAAGAAAAATTGTGGTCAGCTTGAAAAAAGAAGAAGAAAAAAAAAAGAATAAATAAATATCAATAAAGCATTAAAGTTGACAAAATAAAAGTTTACTCCTGAACAAAGAGAAACTGCTCAACTTCGAATGCATTTCAAATTTTATGTTTTTCCTTCAAGCTGATCAGTTTCGCAAAAATTTCCTTATTTTCCGTTTTTTTTTTTAAGGGCACCCCTATTCTGTATGGACCTATATAACAGCGCCACCTACATGTTAACGTGCACAAAAATTTAATAATAGCTTTTCACAATAAGAATTTTATATATACAGTTTTAATGCAATTGTAATCAATAATTGTTGAGAGATTCATATACAGAAAATTGCATAAAGTAGTAATAGCACAACCAGTGGGACTGTTCTAAACCCAAATTAAGACATTCTCTTTCGAAATCGCCGTCTTACGTATCAAATTTTGTGTATTTAACCGATTTAACGCCATAGAAACTGGTATATAACCTTTCGGTACGCGGGAAAATTGCAGCATAGCAGCGCTACCTGTCGGCGATATGTACCGAAAATGAATCAATATAGTTTTTCGAAATAAGCCTCTTACGTATTAAGTTTTGTACCATTATATACTAGAGCCCCTAAATAAGATAATAGGCCGGCGCATCACCGCCATTTTTTTGCCTCCGAAGAGGACAGCATTCCCGCTTGGCGTCTTTATCGCTTCCCTAATGATTTTAAGAAATCTTGATCTGAAGCTAATCCGGTCAAGATAAGAGCAATAAGCAATAATAATATTCCTAAAAACACATTTTTTTTTCACAGTACATTCTCAGGACGTCATTTTATTCTGAAGCTATCTCATGGATGTACTGTAAGATGTGTTGTTAGGGCGGTTTCTGTTACAAAATGCCGGCAAAACTCAAATACACAGTAGTAGAAGGTCTGTGAACACTTTATATTCACCTCTTGAATGATAGCAGTTTATCGCTAAACAAACTTCCATATCATAGTTTACTTAGCTAAAATTATGAAATATAATAAAACAAGTTACTCTAAAGTAACGTAAGACGATAAAAAAAGAAAAAAAAAAAAATGTTTGTCGTTTGTTTATCAGGGAAACGCGCTGGGTACATGTGGCAACAAAATGCCTGATGCGCCAGCTCGTATATATTTATATACTATTGAAGCTGAGATATAAACTCCCATTAAAATGAAGAAAATTACAGGACGCCACTTGTAGAACGATATACATAAGAAAAAAATTGATACACGTCAAGGTGCAGCTATATACCTGAAGCAGAATACTTTTAAATGTTCTGAGGATACGTACGCATTTTACAAATTTACTCTGACAATATATTATTGGCAAATAAAAATACAAATCTTAGAATTCGATGGGCTCATATAAGAAAACAATAATAGTAATAAAAAGAATAAATAAACAAAGGCTGGATAGAAAATTCCCCATACAATCAATTAACAACTTTAGAAGTATTTTGATGAATTGTTTCATACTAGATTTTTAATAAATGTACATTCTTGAGGCCATGCCATAAGTCATAAATTTTTCTCCCTAAACAATTGTTCTGCAGTAAAGGCTGTTTATTCCAAATTCTGACATTCTGCTTTGGGGATATACATATAATTCTGTTCATGATTGAAAGCGTATAATTCCACTCACATTCCTTCAAAATAATTGTACTTAACCTAACAATATTAAGTTTAATTTTAACGAATAATTAATTTTAACTTTAATGAATATTAAAATGTCTGTAGTGACTCCACTCGAATTTTCGAACATTTTGGAATTAACAGTTATTTAAATAAAAGACGTAGTTAAGTAAACAGAGATCATAGTAGCGTGTTTAAGTATCTCTCCCCAAGTTGTACGTCGTTTAATGGATCGTGATTATCTGTAAAAGAACTAAATAAGGACATATTTCTCTCTCTCTCTCTCAATGTTTTAAACAATTTAACATTGCTAAACCGAACTTTAAATAGTTTGATCCATTAGACCGCAATTTATAAAAATTTAACTTTTGTATGCCAGTAAAAAATTGTAAGTCCTACACTCATATAAATGTGTACGGTTCTTACGATGATAACCTATAATATACCTACCACTTTATATCTTAATCGAATGTAGAGTTTAGACGCTACCACATTTCAAATAGCTCGAGTCTATAGTCCGTAATGATGAATAATTTCTATTTGTGTCCCTGTCCCACACTCTTAAAAAAATCTATAGTTATCATGCGACGATGACCTATAACATACCTACCAATTTAACTCAATCAGATAAGGCGTTTTAACGCTAGCGCACTTAAAACAATTTGAATCTATTGCCCATAAGGCCATAATGATTTTTTTTCTGTGCCCTAAAAAAAGAACCATAAGTCATGCATTCATCAAATTCTATAGCAATTAGTCGACGCTGACTAATTTTTATCCCGATCGTATAGGGCATTTAGACGCTATCTCACTTTAAATAATTTTTGTATATAGACCATAATGATAAAGAAATTTTCTTTTTGTCCCTGTAAAAGAACTTTAAGTGCAGATCACCGAAATCTGTACAGTTCATTCGACTGTGACCTATAACATATCTAACCAATTTTCAGCTCAGTCGTTCAACCATTTAGATGTTATCGGGCTCACTCACACACATACACACATCACCGTAAAAATAGAAAAAATGAACTTTGGAGACTTTGAAACATCATATAGATACACTAAAATTTCATAGTTGAATATTTTCATGATTACAATACTTTCCTTACATAGTGTATGTTCGGAAAGTAAAAATATAACTATATATTAACTGTAAAATACTTTCTAAAGAAGTATGACGTGCATGATGAACTCGGACTGTTTTGTACGAAGTGTTACAACAGATTAAATCTTTTCCTCTGCATCAATTATCCTGTTGCAGTGAAAGTAGTTTTACAGGCAAAGTGAAAATAAAATGGCAGTTCATTCACATTCAGCAAGGTCAGCCTTGACGACTGATTTTGCGACTTCATGACCAAATTTGGCGCGATCTAGAATTTTCTATTGGATTATCGATAAATTACCGCCAAGCCCCATTGCCAAAATGTATAAATAGGAGCGAGTTGGCTTCTGCAGAGAGTGAAGTCGCTGTGAGTCAGTGTTGTTCAGAGACAAATTCTCAGCGACTGCACTTTTAAACATTGTGCTCTAAGTGACTGAACTGTATTCGTGAGTTAACGAAGATTTCTGCTGTGGAGAATTTGAGTTATTTGCTTTATTCCTGTGGAACAAGTGACTGTTTTCTTGAATTATTCGTCGATGACTTTTGCGGTACTAGTGACAGCTTGATTGGACTGCCACTAGATTAAATGAAATAACAGTACTGTTGGACTGTTTATGGAACATGGTTGTAATCACAGATTTGTTGTAGTAATTCGAGACGTTACATTGAATAAATTGCATTCATCGACTAAAACCTCCCTATTTCTTTACGAGTGAATTATTTTCTCACACAAGAAAGTCAACATGTTATTCGTAACAGAAGTATAGTCCTTGATTGCCAAAATTTATGAGAAATAATATATGAAAAGTTACATTCTATTCACTTGAAAAGAAATATAATAATCCTCTAACTAGTGGATCTGCAGATCAGGAGCCTCAACGTCCTATTTACATCAGACATTATTCAATAGGTCATTTTTATTTATTCCTTATTATATAATCGTATATATTGATTCGATCGACTTGTTACCATAATCAGATACATTCCTGAGGGGGGCTGCCGCCCCCCTCAACCCCCCGCTATGTCTCTATTTGCATATCATATAAAGTGTTACGGAATTGTAAATAATTGCATTTATTTTTGTATCAATTCTTTCAAAGAAGTTTAGTAAAGTTAATAGAATGCTAACTTTGTGCATTTTTAGTCGTTTTAGCGTTAAAATAGCCTAATTTTCCCTTAAAAACATTTAAAAAAGCTCCAATAAGGGAAGAAATGGATTTGGCGCCAAATGTGGCGACTGTTTCCCTCCTTGGCGATTTTTTTTGGCGACCTTTGCGAGAAAATCCTTATTAGGGATATACCAAATATGGAAGCTCTAATCTCATTATGAGATACGAGAATTTTCCAGAACAGTCTGTGTTCGATAGAAAAGTATAAAAGGAGCATTTTTTCGCCAAGGCAGTCAGTCTCAGATCTGTGTCAGTTTCTTGAAATTCTTGCTTTGCTTTGAGCCTCTTTAGATGAGACTTTCTTTATGTCTTATTGATAAATAGTTTGTACCGTTGTTTTGCTGTTAACGGCTGTTGTTTAAGCTGTGTTTACTGGTTGAATTGAAGCTGATACTTGGTTTATAGACCTGTATTTTTCTGGAACTTCCTGTGAATACATCACTGAATTTTTGCAAGTTTTGCCTTTCATTCACGGACAACTTACGGACCCCCAAGTACGCAACAAAATGTATTCTTAATGAACGACGGTCTTGCATTATTTCCCTGAAATTCATAAATACCAAATTTCATAACTACCAAATTTCATACAAAAAAAAAATTACATAGCATATCGGAAATATTTTGCGTAACCTTTAAACTAATTTCCAATTCTATGCCCACAATTATCAACAAGAAAACATGCTTTTAAAATTCTAACATAAATTCATTATATTTGATGGGGTGTAACCATGTTAAAATAAACTTTTAAGAAATATCGACTATAGACCGTAATAGTACGAAATTATTTTATATATCCCGGAAAAGTAGCCACAGTCATTATAAACGCCAATAATAAGAATAAACTTAATTAATTATAACTCATTAATTTTTCAAACTAATTTGACATTATTCGGATGATTACAGTACATACTCGGAATTATTTTGTGTGGTCCCATAAATTATTTAGTCTATACATAACCTTTTTTAAGAGTAAACATAATTTTAAGCATCTTTATAATGTATGATAATTTTATTAAGTTCAATGCAGCATAAACGCATTAAAGTGCGCTCTTAAATAAACGTTTGTCCATAGGCTCTAATGCTACGAAATTTTTTGCGTGTCTCTGTAAACAAACCATAAACATTCTATACACCTGTAAAAACTATTCAGCTTACTTTGCGTTTAAAATTAATAATTGTTTCAAATTTAACATCGTTTGGATGACTACGTGACATTGTCAGAACAATTTTGTACGGTCCTGTACATTAATTAGAAAGCTTAAGAGCACATATTTTCTTCAAACAACATAAGTTAAACATCTTACTCATGTACGCTAGTTTAATTTTCTTGATTGCAAAGTAAAGATGTTAAAATGCGTTTAAATGCAATTCACCACATACGCCGTAATGTGAAGTATTTTGGCGTGTCCCTGTCTACAATCCATACAATCCATAAAAAGTATAGGCCTAAAAAAATAAATAGCTATTTCTATACCGAACCTGAATATATGTGTCAATTTGCAAATCAATCGGAGAATTTTTGCGGCCGCTATTGCGGTTTATACAAATTCTTCCCATAGGCCGTAATGATAAAAAAAATTTGGCGTGTCCCTGTACACGAACTGCAAATGGAATGCACACCCAAAACTATACAGCTAATTTCGTGGGGATCATGAACATGTGTACCAAATTTCAAGTCAATACCGTGATATTTGCGGCCGCTACCGCACGACAGACAGACAGACAGACGGACAAACGGAACACAAAATCCTTTTGAGTCTCAACAGAGGCCCTCCACTGACGTTTCGGTAAAAATTCGAAGTCAATAGCTTGATTTTTGCGGTGGCTATCGCGGTACATACAGATTCTTCCCATAGGCCGTAATAATAGAATGACTTTGGCGTGTCCCTGTACACGAACTACAAATGGAATACACACCTAAAACTATACAGCTAATTCCGTTGGGCTCATGAATATGTGTACCAAATTGCAAGTCAATAGCGTGATTTTTGTGGCCGTTATCGCGATACATACAAATTCCTCCCATAAGCCGTAATTATAAGAAAAATTTTGGCGTGTCCTTGTACACGAACTACAAATGGAATACATACCAAAAACTATGCAGCTAATCCCGTTGGGCTCATGAATATGTGTACCAAATTGCAAGTCAATAGCGTGATTTTTGTGGCCGCTATCGCGATACATACAAATTCCTCCCTTAGGCAGTAATGATAAGAAAAACTTTGGCGTGTCCCTGTATACGAACTACAAATGGAATACATACCAAAAACTATACAGCTAATTTTGTGGGGATCATGAACATGTGTACCAAATTTCAAGTCAATAGCGTGATATTTGCGGCCGCTATCACACGGCAGACAGACAGACAGACGGACAGACGGAACACAAAATCCTGTTGAGTCTCAACAGAGGCCTTCCACTGACGTTTCTGCAAAAATTGGAAGTCAATAGCTTGATTTTTGCGGTGGCTATCGCGGTACATACATATTCTTCCCATAGGCCGTAATGATAGAATGACTTTACTTTGGCATGTCCCTGTACACGAACTACAAATGGAATACACACCTAAAACTATACAGCTAATTCCGTTGGGCTCATGAATATGTGTACCAAATTGCAAGTCAATAGCGTGAATTTTGTGGCCGCTATCGCGATACATACAAATTCCTCCCATAAGCCGTAATGATAAGAAAAACTTTGGCGTGTCCCTGTACACGAACTACAAATGGAATATACACCTAAAACTATACAGCTAATCCCGTTGGGCTCATGAATATGTGTACCAAATTGCAAGTCAATAGCGTGATTTTTGTGGCCGCTATCGCGATACATACAAATTCCTCCCTTAGGCAGTAATGATAAGAAAAACTCTGGCGTGTCCCTGTATACGAACTACAAATGGAATACATACCAAAAACTATGCAGCTAATTTTGTGGGGATCATGAACATGTGTACCAAATTTCAAGTCAATAGCGTGATATTTGCGGCCGCTATCACACGACAGACAGGCAGACAGACGGACAGACGGAACACAAAATCCTGTTGAGTCTCAACAGAGGCCTTCCACTGACGTTTCTGCAAAAATTGGAAGTCAATAGCTTGATTTTTGCGGTGGCTATCGCGGTACATACATATTCTTCCCATAGGCCGTAATGATAGAATGACTTTGGCATGTCCCTGTACACGAACTACAAATGGAATACACACCTAAAACTATACAGCTAATTTCGTTGGGCTCATGAATATGTGTACCAAATTGCAAGTCAATAGCGTGATTTTTGTGGCCGCTATCGCAATACATACAAATTCCTCCCTTAGGCCGTAATGATAAGAAAAACTTTGGCGTGTCCCTGTATACGAACTACAAATGGAATATATACCAAAAACTATACAGCTAATTTCGTGGGGCTCATGAACATGTGTACCAAATTTCAAGTCAATAGCGCTATTTTTGCGGCCACTACCGCGATACATACAAATTCCTCCCATAAGCCGTAATGATAAGAAAAACTTTGGCGTGTCCCTGTATACGAACTACAAATGGAATACATACCAAAAACTATACAGCTAATTTCGTGGGGCTCATGAACATGTGTACCAAATTTCAAGTCAACAGCGCTATTTTTGCGGCCGCTATCGCGATACGTACAAATTCCTCCCATAGGCCGTAATGATAAGAAAAACTTTGGCGTGTCCCTGTATACGAACTACAAATGGAATACATACCAAAAACTATACAGCTAATTTCGTGGGGCTCATGAACATGTGTACCAAATTTCAAGTCAACAGCGCTATTTTTGCGGCCGCTATCGCGATACGTACAAATTCCTCCCATAGGCCGTAATGATAAGAAAAACTTTGGCGTGTCCCTGTATACGAACTACAAGTGGAATACATACCAAAAACTATACAGCTAATTTCGTGGGGCTCATGAACATGTGTACCAAATTTCAAGTCAATAGCGCTAATTTTGCGGCCGCTATCGCGCGACAGACAGACAGACAGACAGACGGACAGACAGACACAGCCCAAAACCGTTTTGAGTCTCAATGTAGGGCCTCCACTGACGTTTCGGCAATTAAATAGGATAGGGCTTTTTCACATTAGGATTTCTGAAATATTAACGTTCTGTGCAAGATACAGATTTCTTTGATTCTGAAAATTGTGTTAACGTTTCTGCTATTTAAAAAGGCTTTTTTTTTTTTTTCTTTTTGAAAGACAATTATGTTAAAATTTCAAATTTTGCCAATTGTACAATAAGTAAATAAAAAAAATGTTAAAAGTTGGGAGTGGTAATCATGCTCTTAATATCCTTCAGCCAAATATTTTAAATAAATAGAAGACTGGTGTTCTGTTTAACTATAGTTCTTTAATTAACATATATTAAATTTTAATAGCATTGAATCGGTAGTGAATCTTATATAGGAAAGTTATCTGCAGAAACAACATTTCGTAATTTTGCTTGTTGTTCAGACTTAATAGCTCATTGATTTCATAAGTAAATTAAATATTTATGTTTAAAATTTTTCATATTAAATTTTAAATGAGATCGATAACAAACGAATAATTAACTTAAACATATTTTTTAAATCTTATCTTTTATCGGTTTCCGTTACTCCGTATGGAAATTACACAAATGTTGGCTGCTTTTAAGATATTTTTAAGTCGTTGATCTTGATTGAATGATTTATCATATTTATGATATTTTTAAACAAAATTATCTCCAATAACAAGAAATGTAATGTGATAATAAAAGTAATATAAAAACTGTAAGCGATAACTGTGTTAGATAATTGTATCGTTGTTATTTCTATTATTGTCCATATATTACATCGAGTAGAGAATTAAACTAAAACCTCACACCTTTTCCATGTAGATATAATAATTTTCTGGAAGAGATTTTAAAGTGTGGTACACGATTTCATTGGCAGCTTTGAATATGCGGCATCATATTAATTTAAATCATTTTATAAGATTTTTAATGACTCATGATGAGTAACCATTGTTAAATAAAAATATTTCACATGAAATGTTTTTAATGTATGTATGTTCTAGAGGCCCGTGGCCGGGTTTTCGATCCGGTCGAATTTTTCAATTTGCTCTCAATTTGCTCTGCATATTTTTGTAGGCTCGGGCTCAATATTTTTGTGTGTACTCGGCGGACATTTTTTCCGGGCCGTGTCGGCCCGAATCTTTTTCTAGATTCCTCATTAATCAACGAAAAAGGAAAATGATAAAATACTTTTTCACTCATTTTTTTTACATAATTTTACAGTCTGGAATGTCACACAAAGTTTTATTATTAAAAAATGTCTGTAAATTCAATTTAATTGTCTATCAGTTTGTCTGTTCGCGATCTGATTTTCCACAAATATTTTAAACATGTCTCGGAATTAATATATTTTATTTTAAGTAATATTAGATGGTTTTCTATTCAAAATAGTGCGCTTGTCATTGTCACTACTAGTTGTGAGCTTTGTGTCCTATGGTTTTTAGAGTTTAGGTGGTATGAAGGCTATAAAAATCCTTCCGCTGTAACTTTTTCTCTAAGGCTTCTTTTTCTTTTCCCCCGGGCATTGGATGAAAGTAGCATCATTTTTAGTATGTGCAAAAGCATCTTTTCTGTTGAATATGGTTGGATTAACATTAAAGTTTTGGTTACCGGATCGCATGAAAGATTCGGATACTTTACAGTGTATAATAAGAAGTGGTTGAAAGTGTATTTTTAGTACTATTAACCATTTTAAATATCTTCCTATGTTGTTTGATGAGTGCTAATATTTTCGAGTTGACTTTCTGTCTGTCTTTGTGCCTTCTGTACGCGTCTGTAATAATGAAATACTGTTTATATATAAATATCTTGCAAAAGTTCAGCAGTTTTGTTAAAGAATATTCTATTGCTTGGCTATATAAAACTTCTGCAAAACACATACTAAATATCTTTTTCGTAGAAAGGCATGTATATATATATATATTTTTTTTTGTATTTTTACATATTTTTGAATCGGGCCTGATTTTATCGTTTTTTGTCCGGTCCGGGCCGTACACTAGTAAAAAATAAAAGGGCCGGGCCTGGGCCGAATTTTTCGATTTCGTACCGTGCCGGACCGGCTAAGCAAATCTTTCCTACGGGCCGGGCATAAAAATTTCGGCCCGTGCAGACCTCTAGTATGTTCACGTGTATATCGCAGCTTTAATTTTGATGTAGATTTTTTTCAGAAGGATACTACTTTTCCAGTGTTTCATATTTTGCAATATTTGAAAAATAATAAACTTTATATAAATAAGACAGGTTTTTTTTTTATTTTTTTTTTTAATGGCTGTCTCATTTCAGTTGTTTTTTATGTTTTGTAATATACTTTAAGACTTTATTTTACCATGTTTTTATTAACTTCGATTCTTGTTTGTTCGTTTGTCCAGTACAAATCTTGCAGTCGGTTTTTAACCAACTTCCCGACAAGCTAGACATTTGAAACTTTCAGGACAGCTCAGAACACGGTGACAATACATTTTTTTAATACTTTTAGTCAACTGTTTCTGGTCCCTACTGCCTTCGGCAGTGTTCATATGATTAGACAAAAAATTTAACTAACTTTCCGACTAGCTAGACATTTGAAACTTTCAGAATAGTTCAGAACACGGTGCAAATGCATTTTTTTTATTACTTTTAGCCAACTGTTTCGGGTTCCTGCTGCCTTTGGCAGCGTTACCAGTACAATGCTTGCAATCGATTTTTCACTAACTTCCCGACTAGCTAGATATTTGTAACTTTCATGATAACTCAGAACACAGTGACAATATATTTTTTAATAAGTCAACTGTTTCAAGTCCCTACTGCCTTCGGCAGCGTTTATATTATTCAATAGAAAATTTATTTAACTAACTTCCCGAGTAGCTAGACGTTTTAAACTTTCAGAATAGTTCAGAACACGGTAAAAATGCATTTTTAAAATATTTTTAACCAATTGCTTCGGGACCCTGCTGCCCTCGGCAGCGTTACTATTACAAAGCTTGCAATAGATTTTTAAGTAACTTCCCGGCTGCTTAGCCATTTGAAACTTTTATAATAGCTCAAAACACGATAGCAATGAATTTTTTTAATGCTTTTAGCCGATTGTTCCGGTTTCCCGCTGCCTTCGTTAGCGTTTATATGATTCAACAGAAAATTTAAAAACATGGTATATAAAAAGATTTTTTTATCTTGTAATTATTTAGTGGTTACATACTTCAAAATTCAGAATTTGGGAAATGGTGACGCTCGTGTTCATCTTAGAGGTAGAGAAAGAGGTTTTGCTGTGCAAGGTGTAGAGTTGCGCTGCAGTGTAGAAGTCATAAACATCATAGATTGATTGCTGTCGGTCGGTATAATTTAGTCTACCATGAACTATAATTCCGATTGACGACATCAGTTATCAGTAAGATCTCCCTTTACTTTTTTCTCACGTACATGTTATTCTATGGGATTTTTGTTGCTTGCATTTTATAAGGATATATCATTCAAAAAGGAAGTTTTCCGAATTTTGTTTTTTGAATACTACTCTTTGAACATGCCGCCTTTTAACTTAGTGAGCATTTTTTTGAAAAATTTAATTTAAATATTTTATTTAAGTAAATTTAGGACTTTAAGTTTCGATCTCCAAATGAAATATTTAAATTTATTTTTTCAAAAAATTATTCACTAAGTTAAAAGGCGACATATTCAAATGTAATATTAAAATAAACAGAATTTTTAATGAGATCTTCTTATTAATCGAAGCAACGAAAATCCAATTGAATAATATGGGAAGAAAGAAAGAGGCAATCTGACTGATGTACAGCCTTATAGGCCTGCCCAAAAGACCTTATCCAAACCGAAAACTTTCTTTTGAAGTCGACTACAACCCAGGATTGACAAGTTTCTTTCAAGGTGGAAAAAACCGGCTGGAAAACATGGAAGAAACCGTTTTTCTTTAAAATTTACTACATAAGTTGTAACTTTGTATGATACAATGAACGCATTGTTCAAATTAACAACTTTAAGTAAATTTAATAATACGTACAGAAATTTAATTATTATGTATGCTTAATTAATAATTATATGAGATTTTTAGCTAAGATCATATCACACATCAAAATACTTAAAATCCACTAAAGAAATCAATTTCACTTTAAGCAGTATAAAGCTTTGTTATTTAAACAATGTCATTTCTTTAACAGGTAGTTAAATAGTATCTATCACTTTTTTACTTTCTGATAGAACTTTTAACTAATATTTAGTTAATTAAAGGGACAAGTACGCAATAATTACTATACTGCACAGTATAACCAAAAGTTTTTTTAGCAGTTGAATATTGCAATTGGTTTCTCAACTTAGAGTAGGTGAATGCAAAATATTGGGGGGGGGGGGGGGGTTAATCCTAGATAACTTGTAGGAGAGTTTAAAGTATTTTGACGTGTTCGTATATTTCACCGGATTACCAGCTTGGAGTTCATACAAAGGTTTGTATTCTAAAAAAATATAGTGAATATATTTCGGCTAAAAATTTCATTAACTTTTATTACGTGTACTATTTGAACATATGATAATAAGCGATAGTATCTATGCAAAAAGTTTTAAAAACATTAGTCTTCTAAGCATTGAAATATGAATGCTACTAATAAAAAATAGTAGCTAATGTATAATTAATTAAATTTTTTATTTTTATTTTTCTAATTTGAAGTATTGCATAATTTTGTATTTTTACATTAAAAAAAAAAAAAAAAAAATATATATATATATATATATATATATATATATATATATTGGAGATTATTTTTACAGAAGTGGTAGAAATAGCTAAAAAACACTATACCTCTAAAGAAGTAAATTCCCATTACGTATAGGTATTTGAGGTTTGTGATAAAATAACTTATTTTTCAAAAATAATGTTTTTAATATTAAGTAATAGAGTTTAGGTTTGATATATTATGTTTTAAGTTTAATTCTTTTATACAGGTAGTTAATGTTTTAATCTTCAACATCTGTTTTATTTTCTGTTGGTTTCTTCCGGTTTCTTCCACTTTATTCCACTGTTCTGGAAGAAACCCAACCCTGCTACAACCTAAAAATAACAAAGTAAACTTCCCCCTCCCCCCCCCCCCAAAGCCTATAAAATAATTTATTCCAAACTATTCCACCAATGGCTGAAAAGTACTATTGTGAAATCTTGTGAACGGGCAGTGTTGGGTTAGAACCCAGATTCCATTCATTTGCCTAGCCATTCGGAGTCTTCCGTAGTTTTCTGCGAATTTCGCGAGAATATGAGCTAAGGACTCCTTTAAAAATACTCTCACAGCGGCAACATTCCATTCAAGCTATGATCTGTCAACCGCACACTAAACTGCAACCCGACGCGAGACTCCAATTAAAAGTATACGTTCTAATGCAAGTAGGAAGGCGGGGGGGGGGGGGAATACACGTATCTAATTCAAACTATATTTAAAACATAAAACTTTATATATATTTAAATACAATTGGAAATTATTAATATTTTCAGGGAAAAAGTCTTTTTGAAAAATCGGGCGTACCGAAACTAAAAAAATTTAAAGTCAACCGACCTGCAATTAAAACAACACTCAATCCTCAAGTCAGGTCCTATTCAGTTCTATTGAAATCGGATTATATGACCTGCCTGATGAAAAGCTCTGATTGGTACCATCCGTGAAACACTACACACACACATTAAAATTTAAAAAGATAATCTATAGATATATGCTTTTTTGAAGATTCGGAATTTGAGAAGAAACACTTTTTAAGAAATCAATGATAACTACTCGACCTTTTTTTTAACACGCTTTTATTAGCTTCACCTGTATGTATGTTTATTTGTACGTGTGTTTGTAACCGCTCTGGGAGCAAACAAAAAAAAATCTATATTGTAAAAAAAGACTTTCCCTACTTGAACGCCGTATAAAAACGTAGCGCCGCGCTACGAATCTAAAGGTCTAGCGTTCGATCCCAGTCAGGGGAGATATTTTAAAAATGGTTTTTGTTTAATTCTAAATTATTTTAATTAAAGGTTTAAATGTATGTAAATATTATGGTGTGTCACTCACACGATTTTAATACTAAGATAGATATTTTGTGCTTTTTAGTTCACTTTTCTATAAAAGCGTGTTCTTTAATTTTTTAAAACTATAATATTATTTATTTGTAGTGAAATATACTCAGATTACTTAATCTGAGTAAAATATATGTAGAGTGCATATATTTCGTTAACTGAAAATGATCACATTATCCCTATCTATATATAAATTAAAGGACTACCCTAAAAAATAAAACTATATGATCTATGGTCAATTTTTTCATTCTGCCTTTGTATATCTATAATATTAGATTCTATTAATAGACTCTGTTATAATATTATAGTCCATAATATTATAGATAATCTGTTATGTTGAAGTTGAATTGTGGTTTGTCTGTGCGTCTAATTCGAATTCAGATAAAACATTAAAAAAGTGTAAGGGTTCAAATGAGTTGGTTCATCGTAAAAATTCATCGCCTCCGGATTTATTAAAAATCAGTTACCCCCACCCCCTCTCCCATTTTTATTTCTGCAGATTAAAATACATTTTTTATCTTGATGTGCGAATTGCATTTATTCAATTGTGAATATTTTATTATAGCCCTGCAGACCAACTCTTTACGCATGAATTGTTAAATGTTATTCAGGTAAAGCTCTCTTTCATTTCATGCTTTCTATTAGTGTTCTAAATTGAGTGATAATATTTAGCTCAGAGCGATACTGCAGTAGAAAATATGTCGTCAAAATGCTATTTCACTTTTAAATTGTAGCAAGTACTGTAAGTGAAAATTCTGTTTGTCTCGTTTTGTGAAGTGAAGCTTTAAAAATTCAGTTTGAGAATTATATTTTTTCGTGTTTCTTAATTGTATTTATTTAAACGTTACTCAATTTGGGTGTTATGGATATTTTAATTTGAATAATTCAAAGAACTAAAATATATTTTTAAATTAATGTAATCTTTTCTTTTCTTTTTTCTTTTTCTTTTTTTTTTTTTTTTTTTTTTGTTTACTGATTATCACGTAAAATTTAACTGAAATCAATCATCATTTTTTTCTATTTCCTAATAATAGTTTTAATTTTATGTATTAAGGGCCCTCTTCACTCACCGCCGCCAGAAGCCGAAGCTAATGTTATTCTATGGGAAATTTTTCTTTACAAATAACTTATTAACTAATACATATTTTTAAATTCTGTTTTCACATTCTGAAAATTCCCAGCTGTTCAATTGACGGACCTTTTTTAAAATTTTTTTTTATTTTTTTATATTTTTTTATTTTGAAGCTACAAAATACGAATTTTTAATATGTGAAATTTTTTCATTTTGCAATTTCAAAATAAATTATTAAAAATTAAAAAAATACATTTTTAAAAAAGGTCCGTCAATTTAACAGTTGGGAATTTTCTGAATGTGAAAACAGAATTTAAAAATATGTTATTAGTTAATAAGTTATTTGTAAAGAAAATTTCCCCATACAATTCCCCCCACATTGGCTGCGGCTTCCGGCGACGGCAAATGAAGAGGGCCGTTAAGTGTAACAGGGACAGGGTTCTAGCAATTCAAAAATCATGGTAGGAGCTCAAAAAAAAAAAAAAAAAAAAAAAAAAAATCCTTTTAAAAATGATTCAAAATTATTCCAAGACATTCCATTAATAATTGTTAATTAATGTTTTCTAATTCTTAATATTGATTACAATATATCGCTAATTATGACTATTCATTTATGAGGCTTAAATTTTGGTTTTAAATGATTAATTCTTTCATTTGACGTTAAAAGGAAATTCCTGAATAATTAATAAGGGGTAAAGGCTTGAGCCCCCTAAGTTCATCCCTTTCCTACGTCCGTGAACAGAGATTACGATATTTAACTGATCAGGAATAAGTGATATAAAATTTAAGTTATACTGAAAACACGGAAAAAGTTTAAAACGTTTTTTATTTTTTTATAAAACGAAATTTTGTGAAAGAGACACTTTTACGAATTTGAATTTCTTGAAAAGGCCCTTTTTAGAATGCTTTTTTATTCGGCCAGGTTCTTTGTCATTCTGTCGGTGTGTCATCGAGCCACTTTTCTGCTATATTTTGATTTTGACTCAAGGGTCATCCCTATGAATATGGGTGACCAATGAGTGATCAGTGACCCATAAGTGACTCAGAATATCAGAAAATTTTACAGTATTTGAAGAAAACCTTCACGTCCTGCTTCATTTCGGTTTTAAATCTAAATTTCGGTTTTTTAGTTTTAATTTAAAAAATATTTTAAAAAAATTAAAAAGAATGTTTTTTTTTTTTTTTTTTTTTTTTTTTATCGGTACTCAAACCAATTAAAAGATCAAAAGCATTCATTGATGACTACATTCTACTATATAATAACATACTTAGTCATCAATGAATACTTTCGATCTTTTAATTGGTTTGAGTACAGAAAATTTTGCCTTTTTTACTACTTTTTAGGACGCCGATAAAAAAGCATTCTTTTTAAAAATCCATATATATATATATATATATATATATTTGTGAAGTGGAATTTTGTGAAGTGGACAGTTAAAAGGTCCCTATTTTCATTTGAATCGACCGCTGATTTTATTTAATTTTTATAGTCCAGATATGCAGATTTACTGTCCTATCTCTTGTAACGGACATTTATCAGTTACACAAAAGCTAATAGTTAATGGCATTTAGTTATGGTTGCAATTTATTTTATTTTAATGTATTATTATTATTTTTTTTTCTTTCCCCAATTTTTCGAAAATGATGAAATCCACAATTGCTCTTTCCGTGACAAGGGTATTGAACAATTCGGAAATTTTTTAAATGCTTTTCGTGTTTTATCAGACTGTTTGAAGGAAATACGATATTATTCAGACTGTGTTCCGCGGGTATAGTTAATATCGTCTTATGAAAACTTCTAATTGTGGAGAAATATTCATCGACTTGATAGCTACGGTGTCACATCGCAATCAAATTTCAAAACGGAACACTGGGATACTCTTGGAAGTGCAAAGAAAACGTTTTATTGAAAATTTCAAAATAGAGCAAAATAAAAACAACTTAACGGCGATCGGCATTTGCAAAAAAAAAAATTTTGGTGTACTTGACCCTTCATTTAACGGAAAAAGTAGGCACGAGTGTAGAGCATGAAACAGCTGCGGACTTGTAGAGGTGAAGAATGTAAAAACTGCTTACAGTGCTTTACTTTTTTAGCTTGTTTAAGAGTTGTGCTTAATTATCAGGAACAAGATTTTTTAGTTTTTTTTTTTTTTTTTTTTTTTGCAGATTTGGCTTTTCAGGTTTTTTTTTTTTTTTTTTTTAAGCTTTATTTTGTCATTATGATATTTATTTGTTCTTTTTTTTTTCTATATAGATTCAAGATTATATATATATATATATATATATATTTATTTATTACTGTAATAATATATAATTTAATGATTTGTCTTCAAAATTCCAGTACCTCATTTCATATTCTTTCATTTGCCAACAATTTCGTTTTTGTCTTTTTGCTGATCTCATCCCTGTATTATTTCACCCCGAAACAAGTGTTGCGGGATTTTGCATTTTAGGTTGTTTACAACATTCTTATTACCATGTTTTTATTAACTTCTGTTCTTGTTTGTTTAGTATGTGTGTATGTTTGTTTGTTTATCCGGTACAAATCTTGCAATTGGATTTTAACAAACTTCCCTACTAGCTAGACATTTTAACTTTCACAATAGCTCACAAAACGATGACAGCACAATTTTCGAATTTTCGAATAGTTTTCTTATGATTAATTAAAATATGAAAATAACTTCCTAATACATTATATCGCCATTAAAATATTAGCTATAATTTAATTGTTGCCAAAAAAAAAAATTACGAGTTCATTTTCTTTCGACATATAAATAAATAAACGTGATTAAATAAATAATTTAATTAAACGTGAGCGTTAAAAATAGTAAAAAGATCAGTTTAAAAATTTCATACTCATTGATAAAGTGCTAATGTAGTTAGTTCTGTAGCTACCCTAACAGCACAGTTAGGCTTAACCTATCCACAGTACATCTTAAGGACGTTTCTGGGATGTCTTTTCATCCAGAAGACATCTTGAAGATATCCTGGGGAGGTGATGTGCTGTCTGGGTATGATTCAACAGAAAATTTAAAAACATGGTTCATAAAAAGTTTTTTTTATCTTATAATTATTTTTCACATGAGGTTTTGTATTCCATAATTGAATTCATTAGTAGAGGTCTGCACGGGCCGGGTTCGGGCCGAATTTTTGAATTTACTCTCGGGCCGGGCAGGGCTCGGGCTTAAAAAAAATTTTCAGGCTCGGGCCGGGCTCAGGCTCAGTTTTTTTGTGTATATTCGGGCCGGGCCGGGCCGTGTCGCCCCGAATCTTTTTCTGGTTTCCTCGTTAATCAACGAAAAAGGAAAATGATAAAATATTTCTTCAGCCATTTATTTTACGTAATTTTACAGGCTTGTATGTCATATAAAGTTATTTTTTGTTCAAAAAGTGTCTAACTTCAATTTAATTGTCTGTCCGAAATCTGATTTTTCGCAAATATTTTCAGCATGCATCGAAATTAATATATTTTATTTAAAGTAATATTAGATGGTTTCCTATTCAAAATAGTGTGCATGTTACTACCAGTTTGCGTACATGTACATGGCAAAAGAAATCAGATACGTTACTCTGTAAGGTTTTTTTTCTTATGATCTGTTGAGTTTAGGTGGTATAAAGGCTAGTAGAGGTCTGCACGGGCCGGGTTCGGACCGAATTTTTGAATTTGCTCTCGGGCCGGGCCGGGTTCGGGCTCAGTTTTTTGTGTATATTCGGGCCGGGCCGGGCCTGAATGAAATTTTCTCCGGGCGAGGCCGGGCCTGAATGAAATTCTCGCCGGGCCGTGTCGGCCCGAGCCTTTTTCTGGTTTCCTCGTTAATCAACGAAGAAGGAAAATGATAAAATATTTCTTCAGTCATTTATTTTACGTAATTTTACAGGCTTGTATGTCACATAAAGATCTATTTTGTTAAAAAAGTGTCTGAAACGTCAATTTAATTGTCTATCAGTCTGTCTGTCCGAAATCTGATTTTTCGCAAATATTTTTAGCGTGCCTCGAAATTAATACATTTTATTTAAAGTAATATTAGATGGTTTCCTATTCAAAATAGTATGCATGTCACTACCAGTTTGCGTACATGTACATAAGAAAAGAAATTAGATACATTACTGTGTATGAGGGTTTGTTTCTTATGATCTGTTGAGTTTAGGTGGTATAAAGTCTATAAAAATCTTTCCGCTGTAACTTTTTTTCTAAGGCTCTTTTTCCTTTTCTCCAGTGGACGAAACTAGCATCATTTTTATCATGGGCAAAAGCAACTTTTCTATTGAATATGGTTGGATTAACATTAAAGTTTTGTTTACCGGAGTACATGAAAGATTCGGATACATTATGGTATATAAGAGAAAATGGTTGAAATTGCATTTTCAGTAGTATTAACCATTTTAAATACCTTCCTATATTGTTTGATGAATGCTAATATTTTCGATTTGACTTTCTGTTTGTCTTTGTGCTTTGTCTATAATAATGTTTATATATAATTGTCTTGTAAAATTTCAGCAGTTTTGTTAAAGAACGTACTATTGTTTGGTTATATAAAACCTCTGCAAAACACATACTAAAAATCTTTTTTATAAAAAGGCATTATTTTTTTTTTTGTTATTTTACATATTTTTGAATCGGGCCGGGCCGCATTTTTCGACTTCATAACGGGCCGGGCCGGGTAAGTAAAGTTTTCGTACGGGCCGGGCCCGGGCCTCGAAATTCCGGCCCGTGCAGACCTCTACTTTAAAAATCTTTACGCTGTAACTTTTTCTCTAAGGCTCCTTTTCCTTTTCTCTTGTGAACGAAAGTAGCATCATTTTTATCATGGGCAAAAGCAACTTTTCTATTGAATATGGTTGGACTAACATTAAAGTTTTGTTTACCGGAGCACATGAAAAATTCGGATACATTATGGTATAGAAGAGAAAATGGTTGGAAGTGCATTTTCAGTAGTATTAACCATTTTAAATACCTTTCTATATTGTTTGATGAATGCTAATATTTTCGATTTGACTTTCTGTTTGTCTTTTTGCTTTTTCTATAATAATGAATTTCTATTTATATATAATTGTCTTGTAAAATTTCAGCAGTTTTGTTAAAGAGCGTACTATTGTTTGCTCATATAAAACCTCTGCAAAACACATACTAAAAATCTTTTTCATAAAAAGGCATTATTATTATTATTTTTTTTCCATATTTTTGAATCGGGCCGGGCCGGGCCGGGCCGGGTCGGGCCTGATTTTATCGTTTTTTGTCCGGGCCGCACTTTTCGACTTCATAACGGGTCGGGTTTCGAAATTCCGGCCCGGCAGACCTCTATTCATTAGTATTAGATACTTTTAGACACACAAGGATTGGCATTAAGATTAGCTATGTTGCGAATAATGTTTTAAAAGCAATGTAATTTAACCTCGATACTTTTTTAAAATTCCTGATTTGCCTTTTAAATGAACGTACGATTAAGTCTACAGCTATCGTTTACAAACATATGTTTTATCAGTTGTGGTTTGGCACAAATATTTTTGTAATGATTCCAGGATAAAACCACATTTTTGCTATCGCTTGAAGTAAATTACATAAGAAATAACGTTGCAGTGCATGGTGTACATTCAAAGATATTGCTAGTATTTTTTCCTAGGAGTGAAAATACTCCTTGATCTTTTTTGAAGGAGTGAATTTGGCATTATTAGGAGTAGAGATGTGAGCGAGGAAAAAATCCGGGTTTAAACCAGGGAATAAACCCGATTTTTTGGGAAGGGAATTTTGAAAGTTTTCAAAAGGAGATTAGATATGCTTTAAGGTATTTCAAAATGTTATCTCACATTTAGATGGGTTTTTTTTATGATCTATCAATTTTTAAATAGTGCTTTTAACGTCTATAAATTTAAAAAGTGCACGTTTCAAATTTCATTAATTAACAGACTTATTTACTGTTGTTGCAGTATATTTATATCTTATTTCTGACTGTATGCACACTGAGTTCAATGCAGCACTTCTTTCTTTCTTTCTTTCTTTTTTCTTTTTTTTTTTTTTTTATCGCAGTCTGAGTTTATCGTGTTTCAGTTGTATATCTTTAACATTTTATTTCAAAAATAAAACAAAAATGCTTCAAAATTTTCTGCATTTACTAAAACAATCAATAATATTACAATGGAAAATATTATTTCAATAAAAATTTCAACAATGTTAATATGCAAAAAATAAATAAAGAAAGATATAACAGCCAAATTATTAGCTATTGAATATATTATGTATTGATTTGATGCATTAAAAAATTATTGCTCTAAATCTTAATAACCGAAGAACTCATGTTCGATTTTGTTGCCCGTGCTCTTTAACTGATTATAACGAAATTTCATGAACTATTGTGAAATTTTGTTCGATGAATTATAATGAAATTTAATAATTTTAAAGTATTCTAACCATAATTTAATTTTATTGTATTATTTTTTATAACATATTTTATTATGGTATTCATTAAAAAAAAAAAAAAAAAAAAAAAAAAAAAGTTCTAAAGTTATTTAAATAGGCAGACAAAACTTCATCATTTATTATTGTCAATAACGTAAATGTTTATTTTTTTACAATTTTTTGTAAGATAATCACATAATATTTATATCACTTTTATTTAAGCAAACAGAATAAAAATGATATTGAAACAAGTTGTTTGTACACTTAAAAGAAGTGAAATTAAATCTAAACACTGAATATTAGTTTCTTCCCATCAAAGTTTCCAAAGTTCCCAAAATTCCCGGTTTAAACCCGAAATTTTCCTTGTTTATTCCCCTGAAGCAAAATTCCCGGGTTTTTTACATCTCTAATTAGGAGTTAAAAAAAAGGGTGCAAGAGAAAAATGTTGATCTTTTGTGAATTCATGCTAAATTTTGCTTCTTTCTTAATAAATTCAGAAATAAAATATATGTATATGAACTCACATTATAAGTTTCAATTATGAGTTTAAGTTCTATTATATGGACTTGCCAATTGCAATAATATTCCTTTCAGCATAATTTGTACAATATAATATCAGAACTCAGAATATGAACATCATGTGACTCAGTTTATAAATTACAATGAACATTGAAAGATAAGGCCATTCGTGAATCTGAGAAATTTTATTATTGATGCAAATTTTTACACTTTATATAATTTTAAATTATTTTGAGTAAAACTTTTTATCGATTGTAAGAGAAGATATCAATTGATTAAAAAAAATATGTAGAGCATTGAATCGTAGAAAGAATATAAACTTTTTCAGACACGTTTTACAAAATACTCTAAATTTAACATAAAAAGCGTGAAATATACTCATGGTTAGAATTTTAGGGAGTATTTTTAGATTTTTAATGCGTAAAATACGCTTGTGGAGGAGTTAAAAATATCTGTGTACATTTATAAAAATATTTATAGCATTTATTTTACAAAACTTGAAATATTAAGTGGTGACACAGCACAAGTATAACATGGAGATGGTTATTCATGAAGTAAAAGTTGATTGATACCAAAGTAAATAAAGAGGTTCAAGAAAAGAAATTGTAAAAATCTTAAATTTTGATTGCTTTTTTTTTTTTTTTTTTTTTTGTTTTCTGACTTGCAACTTGTTGATTTTTCTCCGTTCTTAACATACCATTTCGAGTAGCTATCTTCCTCCTAGCTATGAACAGTAGCATTATTGCCGAAAGTATTTGTTCTTTTACTTTATTACAATAAGAAAATTTTTTCTTCTATTCCACGTCCATCATAATGAGTTGAATCAAATCATTCACCCAACCGTGATGCATTTTAAGCAGTTACGAAAGTTTCATGCTCGAATATCTTTAATGGATACGGTAAACACTTGGAGAATGCGTTTTCTAGAATGTTGCCTTTTGTATCATTGTTTCTTTGCTTTTGCTTCCTAATATTGTTTTAAATGGCTGCGAAAATCTCATTTATACCAGGGGTGGCCAGCTTGCAGCCCGCCGTGCAGTTTTCTGCGGCCCACAAGGAGACTAACGATACTTAAACAAAGGTCGATCCAGGCAGAATTTGGGTCCCTTTTGTGCGGCCCCTTCACAAAATTCAAATTCATAAAAAGGGACCCTTCACAAAATTCAAATCCATAATGAGTCCCTGCACAAGATTTTGTTTTATAAAAATGATCCTTTTATTAAATGTTTCATATTTTCAGTATTAATTTTAATTAATGCCTTAATTTGGCTCAACGAAACTCTATTAACTTGATATTAAACATTACATAAAGTGATTGTAAAAACTGAAGATTTTACACAATATTTTACTTTTTCACAAAAATATTTTATATTTCACAAAAATAAATAAAAGTTTCACAAAAATAATTTGTTTTTCACAAAAAAGGGACCCAAAAATTAAAACCTGGATAAACCCTGTTAAAGTTTGACAACTTTGGTTAACAGATTAAAATTTAATAAATCCCTTCTGACTTTTTCGAACCGAAAATACCTTTCAACTATTATGGTAGCTAAAGAATAACACTGTTGTAATGAAATATTATTAGATTCATAATTTATTTGTTTTATTGTAGTTATTAAAGTATAGCATAAATTTTTCACGATTCTATTGTTAATTTATGAATGAAAATAACTTAAATTAACGTATTCTGCTCCGAAACTTCACCCTGCCCTCCTAGTCCAGTCAAAATAGGAGAAATAGAAGAAAAAAATCGTGTAGTTTTGAAATTTTGCATACTCATAGCCGAGGGGCTCCTGAACAACATACTAAAAGTCCTCGCCCGTGGGAGGTGAGCGGGGGGCAATTAAGGGGGGCAATTTTCAGTTTTTATTAAATATCTTAAAAACTATCGCATTTAGAGAAAAAATGTCAATTACAAAATTGATCTACGTAACATTTCCTACAAAAATGTATATTACATTTTGTTTGTACGATCATTAGTTTAGAAGATATAGGGAGATGAAATAACACATTTTCTTGAAAAATTCTTTTTTGCAATAGTAAAATCAACTAAAGTGTGCAATTAAAAGGGTTCTTGTCAAATATTTTCTAATGTAAAAAACAAATATATACATAGGGAATATACAAGGATAATACAGCATGTTTTGTAAGTTTTAAATAATTTTAAGGCTAGTAGGCGCAAGTGGCGGTTTGAGTAAAAATCTGGATAAGTCCAGACAAAATAGGAAAAATAGAAAAAAAAAATCGTGTAGTTTTGAAGTTTTGCACACTCATAGCCTAGAGAGTCCTGAACAACATACTAAAAGTCCCCGCCCGTGGGGGATAAGCGGGGGGCAGGGGGGCATTTAAGGGGGGCAATTTTCAGTTTTTATTACATATCTTAAAAACTATCGCATTTAGAGAAAAAATGTCAATTACAAAATTAATCTACGCAAAATTTCCTACAAAAATGTATATTACATTTTGCTTTTACGATCATTAGTTTAGAAGATATAGGGAGATGAAATAACACATTTTCTTGAAAAATTCTTTTTTGCAATAGTAAAATCAACTAAAGTGTGCAATTAAAAGGGTTCTTGTCAGATATTTTCTAATGTAAAAAACAAATATATACATAGGGAATATGCAAGGATAATACAGCATGTTTTGTAAGTTTTAAATAATTTTAAGGCTAGTAGGCGCAAGTGGCGGTTTGAGTAAAAATCTAGATAACGAAGACCCAAAACCGATCAACATTAAAAAAAAAAAAAAAAAAAAAATCGTGTAACTTAGAAATTGAGCACAGTTATAAAGTTAAGTGCTCTGAATAACATACTAAAAGTCCCTAACCATAGGGGGGGGGGGCATTTAAAGGGGGCACATTTCAGTTTTTATTAAGTACATTTAGAGAAAAAAAAAATCTCAATTGCAAAATTAATCTACGTGAAATTTCCTAAAAAAATTGTATATTCTATTTTGTTTGTATGATCAATAGTTTAGAAGATATATGGGAACAAAATAACACATTTTCTTGAAAAAATCTTTTTTTTTTTTTTTTTTTTTTTTTTTTTTTTGCAATAGTAAAATCAACTAAATTGTGGAATTAAAAGGGTTCTGATAAAATATTTTCTAATGTACAAAACAAATATATGCATAGGGAATATGTAAGGATAATACAGCATGCTTTGTACGTTTTAAATAATTTTAAGGTTAGTAGGCGCAAGTGGTGTTTTGGTAAAAATCCAGATAACGAAGACCCAAAACTGATCAACATTTAAAAAAATCTTACATCTTTGAGAGTTTTTTTTCTCTACATGCGATAGTTTTCAAGATACTTCATAAAAACTGAAATGTGCCCCCTTTAAATGCCCCCCCCCCATGGTTAGGGACTTTTAGTATGTTATTCAGGGCACTTAACTTTATAACTGTGCTCAATTTCTAAGCTACACGATTTTTTTTTTTAATGTTGATCGGTTTTGGGTCTTCGTTATCTAGATTTTTACTCAAACCGCCACTTGCGCCTACTAGCCTTAAAATTATTTAAAACTTACAAAACATGCTGTATTATCCTTGCATATTCCCTATGTATATATTTGTTTTTTACATTAGAAAATATTTGACAAGAACCCTTTTAATTGCACACTTTAGTTGATTTTACTATTGCAAAAAAAGAATTTTTCAAGAAAATGTGTTATTTCATCTCCCTATATCTTCTAAACTAATGATCGTACAAACAAAATGTAATATACATTTTTGTAGGAAAGTTTACGTAGATTAATTTTGTAAGTGACATTTTTTCTCTAAATGCGATAGTTTTTAAGATATGTAATAAAAACTGAAAATTGCCCCCCTTAAATGCTCCCCTGCCCCCCCGCTCACCCCCACGGGCAGGGACTTTTAGTATGTTGTTCAGGACCCTCTCGGCTATGAGTGTGCAAAACTTCAAAACTGCACGATTTTTTTTTTCTATTTTTCCTATTTTGACTGGACTTATCCAGATTTTTACTCAAACCGCCACTTGCGCATACTAGCCTTAAAATTATTTAAAACTTACAAAACATGCTGTATTATCCTTGCATATTCCCTATGTATATATTTGTTTTTTACATTAGAAAATATTTGACAAGAACCCTTTTAATTGCACACTTTAGTTGATTTTACTATTGAAAAAAAGAATTTTTCAAGAAAATGTGTTATTTCATCTCCCTATATCTTCTAAACTAATGATCGTACAAACAAAATGTAATATACATTTTTGTAGGAAATTTTACGTAGATTAATTTTGTAATTGACATTTTTTCTCTAAATGCGATAGTTTTTAAGATATTTAATAAAAACTGAAAATTGCCCCCCTTAATTGCCCCCCCTGCCCCCCGCTCACCCCCCACGGGCGGGGACTTTTAGTATGTTGTTCAGGACCCTCTCGGCTATGAGTATGTAAATTTTCAAAACTACACGATTTATTTCCTCTATTCGTCAAATTTTGGCCTTCGTTGCCTGGACTATCCCTCGAAACAAGTATATACATGCGTATGCATGATTTATACACTCCAAACCAGGGTTGGCAAGGTTTCGGACACTATGGTAAAAACCACGGTATAAACCATGGTTTTTACCGTCCTGTCCAAAACCCTAGTGTCCTAAACTGTCCAAAACTATAGTTTTCAATATAATTATATTTTATTAAGAATGATGCAAATATTCAATGAGTTTATAAAATAATTATTATAAATATGTGTGCATATACATGTATAATTTTTTTTTTAACCTTTTCCAGTATTTGCCTATTTGCCATTGTTTTAATTTTGATAATATATGTAGTGAGAGAACAATTATAATATAAAACAGTAAAAATTTTTATTACTGAAGCTTTAATGAAAAAAAGTAGGTAATTGTGTCTTATATATTAACATTTATAATATTTATAGACATACATACACGCATTAAGAAATATGAATAAATATTGCATTTGCTTTAAAATATTTTTAATTATTATTTTTTTTTGAAATATGTTTAAAAAAAAAAAAAACCTTTTGAAATAAATATTTAAAAGAAGTTATATACGTATATTCCAATGAAGAAGGAAATGTATATGTAAAATTTTTAAATTTCTTAAATACATGTTTTATATTTTTTACACATAGGCCATCACTAAAATACATAGACTTCATTGCCTAACTGTAATTTTATATTTTAATTTATGTTTATTTTCGGTAACTTTTAATCAGTATTCCTTTTAAGGATTTTATTTATTTTTTTAATAGAATTTCTGTAAAATCTATAATAATAAAAGAAGATGTCTGTCTGTCTGTCTGTCTCTCTGTCTGTCTGTCTGTCTGTCTGAGCATCTATACGTTCAGCCCCTACTGAACGTAGAACTACAAAATTTGACGTACGGGTGCTCAGAAGCCTGCCCGAGGGGATAGTCAAAACAGAATTTTAAAATTTTAATTAGTTGCGGAGATATTAATTAAAATGTAGACCTATGTCTTAATCAAAAAGCGATCTCAATGACTCAGAATTCACCGAGATTGCATAAAAGTAGATATTTTAACGGAGTTAAAAGCAGAGAAAATGGAAAATAAATTAGAAATATTAGTCCGATCATTACGAATTTGGTACCAAATGAAAGGGGAATTTTTTCCGAATCTAAGAGTGCAAGCGGCTTATCGATACGTCAATTAGATTTTTTAAAATTAACTAAACTATGAAATTTAGTTGACAACAGGCAGACGATTTTCTAAGCGGTCTCGATCGGAAACAAAACACATACGAGACAACTGTCTGTGATGTCTGTGATGAAAACGGAAATGGTTGTAATCAATTAAGATATCATGTGTTTTATACTGGGGGGAAAAATTGCAATTTTCAATTTTTTTCAAATTTTCATTCACGTTACATTTGAATTAATATTCGGCCTAGACAGCATATTATAAAGCTACTGTTCAATTTTCATGAAAATATATGAATAATTAAAAAAATGACATATTTATTGGAAAAAGGATTGTCTTCTTTTATTTTTTTGCAGTATTTGCAGTAGTCGAAATTTCGTAGTATGTAGTTTTAATGCCCGATAATTCGATTGTGAATATTTTTGAAAGAGTACGATTATTAGAGAGGGCTTGAGGAACAGGGAAAAAAGGCAAAAAACAAAAAAAACAAAAAGAGTTGCAGCGTTTGAAATTGGTTGGCATATTAAGATTTTAAGGCCAGGTATTTGGTTTTCTTTTTTATCCCAGCTTCTAATTAAAATAATTTCATAAGTAATACATCATTTGAAAGCTTTGTTGATTTGGAATTGAACAGTAGATTACAGAAATTTCTACCGCCAGATGGCGCTGAAATATTTTAAAATTTCAATATTTAAAATTCTAATTATGATTATATAATTCAGGCCTCATAGTCCTCCTATATTTCCTATTTTTCCTATATTTTCGCAATTTGGCAGATATTCTCCTATATTTTTACAATTCCTCCTATATTTCCTATATTTTTTTTTACATCTGCTGTTAGATGATATCCAGACTGCAAAAATTTACTCTACAAATAATACTTTGAAGATTTATGAACTAATTTCTTTTCTCTGCTTTCGATGAAACAACTGATAATTGAAAAAAACAACTAGATATACTTATAAAATTTTGGGATGAAGAGCATAACCAAATTGTTAGTAACTTCCTGCGTGCTTTTGAACTGGGACATTCTACAGCAGATATTTTGAAAAACAAGATATATTTGGCACTTGTACTTGATAACTTACCAGTTAATAAATTGTTATCTGTAAGCTCTGATGGACCACCTGTTAACCAAAAATGACTTGAAGAAATTGACAGTGAACTAAATGATAGAAATTTTCTTGTAACGATAGAGATTTTCTTGTAAATAGTTCTTGTAACTTGCATATTGTGCATAATTCCTTCAAGAATGCAATGACTCAAGTAGTTAGTCACTGGGATATTGAAGATTTTTTGGATACTGTGTTTAAATTTCTTTATAAATATTTGGCTAGCAAAGAAGATTTCCGAGGTGTCCAAATCTAAGTTGGAACTAAGGAAGAAGAAATTATGAGATTTGTAAATAATAGATGGATGACACTGATATCAGTCATTACTAGAATTATCAACCAGTGAGAAGCTTTAAATGAATATTTCCTGAAATTTATACCAGAAAGTAAGATCAAGAGCCAGTTGCAATCCCATTCATATCGATTCCTGAGAACTGTTCTTACTGATTCTACCACTTTGACACGTTTACATTTTTAAAAATCGGTGGGTGAAAGCTTAGAAATTCTTTTGAAAATTATGCAAGTAGAAGAATCGTTTGTTCATATTAGAGCTGTACCGAGTACTCATTATATACTTGGTACTCGGCCAAATATGGACTAAGTATTCGGCCAGTACTGAGTAGTTGTAAGAATTTCATTATTTTTTGAAAGAAATGTATTCATAAGAGTTGTTTATTAATAACTAAACTAATAAATATGAAAATATAAACAAAACATAGTCATTAAACTTTTGCTGCAAACAGTTTTCTGCAGTTAAAACGAGCAAGCAGATTGCCACCAAACTCTGTATAGAGACGATTCGTGATATGAGCTTATTCATTTTAGTTACAAGAATTTGAGTATAACCTTCTTGTATGCGTGTAATATACAAATTTTTTTTTATAAAAACTTATTGTATCTATAAAACAGACAAAAATAAAATATTTTAGAAAAAAGAGCCCTTATATAATACTAATATAATAAATAAAACTTTAGTTACATATTTGTTCAGATAAAAGTAAGACACTTTTAAAACTGTAAGAAAAGATTGGTTTTTAATTTAAAAAATAATCATAAAAAAGGTAAATACACTAAAATGTTATTAAAAATATATTTTAAAAATCATAAATGTTGTTTTTCAAATTATGGCCCAAAACCACCTATCTTTTTTACTCTTCTAGAATTTGAAGATTAATAAAATCTGTCATGTTTGAAATGATAAAATATTTATTTTAATGTTCTCATTTCATATGTGAACTTTGTGCATCTTAAATTAAGCCTGAGTGTATAGGAACTTTTATATTCTCAAAGAATTATCCGAGAATGATTTGCATCTGAGAAAGACTATATAATAAAGAATGAAGTTATCAGTTATTATGGTTTTAATAATCCACTAAGCTGGAAGCATCAAATATAACAATGAACGTAATTGTGTATATACAATAAAAAAGTTCTGAAAACGTTTCATGAAAACATGCTGTTTGCCATTTAATTTAATTTCGTGTTCAAAAAGCCTTTTTTAAATTTCAAGATGTGCGAAATTCTTCATATATATGTCAATTATTCTTTCTTACAACTACTCGGTACTCGGCCGACTAGTAAAAGACCAAGTACTCGCTTACTCGGCCAAAGTGCTACTCGATGCAGCACTAGTTCATATTCTTTATAATGAACTTTTTAAGCTAATAAAAAATCCTTTCATCAATTTCCAAATTTACAACAATGCATTTTTGCTTTCACAAGACATTCTTTGGCCATATCGCACGAGAGGTTTTCGCACAACATTATATCCAACACACTCAACCTGACCTTGTTCAAGGACAGCACATTTTCAGATGATCAGCTTTTTCGAAGCCATTTACAAAAAGCTGACTGTGTTGAGTGTGCTCATCAAAATTGACCAATAGGAGGAATAGACATGATTTTTTCCTGGAATACCTTTAGAGAAGGGGAGATACATCACGCTATCAGTTCGGGGGAACCCTAGGGACAGCTGATCGGTTTCTCATTCGTTCAGCTTCCCCAACTTTGAACGATGCTAAGTAAACATGTTGTGTTGAGTATATATGCTCCCGTGTGATATGCCCATTTACTTACCAACATTACCAACTTTAAAAGCTTGACTTGTTGGACTTTTAGAGGAATGGAGAGTTTCATTCTTTTGTATATAATATTAATATAGAATAAGAGTGCCTTTCAAAATTGTTTGATAAGTTTATTGACTCTTTGGTTTGTTTACACTCCCCCCCCTTCCCCCCCCGAAAAAAAAAAAAAAAAAAAAAAAAAATCTTTGTTTTTTAATAATATTGACCAATTTGTCAGCTTAAACCTTGAGTGACAGACTTGTCACTTGTTACCGTAAGTGACAGATTTGTCACTTAAGGTAATAGTCTAAGGTAATACTCTCTGATTTGGAGGCCCTTATCAAAGTGAATGCACAGGCCCATGCACTGAAATCCTTGATCTAAATCAGATTCTGCAGGTGAGCAAAATTCCAGTTGATCTAATTTTTTTATATATGGGATTAAATGATGGCTGTTTTTCTAACCATGTATTTTTCTAAAATGTGTTAATAGAATCGTGCATACGTTATTGCATTTTTGAAATTATAGGATGTTTATTAAAAATTGAAGTTATTAGGGCTGTAATTGGTGACACACATTTTAGAATTTTATGGATAATGGTACTCAGTTTTGTTTGTGTACATGTGCTCCGAACTACTATGTATCCTATATTTTGTTCGAAATTCCTATATATTTTTTCTTTTAAACTCCTATATTTTTTTCTATTAAACTCCTATATTTTTTCTTTTAGACTCCTATATTTTTTTATATCTTTGCTATGACCCCTGATAATTTTTAATACATCATTCGAAAGATATTTTAAAGTTCTTTTATATTATCGAAAGTATTATTCGAGATTTTACCCGATTTACACGTTTTAAGGTTTCCTTTTTAGGTTTTCTTTTGTATCTCAGCTACTAATTAAAATATTTTCATGAGTAATACATCATTTGAAAGCTTTGTTGATTTCGAAATGAACAATATATTACAGAAATTTCTACCGCCAGATGGCGCTGCTATATTTTAAAATTTCAATATTTCAAATTCCAATGAGCGAGGAAGGTGTTGTAAGTTCTAAAACGGGGATAAGGCGCCGCAGGCGCCACCGAGCGGGACTTAGCTAAAGTTAGAAATTTGAAATATCAGCGCCGAAGGCGCTACCGCACGGGAGTTTACTGCGATTTAGATAAGCTATTTTCACGATATATCAATAAGCTGTTATTAGACCTGATACGGGAAAAAGGCGCCGCAGGCGCCACCGAGCGGGAATTTCGTAAAGTCGGATTTTTCAGGGATCGCGAACCAGCTGGTCGCCGAAGGCGGCTAGTAATAAATAAATAAGTCATGGGGAAAAAAAAAAAAACATGTTTAAAAATAAATTGGTTGACTATTCAATTTGAATAGTCAACCAATATTTCTTACCAAGTCATATTTTTTATTGCAAGAAAAATTTTAAGTGTATTGAAATTTTTATTTTATATAGCTGTTAAATTTTAAATTTCTATTCACATATAAAAAAATATTTAAAAAATTAGCTAAGTTTTCAGTGTAAAATGCCTTTAATTATAATTATGCTAAGAATGAAGAGATTATAAAACGGAATTTCTCCTAATTTTAGGTTTTAGACAGTTTAGGACAATTTTAGGCAGTTTAGGACACTTTTGGGCGGTAAAAAGCCACCTGTCCTGTCCAAAACTAGTTTCGGACATCCTAAATCCCAACCCTGTCACAAACACATATACGCATACGGGCCGCCTAAATAAAATAGATTTCCAATGCGGCCCACCAAGTGTTTTGGGTTCGATAGGCCTAGTCTACACTACCACTTTTAGTTCTTACAACTTAGAAACAGTGTTGCAAGTTCTGGCGGATTTTTTATTCAGTAATCACCAATAACTTTGATAAGTAATATTTGATATACATAATAGACTATCGATCTTCGAAGCGATTAGGCGCAAACGTTACAATTAAAAATTACACTGCTCTGCATGTAAATCGGCCTCTACACCATTTATGCAAATTCTTATGTAAAATGACTTCTCGAATCCGAATCTGACGCCCATTTTGCCCTATCACCCACCATGTTTTAGGTGTTTTAGGCCCCCTATTTTTATCACTTTTCGGTAATTTTATGGCTATAAATTTGATTTTTATCGGGGAAAAGGATAATTTTAACTGTTAAATATTTTCTGAGGGACTATACAGAGTTGGAAAATTCTAAAAAATGAACATTTGCAACAAGGGGGGAATTTGCCGATGAAATTATGCATTACATTTATTATTGGGTGAGTGCGAAAGTTCAAACGTTTTTGGATATGTAGATTTGCAATGGAATTGACGTCACACATGACATTGTGATGACGCAAATCGTCAGCCAATCAAACGCGTGAATGCTTCATATATAAATGCATCGTGTCTCACAAAGTTAATCATCTCAAAAAAAAAAAAAAAAACGGAGGGTGTAACATGGAAAGCGAGAAGGAGCATATAGGAGATTGTTTGTTATGCGAATGCGAGTTCAATAAAAAGAGTACGGCAGCCGCAGCATGTTGCAATATATGTCAAGTTTATGGGGAGGATGCAATAGATGAAAGCATATGTCGTCGATGGTTTCGTAAATTTAGGGAAGGAGACAGAACTTGGCAAGATCTGGCTAGGAGTGGACGGCCATCGCACGTTGGAGACGACGGTGCTGACCAAGCCATAAGGAACAACCCGTAAGGAACAACCGTGCAAAAATTAGCGGAGACCTTCAACGTACATCAGAAAACTGTCGAGAATTGGTTAAATTGGGTTTTACGAAAAAGTTGGATCGTTGGGTTCCACATAACCTGACAGTTAATCAACGGGATGACCGAATCGCCACCCGTATTTCCTTGCTTTCCCGGTACAAAAATGACCCATTCTTGACACGAATTGTGACAGGAGATGAGAAGTGGGTTATGCACCGTAACGTAAAGCGTCGTAGGACTGTGTGCATTCAAATTTAGTAGCAAAGCGGCCAGATCTCATCAATCTTCGCAGTGTTATCCTTCATCACGATAACGCCAGGCCACATGCTGCTTTCATCATTCGCCAAAAGTTATTTAGCTTTGATTGGGTGGTTTTACTCCACCCTCCCTATTCTCCTGATTTGGCACCAACAGACTATCACCTATTTTGTGCGTTGAACAATTCCTCCAGTCAGAAAATCTTTGATGATCTTAATGCCGTGAAAACTGCCATCCAAGACTTTTTTGACTCGAAACCGCCGGAATTTTACCGCCGTGGGATTAATCTCCTACCAGAAAGATGGCAAGAGGTCACAGATAGCGATGGGGATTATGCACAGTAATAGGTTAGGTTCTGTTCATTTTGCGTTTATTTGCTCTTCTTTATATGGGTAATAAAAACGGGTAGAACTTTTGCACGCACCCTATATATTTTATTAATGAGTTATTGTTTATTATACATTATATATATATATTTATATTTAAATGTTAAAATAATTCTTTTCCATTCTCCAAATCAAATTCATGGCTATAAAATTATCGAAGAGTGGTTAAAAATTGGGGGAGGGGTGGCGTCCCGAGAAAACGGTGGGTGATTGATCAAAATGGTAGTCATATTTAGATTCAGTAGGTCATTTTATATAAAAATCAGCAAGAATAGTATCAGGGCTCGATTTTTTTTTTCTCCAAGTGCAGTGTTATTGGTGATTATTAAATAAAAAATCCGCCAGATCTGACAACACTGCTTAGAAATATTCGATCTCTCTCTCTACTTGTGTGAGGAATCCGAAAAATCAATGTAATGTTCATCCGTAAGGGGTTAATTTGTGTACACGATATTTTAAGAACAAATTGTCGTAAAGAGGTCGATTCGGTTATAAAATTTAGTTTAGGACACTGACAAGAATTGTTTTCAGTATTCTAATTTGGAAACTTCGAAAAAAAATTTGATTTTTTAACATGAGATAATAGGGCAAAATTTCGCACAAACGTGTACTATGAGGATTATTTTCATCAATACATTTCAGACAAGTTTTAAAAATATCATTTATAACACTGTCATGAACAGTATTGACTATAATAGTTACAAAACTTCAAAAGTGCCGCTTTGACTGCAGAACTCGTACGCCTACTTTGTTCGCCTGACGAAGGGTCGTGTGTTCTTTCGACCCGAAACAGTTGTTGCGACTTTTATTGCATTTTATGGTGTTTATTCAAAGATTTGTAATTATTACTTTAAAACGCCAGTTCTGTGGTGCTTTCTTATTACATTGACTGTAGACATTCTATTTTGAAAACTTGATAAGTTATTATAAATTTGTGATTTTCTGAACATGGCAAAATAGTCATATTTCCCACAAATTTACATTATGGACATTATATGCAACTCCATAATTATTTCCTATCCAATAAACAGAAATAATAAACTTATCTTCATATTAACCTTCATTTAAACCTTCATAAATTAAACAAATTATTATAAGGTAAAAGTATCAAAGCGGTGGGAGCAGTGTTGCCAGATTGGGGGAATTTTTTTTTTATTCAACAGTCACAAATAAGTTTGAGAAGTGACATTTGATATACATAATAGATGATCAATCTGAGTAAAATAAAAAAAAGTCCCCAATCTAGCATGCGACCGAACCGAGTAATCGACATTTCTTTTTAACCCTTTGAAGCAGATTTCTCATCAAACATAATTTTTACACTTTTTTGATAGTTTTAAGTTATTTTAGATCTAAATAAGTGGAAAATGTTATATTTAAATTTTTAATTAATTTTGGTTCTAAAATATAGAGTGGGGCACTCGTGTCCCTTTCTGCGTTAAAGGTAAATTCATCATGGGACACGGGCGTCCCATGAATAAATGTTTTTACAAATTGCACTTATTTACAGTTACTTAGATATAGGAGTAGCAATAATTCATTACTGATCTTTTTTACATAATCAAATTTAATTAGAAATAAATTTTTGAAATTGGCTGATAAAATTTTTTCAAACTACTTTTATTTAACATTTTTATTTTAGTAAACAATTTACTCTGATAATTTAATAGATTTTTTATAGTAACTATTAGACTCTCTTCTATAATAATAAAAGGAAAGGTTTGTCTGTCTGTCTGTCTGTCTGTCTGTCTGTCTATCTGTCTGTCTATCTGTCTGTCTGTCTGTCTGTCTGTCTGTTCTTTTATACGTTCAGCCCCTATTGAACGCAGAAGTACAAAAATTGACATACGGATGCTCTGGAGCCTTTCCGATGTTTTCCTCGAAACAGAATTTAAAAATTTTAATTAGTTGTGGAGATATTAATTAAAATGTCCACTCATGTCTAATCTAAAAGCGATCTCAAAGTAGAAAAAGTGGAAAATAAATTAGAAATATTTGTCCGATCGTTACAATTTCGATACCAAATGAAAGGGGCATTTTTTCTGAATCTAAGTGTGCAAGTGGTTTATCGGTACAACAATTAGATTTTTTAAAATTAACTAAAGTATGAATTTTCTGTGGCAACATCATTTCAAATGCCAGACATGAAGACCCATCGTCTGCCTCGAAAAAGGAAATGATTGCAACCGATCAAGATGTCACGTGTTTTGTAGTGGGGAAAAATATTGCAATTTTCAATTTTTTTAAAATTTTAATTCACGTTACATTTGAATTCATATTCGGCCTAGACAGCATATTATAAAGCTACTGTTAAATTTTCATGAAAGTATGTGGATAAACAAAAAAATTAGATTAAATTTTGTATTATATTTTTTTTAATTGAGATATGCCGTTGAAATTTCGTAATATTTCTTTTTAACGCCCGATATTTCGATTCTGAATATTTTTGAAAGTGTAGAATTATTAGGAAGGGCTTGAGGGGGAGGGGGGGGGGGAGCAAACGGCCAGAAAAAAAATAAATAAATAAATAAATAAATAAATAAAAAGAGTTACAGCGTTTGAAATTGTTATTGTTAGGTTTCAAGGAAAGATAAATCGATTGCGGATATTTTCAAGTGTAAAATTATTAGAAGGGACGGAAAGGGGGGGAGGGGCAAAAACGTAGAAAAGGAACGGTTGTTTCGGAGAAAACAACGGAAAACCCAGAACGCCTTTATTCTTTTATATTTTTCAGAATTTCGAATTCTGATACTCCTTTCATATTTCATACTATGGATTTTGAACAGTATTCAGCCCGGAATTACGCAAGTTTCGGAGAAAACCACGAAAAAGTCAGACGTAAATCGTTTTATAATAGTGTTTATATCATTTTTGTATCTCAGCTTCTAATTAGCATAATTTCAAAAGTAATATGTCATTTTGAAAATTTTTTGAATTGAATTTTAAGAGCAGACGCCAAAAATTTCTGTCACATTCCAGTAACCGACCATCATAAGTAATGGAATTCGAGATTTCACGTGATTTACACGTTTTAAGGTTTCCTGATTAGGTTTTCTTTTGTATCTCAGCTACTAATTGAAATAATTTTATAAGTAATACATTATTTGAAAGCTTTGTTGATTTAGAATTGAACAGTAGATTACAGAATTTTCTACCGCCAGATGGCGCTGTAATATTTTTAAATTTCAATATTTCGAATTCTGAATATGATTAAATTATTTTTAATACATCATTCGAAAGATATTTTAAATTACTTTTATACTATCGAAAGTGGGATTCGAGATTTCACCTAATTGACACGTTTTGAGGTCTCCTGAATCGGTTTTCTTTTGTATCTCAGCTACTAATTAAAATAATTTCATAAGTAATACATCATTTGAAAGATTTGTTGATTTAGAATCGAACAGAAGATTACAGAAATTTCTACCGCCAGATGGCGTTGTAATATTTTAAAATTTCAATATTTCAAATTCTAATTATTATTAAATTAATGTTAATACATCATTCGAAAGATATTTTAAAGTACTTTTATATTATCGAAAGTGAAATTCGAGATTTCACCCGATTTACACGTTTTGAGGTGTCCTGATTAGGTTTTCTTTTGTATCTCAACTAATAATTAAAATAATTTCATAAGTAATACATCATTTGAAAGCTTTGTTGATTTGGAATTGAACAGTAGATTACAGGAATTTCTAACGCCAGATATTTTAAAATTTCCATATTTCAATTTCTAAATTATTTTTAATACGTCATTCGAAAGATATTTTAAAGTTCTTTTAAATTATCGAAAGTTTTCACCAGATTTACACGTTTTGAGGTCTCCTGAGTCAGTTTTCTTTTGTATCTCAACTAATAATTAAAATAATTTCATAAGTAATACATCATTAGAAAGCTTTGTTGATTTGGAATTGAACAGCAGATTACAGAAATTTCTACCGTCAGATGGCGCTGTAATATTTTAAGATTTCAATATTTCAAATTCTAATTATGATTAAATTATTTTTAATGCATCATTCGAAAGATATTTTAGAGTACTTTTATATTATCGAAAGTGGGATTCGAGATTTCACCTGATTGACACGTTTTGAGGTTTCCTGAATCGGTTATCTTTGGTATCTCAGCTACTAATTAAAATAATTTCTATGTTTACTTTTGCATCTCAGCTAATCGAGTTAGACCGATAAAAATTGGTATATGTAGGTTAATTAGTAGGGGCTGAAAGAGTGGGGAAGGGATAGTCGCGCGCAGCGAGTACGAGAGTGCGCTGCCGAAGGCAGTGGGGACCCGGTGCGACTTTTTACCTGATGAGAAATGATTTTTAAAATTTTCTTCTCTTAAGAATAAAAGTTTCATTTCAGAATATGTGCGCGCAGCGCACGTTATCTTAACACGTGCGCGCGCATCGCACATGCGTTTGGGATCCGGTGCGAGTTTTCACCTGATGATAATTTTTTTTTTTTAATTTTATTTTCTTAATAATAAAAGTTTGAGTTGAGAAGGAATATACGTGCACATTGCACGTATATCCTCACAAGCGCGCATGGATATGCGCTGCCTAAGGCAGCGGGGTCCAGGTGTGAGTTTTTACACGATGATAAATGATATATTTTTTAAATTCCTTTTTTTAAGAATGAAAGTTTATGAGTAATAACATGGAATTTTGAGAAATCATAAGGATGGTGAAGGGATACGGGTGCGCAGCGTACGGGTCTACGCTGCCGAAGGCAGTGGGGTCCCGGTGCGACATTTTTCCCGATCAGAATTTTTTTTTCTCTTTTTAACAACATGATAAAAAATTAATACAATTTTGAGAATTCATTAATTATTGTGATTCCTTTAAAAATAGTGACCAGCGAAGCGGGCGTAGCCTGCTAGTCTATAATAATAAATGGAAAGGTTTGTCTGTCTGTCTGTCTGTCTGTCTGTCTATCTGTCTGTCTGTCTGTCTGTTCTTTTATACGTTCAGCCCCTATTGAACGCAGAAGTACAAGAATTGACATACGGATGCTCTGGAGCCTTTCCGATGTTTTCTTCGAAACAGAATTTAAAAATCTTAATTAGTTTCGGAGATATTAATTAAAATGCTGACCCATATCGATCGCGAAAATGACCAAAAATCCTTATTGCTTAAAAAGAGGCATTCTATCAGCATTCAGCAGACGATTTTAACGGCTGTCTCTAACGGAAAATAAACATGTGCAAGTCATTAATGTCACATGATCTTTAACTGGGGTTAAAAATTACAAATTTCAAAGTGCTTCAAATTTTCTTTTTCGTACACAACACTTAATATACAACCTATTCAGCACAAAACCAACCTGCAGTTAAAATTTTATCAAATTTCATTAATAAACAAAGCAGTTACATTTTAATTGCTAATTAAATTTTATTCTAACACGTAATCTATCTTTCAATAGACGATAGGAGTTTCCATAGCAACAAAATACATTTGAAGGAACTAAAAAATACTTTTTCTTTTTCTTTTTACTTCCATTACCCGACTACCGTGGTATATATATAGGTTTTGGCGAAATAAAAAATATTTATTTTTCTTTTTACTTCCATTAATAAAACTACCGTAGATAATGGAATTAGAGATTTCACGTGATTTACATGTTTTAGAATGTCCTGATTAGGTTTTCTTTTGTATCACAGCTACTAATTAAAATAATTTCATAAGTAACACATTATTTGAAAGCTTTGTTGATTTGGAATTGAACAGTAGATTACAGAAATTTCTACCGCCAGATATTTTAAAATTTCGATATTTCAAATTCCAATTAAATTATTTTTGATACATCATTCGAAAGATATTTTAAAGTTCTTTTAAATTATCGAAAGTTTTCACCAGATTTACACGCTTTGAGGTCTCCTGAATTAGTTTTCTTTTGTATCTCAGCTACTAATTAAAATAATTTCATGAGTAATGCATCATTAGAAAGCTTTTTTAGATTTGGAATCGAACAGTGGAATACAGAATTTTGTACCGCCAGATGGCGCTGTAATATTTTAAAATTTCAAAATTTCAATTTCTAATTATGATTAAATTATTTTTAATACATCATTCGAAAGATATTTTAAAGTTCTTTTAAATTATCGAAAGTTTTCACCAGATTTACACGTTTTGAGGTGTCCTGAATCAGTTTTCTTTTGTATCTCAGCTACTAATTAAAATAATTTCATAAGTAATACATCATTAGAAAGCTTTTTTGATTTGGAATAGAACAGTGGAATACAGAAATTTGTACCGCCAGATGGCGCTGTAATATTTTAAAATTTCAATATTTCAATTTCTAATTATGATTAAATTATTTGTAATACATCATTCGAAAGATATTTTAAAGTTCTTTTAAATTATCGAAAGTTTTCACCAGATTTACACGTTTTGAGGTGTCCTGAATCAGTTTTCTTTTGTATCTCAGTTATTAATTAAAAAAAGTTCATAAGTGATACATCATTTGAAAGCTTATTTTAGTTGATACACATTTTAAAGTACTTTTACATTATCGAAAAATGGAATTCGAGATTTCACCCAATTTACACGTTTTGAGGTGTCCTGATTAGGTTTTCTTTTGTATCTCATCTAATAATTAAAATAATTTCACGAGTAATACATCATTTGAAAGCTTTGTTAATCTGGAATGGAACAATAGATTACAGAAATTTCTACCGCCAGATGGCGCTGTAATATTTTTAAATTTCAATATTTCATATTCTAATTATGATTAAATTATTTCTAATACATAATTCGAAAGATATTTTAAAGTTCTTTTACATTATCGAAAGTGGAATTCGAGATTTCACCTGATTTACAATTTAAAGTGTTCTGATCAGGTTTTCTTTTGCATCTCAGCTAATTGAGTAAGACCGTTCAAAATTGGTATATGCAAGTTAATTAGGAGGGGCTGGAACGGTGGGGAAGGAATAGGCGCGCAGCGCGCATGGGTTTGGGACCCGGTGCGAGTTTTTACCCGATGATAAAATATTTTTTTTTTCTTAATAATAAAAGTTTGAGTTGAGAAGGAATATGCGTGTACAGCGCACGTATATCCTCAAGCGTGCGCGCGCAGCGTGCATGGGTCTGCGCTGCCGAAGGCAGTGGCGTCCCGGTGTGAGTTTTTACCCGATGCTAAATGATATATTTTTTTATTCCTTTTCTTGAGAATGAAAGTTTATGAGTAATAACATTGAATTTTGAGAAGTCATAAGGATAGTGAAGGAATACGTGCGCGCAGCGCACGGGTCTACGCTGCCGAAGGCAGTGGGAACTCGGTGCGGCATTTTTCCCGATCAGAATTTTTTTTCTCTTTTTTTATCACATGATACAAATTAATGCAATTTTGAGAATTCATTAATTATTGTGATTCATTTAAAAATAGTGACCAGCGAAGCGGGCGTAGCCTGCTAGTTTATAATAAAAAACTATCATGTACTAATAATATTTGTAATAAGAGCGTGCAAAAGGGACACCGGTGTCCCATCTACGTCAAAGAGGTAACAGGAATATATTATGATTTAAAGTAGAAATTTATGAGCACAAATGTATGCGATGGGGGGGGGGGGGGGGAGAGACTATGCCAACTGATTTTGTATACGAAGTTGAAGTGAAGATTATTTCTGCTTACATTCTCCTATATTCGCAACAAGAATGTATTAGATTTTCTTACTTTACAGTTTTGAGATAATCCTGATATCGATTTGACCACTTTTAAAAATATGTCGGTGTGATACATTTCGTGCATTTATTCGACTACAAATAAAAGCAGGACACAAAAACTAATATTCCGAAATCATTGAAACTTTGTTTAATTGGATATTGGCATAAATTGTTGGGGTTAAATTTCGATATTTTCACGAATAATTATTTTATAACTTCGACCTAATTATACTAAGAAATAAAAAGCCAAAATAATATTAACAAGATCAAAAACCAGGGATGAGATTTTTCAGCTGATTTCAGCTTTTTTTATACTTTTACTTTTTCAACTTTAAAAAAAAAAAAAAAATCAGCTTTTTTTAGGTTTCTGATGTGCATTTCTGCTTATTTTGTATATTGAAGATTAAAATAAATATTTATTACTCTAATATAATAGATTTTGTCATCAAAATTCTAGTATTTCATTTCAGCGTCTTGCCTTTGCGTACAGTTTCAGCTTTTTTTGTATTTTTGCTAATCTAATCCCTGAAAAACTCACCAGGACAGGAATCGAACCTGGATCCTTTAAAGTGGTTACCTGGGTTTCAGAGGCTGAAAAAAAAAGCATATTCCCTCTCTCTTTTTTAATATGACAAATTAAAATCTTTATTCAAATTTTTGAGCATATAAAACGCAATTTTTTTTATAAAATTTTCATTTAAAAGTTTAAAGCTCTGAATTTTTGGAAAATTCAGAGCTTGTGGAACTTGGTTTCCAGTGGTCCTTCAGAAAGGCAGTGGACTCATGATAGCCTTATCTGAAATTAAATAATAATAATGATTTCTATACAAATTATCCACAAACTTTTTTTGTTGTTGTTGTTGTTAGTAGATATGTATAGCTAATACTGGAATGAAAGATTAAAAAAAAAAAATTGCAGAGTTTCGTGCAAACTTCCATATATAACCTTTGTAAAATTTAGTTGTTTAAAAAAAAAAAAATCTGTCAGACAGAATTTAGGTTTAGTAAGGACTATTAATTTCAATCTGTAAGATTTTTATTTTTTAATTTTTATTTATTTTTATCTCATTTTTTGACTATAAAACTGGGCTACGTACTTTTTAAAATGACTGAAATGAATTAAAAGGAAGTGTTTCCATCAAAATTTCATACTTTAGTTAATTTAAAAAAAAAAAATAATTTTCGTGTTGTAAAACTTTTTGCACCCCTGGATTCAGAAAAATCGTCTCTTTCATTTGGTACCGAATTTGTAACACTAGGACTGAAATATTCTAGCCATATTTACTATTAGATAAAATTATTGATTTTTTTTTTTTTTTTTTTTTTTTAACCCTTAAATAACGTGCCAACGCATTACCCATACAGCAGACTTGTTTCTAGGTGCATTTAACTGAGATTCATAGCACCATTTCATACATGTACTGTTTCTTTGCACTGTGAGTACATCACGGCGATAACGTTTTGCGATATTTGTACACCATCTTGTAGTATGCAGCCAAATTGGGCTGTGAAAAATATGACCATGAGACAGACATACTATTGCATCAATAGCATGCCATCAGTGTAGTATTTATGCAATGTCGCTAATAGAGTTCTGCGTGTATTCAATATCTGACATGTTAAATGGAATAATGTGAGGTGTCATCATTGTCACACTACGATGGATACATTTTCCACGTTGTAGGGATCAAACGGTTTTGCATAACGTATAAGTAATCACTATTTTCATTAGGGAAAAAAAAAATGTAATAGTGGGACTTTTTAAGAAATCCAAATTAACCCGATCAAGTTATCGTGGGTCGTTGGAGACCCGAGCCATTTTTCTTTTACTTCAAACCTAAGAATCCGTATATAGAAGAAATACTTATCCATCGTGTCCATGATTTTTTCCGTAATAATACCATTTTTAAATTTTATTATGAAATCTGAATTTTTCAAATATCTCAATTTGTTCAAAAGTTATGAATAGAAGACCCATGATAAACTGACAAGGTGCCGAAAAAAGCGATAACCTGATCGGGTTAATATATATATATATATGCGTAGATTTTTATAATTACGTATATTTGGTACGATCTCATACAACATAGAATGATAGTTATCGCTTAAATTGTCAAAAGTGCTTAACAGCACAATCTATTTGAACGATTTTTATTGAAATTTATTAATATGCACTATTTATTTCAATCTCGTTCTAAATATAACGCTTCGTAGGATTCAGTGTTATTAACCCCAATTGTATCGTCCGGAAAATTTGTGTAACATACAGACAGATATTGTTTAAAAATAGTCTGTAATCTTGCTCAAGCAGTTTGAAAATTTGTAAATCTGAGGAAAAAAAAAAAGAGTAAAAGAATTTTATGAAACCAGTTCTTTATTCTAATATTGAAGTTGAACGATAGTGGATTCTAATGAGTCGACGTTTTTCACACAAACATTCACGACAGCTGACGTGAATTTACGTCATTTAAAGAATTTCTATGGAAACAATATTTTAGTATTTCGATAGTATTTTTAGTATATTAATTCTTCGATAGTATTATAGGTTCGATCTAATATCACCTGCCTAATCTGCATTTCAAGCTTACAAGAGTAACATTTCAAAACATTATACCTACGGCAACTAGCTTTAGTTTATTTCAATATTCCCCGGCAATCAGTTTTAGAAAAAGAAAAAGTATATTTGTGTAACATACAGACAGATATTTTTTAAAAATAGTCTGTAATCTTGCTCAAACAGTTTGAAAATTTGTAAATCTAAGAAAAAAAAAAAAAAAAAAAAGAGTAAAAGAATTTTATGAAACCAGTTCTTTATTCTAATATCGAAGTTGAACGAAAGTGGATTCTAATGAGTCGACGTTTTTCACACTCTTTAACACATTCACGACAGCTGATGTGAATTTACGTCATTTTAAAGAATTTCTATGGAAACAATATTTTAGTATTTCGATAGTATTTTTAGTATATTAATTCTTCGATAGTATTATAGGTCCGATCTAATTTCACCTGCCTAATCTTCATTTCAAGCTTACAAGAGTAACATTTCAAAACATTATACCTACGGCAACTAGCTTTAGTTTATTTCAATATTCCCCGGCAATCAGTTTTAGAAAAAGAAAAAGTATGGCGGTCGCAAAAGTTAATATGAGGATTTTTGAATCCGATGAAGAAATTGCACAAAAAAATTGGTTTCTAAAACTAAAACGTTTTGATTTAGCGCTATATAGAATTTAGATATGAGCAAGAATCTGACTAGGACCAAAACTGAAATTATTGCATGCTGAATTTAATAAATAGCATAGCAGAACCATTCCTTCCGCGGAGGATTAGAAGTGTGATGGCATGTCCCCGGACCATCCAACAAGGGTGAATCCCAAACTGTGGTCAATTGCTCACTGCGTTAAACCAAGTTAACCTCAACAAAAAATAATTTGCTTCTTGTGATGGGGTTGAATTGAGTGGATTTTTGTAAGTGCACCAGCTGCCATTATTCTAGCCTGCAATATTTCAATTACGAACTCGTGCCGTTCTACCGACCAGGCTACCGCGGCACTTATCTTGTGATGGGATGTCTTGCTGTACGAACAACCGTTAAATTCTTAGACTAATGATATTTCTAATGACTTCATGTCAATTGTTTCGGAAATGACTAATTGATGAGGTTAATTTCATTAAATCCAGTTTAATATTTTTAAATCTGCTAGTAATTGTAGTAATAACCCAGCGTCTTTGAAACGACTGAGTAAACACTGCAAAATATATTCATTCATGCCGAATGCTGTTTATGGATGCAAGTACTAGTAGTAGTAGCAGTATGTTACTTGAATGCTTGTAAGAAGCCATAATTCTTTTTTTCGCGATAAGCATAAGATTTAAATAATCCGTGTTCAGGTCATTGTAAATCGTTCTTTTAACAAGCTGTCCCCGGACTTACTGAACTTATCTTAATCTACATAATCTGCGCTCGTATTTGCTCGATTTTTAAGTCAATAAAGTCATAAGATGTTATCACTTTGTTGACATTTTCGATTTCAAAACATGGTTATCCAATACAGTCGAATTCGTTTATTGCGACCCCTGATTTAACGAGGAGTATTTTTAAAAATATATTTAGTTTAATGTTAAAAGCCCTATTATGAAACTTCATTATTGTGAGCATAAATCAGATTCATTGAAGGTAATTGTATATTATTATTCAATGAAACTCTTTGAACATTTAATTGACCGATACTGGCCATTAGAATTATAAATCTTAGAGTTTTTCAAGTTCGAATCGGCATGATCAGAATTTGGATGGCTATGTGAGATTTACACCTGTTTTCGAGGAAAAATTAGTTTCTCTCTAGATTTTGCAGCTGTGTAGTAGATGACGACTAATATTTGTGTTTTTATCAAATTATTAGCAGGCTTTGCCCGCTTCGCTGGTCATTATATTGAAATGAATTCTCAAAATACCATATAATAATATAAAAAAAAAAAAAAAAAAAAAAAAAAATCATTGAAGTCAGTCAAAATCTTAAGTGAAAGTTCTCGCTATCTTCGGTAGCGGTTTTCCCACACGCCATACTTAGAGTCTGGAGCAACAATACCTTCGATAGCATCTTGCCTGCAGGGTAAAGTGGAAAGATTTGCAAAATCACTTAAGTGCATATTACGTACATTTAATCGAAATCCACACACCAAAATTCGCCATTCAAGGTAATTTGGAGCAGATTTAAGCCTGAAAACGTGTTTTTTTGCCCCGCCCACCCCTAAGAGGGGGGGGGAGAGTAATTTCACAAAATCCCTTTATTGTTCATATTGCATACTCGTACATAACCGACACATTAAAAAATCGAGATCCTGAGATTATTTGAAGCAGAGTTATGTTTTAAAGCGTGTTTTTTAGCCCCCCTCCCGTGTTTGTTTTAGCCCCGTTCAATCCCATCCCATTTTACAAAAATCTCTGTATATTATGAGTTAGATACATGTAACTGACCCACGCATGAAAAAGGTCCTTCCTAAGATAATTTACTGCAGAGTTACGCATGAATACACGTTTTTTGCCCCCCCTTCGCCCCCTAACGTGCGGTAGGGTGTAATTTCACAAAGTCACATGGAAGTGTATGTTGAGTACGCATAAGCAGTCCACACATCAAAAATTGCCATTCTAGGATAATTTTGAACAGAGTTACGTATGAAAACATGTTTTTTTACCCCCAACCCTCAAAAAGGGGAGATGACACGAAATTTCAAATAATCCCTTTGTAGTTTGTGTGTGTTGAGTACTCATAATCAATCGACATATCAAAAAATCGCTTTCCTGAGATAATTTGGAGCAGAGTCAAGGATCCTTCAGAGACTGGCAACTTAAGAAAGCTGCAAGTCGGCTCTATTGATATTTCTTTGATCTGGTTTAGGAGATCGACGCTCGCTGCCGCTTGCAGGCAGCGACGCTTGCTGTCGCTGCAATCGAAGCTCCCAAACCTCCTAGTGCGATAATTGCATGAGAAGGAGGGGGCCTCTTTTGTAAAAGAGCAATAAAAAGTAATGTCCTTCATTATAAATGTGTGCAAAATGTCAAGGGTCGCTTTCGGACAATGGATAATTTATGAGTTTTGACGCGCTGCATGTTGCTAGTATCTGAAGGAAGCTCTCTTTAAAACGTGTTTTTGCCCCCTTCACGCCCCCACCCCCTGCCTTTAAAGGGAGGAAAGAGAAAATTTCACAAAATCCCTTTATAGTGCCTGTTCGGAACGCATAACCAAGCCTCGCATAAAAAATAGCCTAATATAGTTCAGAGCAGAGTTGCGCATGGAAATATGATTCCCCCCCCCCCCCCCCCGCAAGGGGTATATGGTGGAATTTTTACAAAATCCCTTTGTAGGGTTTGTCTTGAGCACACATAGCCAATCTACATATAAAAAAATCGCTATCCTGAGATAATTTGGAGTTATTAATTTCTGGAGTTATTTTTGGAATATTAATCTCCTATATTATTAAAATCTGTACGCGTGTGTCTGTGTGTGTGTCTGTGTGTCTGTCTGTGAGAAACGGCTTGAAACGGATAAGGCTCCGCCGCTAATGGTCGCACGGACTTCGAACAGGTACCGTCGGACAGAGAATTTATCGCAGATCTGGGTTATCTAATTTGCTAAACGATGCGACCCTAATTAGCGGAGATATTAATTAAAACGTTGACCATTGTCTACCGAAAAATGACCCAGAATTCATGATTAAATGCTTAAAAAGCGACATTTTTACGGAAAAAGTGGAAAATAAATTAGAAATATCAGTCGTATCGTTACAAACAAGATACCATTGGAAAGGGCTTTTTTTTCTCAATCCGATGGTTTAAACGGCTTATCGATCGGCCGATTAGATATTTTAAAATTTACTAAACTATAAAAAAATGTTGGCAACGAATCTCAAGAATCGTAGCTTTGCAGACGTTAAGTCTCCAGCTGTCTTCAACGGAAACACAGCTGGTATTCATTAAGGGCACGTGATTCGTAGTGCGATTAAAAATTACAATTTTCTATTTTGTTCAATTTTTCAAATTTTACACATTTTACTTAGTATATAATATTTACACCACAAAACAAACTTGCATTTCAAATTTCATTGATTTCCGTCAATAAACAAAAGATTTACATTTTAATTGCAAATTAAAATTTATCTTCACACGCCGGACATTTTTGCAATATTTTAATACGCGTATTTCAATTTCTAATTACGATTGATTTATTTTTTATACATCATACGAAAGATATTTTAAAGTTCTTTTACATAATTCAAAGTTTTCAACAGATTTACGCGTTTTGAGGTCTCCTGAATCAGTGTTCTTTCATGGCGCTGTAATATTTTCAAATTTCAATATTTCAATTTCTAATTATGATTCAATTATTTTTAATACATCATTCGAAAGATATTTTAAAGTTCTTTTAAATTATCGAAAGTTTTCACCAGAATTACACGTTTTGAGGTGTCCTGAATCAGTTTTCTTTTATGGCGTTGTAATATTTTCAAATTTCAATATTACAATTTCTAATTATGATTAAATTATTTTTAATACTTAATTCGAAAGATATTTTAAAGTTCTTTTATATTATCGAAAGTTTTCACCAGATTTACACGTTTTGAGGTGTCCCGAATGAGTTTTCTTTTGTATCTCAGATACTAATTATAATAATTTCATAAGTAATACATCATTAGAAAGCTTTTTTGATTTGGAATCGAACAGCGGAATACAGAAATTTCTACCGCCAGATGGCGCTGTAATTTTTTCAAATTTCAATATTTCAATTTCTAATTCTAATTAAGTTATTTTTAATGCATCACTCGAAAGATATTTTAAAGTTCTTTTAAATTATCGAAAGTTTTCACGAGATTTACACGTTTTGAGGTGTCCTGAATCAGTATTCTCTTATGGTGCTGTATTATTTTCAAATTTCAATATTTCATTTTCTAATTCTAATTAAATTCTTTTTAATACATCATTCGAAAGATATTTTAAAGTTCTTTTATATTATCGAAAGTTTTCACCAGATTTACACGTTTTGAGGTGTCCTGAATTAGTTTTCTTTGTATCTCAGCTACTAATTAAAATAATTTCATAAGTAATACATCATTAGAAAGCGTTTTTGAATTGGAATGGAACAGTGGAATACAGAAATTTCTACCGACAGATGGCGCTGTAATATTTTCAAATTTCATTATTTCAATTTCTAATTAGGATTAAATTATTTTTAATACATCATTCGAAAGATATTTTAAAGTTCATTTAAATTATCGAAAGTTTTCACCAGATTTACACGTTTTGAGGTGTCCTGATTAAATTTTCTTTTGCATCTCAGCCAAATGAGTTAGATCGTTCAAAATTGGTATACGCAGGTTAATTAAGAGGGCCTGAAAGGGTGGAGAAGAAATAGGCGTGCACCGCGCGCGTATCCCTTAACTTGTGCGCGCGCAGCGCGCACGCTACTGCGCTGCCGAAGGCAGTGGGGACCCGGTGCGAGTTTTTACACGATCAAAAATGATTTTTTTTTTAGGGGGCACAAAGGGTCAGGGAAGGAATACGCGCGCGCAGCGCGTGTATCTGTTGTAAAATTTATACCCTTTCCGTGTTGATTCTCAAATTTAAATTTAAATTCATTCACTACTTAAATATAATTTAAATTCACTTTATAACCTTTAAAGTTTAAGTTATTAATTAAATGAATTATAGCGTTTAGTGCTATTTTCTCTTTTGATGCTGCCATTTGAGTTAAAGATATATTAAAATTAAAAAGCTTAATGATAATTACTTTTAGTTAAAAATTATATTCCTTATTGATATATTTATGTTTAAGTCTTTTGAAATAACTTTAATTACTTACCTCATATTTAAAAGCATATTTTATTAAAATTAACTTAAAGAAAAATATGTTTAAATCCTTTTACGGATTGTTCATTTCGCTACTTAGCGAGGAGATGTAATATTTTTTTCAACTGCAGAGTCTCTTTGCTAAGCCCATAGATGGCGGCTGACTCGCAGCGTCGTGTTGCTATAGTTATGGGAGGCGTTCCTATTCTACAGCATCTAGTAGATGTTACTTTGAATCCGTTTCGTGACTATAAAAAGGAGGTAGGAAATATGTAATCAGTCTCTTAAGCTCTGAAGCCCTTAATCTTTTAAGCTTTTATGTTTTTTCAGTTTAGCTCAAAGTCATGAGCTGGTATTTCGATATAATTATAAACTGTTTAGTTTTATTATGATTGTAAATTACGTTTTTGTGACTTGTTCGTTTAGTGAAAAGTAGCTTTCTATTTGAACTCAGTATGGCAGTATTTTTAAGGGTATTTAACCTCTCGTCAGCAACCTTTCTAAAATTGTTTCAGCTGATTTAATGTTATTCATCATTTTGTTTCAACTTTAATAAACTGTTTTAATCGAACTTTTGTCTTCAATGAATGCCACATATATTTATCTTCTTTATAGCTTTTTAGAGCTGAGCAACTATCATTTCACTGCACTGCTAACTCTGCTAACTTGATATATGTGGAAATTGTTTTTTTCACAATAAGCGGTTATGGGCAATTTGGCTCGTTGTCAGCTCATAGCATTAAAATTTTGATAATAGTTTTTATGGCATTCTAAGTGTTTGAAGATAAGTAATTGAAATGGCAGTAAGTTTAAACCCCACGATTGAAAAATTACGGATGAATAATTATACTACGTGGGTCAAGGACATTAAATTTATTTTAATTGAAAGAAACTGCTGGAATATAATATGTAAAAAAGAAAAACTGCCTGTTGAAGATGCTGAGGCCGGAATAACTTCAAAACAAGTGGAGGATTTTAAATCTCGTAGTCGAGTTGCATTATCCACAATATATCTGAATACATCTCCTGAAGTCAGAAGCATTATTGAAAATTGTGATTGTGCTATTGATGCCTGGGAGACTTTGAAGAAGACCTTTATATCAGACTCTAGAGCTCATCATATGGGACTGTTTACAGAGTTCATTAATTGTAGAATGTCTGAGAATGAAACGGTGAATTCTTTTGTAACCCGGTTATCAAGAATACTGGACCAGCTGCGTGAAATTGGTCATGCTATGGAGGATGTGTACTGCTGTTTTCAGCTCTTGCAACACCTACCATCCAAGTTTGAATCTGCAGTGCAATATTTGTTGCGTTGGAAGAACGACCAGTTCAAGTTCCAGAATATTGTGTCCGAGTTAACAGCGGAGGAATCGCGTCTACAGCTTCGTGAGGGTGATATTAAGAAAGATGCCAATAACAGTGTTCAGATACAGAACATCCAGCAAAAAGGTAAAAAGCCTTTAACTTGTTTTAAGTGTGGCCGTATTGGCCACTTTAAGAAAAACTGTTTTTTGAATAGTAATGTTAAATTTAAACCTAGAAATTTAAAGTATAACTCCAACGGTCGTGACAAATGCAAATCTCCCCCCTCCTACTACATAGCTCAAGCTAACTTTAGTAATTTAAGTGATGATGACAGCTTTATTTTTGATACTGCTGCTTCAAATCATTTTCTAAGAAATTTAGATCTTTTTGAGCATTATACTCCTGTGGAGGGAGAGGAGCTTTTTGTCGCGATCGATGGTATTAGTTTTCCTATTACTGCTAAAGGAACTGTTAAGTTGGATTTTGGTAAAAATGTATTGTATTTAAAAGATGTGTTATATTCACCAAAGTTACGGAAAAATTTAATATCAGGTCCTAAATTAGATGTGAACGGTGCCACATACACTGGCGGTAAGGGTCGAGTGTCTGTGTTCGGTAAAGATAAAAGACATATTTTTACTGCTAAAATTAAAGACGGTGTTTACTATTTATATCCTAATGTTTCTAAAGTTAAAAAGGGGAGTAAAGTGAATGGGGGGCACCCAGAAAATCCTTCAGCTTCTCTTGCAAAAGTTAATGAAATTGGGTATTGGCATGCTCGTTTTGGGCATGTAAGTCCTGATACTATTGTAAATACTAGCAAGAAGAACGGGGTGAGGGGCCTTCCTAAACTTAAGTTTAAGAAATTTTTTTGTGAACCTTGTAGGATTAGTAAACAAAACCGTGTGTCTTTTAAATCATCCGATGTTCATGGCGTTAAATCACCGTTAGAGAGGGTATTTATGGACGTCTGGGGCCCAATTAAGGTAACTGGTAAAAATGGGGAAAGGTTCTTTTTGTCCATTATTGATGGATTTTCTAAAAGGGTTGCTGTTTATCCTTTAAAGGATAAGTCTCAGGTTTTTGGTGTATTCGAGAGGCACATTGCACGGGCTGAACGTAGTTTGAATAAAAAATTAAAAGCTATTCGTACGGATAATGGTTCCGAATTTGTAAATGACAATTTCAAATCATTTTGTAGTAAAAATGGAGTTGTTCATGAGTTAACTAATACGTTCACACCTGAGCAAAATGGGTTAAGTGAGCGGTTTAATCAAACTTCTTTAAATTGTGTTAGAGCTATTATCACGGATAGTGGTTTGCCTTTTTCTTTCTGGCCCGATGCAATGTTGTATTTCGCGTACACTTGGAACCGTTTAATCCATAGGGGACAAACCAAGACTCCTTTTGAGTTATATACTGGGTTTAAACCATCCGTAAGACACCTGAAGCCGTTTGGATTAATTTCGTATGTAGGGATTCCAAAACAGCATAGAGACCATAAGCTTGAACCTAAGGCTAAAAAGGGAGTACTAATAGGTTATTCATTAAAGACTAAGGGGTATAAAATTTGGTTGGAGGATGAGGATAAAATAGTTGAAACTATAAACGTAACGTTCTCTGATCAGCTATTTAGTAAATGCAGTGGAGCGGTGATGGGCACCTCACTGGAGGAATTGGACTTACTTCCGGAAAGTCCAGTTGATTGTCAAGTTTCCGATCCTGTTGACATTGTTTTCGGAGGTGAGCCCGATGATTCTAGTGACGAGCCCGTCGATGAAACTCCTGTAGATAAATCTTCTCTTAAACCTCTTTCTTCAATTACTTGGAATAGAAAACCCGTACCCAGAAAAATGAGTGACAGAGTTGACATCTTCTATTACCCGGACAACACTAAAACTAGATTGAGATCAATGAACGATGTCAAGCAATATTGTGATAAAAATAATTTAATTTTTGACTCTAATTTTTTTGATTTCTCTAGTAGTAATAAGTTCGAGGGGGTAGTTGATCAGCAAAACTCGAATAACCCAACTTCAAGTTTAACTCATAAAAAATCATGACTAGTTATCCCTATACCTAAAACATATAATCAGGCCATTAAATCTTCAGAATGTGTTGAATGGAAAAATGCCATGGATGATGAAATAAACAATATGAAAACTCGTAAAGTTTGGCATCTGGTTAATTTACCGGAGGGGAAAAGAGTTTTGGGAAATAGATGGGTATACGCCGTTAAAAGAGATGAGCTAGGAAACGTTGCCCGCTTTAAAGCGAGGCTCGTGGCCCAGGGCTTTCATCAGATAAAGGGGGACACTTATGACGAGACGTTTTCACCCGTCGTTAATTTCTCAGTAATACGTTTCTTTTTTTCATTATTGGTCTCATGTTATAAATGGCATAATGTTCAATGCGATATAAAATGTGCTTATCTTTATGCACCTTTAAAAGAAGAAATTTATATGTCTCAGCCAAAAGGATATGTTGTAAAGGGGGGGGGGGAATCTTGTTTGTAAACTAGACAAAGCATTATATGGCCTTCATCAAAGTGGTCGGCTCTGGTATTATGAGTTAAATAAAGTACTATTAGATTTAGGGTTTAATAAATTTAACTGGTGTAATTGTTCATATTATTTTGAAAATTATATTGTTTTATTAGTTTATGTAGATGATTTAGTTTTGTTTGGTAAAAATGAATTTCAAATAGATAAAATTCTTAATTTATTAAAATGTAAATTTGATATAAAAATTTTAGGTAAAACCAAGAAATTACTTGGTGTAGAATTTAATTATGAAAATGATTCAGTACAAATTTTTCAGGAATTATATATTAATGAAGTGTATGACAGGTTTAAGTCGTTTAACATCCCTTTCTGCTCATTACCTATTGTAAAAGGCATTAAGTATTCGAAAAAAGATTGTCCTACTAATCAAAATGAAATTGATGAAATGTCTAAATTTCCATATCGGAATATCTTAGGATGTTTATCTTTCATTGCAAACAGGACACGACCTGATATTGCCTACGCAGTTAATATATTCAGTCAATTTCAAAATTCACCGGGGTTTAATCATTGGAATGGGTTAATTAAATTACTTGGGTATGTTTCGTGTACTCGAGATTTGAAATTAAATTTGAATTGTTTTAATCCATGTTTAACTGCTTTCTCTGACGCTGATTTCGCGATGAATAGAGATGACTTCGTATCAATGGGGGGACAAATTTTATTTTTGGATAATAGCCCTATTTCTTGGAAAACCTTTAAGCAAAAAAGTGTTTGCCTTTCAACCATGGAAAGTGAATTTGTATCCATGTGTGACGGGGTTAAAGAATTAATGTGGTTTGATAATATATTACGAGATTGTATTGATTTTAAATTAATTGCTATTTCATATGAACCACCAATACTTTTTGCTGATAACCAAGCAGCTATTAATTTTACGAGGTCTCCTATAGAGAATAACAAATCTAAACATATTAATGTAAAATTATTTTTCATCCGTGAATGGCTATTTGAGGAACGGTTTGATTTAAAATATGTAAATACTAAAAATAACTTTGCCGATCCCTTCACAAAGCCCCTTACTAAAGGTGATATGTCTAAGTTTGTAAATAAGGTATTTATTAAATAAATGTATATAGAGTAAATTTAAATTTTTTTGAACGTATAATATATATTTAAATTTTTTTGAAACTGAAAAATGTTTTTTTAGATGGATATGTATGCATTTTCTTGGTGGATTTTTCCTACGTTTTCCATTGTGTAGTGATGTATAGTTTAGTTTAACTTTTGTATGAGAGAAATTCGTAGCGCTACGTGTAATTGGTTATGTGTATGTTATATAAATGTTTCATATATTTGTGAATATCATCGTTTTCTTATTTTGACAATGGGGAATGGGGGAAAAAAAAGGTTTCCTTGAAATGCTGTGCATATTTGCTCTGTATTAATATCTTGTTCTTTCTTTTAGTAGATATGTATAGAATATTGATAGTGCTACTTTTTTTTGAAAGTGTGAGTTGGACTTGTGGACTCTTGATCTTATGATTTACGAGATTGACAAACCTTGTAGCTTTGCGTGAAGTATATTCTGTAGAAGACATATGTGAATCTCTCAAGTCACTAAATATTCAAGGAATTTTTTTTATTTCTTTTCTAATAAAGTTTATATTGTAATTGCTGACGTTTGTGTTTGTCGAATCAACACGGTGGGGGGCCTTGTTGTAAAATTTATACCCTTTCCGTGTTGATTCTCAAATTTAAATTTAAATTCATTCACTACTTAAATATAATTTAAATTCACTTTATAACCTTTAAAGTTTAAGTTATTAATTAAATGAATTATAGCGTTTAGTGCTATTTTCTCTTTTGATGCTGCCATTTGAGTTAAAGATATATTAAAATTAAAAAGCTTAATGATAATTACTTTTAGTTAAAAATTATATTCCTTATTGATATATTTATGTTTAAGTCTTTTGAAATAACTTTAATTACTTACCTCATATTTAAAAGCATATTTTATTAAAATTAACTTAAAGAAAAATATGTTTAAATCCTTTTACGGATTGTTCATTTCGCTACTTAGCGAGGAGATGTAATATTTTTTTCAACTGCAGAGTCTCTTTGCTAAGCCCATAGATGGCGGCTGACTCGCAGCGTCGTGTTGCTATAGTTATGGGAGGCGTTCCTATTCTACAGCATCTAGTAGATGTTACTTTGAATCCGTTTCGTGACTATAAAAAGGAGGTAGGAAATATGTAATCAGTCTCTTAAGCTCTGAAGCCCTTAATCTTTTAAGCTTTTATGTTTTTTCAGTTTAGCTCAAAGTCATGAGCTGGTATTTCGATATAATTATAAACTGTTTAGTTTTATTATGATTGTAAATTACGTTTTTGTGACTTGTTCGTTTAGTGAAAAGTAGCTTTCTATTTGAACTCAGTATGGCAGTATTTTTAAGGGTATTTAACCTCTCGTCAGCAACCTTTCTAAAATTGTTTCAGCTGATTTAATGTTATTCATCATTTTGTTTCAACTTTAATAAACTGTTTTAATCGAACTTTTGTCTTCAATGAATGCCACATATATTTATCTTCTTTATAGCTTTTTAGAGCTGAGCAACTATCATTTCACTGCACTGCTAACTCTGCTAACTTGATATATGTGGAAATTGTTTTTTTCACAATAGTATCCCTTTAGTCGTGCGCGCAGCGCGCACGGTACTGCGCTGCCGAAGGCAGTGGGGACCCGGTGCGAGTTTTTGCACGATCAGAAATGATTTTTTTTTAGGGGGCACGAAGGGTCAGGGAAGGAATACGCGAGCGCAGCGCGCACGTGACTGCGCTGCCGAAGGCAGTGGGGACCCGGTCCGACTTTGTACCCGATGAGAAATGATTTTTTAAATTTTCTTTTCTTAAGAATAAAAATATGACTTCAGGAGGAATATGTGCGCGCAGCGCACGTATACCTTCACACGTGCGCGCGCATGGGTCTGCGCTGCCGAAGGCAGTGGGGACCCGGTGCGAGTTTTTACCCGATCAGAAATGATTTTTTTAGGGGGCACGAAAGGTCAGGGAAGGTATACGCGCGCGCAGCGCGTATATCCCTTAAGTTGTGCGCGCGCAGCGCGCACGGGACTGCGCTGCCGAAGACAGTGGAGACCCGGGCCGACTTTTTACCCAATCAGAAATGATTTTTTTTAATTTCTTTTCTTAACACTAAAAGTTACTTTTTGTTTCTGTTACTGTTAGTTTTCTTTTCTTAAGAATAAAAATATGACTTCAGAAGGAATATGTGCGCGCAGCGCACGTATACCTTCACACGTGCGCGCGCATGGGTCTGCGCTGCCGAAGGCCCGGTGCGAGTTTTTACCCGATCAGAAATGATCTTTTTAGGGGGCACGAAAGGTCAGGGAAGGTATACGCGCGCGCAGCGCGTGTATCCCTTAAGTTGTGCGCGCGCAGCGCGCACGGGACTGCGCTGCCGAAGGCAGTGGGGACCCGGGCCGACTTTTTACCCAATCAGAAATGATTTTTTTTTTTTTTAATTTCTTTTCTTAACACTAAAAATTACTGTTAGTGATTCATTAATTTTAGTGATTCCTTTGAAAATACTGACCCGCTAGCGGGCGAAGCCAGCTAGTTTCTTTAATAAATTTTGAGTATTTTGGTATGTGAATACGATCTTCGCTAAAAATCTCATGTAATTATTAATTTAGCATACATAATTAATAATTACATTTTTGTAGCTGTAATTAAATTTGCTTAAGATTATTAATTTGAAAAATACGTTGATTACAATTTATACAATAAATGTTAAAGAAAAACAGTTTCTTCCGGCCGGTTTTTTCCATGTTTTTTTCCACCTTGGAAGAAACTTGCTAACCCTGCTTTTGCGTTTGATTTATAGGTGATGTTGCACAATGTTACAATATGCATAACATCGTTAACAATTAATGAAATGACATGTGGATCAGCTGTGATTCTTACTATAATTATTTAAAAACTAATCTTAGTCATAGATTGGTGGCTCGTCGTATTCCACGCGACAGTTATCTAATCGATTAATCGGTGCTATGCGGAATATCACGATCGATTCAATGTCCTAGCATAGTTTATTTAGCCTTTATTATTTATGCTCTTTATTTATATTGTATGATTAGAACTGACAACTCTCAAGTTTAATTCATACCACCATTCCTCCAAAGTTATCTTCGGCCTTATTTAATCACAGAATTTACACTAAAATATAAACCGGATATTTCGATTGAAAAAATTGGTATTCAAAAATCCACTAAGTTAGCAAGTTTGTATGATGTCGAAAAGCGTGCAGAGAAGGTAGTCGTAATCTATAATTTTTCTCTATTGCAGCTTTTATTCGTGTCAGTGTGTGTCCCAATCGCATAATTAGTTAATTAGACCCATAAAGTTAATGTTATCAGACTAATAAAATAAGAAAAAATTAATTTTCTCCTGTGCTTACCAGGTCATTAGTTTATATGATTTAGTATGCTGATTTACGTTCTTTTTAGAGCATGCTGGTTTGGTTGAGACAGTTGGTGCGTAAGCGAACCAGTCTGTTCTGTGGGCGTGTTGTGTAGGATGGGCTTTTTGAAACAGAAAGTACTGAAAGTAGTAGACCAACAGCTGAGAATGAAATTACACTTTCATAACATACTCTCTCTCCCCCCCGTAACTGCCCATGTAAAGTTTATCATCAGAGGCCTGCAGCTTTTTCTATTAAGACTATCGGGCTTTGTTGATTTCTATATTTAAATGAATCATCAATTTATTCTTTATTTATTATTATTATTATTCTCATATAATCAGGGATGAGATTTTTCAGCTGATTTCAGCTTTTTTGTACATTTAGCTTTTCAGCTTTAAAAAAAAAAAAAAAAAAAAAAAGCTATTTTTATGTTTCTGATGTATATCTGTTCTGTTTTTATACATTGAAGATTAAAATAAACATTTATTACTCTAATATAATAGATTTAGTCATCAAAATTCTGGTATTTCATTTCAACGTCTTGCCTTTGCATACAGTTTCAGCTTTTTTGTATTTTTGCTAATCTCATCTCTGTATAATGGTAAAGATAGTATTAGTTTTGGGTCAATTTTTTAAAATTAAATTTTTGCTATATTTACGAATTTTGATTCCCCCACCCCCTCCAAATCCGAAAATAAGATTATTAGTGATTTGCCTGTGCGTGTTATCAGCTCTAGTCAAGAACAAATAATTTCCAGGAAGTTTATATTTAATAAAGAAGCACCACAAAACTGGCGTTGTAAAAATTATTACTTACAAACTTTGAATAAACACCATAAAATGCAATAAACTCGCAACAATTGTTTCGGTGCCGCTTTGACTGCAGCACTCGTGCTTACTTTATTCGCCTGATGAAGGGTCGTGTGTTTTTTCGACCCGAAACAATTGTTGCGAGTTTATTGCATTTTATGGTGTTTATTCAAAGTAATAACCCCTGAGTATAACTCATTATTCTAAATCTGTATCATATGAGAATGCTACTTGAAACCTTTTATTGAAATCTGATAAACGTTTCGTGCACAGGGGCATCCAAGTTAATTCAAATGCACTATGTCTATTGGCGAAATTTCTGTTAGTTACAGTTTAGTACGTTTAGACTATATTAAAGAAAAAACATGCATTTTTTATTTGCGAAAAAGCGTGGTCTAGTGCAGAATAAGGTATGAAAATCATTTGCTATTCATTTACAGGGCAACACAAAAGAATTTGGATATATTAGGACTATACATAGAAATTAATGGTAATCTAATGCCTTTCAAATTATGTGTGTGTCATACTGTACAAAATGTAAGTGCACTATGTGGTGTGTGTATAATTTATATACAATATAGAGGACAAGCCCAAATTAATTGAATACATTCTTTATCGAATCCGAATGTAATTGATAGAATTTTTCTTTTACCAATTTAGGAAAACTGCTTAGAAATGATAATTAGTTTCTCCTTCTCATATGTTAAGTAAAATAAAAGTTTGAATTCCAAATTTTAACACCGATCATTTGTTATAGCTAGATTTTTTGAAGTCCCCTGAATGCTAAAATTGTCGGTTTTTGTCGGTTAATCTGTTTATATATATGTTATCAGCATAACTTAAAACAAATAGTTGCAGAAAAATCTCAGTTGTGTATTTTAAAGGTCATATAGTTTTCCATTTGAAAAATTTGACCAATATTGGTCAGTTTTGTCGAGTGGATGAAAATTGTCTGGATAATTTGGAATAAACTTTTAAATTTAGTAAGTCTTAAATTTAGTATGAATGTAGGTACTATGCACAAACGCAGGTTTGAGGAGACTGTTCCCCTCCCCCCCCCCCCTCCTTTTACACAGAAGTATGTCAAATAAGCTTTTTCTAAAACTATTTTGAATTGTTTTTAGTACTTTTATTTTCAGCACTTGTTACCTTAATTTGTACTTCTTAATCTGTAACCTCTCTTTATAGTAGTCTAAGACAAAGCTGTGAGAGTTCCAGAATAGATTATTATTATTAATTTTAAAATATATAAACTTTTATTATTTATTTTTAAATTGGTTATTTGGTTTTTGAGAAACAATTTTATAGCTGAGCTTTATTTCGGAGTTTTCAAAATGCTCAAAGTAATTTGCTTTCTCAGATTTTTTTTGTCCGTTCAAAGTGCGGTTACCAGCGAAAATTATACCCTTCATTTTTGTCAAAATATCGAGAATTGTGTTTCATCAGACACCGCGCATACTCACACTCGCGTCAATAAATAAGTTTTCAGATTTGTAGTTAAATATTCATTTATTTCAGAAAACGACTTAAAAAACGTAAATTTTGTCTGTCAGCCCGAAGTGATCACGTATTTCGGCAATCCGATTGCAAGAATATCGTGTATTTTCACATTTTAATTAATTGTCAAACATAAAAAAAAAAATCTGGAGTGACTCCACTCGACTTTCCGAACATTGAGTAACTAACAGTTTTGTAGATAAAATAAAGAAAGAGGAATTGCTAAACAAACAAAAGAGAGAAAACCATAATAGAGTGTTTTTTTCTCCATATATCACACGAGGTTTTATTTAACGCTACTGAACTTTGAGCCCTTAGATCATAATGATAAAGAATTTTTCGTTTTGTCCCTGTAAAAATCTATAGATGCTAGATTCACCAAAATGCTTATAGTGAGTGCAACAGTCATTTATAATATTCTTACAAATTTTCAGCTCAATTGAATAAGGCGTTTAGATGCTATCGCACTTTTAAAAATTTGGTCTCATAGGCCATAATGATAAAGAATTTTTCTTTGTGTCCCTGTAAAAAAACTGTAGTGCTAGATTCACCAAAATCTATACAGTTGGTGCAAATGCGACCTATAACATGTGTACAATTTTTTTGCTCAGATTAATAAGGCGTTTAGACGCTATCACACTTTTAAAAATTTGGCCCCATTGGCCTTAATGATAAAGAATTTTTCTTTGTGTCCCTGTAAAAAAACTGTAAGTGCTAGATTCTCCAAAATCTATACAGATTGAGTATCTGTGACCTATAATATGGGTATAAAATTTTTGCTCAATTGAATAAGGCGTTTAGATGCTATCGCACTTTTAAGATTTTGGTCCCATAGGCCATAATGATAAAGAATTTTTCTTTGTGTCCCTGTAAAAAAACTATAAGTGCTAGATTCACCAAAATCTATAGGGTTCGTACTATGGTGACTTACAATATACGTACCAACTTTCAGGTTAATCGAACAAAGCCTTTAGACGCTAGCGTGTTCACAGACATACACACATACACACATACACACACACATACATACATCATCGTAAAAATAGTGAAAACGGACTCAGGGGACCTCAAAACGTATAGAAACATCAAAATCTCGAATTCGGATTTTTGACATGATTACAATACTTTCCTCACTATAGTGTTCGGAAAGTAAAATAAAAAATAAAAAAGTAGGATTTCTTTTTATTCGTAACGAAGTAATCGCATACTCCAGGAATGATTTTTTTTTTTTCTTTTTAAAAAAAGAAAGAAAAGCAACTTTCATTTATCGATTAGTGGCGATATCAGCTATTTCGACAATCAGTTGGGAAAAAATATCGCGTGTAAAATTCCTTAATCATTTTTTTTTTTTTTTTTTTAACTTAAGTAAGTATGTAAACAGTTCAAAAAAAATTTTTTCTTTCTACAAAAGAATTTTTCATTAAAAACTGCCCCTGTAAAGAAAATAGGAAATAAAAAATAAAGAAAAAGACTGGCTGAAACTTTTGTCAATACGTAAGACAGTTCCAGAAAAATGTTCAGAGTTTTAAAGAAAGGTATTAGAATTAAAATCTGTTTTTACTTCCCGGTATGAACTTTTTCTTTCATTGACAAGTAATCATAAAGTAAAGTTATTGTAAGTTAATTATTGTCATCATCATCATTATTTATTTATTAATTTCGAAGCTAATTCCGAATTAGCTGCGATACGCCAAATAAAAGCTAATTTTCCATGAATATATATATATATATATATATATATATATATATATGAAGTAATTTTTAAAGCCTGTTTAAACCAAATTTTTTATAAACTTTGATGTGGTCATGTATTTTTTCATGTATACGCATACAAATACTTCAGATTTTATGTCACAATTTTTGGGCTATTACTTTGTTTACGGATTATTTTCAGTTTCAACTTACTGAGTCATGGTATGATATTTAGCATAAGCTTTCATCGTATCCTGTTTGATATTATCTAATGTAATATTTTCAAAAATCCCAGCAAAGCGGATTATGATATTCTAGTGCTAAGTGAAAAAAATTAAGTAAGATTGATATGTGATTGATTAATATATAATTTTAATGTGAAATGCCCTTTTATTTTGTAGTCACTGAATTGTTCAATCATACCGCTATTATCTTTTTATGTGGAGTGCATTTAATTGATTAGATTTTAAAAGTTTTCTTATTTGCTGTGATAGCTTTTTAGAGAAGGTTTTATCAAAAATTAGTGAACTGTTTCGCTTGTTTCTTGTTTTATCGTTCTTCTTGATTTGACGCGGATGACGCCTATGAATTATTTTCGATAAATCGATAATTTTTTATTCTAATAATATGAATGACAGCTGTCAGATCGATTCTTCTTTACTACTTAAGATTATTGTCATTGGATGTCAATATCGATTATTTTTTATTTTATTTTTTGACCCCAATATTTTTTCCTCAGAAGGCTAATGTAATGAGCATAATATTATTTGAAGTTAAAATATATTTGGTGCGTGGTAAATTAATAGGAACTTGAAAAGGTGCTTTCATCAAACTAAGTTCCCACTGTCCGTAAGTTTTAATTGTTACTCTTTGATTTTTAAGCCCCCTTACACTTATTTTATGTTAATAGTCCGTAAGTGTATTTTCCCTTTCTTGAAAATAGACTACATTGCAATTCAAACCCTCCTCTACTCTATAGTGTTTTATTTCTTTGTGATTGGTAATAATTGAAGAATATATCTGTTTGATTAGCATTTTTAAAAAACTATTTTAGATTCAGAGGTGCTAATGTGTTTTTAGAATGGAGGACTATTAATTTCAGTCTGGATTTTTTGTAGACCAGTTTTGTGCAACGCCAAAATAATGTAGAAATATCAGTCCTATCGTTACAAATTCGGTACCGAATGAAAAGGGCGATTTTTCTGAATCCAGGGATGCAAACAGTTTTTCGACACGACCATTAGATTTTTAAAAATGAACTAAAATATGAAATTTAGATGGCAATACTTCATTTTAATTCATTTCAGTCATTTTAAAAAGTACGTGGCCCAGTGTTACGGTAAAAAAAAATGAGATAAAAAATAAATAAAATCAAAAATTAAAAGTAAAAATTTTACATATTGAAATTAATAGACCTCCGTACTAAACTAAATTCTGTCTTTGACAGAATTTTTAATTCTTTCTTTCTCTTTTTTTTTTTTTTTTTTTTTTTTTTGCAAAGTCTTTAGATGATAAATGCTGTTTATACACGTATATACTCAAATTGTGTTATGTGAACAGTAATGTATCGAATATAATATTTCGATTAAATTGATTTACAATTTTAAAGTAACATCAACATTACTATAACACCAGCCATGATATAAACGATTTGATAACAGCTGAACAGATTAATCATCAAGAAAAATATTTCAACCATTTAGGAATGATTTCAGTTAGTGTTAAAGAGAATTCGATCGATTTTTGATCAGTAAATCGATTATTATTATTATTTTTTTAATGTCCCAAGAAGAGGGAATAAGCTAGACAAAAAATATATTTCAGTACCTGGGATGCTAAGAAAATTTTCCATTGCAATTAAGGCGATTTTGAATCGCAAATACGATGCGATATTGGTTCAATTGAACTGGGTGGCAATAATTTTTTGTTTCTAATCTAATTTGAATTAAGGTATAATTTTTTTTATAATAATAAATTACAACGATCGTTTTGCGGCAAGATTAAGTTTATTGTTATTTTCTTTATCTGTTCGTGGCTTACAATTCAGAAAGTATTTAAGAATATATTAGGTTTATGCATTTCATGGAGTTATCACCCAATTCTACGCTTAGTGGAACAGTGGGAAAAATTAAGTCCCTTTGATAGCAATAAACTTGCACAGTGCCTGAGGTTTGATGATGACCTTAACCTTGTACGGAATGTGTTTCACGAGCAGGTGGTGCTTCCGAAAGATCATAATTTTAGAAAGGAAAGAAGAAGAAAAAAAAAAGGGGAGGAGCAGGATAGAAAATGGGAAAAATTCACATCATAGTTACTGATGGTGATAGACTGGAGGGAAAAAAGTGGGCTGTTATGCAACACTGAAATAACAGAAATATATGCTATTAAAAAAATCCTAATATCTTGCATCATTCCGTCTGTTTTTTCTTCTTAAAGAATGAAAGAAAAAATTAGAGCATGATTTTTCTTTAGTTCAAAGCGTTCAGATTTTTTCTTTTCTTTTCCTTTTTTTTTTTTTTTTTTTTTTTTTTTATTATTATTAAAATTGTTTTTTAAATATTGTGCACCTCCCCTTTTTTCAGGAGAAGTATGTTTAAATTTTTTCTACAAATTTAGCTTAAATTCTGACCATAATTTTAAGGTAAAATTATTTTTTTCTTTTTCGCAATACATTGTTGCGTTTGTGATGCCATTTTTTTCCCTACTAAATAATTCTTCTTCCGTTATTTTATTCATTCCTTCAAGCCAAGAATAAAAAACTATTTTTATTTTAGTACATTTTCATTGTAATGTCGTCAATTTCGAGTGTTAGTTTCGGGAAACATGGGCGTTTATTGCTAAGAAGATACTGTTTTCTGTCATTTATGAATTTTCTTTCAATTTTCTTCCTATTTCTAATTCTCACTAGATTTTTCCCCAAATCCTTAACAAAGATATCTTTGCTTCAAATATGATGCAGAACTTTCTGTATGTCTATAATTTTTAATTATGAAGTAAAATGTTATAACCTATCATATAGATTTTTTAATTAATTTTTTCTATATTGCAGGTTGTTAAGCAAAATAGAGAAAAATGCCAGGAGTTGTTGAAGATGATATCTTGAAGTTTACTGAAACTGAAAGGTAAACTTATAAGTTTAGTTTAAGTGTATAGTGTTAGTGTAGTATACTTAATTTTCTGTTTTTATTTAATTTAAAAATTTATCTTGATTATTTTTGTCTTAATTAACGTGTATACCCCGATGAAGCAATCAGAATTAAATTTAATATATAATTTTAAATAATGTAGGTTAAGATTTAATTTTTATTAAAATGTCCGTTGAATTTAAGTAAAATATAATAAGCTTGAACTATCATTTTTACTTTCTTTTAATCATATATATGGTAGAGGAAGTTTTGGGTCAAATTTTCGAAATTGAGTTTTTGTTATATTTACATCTTCCAAGGTCAAAATAGTGTAAGTTAAGATTTGACTTTTATTAAAATGCATGTTGAATTTAGGTAAAAATACAATAACCACATTTTTTGTTTTTTTCCTCAATTAAAGTCTATATTATTTTTTTTCTTAAACTTTTAGTGTCTTTTATTATTAATTTTAGTATTATTAACTTTCAGTGTCTTTTATTATTTAACTTTTAACTAGCAAAGGGGCACTTTCACAAAATTAACTTTCAACAATAAAGCTTCACATTGCAAATTTCCATGAACGTTGCTACATCAAACACATGATAATTATCCCCAACTTGGATATTTACTCTAGCCAATAGTAAATATCCATGTAAATACTATCTACTTTTAATAGAATTTATACATTTTTAACCCCCCCCCCCTCCCCACACACACATACATATATATTTTACAACTGTTCTATTTTCATGTTTTAAATGTATTTCAAAGTTGAATTAAACTAATTTGTGTATTTTGGTTAATTGTTTGGGGGAGAATTTTTCAAGTTTCACGAAGTTACTGATCTTTTCACAAAATATTTTATAAATTCACGAATGGGATACTATGCTTAAAAACATATATTAAGCTCTGTTGAAGTCAACTTTCCTTTATTATTTTTTATCAAATTCTGTTTATATTATAAATGTTAATCAATTGTTTTGTAATAGATATTTCTATTTTCACAAATTTTTAATATCTGATTAAGTTTAATTTGGATCTCGAACACAATGAAAATTATATTGCAGCTCCATGTGTGCTTTGTATGCCTCCCACCCCCTCTTTACATAACACATGTTCAAAAGATATCCAGTGGTTCACATGTTAGTGGAGCTTATTTTATTTTCTGTGCCTTTGACCTGTACTTTTCCATTTTTCTGATATTACTACCAAAGTTCCCCCCAGACAGTTTCAGCAGGGTGCTGCACCCTGCCTGCCCTGTGACTGAAAAAAATAGCATCCTTTTTGCCCCTCATCAAAAAAAAATTGCCCCTTTCTTACCCTTAATCCAAAAAAGTGTGCCCTTACTGCCTTTTATTGAAAATAACCTTCAAACTGAAGATATGTATACTTGCCAACTTTTCCAGTTTTCCCGGAAGACTTCCGGTTTTTTAACGTGTCTTCCGGACAGATGATGAAATCTTCCGTTTTTAAAAAAGTCGCGGATATCGTTCGTTTTTAAAAGAAACCCCAAATGTTCTACGAAAACTCCCGATTCCCAATCTTTCTCCATCCATAACGCAAATGTCAATATTCATTTCAAACTTGCTTTATGATATTCTAGAATGTGTAAAGAAATAGAATTGTTAAATACTTCTTACTGATGTAATTAATGTTGCCCCCCCCCCCCCCCCCTTCCCCTTTATTTATCTCCAACTAGTGATCAGCAATCAAATGTTCTGCAGAAGTCTTTTGTTTCCTAATCTTTACCATCTGCAACATAAATGATAATACATATTAATTTTAAACTTCTAATTATTTTTGTATCCCCCCCCCCCGAACTTCCCCGGATTGTGATCAATGATCAATTCTAGAAACAATAAAGCAATGCAAGTGCTCAATATTTCTCACGTATGTAATTATTTTTAGATTTTATTGCTGAATTTAATGAATCTGTTTATTTTTCCTCAATTAAATTAAATACTTGTATGTCATATTTATACCAAATGTGTAAACATGGGGGAAAAAAAAAATTAAAAATAATTTTTTCAGGTAGGAAAAATTTTCCCAAATCAATTTAAGAAAATTAATACTCAGTTGGTTTTATGCATGTATGAAACTGATAATTAGCTACTGCTACTTTTTTTTATATGTATGATTAATGTACTTACGCAAAAATCATATTCTATATTTGTTTAAAACATTAGTTATACTTTAACTTAACTAAGTTTTTTTGTCTATATTGTTAAATAAATTTCTTACAGATTCTGTTTTGTAGATATTTATATGTTGAAGAGGAATAACTTCATTTAAAACTTTTATATATTTAGTATAATCAATCTGTAGTAAAACGTTTTTATAGATTGTTTCAAAATATTAAAACTGTTAAACTGTATTGTTTAACACGTCAAAGAAAAAAAAAAAAAAAAAAAAAAATCTTCCCTTTTTTTATGAAATCTTCTGGTTTTTCAACAAAAATCTTCCCTTTTTTTATTAAAATTGGTTTGCAAGTCTGGATATGTTATAAATATAAATAAATGTATTGTGCATAACAAACAATATTCGTTTACACATCAGTAACAAGCGAAATTAAGGTGTAAAGAGAGTTAAAATTTAAAACTTTTTCTGCTATTTATACCTAAAATCGAAATTTTAAAGTAAGTGTCTGGATTTTAAATGTTAAATGTGCCCTTAAGAATCCAAAATTGCCCTCATAATTCTAGAAAATGCCCTTTTTTTTTTATTAGCAGCACCCTGCCCTCTTTTAAACTAGGGGAAACTCTGTTACTACTAATGTTTCCAAGTCAACATGATTAAATATCTAAATGAAGTTTTAATTCAGTGTCTTCAATGGCAATATTGATCCCTGAACTTGGCAATATTGGTTTGCAAAAAAATGTTTCCTGAAATCTGCATAACCTATATAGAGATTAAAATTCTTTTACAGTTTAGGTCTCTGCACCTTCCCCCCCCCCCCCCCTCTTCAAATTTAAAAAAATTTGTTTTAGAAAAGTCCTCTTGGCTCAATTGGAAGAGTAAGCTGATTTTTTAGGTTAGAGTGAGGGGATGCTTGGTTAGGTTTTGAGCAGAAGTTTAATTATAACTATCATATTGCTTTAAAAAAGTAGAATTTGATATATTTTTTTTAGTATCTTATTTTCTTTATGTAAATTTAGGTCTGTTAAAAATATCACCAACATGAAAGGTGGATCAAGAAACAGATACCCTAATGGTTACAGCTCTGGTATGTTTCATTCTTCCAATTTTTTTAATTTTTATAGGCTAATTAAAATATTCTATAATAAAATCAATGATTTTCTTATACAAGAGTTAATTATATTCACTAAAATGTGGCATATTTCTTTTGTCTTTTAGTAGGTATACTATTGTAAACATTTAATGGAAATTTAAATTTTTACCTCAAATTTATTAACTTTAGAAGTAGTTATTATTGAGCAATAATAATTTTTAGCCTAAAATCTTATGAAAAAAGGAAAAAAAAATTTTTAAGTGCATCAGCATTTTTTTTTTCCCGGTAAAACTTCTAACACTTTGAATTATTCCTTTGCTATTTCTGAAATAAATAAGATGTACTTCTAAATAGTTTATATTCTTTCTATAAATATACACCATTTACTAAAATAGTATTTTTTAAACTATTTATACTGCATTTTATTGGAATATTTATATGAAGCGCTAAATCATAAACACTCTTCCCGAGATAAAGACTTTGAGGATTATTTATTTATTTTTGATATATAAATAAATTTTGTACATTTTGTATGAGAGGTAAAAAAATAGACCTAGAAAATTTGGTATATCCCGTATAATGACTTGCAAAAGTTATATACAGTAGAAGATCTTTATAACGCAAACCTAAAAACACAAGGTTTTGCGTTATATAGAATTTTGCATTATATAATCACATTTCACACATCATCAAACATACCTCGTGAACATGGCCAAATATGTCTGAAACATGTCAAAACAGAGTTGGACATTTTTAAATTAGATTTCTTAGAACATAAATTGGGTGAATAATAACTTTCATTGTTAAATTTACTTTATAACGATAGTCCATATATGCCTGTACAAAACCATTCATTGTATTGCTCACTTAAAAAAAAATAATTATAGCAATTTTTTCATTAAAAAGCTCTGAATTAAGCTGATAAAGAAAAACAAATATATAACACTTACTTCTCAACAGAGTAACAGTTTTTTTACAAAGTATTTCTTAACTGCAAAATTCATTGTTTATACCTAAGAATTTTTGCGTTATATAGAGAATTGCATTGTATAGAATTGCGTTATAAAGATCTTCTACTGTATTATATTATCAAGCATAAAATTAATTTATGCATACTGTGGCTTTAATATCATCATATACTTCTTGAATCATTTTTATACACTTCTTAGATCAAATGAGTGATATTACTGATGATGGACCTCGTTACTTATTAGAACATCTTGCGACTTTTTCTGTTGGCAATGAATTTGGTAAGTGTGAAGTTCATTAAAAATCAATTTTTGTAGAAGACTTTGTAATGTAATGTTTAATGTTTGTAACTTATCTTTTAATTTTATGAATTTATGCTTTTTAAGGCTTAGTGGCTCCAAAAGATGGTCTCAGGCGGCTGCTTCAAATGGAAAAAACCAGTGGTATATGGACACAGAAAATGCAAATGAAATTAGATAAGAATTGGGTTCTAATTTTGGATTATGAAAATGGGGTAATTTATTATTTTTCACTCAAAATATAATTTCACTCTAAAGTTATTTAACCCGTTAGTAGTCGCTATACACAGCGCCACCTATTACAAATTGCGCTTTTTTTATTTAACTGCCACCAATAATTTTAAGAAGTGACGTGATCAACGTTCCTTCGATTTTATTTGCGTTTTATGTATATCAAAGACCACTTTTAAATATTTTTGGTGGCTATTGAATAAAAAAATCTTGCAAAACTGAAGGATGGGCGGAAATCGACCAACTAGCGACGTTAAAGAAACTTTATTTAGAGAGGTTTTATTTAAAGTACAAAAATATAGAAATATAATAGTCGAAAATTCTATCACACTTGATTAACAATTTCTTAAACATGTGGTCAAGATATCTTTGATATCATGTTTTAATTTTAAAGATATATTGACCACATTAATGAATGGTCATGTTTGACTTTAATATTATCACATTATTTTTACATACTGTAGTATCTCCTGAATTATTTTGAATTTCAAAGTAATCATACTTTCTTTTGAGAAAATAATTTGTTGCTTTGTTTACAAAACAGTACAAGATGTCACTGCATACATAGTACATAAGATAAAATAAAGACAAGTAAACGTCTTTTCACATTGAGATTTCCCTTTTATTTTTGTCACCCATCTCCAGTCACTAACACTGAACTGCACGGGAAAAAAAAAAAAAACTGCTGCTAGTCAGTTTTTTTTTTCTGTTTCAGTAGCACCCTCTTTTAAAATTTAAAAAAATTAGCTAACTTCATTACATACTTTATGCAATTCAGAAGTAGACTTTTCTTTATCATGTGCAGTAAAACAAAATTTATCTGCAATTCAGGAATGCTGTTTCAAGTCTGGTATCACAGGATTTATTAGCAATTTATAAAATGTGTAAAATTTGTATCTACAAATAAAATAAATTAAGAATATGCAATAAGTGCAATAATCTACAGATGTAATGTGAAATTCTATGAGTATTTTTAAGTTTGGCATTTCTTTTTGAGTGGTAAATTAATCTGCAGAGCTTTAAATAATCTGCAGCACTGTTTCTGTTACTAGGGTTGTAAAATTTAGTTCTCTGTTCCAATTATATATTTTCACTTGGCTAAGGTATATCTTAGAGGAGTAAAAAAAAAATACATATATGTTGGAGAGAAATTGTTAATCTAAGGCATTCTCCAAACTGTATAGTACATTGCGTTCTCTTCATTTAAATTATACCCAAGTTCTGTAAATATTTTTAATGGGTCATAAAGCAGCACTTTTAAATGTGTAATTTTAATTACAACAATATACAGTAAAACACCGTTTTTATACGTCTTCAAGGGACTGATGTAAAAGAATGTATAAAAGAAAAGACGTATAATCAAAATTTAAGAATAAAACTTTGATTACTATAAATGTAATGGCACTAAAACAAAATTTATGTGTATATTATTTAACAAAATTTTTAAAGATAGGCTAGTACTTCATAATTAGAACTTGGGTTTGAAGATAATAATTAAATTTAAAGAAAGGTTTATTATAAATATGAGGAAAAAATTAACCATTAATGCATGACTATGAGTATTAACTATATATCTCATATCTTGAGCATTGTATTACATATCTTGAATACTATATGAGCACATGATCTTGAATATTAATAAAATATACTGTGTATCTTTAATAAGTATATTGTACGATTTATGACTACACAGATAGTTATTTAATCACATTAAAAAAATCTTTAATGCTTGTCTGGGAGTACTGAGAACTGCATTGTGAATTGAATAGAGTTCATTAATTTTTTTTTTGTTAACTTGTTTTTTGACAAACAAAATAAGTTTAAAGCTTTCCAATGCAGTTCATTGCACCTTTAAGGAAATATATATGAACTTCTTCACATTCTACATCATTGCGTAAATTAGCACCAGACTTTTTTTTTTAAAAATCATTCTGAGGTTATATTGGCCTCACAGTTTGGATATTCATAAAAATGAATTTTTAGAAAGGATTTTAGACTGATATTAAACGGAAAAATGAACGGTTGATAAATTTTACAAATTTTAGAATAGTGGAAAAGATGCATAACCGACCACTACTATAGTCTATTTCCCCACCGGAGGCACTTCAAGGCCATGGAATCTGGAGAGGGAGATCACGTGCTCAATTCCATCCAGTGAGATGTCGTCGTTTCTTCAGTAACCTAGCAACGGATTAGGGAAGTGAAATCACAGTTCATTTGAGCGTGGCCTTGAGGTGACTGCCTAAAGGAAATAGAGTATAACAGGACGTATAAATGTAAAAGACGTATAAACGAGATATATATAAAGTGTGCTTTACTGTGTATATATATATTTCTATATATTGTAAATGTGAGTTTATATTTTCTAACATTTGCTGTTTTTCCAAAAAACACAGTGCTTTAAAATATATTTTAAAAGTATTATATTTAACATGATCCTTTTTTTTTTTTTCTTTTCCTTTTCATAATTTGTACTAGATCAAAATTAAAATAAGTTTACCGTGACCATTTCAGTTATTAAAGAGCATTTTAGCATAATAATCAGTTGTGAATTTTTTTATTAAATAATTTTTTTTTATTTGAAACAGTAAATTATTATAATATATAATCAACAAATGAATAATATGCAAAAGTGATGCTTTTCTTACCTTGCATCTGAACATCACTATTTCATAAAATCATGCATTTTAATAATGGTTGTATTTCATTAATAGTCAATTTTCATGTTTTTAATTAATTTTTATTTTACACTTTTGTGTAATATTTCTTTTCTTAATGTATGTTTATCTTAAAAAGATTTTTTTTTCTTTTTTTAATGTGTATGGATGTTATATATAATTATTTTTGTACTGTTACAGGATGTAGTTGAAAAATTTCCTATGGAATTAATATCTGATCCTACTGCATATACAAGCAATGATCCTAGAGAATTATATAATAATATATTAATATTTATTGTCAGAGAAGACCCCAAAAGTAAAAATCCTAATCAATCCGAGATGCACATATTCCAGTGTGCTAGAGTATTTGTAAGTACATTTTCTCTTTACTTTAAATACAAATTTTGTAATTAAATTTTTATCAGGGAAAATAATTTTTACATTGTATAGATATATTTATAAAGAAGAAAAAATAGTATAAAAATTTTCTTGCATTTTCATAATTTTAATTAAATTAATACTATGACAGTTCTTCATGACAGCAAAAATTTGTGACTAGTATATTATTAACATAAAATTTTCTTTTTTTTGACCTTATAAATTTAAAAATAAATATCAATATTCTTAAATATTAAATTTTTCTGGTCATTAATTGACAACTAAACAGAATTAAATTTTCTAATATAAAAGGTATGTTAATTTTATTGTTTCGAAATCTACTTCATATTGTTGATTATTCAATTTTCAATTTCCATTACTGCATTTTTCCACCTAATTTATGACTTTAAATATGAGTGTGATTGTTTTAAAATGTGCTTTACAGTTGAATGTTTAAGGTTATTATTATTTTTTAATTAATATCAAAGATGATTAACTCTGCTTATCAGCCAGAACTATTAATCTCTAAATAAACATTTTGTCTGTTGATTAGCATGAATCTAATTCAGGAATTATTTTAAGTTCATAAGTAAAGCATTATTGAGCATATAAAAAAATGTCATAGTTCAAACAGGTGAAATATAAAATTATTGAAAATGAATTGCATTTCTATTTATCTTGCCAAGAGAAATTAGCAAAATTATAAAAATGTGACTAATTTTAATTGCACAACATATTAACATCAAGACATAAAATTATGCCTCATATTGCATGAATTTTTCATTTTAATGTTAACTTGGTGAGATTCAACTAGAAAGCAGCCAATCCTGTGCAATCATGGTCAAGATAACATCTGTTTGGCGATCTTACAGTCATACTTTCTAGGAAAAAATAAAAATTTCTATGATTTTTAGGTGTGTTTACAAAATTCCCTGGTATTTCCAGATTGATAAAGTACCCTGATTTTTCCATGATTTCCCTGTTTTCCCTGATTGTCGCCACCCTGTAATAATTCCTGGTTAAGTCTGAAGCCTGGACAGTTGGTTTTAACTTACATACACCCTAACTCCCTTCTCCTTTTATTTAAGAGAATAACAAATGCAGTATTGAATAGTTTTTCTATATTTTGATTTCATTCTGTATTTCAGTGTCATTTTATAAAAGATTAAAAAAAAAAAAAAAAAAAAAAGGATAGCTGAAAATAATAATTAAGTGAAATATTTTTTGGGAAAAAATCAAAATAAAAAAGAGCACAATATTTTTAATAATTAAACTAATTTAGATATATGCTTTCTCAATATATAAATATTTCAGATTTGTACATGTACAGTATAATGAAGTTTCCTTAACTGCTAAAAGTTTTCAGATAGCTTTTTTAAAACAGTGTATGTTTTATATTGCTTTCAATTGAAGTACTTTATATTTTGTATGTACAAAATAACTTTTTAAGTATTTTTACTAACTGCTATTTTTTATAATACCTAATTTCATAGGTAATTTTTGGAAGCTGATTCCTTTAGGTATAATTCTTCGCTTTTAGCATCTTTCTGTAAACGCTTGATTTTATTAGTGTTTCTTGGCAATTGTTTTGTTTGGTATTTGCATGTTATTGGTCTCTCATTTGATATTATTTAGCATGATTTCTTTGAAATATTCTTAGTTAATATATCAGCAAAAACATTAAATTATGCATATTTTTCATTCTCGTTTTCTAATTTGCTACAGCATTTTTATCTAGTTTTGGATATATGTTTTTCACTGTTGAATCATTGAAAAGGTTGTGCAAGAATCATTTCCTAGAACAATGATGATGAGCCTTTTTCAAAAATGGGTCAAATTTTTATTCATTATTTTATATAATACTAGCCTGTGGGTCACCAAGTCAGTGGCTTGATTTGGAAAAAGTATAGGGAAGAGATAGAGGGTTTAATTTAAAAAATAATAATAATAATAATAAATAAATATTTGGATACACCAAAAATGTATTAACTAAAAAAAAAAAAATCAACAATTGAGCCTCTTTTCTGCTTCTTTTGCAAAAATTTAACTTTCCTGTTTTTTTTTTTTTTAATGATTTTTATTTTGTAATATGAAAAAGAAAAAGATGTCAAATTAGATGTTGAAAAATTTATGTCAGTGGAGTGATACCATAAATTTTTGTACAAGGTGACATTGTGCTCTGTACCACTCTGCACTGAGTGTTTTAATGAAAAGAGAATAAAGAAAAGCAAATATATATTTTGAAATATTTTATTAATAAACGTAGTTACATACAATTACGTGCATGCATGGTAAGTTTAATTATTAAGCACTTCTAAAGGCTATGCAATGGCTAGCAATTGCTTTGACAGTGCAAAATGGTACATTCTTATTCTATGATACAACAACAAATATGCACATCTGTTTTTTTTTTTTTTTTTTAAATGTCATGAGTCGTAGGTGTAGTGATGTAATAGAAAATCATTCTGTAATAGTTTTATAAATATTTGTTTTTTATATATTCAGCATTAGATATTTTATTTTTTGTTTTCTCTTTTATATTATAAAAAATAAGTTTAAGGAAGTCAATTGATCAGTCTCTCTTTTAAAAAGTGTTTGTGGGCCAGTCAGTGTCTGATCCGTGTCATGCATATGCTCGCTACCCATGCTTTAGATCATATTTTGAATCCCATTTTTGTGCTTTCAACTGAATTCAGTTTTAACTTTTTAACCAATTTAGTGGGCAAGACATGTATACACATCCTACGGTCTTTCTTCAAGGCTCTACAAATTTTCTCCAAACTTGCAATTTTAACTTTTTTTTTTTTTTTTACTTTTTAATTAGACGTTTTAAATTAATCAGTGTATATGTGTGTGTCTAGAATTTTATGACTTACTGATGAATAGATGAGTTTGTCATGTTTTAGTGCAAATTGGAAATAGGACCGAAAGTCGGTATCCAAAAAATGGCTCTAATAATTTTCTTCAAGTTTGCTACATAAATCCCATTGTAGATATCTTTTTGGGTGTATTATTTGGTTCCTATAGGAAATTTCAGATGCATCCTGATCTGATTAAGTAGGTCAGTTTTAGATTTATGAAATTGGTGTTTCAAAAAATGGCTCTGCTGATTTTCTTTATACTCTATATAATCTCTTTTAAATGTATTAGTGATGTATGTATTAGTTTACTATAGGTAAATTGTTGGGCATCTGTTTTGTTAGGTCAATTTTATGTCACATTATCACCAAAAAGAGTTTATGGATAATAGAAGTGGTGTAATTGTTACACAACTGAAATTTTCTTTTTTGTGTCTGAAGCATTTCTGCACTGATTTTATATTTATTTATTTTTCAGACTGTCAATTTTACATTGCTTGTGAACTATGCATGTTATGGAAATTTTTAGTTGTGCATAATATGTTAAATTGACATTTTGTTTAAAATTTCTGTGCTAAATGTAAATTTATGTAAAGTTTTAACACTAATGTATTTTAAATAATGCAGCTTATTTGCTGTGAAGCAAAAAATGCAGTTTAGTTTATAAATCTTTTTGGTTGCACTGCATTGCTTTTCATAAAACTAGTTTGTGGCCTAGGTCTCTACAATTTAATATTATGTATGAATAACTATTGTATCTGACAATTATGCTATAATTTATATTCAAGTTTGAGTAGTTTATTTTAACTTCTGAAACATTAGATGTGGTATGTAAAATATTGCTCGCAACTAGAATATATTCTTAAACTTTAATGCTCCAGGTATGCATCTTGTGTGTTGCTCAAAAAGTAATTAGTATTTAAAGCTGTCTTTATTAGATTATATGTATGCGCAATATATAGAAATTTAATACAGTGAAACTTTATTAATTCGAACTTGTTTAATTCGAAATTCTGGATAATTCGAATTTTTTAGTCGGTCCCTTGAATTTTGTATTAAAATAATGTTAAAAAATCATGGATAATTCGAATTCGATTTTGGATAATTCGAATTTTTCATACGATTACCTTTAAAATATTACAGTAAAATTTGTTCCCGAGATTTTTCTCAGCTAAAGTGCATTATTTTTTTTAACAGTCTTTCAAAAGAAGGATAAGGAAATACAAGAGTGTTTCCTACCTACACTGTAAAAAATAAGTCCTATTTACTGCCAGAAATTCTCTGTAATTTGAGAAAATACACATAATTTACGAAAAAGTTACACTGTCAGAACGTATTTTCTCAAATTACAAAGAATTTCTGGCAGCAAATAGGACATATTTTTTACAGTGTAGTGCATCGCAAGATGTGGTCCATATGCATGAACTTTGAGGGGGTTTTTTTTATTGAAAGTCATGTCTATTGTAAGAGATTTTGTTTTTATATCAATTGATGGGTTGAAGTCATATGCTGAGACACAAAGATTGTACTTAAAGAAGCAATCAGAAATATGTGACTATTTTAAAAATGTGTTGAATAATTAAGCTTGTAAAAAATATTGATTTAATGGGAGGGGCTTAATGATGCAGTATTCTTAGATATAAAGTGTATGTGTTAAATCTTTGATCATAGTTTTATATTTTTAATTTATCTCTTCTTTTTGACAAAATAGTATATGTAATTCGAATTTTTGGATATTTCGAATTTTTCTCTGGTCCCTTTAACTTTGAATTATCCAAGTTCTACTGTATTATAAATCACTGGACTAAAAACCACTTTATCAGTTTTGCTTGGTAAAATTATTTTATTTTCAATAAGCAATTGTTCTATCAAGGAACTTTTTGTATATGAATCTTTTATTACTTTTGGATTTCACAATATTAACTTACTTTTTTATGCTTTCTTTTATGTTTCATTTTATTTGTTAATATAAATTTTTAAGAAGCTAGTGTTATGTTCTGAAGTATATGAAGAAATGGAATTGTGAAAGTATGTTGAAAGCATATTATTTCCAGGATAACCTGTCACCAAAACCCCCAAAAAGCTGCTAAATCGAAAAAATAGTCCCCCAAAATTTAAAAATCTGCTCATTGAGCATCCAAAATTGTCTTTAGAAATTGTTGTTCAGCACTCTTAGCAAAATTTCTGATAATTTGTGTGATTAGAAATGCTGCATTTCTGTTTTCTTCTTTGTGTATGTAATGGACTACAGCTTATCCATGGCATCAATAATCAGGAAATTTTTTTGAAGAAGTTTGCAGTAACTCTTTAAATTAACTCTCAAATACTTAGCAAACACCTTGATTATAATTTTGATATGAAGAATAAACTGTTTTTGTGATTTATACAGAAATGCATTTGCATACTATTCTTTGTAGTATATTATGTTTATAGGGATAATTTGAAGTGTTTTTCTTTAATAATTCTGATCTTCATATATTTCTCCATAATAACTATTAACGATAAAACTTTTTTATGTATATGTTAAATGTTGTACTTTTTGTACTATTTAATAATTTTAGACCACTAAATCATAACCTTGGTAGTTTTTTACATTACTTAATTTTCATTGCCGACGTGAACCCCAGTAATGAGTTATTCTCATAACAAATTTTCCTATAGTATAATATGGGATTTCACTACCAGTAATCTGTGGTGTGTGTGTGGGGGGGGGGGGGTATGATTGTGAAAGATAGAGGCCTTAAATTGATTATATTTTAAGTTTTATAGTTCTCATATAATCAACATATATGAAAACATTTCATATAGACTTGAAAATTTAAATTTTAAATAACTCTCCAGTGGCCAATATAGATCCTTTTACAGGGCAGCTACTGATCAGGAAAAGTCAGTGAAGTTCAACAAATTTGTGAAAATATGCAAAATTATTTGCTAATGTAGTGAGATTTTTGTGGGAAATGAACAATGCAAGTCAAACAAAATATCAAAAATGGTCAGGTAATTTGAAAAGTTCCAATGCTAGCCACCCTATTTGAATTTAAACACCAGTTTTTTAACAGACTTCAAAAAGGAGGAGATTCTCAATTGAAACTGTTTTTTTTTTTTTTTTTTTTAATGTGTGTTAGCTCATAACTTTTGAATGTGTGCTCTGATTTTGATACTTTTTATTTTGTTGTAAAGATCTTGGTTTGAAATAGGTCCCATTGTAATATCTTTACCATCTAAAGAAAATACAGGGTGCCCACTAAAGTCAGTCCCAACTCTTAACTGCTGAATGGCTGCAGCTATAGTCATAAAAGTGGTATGTAGGTACAGTAAAATGGTCATGTACTACGAGATTCAGCTGCTTACAGTGCCACCTGGTGGAAAACAGCTTAGTTAGCTCTGCTCGAAAATGGTTTAAGATGGGGGAGGGGGAAGTGAACTACAAAGTTGAAGAGCATCATTGAATTAGCATGAAAAGACAATTTGTAGACATCAATACTAAAAATAGAATGCCTGAAACGTCATATGTTTGAACGAAATTTTCTACACTATACACAGTTGAACTACGTTGCACGCATTGTAATGAAGCAGGTGACATCTATGCTATATAAAGTTTAAAGTACGGTCATTGTAAGCTGTCACATCTATTTTTACTTTCTTCTATATGTAATATAGAGAAAGTATTGGATTCGCGAAAATTTTCGAAGTCCACTTTTTGATGGATTTACATGTTTTGGGATATGGAGAACACGAATTAATAGTTTTTAGAAAATGTCTGTCTGTCTGTATCATTTTTTTGTGGACGCTGTATCTCACGAACCAATGAATGAAATTTAACCAAACTTGGTATTTAGTTGCACCCTGACATAAACTGGTGCTGATTAGATTTTGGGATCAATCGCTCAATAGGTGGCGTTGTGATCGCATTTTATGCAAATTTTTAACATGGCAGCATAGGACAAAATTCCGTATAAATGGGCATAAAGAGAGTTATTTTACACTTGTGATTGTAAAATTAATATGAATTATTGATAATAGTAGTAGTTAGCTAGGAAAAAAATTTTGTGCATGGGGGGGCATCGGTTCCCCCCCCCCGGGGAAGTAAATTTTCAAGATGGGTATCTTTCGAAAGGTCTCGTTGATAATAGTAATAGTTAACTTGGAAAAAATTTTTGTGCATGTGGGGGCATCGGTTGCCCCCCCACCGGGGGGGGAAGTTCCCACCCGGGGGGGCAAAATTTCAAGATGGGTATCTTTCGAAAGATCTCGTCAATACCTTTAAAACGAATGGTTGAACGATAAATCTGTGATAATTTAAACCAAAGTTATCGATTTTTTTTACTTTTAACAAAAAAAAACTTAGAAAAATATCGCAATTTTTTTTTTTTTTTTAACGAAATTTAACCAAACTTGGTATTTAGTTGGTCCCCGACATAAACTGGTGCTGATTATGTTTGGGGATCAATAGCTCAACAGGTGGCGCTGTGATAGCATTTTATCTAAATTTTTAACATGGCAGCATAGGACAAAAATTCGTATAAATGTGCATAATTAGAGTTGTTTTAAACTTGTGATTGTAAAATTAATATGAATTATTGATAATAGTAGTATGTAACTAGGAAAAAAATTATCTGCATGGGGGGGCATCGCTTCCCCCCTGGGGTGATAAATTTTCAAGATGGGTATCTTTCGAAAGGTCTCGTCAATACCTTTAAAACGAATGGTTGAACTATAAATCTGTGATAATTTAAAACAAAGTTATCGATTTTTTTCACTTTTAACAAAAAAAAAAAAAAAAAAAAAAAAAAAAAAAAATCGTACTTTTTTTTTTTTTTTAAATATTGTTACTGATTGAATATGTATAGGTAAATATAGAAGAAAGTCTTGGCCACAACATACTAGTTTTAATTGACTTCAAAAGGAGGAGGTTCTTAACCTTTTACAAGCCAATGTTCCTAACTGAAAACATCAAATTAAAACTTATTTAAAAAATTAAATTGCACCAATATTGACTTTAAAAAACTAGCAGACATATTTTAAAAGATGACTTGATGGAAGTAACATTCCTATCATTAGTTGGTAACTGTACAAAAAATCTTAAAAATGATCATTTTTATTTATTTATTTTTTTAAACAGAGTATGACTAAAAAAGAACATAAAAAATTTGAAAGTATTCGATACTTCTGAAAATCAGTTGGTATATTTTAAACAACTCTTATTATTAAAAGAGGACATCAAATTTGATAATATTAAACAGGTGATATTAATAATCTGTAATATTAATCTTAATAATCTAATAATCTTAATAATTATTATTAATGATAATTAATATTTATGTATAATTTTTTTTCATGTAAGTGATTAATATCCTTTAACTAAAGCATTATAAGTGTAAAATATGCAAACAAACAAGGAAAAATATACCTGGATACATCTCTGTTGTTTTTGTTAGCTTATAACTTCACTACAGATGCTCTGATTTTTAATGTTTTTTCTTCATTGTAAAGATCTTGGCCTGAAACAGGTCCCATTATGATTTCATTAAGATTCATAAATAAATTACAGGTGCCCACAAAAGTTAGTTTTCACACTTTTAACTGTCTCTGGCGTGGATAATTGTTGAGATTTATATGCAATGTGTTTTGTGCACATTGGGGGACTTCATATGTTTGATGGTTTTTGAATTGTCATTTTTATTGTGGGTTGCGATAAGTGAAACTGCCATCAAACATCTTCTCATGTTCTGCTGTATGAATACATTTTCACTGAAAAGAAAAAAAAATAAAATCTTTTTGTAAAAAAATAGAACCGACTCCAAAAAGCAACTATTATTCAAACAACTAAAAATAAAGTGAAAATTGGAATAAAATGTAATTACAAATTGCGCCTAAAAAGTATAAAATAAATTCTTTCGCCAAACAACATAAATGCTACAATTATTCATAACTTTTGAAGTCGGCGTAAAATTAAATAAAATTTGATACTTTTATTCAATAAAAAAAATCAATATTTATTTAATATTTTATATCTCATTTTGGCATCTGCAAAACAGAGCTGAAAACTATTTTGATTCAAATAAACAATTAAGATTTCATAAGCTGCAAAAGTTTGAAAAGAAAACTTGCTTAACTTCGTAAAAACATATATACCGAATTGCGAAGGATGTTCACTGTTCAACGTAGATGCTAATAATGGGCTAATTGTATACAGTGATAAAATAATGAAGGAAATTATAAAGATGGATCATTTAAGTTAACAGCATTTGTAGCTATCGGTTTAAAAAGAAATCTGTAAAAAAGAAATTTTATATAATTTTGCATTGGCTTCAAAAGTTATGAATAATTGTAGTGTTTAAGTTGTTTGGCGAATTTTTTTTTATACTTTTAGGCACAATTTCTAATTTTATTTTATGCCAATTTTCATTTTATTTTTTGTTGTTTGAATAATAGTTTCTTTTTGGAGCCTTTTCTATTTCCCCCCCCCCCCCCCCTCAAATTTGTTGCTATTAGACAGATTTTTTTTTTTTTAATGACTCTTGAAATAAGTGATTAATCACTGCAAATCATTTTTTTTTTTTTTTTTTTCCCTTTTATGTGTGTGTATTTGCTTGATTTCCAAAATAGGCCATGTTTTTGTGATCGAATTTTGAAATAGATAATTTTCATTGTATCGTTTGATAAAATTAATATTTATGAAGATAAAAAAAAAAAAAAAAAAAAAGCAAGTTGTTTAATTCTTTTAAGTCTCCTCTTCATTTCGTTTAATCGTCATTTGGCAAGTGAATATTTTCATGTCTGATTTTACATCTTATTAAAAATTGTTATGAATTCTAAGTAAGAATTAATTTATTTTGAATTTCTGTTAATTTAATGCTGTAATTTATTCAGCAACATCCATTCGCAAACGTTATGAAGATTTTATAGAGGATTTTAAATTATCATTTACTGTTTAATCATATAAGAATTTTGCAGACACCATAAAAAGCAAAAAATAGTTTTAATCAAAAAACATTTGCATGGGAAGGTTTTAAAGTTGCATGTTGAACAAAAGAACCATTCTGTAGTGTATCAAAATTTAATTTTGTTCTAGCCTTAACTAACAATGCCTGTTTAGTTTTAAGCACTACTTTCAGGTATTTTCTTAATTATTTAAATCAATTGATTTATTTTTATTATGTAACTCAAATCTATATATCTGAAATTTTAATGTAGATCTCAAAAGTAATTAAATTATTTAAACCAACTTGATATAATATAGAAAATTCCATATTTTTTGAAAAAATTCCATATTTTATCTATATCCATATGCAAAATTTCCATAATACATATATATTTTAATGTAGATCTCAAATGTCATTTAATTATTATTAAAATCAACTTAATATAATATGGAAAATATTTTACTTACAAAATGTTTGTTTTGTAGGCTCAAGATGTTGTTGATGAAATGAAAATGTTTATGTCTGGAAAAATAAAACCTAAGTAAGACAACTTCATTTTTCTAATCTATAAAAATGAGTTTTGCATACTTAATTTCATTTTCATTACACGATTAAGAATTTAAAAATTCATGATCTGAATTAATTTACTCCTACTTATTTATCTGTCCCATATCTAAATGAGGTTAGCAAGTATTACGACATTTTGTATTTTATGCTTTCTCTGTTAGATTATGTTATCATCAGTTGTCTCATGTCTGCAATATGCTTGAAAATATAGTCGATTTTAGTTTGGTAAATATATTATTAGAATATATTATTTAATCAGTGTAAGTTGGTATTTAAAAGTATAAACTTTTAAATTTCTCAGAAATTATTGTAATTTATATTTTTTTAATCTTTATATGTTTTCTCTGTTTGGCTTTTAAATTTTCATTAAAAATAGGCAGAAGCAAATATTTAAGTATTAAAATAATTTAGATATTTAAAAAATAATTCTTAAATATTTAACTATGCTGCTTACTTTTTAGTTTTGATTGTGCAAAGTTTATTATGATATTCTTTAATCTGCTAAATGTCAGACTGTCCTTACATAAATATGATTTTTTATTCCACATTTATGATAATCATTAAAATTTTATCAGAAGATGCCAAAAAATCTATTCTGATTAAATTTAGCTTAGTTAAACAGATAGTAATGATTAAAATGTATTAAATTGTGTGGGTGTGTTTAGTGATTATGCTAATCTATTTTAAAATTTTTTATGGGTTGTAAATATCTAGAATGTCAGACATGTTTTTAAATTTAAAAGAACATATAAATATTCACTTAAGATTTGCCATTTTCAGACTAATATATATATGTGTGTGTGTGTGGATGTTTGATTATGGAGGATAGGTGATGTTTGGCTGGATGTTTGGGTGGGAATGTGAAATTATATATAAAAGGCGTGTTGCATTTACCATGTATTAATATGCATTCTTTCTTTTCCCTTTAAACGTTTAATTTCTTCATTGTTGAGTTGTCAACTATTCTTAAAATTAGTAATCATACTCTTGCACACATGATAATCAATCAATAAATATGCATGTTGCTGTATAGTTTCATTATTCTTTATCAGCTTTGAACCACTAAACCTTGAATTTTGCTTGTTTACTCCATGAATAACTAAACCCCTGAATTATTTTGCTTGTTTTTAATCCACATGACTCCAAATCTATCATCCTGTGAGTATTGTTCTTTTTATTATCGTTGCCCGCTAGTGATTTACTGTTATAGCCACTAGTGAACAAAATCGTACATTGGTGCTCAAGGGTGAAAAAGGTCTTCTCTGATGAATTTTTTTCACCTTTTTGAGCTTCTTCTACTTGGAAAAAATATTCATTCTTATTGGTCTAATATGGTGTTTCAGTGATCTTGTATCTGTTGCTTGGCTTTTACTATGTTTAATAATTCATTATTATATATATATATATATATATATATATATATATATATATATATATATATATGATTAGGAAAAAATTAGCTTTATACTTTCTTCTACATATATGTATAGATAGATAAAGTATTGGATTCGGGAAAATTTTCAAACTCCAGTTTTCGATGGATTTACACGTTTTGGGATGTCCTAAACTTGATTTGACTGTTTTTAGAAAATGTCTGTCTGTCTGTGTGTCTGTCTATCACAAATTTTGTGGATGCTGTATCTCACGAACCTATGAATGAAATTTAACCAAACTTGGTATTTAGTTGGACCTTGACATAAACTGATGCTGATTATATTTGTGAAACAATTGCTCAACAGGTGGCGCTGTGATCACATTTTTACTAAATTTTTAACATGGTAGTATAGGACAAAATTTCGTATAAATGTACATAATGAGTTATTTTAATGGTGTGATTGTAAAATTAATATGAAATATTGAAAATAGTAGTAGTTAACTAGAAAAAAAAAATTGTGCATGTGGGAGCATCGCTTCCCCCCCTGGGGGAGTAAATTTTCGATATGGGTATCTTTCGAAAGATCTCGTCAATACCTTTAAAACAAATGGTTGAACTATAGATCTGTGATATTTTAAAACAAAGTTATCGTTTTTTTTTTTTTTTTTTTTTTTTAATCTTTTAATGAAAAAAAAAAAAAAAAAACTTGGGAAAAAATCTTATTTGATTTCCAAAAAGTGACATCTTTCGGCATTTAGTGATATAATACTGTCAGATAAAAATCGTCTGCATTTATAATACAAAATAATTTGATAATTTAATAAATAATTTGTATTGAAAAAATCTTATTTCTTTGATTTCCAAAAAGTGACATCTTTCGGCATTTAGTGATATAATACTGTCAGATAAAAATCGTCTGCATTTATAATACAAAATAATTTGATAATTTAATAAATAATTTGTATTGAACAAATTTTGTGTAAAATTATATAGAAGAAAGTCATGTGGTGGCCACATCATACTAGTTTAAATTAAAAATAGTATGACATGATTTTTTAAAATTCAGAATTCTCAATTGAAGTACAGTACAAAGCACAGTGAGTAAAAAAGTAATTCATTTAAAACATTTTGACTACAGACATCTTTTTTTTTTTTTTTTTTTTTTTTCTTTTCAGAAATGCTGAAAATATTAGACATTTACCACCTCCCCCTCACAATCCTCCCCCTGAACCTCCAGTAAATGGTACAAATATGAAGGTTAGAGATCAAGTGGCAATGTTTGCTGGTTCAGGCTCATCATCGTCTGCAGTCCGTAAGTTTTCTCTCCATTTTTAAAAACGTTGGAAAATATTCTTGATTATTTTACGCTTTACTTATTTTCTTTTGAAAATTGCTAAATTAATTTTAAAAATAATTATTAGTTACCTAGCAGGTCATAAATATGTAAAGAAAGAATTAACATTTTTAATTTTTTACTTTGAAACACCTGAATGTTAACCTAATTAAATTCAAATAATAATTAAATGAATAAAAAATTTTTAATTAAACACTATATATTTAAAAAATCTTGCAAATGTTCTTTCAGGTCAAATATCATGGCTTTTCATCGGGTAAAAAATAGACATGAGTGCACTGAAAAAGCAGCAAGGGCAATTCCACCTACAAAAAAATTTCAAGCAACTTATGAATAGGGCTTACTTGGAAACACCATTTGTTTTATAATAGCCAACTGTCTCTTAAGAATAAATTATTATTATACAAATCTATGATTCATCCGATCATTACCTATGGGTGCATGATCTATGGTTCTGCTGCTAAAACTCAGTTAAGAAAAATTGAGGTATTCCAAAATAATCTTTTACGTAGGTTTGTCCATGCTACTCGTTATGTCCACAATGATGCTATTCACCGAGATCTTCGAATTAGGCCAATCTTTGCAGAAATTCAAAAACTTACGATGAAGTGTTACAGATCTATTCCCAATGTTGGAAATCCTCTGTTAAACTCTATTCATCGCTACGATCCTGGAGTCGGTCGTGGAAAGAAACGACCCTTAGCTATTTTAACTAGGGGAATCGACTTTCTGCCCGTCTCTAAGAAGAGTAGAATTATTACGTCTGGAGTTACATAACAGTGTATTTCCTCACAAAATTATTTTTCTCCCTAGAGCAAACGAAATGTTTCTCTAGAGTTGGCTAACCCTAGCATCAGGCCTAGTACTGTTTTATTTCTTACAGACGTGATTTTCACCTCTCTACTCACAAATTCCTCTAAATTTTTTATTGTCTCCTCTCAAAATTATGAACTGCCGTTTTTTATTTTTATTATTTGGTTATTTTTATTAAGTTTTACCGTTTTTTATATTTTGTTAGTTCAGTTTGCTGACTTCTGACAGAGTGTTCTAAGGAGATCTCGGATTGGTCAGAGCCTCGCGCTCTGATTGGCTGGGTCGCCTAGGACATAATTCCGTCGTTTTTAGGTCAAAATTTTTCAGAGGGGATTGAGAATAACTTGCTGATTGGCCCACGGATCCACCTCGGAGTAGTTTCTGGATGGAAACCGGGATTCGATCTGAGACTGCATTTTATTTCTCTTTAATCCTCCTCGGAATTTTATTTTTATTTCTTGTTAGCATTCTTAGGAATTTTTAAATATTTAATGTATGGCCCCCATTTTTTTATTAATTGCGGGACTCCAAGCGATTTCCTGTGCCCCTTGGGGCGCCCTGCTCAGCTCTTTATTCCTTTTCACCGTCCAGACTGTCTTCGTCAATGCACGCAGCAGTTTTCTGCTGCACTTATATTTTCAAGCAGATTTTAATTTTAATTTTTTTTTTTTTTTTTTTTTTTTTTATCTCCTGCTGCTTCATTTAGATTAATTTCTCTGCTAACGCAGGGGAGTTTCTGAGACAAAATTCTAAATTTATTTTTTATTAAAAAGCCTACGGCTTTTTAATTTTTTTTCTTTTCTGTAAAATCATCTTTATGTTTTTTTTTTTTTTTTTTTTTGGCACTTTCGATGGAGGTAAGCAACGGTTGCGACCGATTGCAGGTACTCCGAAGCAACTACGTTGACGTTTTGTTAATTTTCAAAGTATCTGTTGAATAGAAAAGAAATAATAGCTTAAAAATCAATTTAAACAAGAAAAAAAATATTGAAAATTGTTGCATAAAAAAAAAAAAGTTAAATATTTAAGGGGACTTGGCACCTTTTAACACCACCACTGTAATAGGTTTTATATAAAAGCTTATATTTCCATTTAATTTTTATAGACTGAACTATATTAGGTTTGTTCAATAAAGTATATATTCAGATAACAATAGTTATGGATTTTGATATATTTTTTATAGATTTCAGATCGTTAAATTGCATTTTGTTTGTTTGCATTTTTTTTCATAGTTTCATGATCTTCAAAATGCCAAAACTTCTATAGATGTTTCAAAAAAGATTTAATATATATATATTTTTTTTTTGGGGGGGGGGGATGTTTAATAGAATTTACTTAGAAGAATTAGGGATGGGTTTGAAACTTTTTAATTAATTTTTAAGAAAAGAATTAAAAAGTACATGTCTACCCACCGCATATCAACCAGTGAACCACCTTCTTAATGATTTCATGACAATTTCAATAGTGATTCCGTGTTCTGGATAAAAGAACCGTACAAATATAAGGAATATTTTTATTTCTTTGTGATTTAAGGAATCTGAATAGACATAAACCATAATATGCATTAGTAAGTTTATTAGAAAGCTGTTCTTTTGTGAACCTAATGCAGAAAAGAGTTGGTGTTCACCGTTCGATACAGTCAACAGCCAATTGAGCTTCCCAATTTTGCGAAATATTTTTAATTAAGGACTAAATCCTTTTCATTTGAAAAAGAGGGCTTTTTAGTCCTGTAATGTTTTTTACATTTAAGAGGGCAGAGCATTGAAAAAGATGATTTTGCTTTTTAAATCGATAGATATATATATATATATATATATATATATATATATATATATATATATATGTATATATATATATATTTATATTTAGTAGCACTAGTATACTGTAAGAATTATCAACATTTAGACCGAAATTTTACTCACCACAGTAAAACTCTGTAATAGATGAGTTTCTTTTTCTTTTTAACTCTTTAAGAGAGAAGAAATATGCTTTTTTTTAAAGGGGGGGGGGACTTTTTCTGTTTTCCTCTCTTTTTTGACCAGTTAACGATCCGCGATCAAATATCACGCCAAAACTTTGCAGTCTCCAATCCTTCTCTGTCCGCACTCATGTTAATTTTGTTGTATTAGATCATAGAATTTATAAATGGATGGAAAAGCTCAATGTTTTTCATACACATAATTAATAATTTTTTTACTTGTGTTACAGATCATTTTTATGGATAAAGCTGTTTTCAGCTATGTTGCTGAAATCAAGTTAAAGTTAGATATTGCTAAAACACAAATACACGTTCTCAGATGTATTCTTTCATTGACTGTGTCTGTGTCAGTTAAATTTACTAACTTATTATAGATGTATTATACATTGTATTAGACTAAAATTATTAGAGATAAAGAATTTGAAGAAAGATAACTGTCAAATGAATTATATAAAATTCGCTTGGGTATTTCCTCTTTTCTTGCTCTATTATTCCATGTTTTTACCTTATGATATAAAAGAGAAAATTCCTATATAGATGAAAAAGTTGGGAAGGATATTTGCAAAATCTAATTAAAAAAATGTTTTTTTTTTTTTTTTGTACATAATTTTTATTTTATTAATGTTACTTATATTTTGCATTTTTTTTTTTTTTTTTTTAATCCATTTATGTGTATACATATGTAATTTTTAGATCCTCCTGCATTAAGAGGTCCATCAATTTTACAACAGCGAATTGAGAGAGCTGCCGGTTATGCAAGGGAATCTAATGACGAGACCAGTTCTACAACTAGTGATAAATATGAAAGAGAAGTTGTAAGTGAATTAACAAATTGCATGTTGTTAATTTTTCTTTCTTTTTAAGGTTTTAGCAAAGTATGTATTACTTCATATGCACTTGTATAGAAAAAATGGAAACTATGATAAAATTGAATCATGTACTGTTATTTTTTATAATATTTCTAAAATGTTATAATGAAAGCATTTTATGGATACACAGTTTAATTTGGTAAAAGTACAGTATTCTTGGACGGTTTGGGTCTTTATAGGGAGGACTTATACTTTTCCCCCTTTCTGGTTCTCGATTTTCTTAGGGTTAATGGTGTAATGGATCTTGTCTGACTTCCTCAGACTGTTGGAGGATAAGCCACTACAACAACATTGGCCCATCAGCATCTGAGCAGTTCTGTGCTCAAAGCTGGTAGACATGAGGTGTGGGGTTCGGACCTTCTCAGGCCTAGGACCCTAGTTAGTGCTGTCAATTGACCTTAATTCCCACAGTCCCCTAAAAGTATAGTGAAAAAGTTAATGTGAACATATGTTTTGATACCACAAGATTCAAGACTGAATAAATTACAATACAAGCTTAGACTAGATTCTCAGGCAAACTGTTTTTTCTCTGTTTATTTCTGCCTTAAACCATATTTTTAACAAATTAGGTTATGTTGTTTCATTGAACATAAACACTATTTTTTTAAATTAAAAGTTTCTATTGTTTCTTTTATGACTGCCAGGTACTAGAATTAAATGATAAATTTACCTTTATTAAAAAATTTATTTGAATATTTTCTTTCTGGTTCATTTTTGCAAGAGTATGATATTCCTATCAAATTTAATGCCTGCAATGTGCTGCTCTTTTCTATGAATGAATTTTCTGTTCATCATGCCATGCAAGGGCATTATTTTTGGTAAACTGAAATTTGTTTGAGAATCGTCAGATGTTGCTGAAATTTAAAAAAAAAAAAGAAAAAGAACGAAAGAAATCATACGGTTCATATTGATCAACACTTTCCAACTGTACATACTCGTTGCATTGTTTAACCATCAAAATTCTTTGCCACATTATCACACAATGGACCTGTTGAACAGAAAGGCAGACAGATAAACTAATTGAAATCGTAATCGTTCTTAAACATTATTAAATTACTTTATAAATGAAAATGAAAAATCAACTGTTTACCTACACAGCGGCCAACACACCTCTGAGTTTAACTTTCTGGTCATCCATATGGTTTAGGAGACCGTGAAAACACTGAAAGATTGTCTTTTTATCAAGTGATAATTTTTCTATTAATTATCTGCAAAAGGTAGTGGATCGGCCCTTGGAGAATCAAACTCACGACCTTTGTGTTATTTGCATGGTGCTCTAACCAGCTGAGCCAATGACCATAGAAAGACCTTTTTGCATTTACACTTCTATCTCCAATGTTCATCATTTTAAAAACTTATATTTTTATTAATTTTTAAAAAATAATCAAAAATTTAGAAACAGGTCTTTGAGGTACATCAAGGGAGGTTAAAATGGACCTCCATGCAAAATGCTGTTGCTCTTTGATCAGGTGTTTGCTTACAAAGCAAAGATCAAGATGCATCTGCATATAATTTCTTATCCAATTCTGTGGTATAGTTTCTGAGATATAGTTTTCCGTAATATTGTGGAAATCACTGTGTAGCAGTGTCACCTGTTGAGCTCTTGGCATCAAAAGTTGACCGACACCAACTTATGTCAAGGTGCATCTGCATATTAATTTATATGCAATTCTGTGCAGTAGTTCTTGAGATACCATTACCACAAAATTTTTCTAGACACACAGACAGGTGAACAGACATTTTCTAAAAATAGTCAAATCGTGTTCTGGACCTCTTAAAACGATGTAAAGAAAAGTTAAAAAAAAAAAAAAAAGACTTATATGTATGTTACTTTAATACAAAGTAATTTTAAATCGAGTAAATAATATAAAGAAGCTTAAGCATAATTTTTGATTAATAACAATTAATATGAAATGATTAGGCTCGTATAAACATCCATAAAAGAACAACAGCAGTTTTAATTAATTGCTAAAATTAAAAAAAAAAAATTAAACTTTAAGGCACAAAAAGAAGTAATTCATTCAAAAATTTATATTTAATCATAGCTAATTGCTCAAATACTTTTTCTTTCTTCCGTTTTCATTTTCTTCCTTTTCTTTTCTTTTTTTTTTTGCCTGTGTCTGTGGTTTGGTTGGGGAAGGGGTGGCTATTGCTGAATGTACAATCGAAACTGATAACTGAACTTCTGTATATCGTTTTAATGAGATTCAAACCACTGCAAAATGTTTTCTTTTTTCTTCTCTGTTTTCCCTTCTTCCCTCCCTTTCAGTATCATCTAAAATAAACAAATAACAAACATATCATTTCTCCCAACTTATTGTCATTAAAGTGTTTATTTATGTGGATTGGATATTGATTCTTGTAGCATTCTAGCTGATAGGGGAAAAGAAAGTTGGAGATGTCATATTTTCTCTAGCTTAAATTAATTTATCATTAAACTTCAAATATTTAACTTTTTTTTTTTTTTTTTCTGTGGGGAGGAGGTATAAAATAGTTATTTAAAAGAAGTTCACTCTGTAACAGAAGAATACAGCTGTTAATTTGTTGTTTGATATTAGCAAGTTTGTTTTTTCAGTAGATTTTTATTATTTTCATTTCCATTTTTTTCTAAGAAAATAAATGTTCAAGATTTCCCCAGGCAACCAAAATTTCCCCCCGAACATTGTTCGCGTGTTCTGGCATATTCTGCACCCCTGGTGTGACAACCCCAATCCTAATGTATACTCAACTTTCTAATCCCCAAGCTGTGCAGATTTTTTTACCCTTAACAGCCTTCTTCACTCACCGTCGACTGAAGCCCGAGCCAATGTTATTCTATGGGGAAATTTTCTTTACAAATAACTTATTAACTAATACATATTTTTAAATTCTGTTTTCACATTCAGAAAATTCCAAACTGTTAAATTGACAGACCTTTTTTTAAAATGTATTTTTTTAATTTTTAATATTTTATTTTGAAATTGCAAAATGAAAAAATTTCACATATTGAAAATTCGCATTTTGCAGCTTCAAAATAAAATATTAAAAATTTATAAAATAATTTTTTAAAAAAGGTCCATCAATTTAACAGCTGGGAATTTTCAGAATGTGAAAACAGAATTTAAAAATATGTATTAGTTAATAAGTTATTTGTAAAGAAAAATTTCCCATAGAATAACATTAGCTTTGGCTTTCGGCAGTGGTGAGTGAAGCGGGCTCTTAAAATGTAATACAAATTAAACTTTGATAATGATTGTAACATTTTCAAAACATAAAACATGAGAAATTAAAAATATTAAGGTTAAAAAATATTATTTCTTTATTTTTAAAGAAAACTTTCTTTTTAAATTTGTTAATTTCAAAGGAAATATCTGATATTTTAAAAATATTTTATTAAAAATGTTGCATTAATAATTTTTTTAAAAAGATTTTAATTATGTAAATTAATTGCATGATTGTTTAAAATTCATTTTTAGACCATTCTCAATCATTGTTTTGATGATATTGAAAGATTTGTGGTGAGACTCCAACATGCTGCCGCAGCTTTTAAAGAACTAGAAAGAAGGCAGAAGAACAGAAAACATAAGAAAAAGGACATGGGAGGTTAGTTAATATTTCTACTGTTATGGAGGTTATTTTATTTATTATATTTATTTATTTTTGTTACCAAAATTCAAATAAGTAACATTTTTGTATTATCAGTAGGTATATATAAAATTTTGAACTTTATATTTTCATTGAAATGTATGTAATCAGGTTATTTTAGAGGTGTTTGTATTCCAGATTTATTTTTAAATAGTAATTGTGATTTATAATTTTCATTATAGCTAATTGCTAAAAACGAATTGAAAATTATCAAAAACATTACTGTTAAATTCTGGTTTGAGAAAAGTCTGAAACGCAACACCCTCGTGGTTATTACTTAATTTTCTTTAGTTGTTATAGAAGCTATTTATTTATATTTTTAATGTATAATTTATTTTATTCATTGTGTGTAGTTATTAAAAATAGAGTTTTAAAAGCATAAATATGACTAGAATAAGAATATCGGTAAGTGTTATTTAGAAAGTCGAATTTCATTATAAAGTGATCTGATTTGCTACACAATAACTTTATTCTTTAATAACAGATTTAATGTCTGATTTTATGTTTGCTGTTTAATTTTCTGAAATCAAAACCACTGTAGCATTTTAGCCTGACATTTTAGCTGTTTGAATTTTGTTTCTATCTTGCTTGTAACTTGAGTTACAGGCATTTCAATATTAGTCACTTGCCTGTTTTTGAAACCGGAAATGACCTGTAAATGTTTGTTTACATAAATGTTTTACTCAATATAAGCATCAAAATTTGTTACTGAATATAAAATGAATTTAAAAAAGAAAATAAGAAGCTTTGAAATAAATCAGGAACTTATTAAAATTATTTTTTGTTTAATAGGTAAAATCTTGTTTTTAAATTTGTTTTCTGCTTTTTCTCAAAACGAGATTTTTAGCATTTTGCTTTATCCAAAAACATCATAACTCCAAAAGTTATAATTGAAACGTTATGAAACTTTGACAAAATGCTCTAGAGGAGTTCTTTTAGGGATTGAACTGCGACGATGAATCTAGCTAAATTATTATTATTATTTTTTTTTTTTTTTTTTTTTTGTCGATAGAAGTTATGAACTGTCATGTATATTCATGATTTTTCAGCATGTAAAAATGTTATCTTCTCTAAAACATTAAATAACATAGTTATAGTTTTGAGAGTAGTTCACTCCCTTAAGGACCTTCCAATAATCTAAATAAAATTTACAGAATATTTAAATTTGACTTATGTTTTGTAAAAATGCTTTTTTTTTTTCAAATTTTATGCATATTTTGAGCCTAAATTTCAAAATATTTTAAAATTTGCATATTTTTTTCAGGTTATTCACTATTTACTATATTCTATCATATAATGCACATAAATTGGCAATTTTTCAATTATTAAAAAAAAAATTACCTCCAACGGTAGGCAGGCACCGTAATGTCTGTATATACAAATCAAGAACCTTTATAAAGGGTCTAAATCCATAAAGAATTTCAGTAAGATTTTACTGTTGTGTTGTTTTGTGAAAATATAAAATTTAAAATGAGTTATCACATTTTACTTTAGGAAAAAAACTATATTTTTAGAAAATGGTAAATAGATTATATTAATAATGCAGCAATGTCGCAGATGCGCAGTAGCACGTAAATTAAGCAAAAAAATCAAAGACGGGAACGCACAATAATATTCAACTCCAAAAGAAAGATTTTTTTTCTCCCCCTCCCCCCCCCCCCCTTTTTGCAGGATGAGTGTTTCATAAAACAGTTTACATGCATTTAAAAATAACTTTTGATTTTTTTTTCTTTCTCTCTTCATGCTGTTTAGATTTCATGATGACAAAATAACTTAGATCATAAAGTATTTCAGCAAGACAGTTCGACATTCCACGGTGACTTCCGAAAACACGTGCTCGTTCATCCAATGTTTAATCATAGTAAAAATATCAGTATATTATATTTAATAATAAAATCTCTGAAGTGCTAGTAATAAAATAAATAAATAATGCTCAATATTCCGTTATCTCTTAACTTGCTAAATAATAAACACACTCCTTCAAGATCCTAACAGAATCACTGACCTACTTCTAGCATATTGCTCTGTGACCTTGAAGCAGGCCATAGGCTGCACATTTTTATTTCTTCTGAGAGCTAAGAACTAACTATAAAAATGAATAATATTAAAATTTATTAACATTATACAAAATCACAGAATATTTGCCTTTTTTCTTTTAATTATCCCCCTTCCCTCCAAGAAAATGAAAAATATAGGTTTTAATAAAATTCCAGAATGCATTTCTCCAATTTTATTATTTAATTCTCCAAATTAATCATAATTTGCTAAGTGTTAAAAAAAAACATGTGGCATGTTTCTTATATTACCTGAAACCAATTTTCACTAATCTCTAAAATTCAAAATCACCCCGATCCTTACAATTACAGATTTACGACCTTAAACTGTGAAAAATTATTACTTAAGTAATTATTTGTCATTTTATTGGTAATTATCGTCTAATAATTTTACATACTCATATTTTGCAAAAAAAATAATAATGAATAGCTTCAATTTAGGTATTTACCCAGTTGATAAATATAATTATTTTACAATTTTTCTATTTTTATTAGTATTTTAAAATTGTATAAATTGCTTTGTGCATTTCGGTTATTTGTTCACACGGCATTTTTAATTTTCACAAACTAATTATTATTTTTTTCATAAATTATTTTCAAAATTTACAAATGGGGTACCATTTTCAAAAACCTGGATTAATCCCTGGTAATACAGGAATGTAGTTCCCAGACAGCAGTTATTGTTCATCCAGTGTCAAATAGAAATGGACATATCAAAGCAATTTTTGTGTGTGTGTGTGTGTTGTATGGCTTTAAGGTAGGCCTGTGCGCTGCCACATGAAGTCGACACATATGCCAGACATTGGTCCCAGGAATTCTGTTTTTGGAAGATGTGGGCCTTGCTGATGAACCTCACAGTAGATAACCATATGTGTTGTATAACAAGGCCCTTAAATAGCCTTAAGACAGTGGTGTAACATGTCATGAACTTATAGAAAGGTTCCGTTTTTCTGCTGAAAGAGTCAGACTGCACCTGCATGGGGTAGGGAAGTCATACAAGTTAAGCAAGCTGGTATTCCATACATTGTCAGTGATCAATAAGGATCTATGAGTAATAACTTCTGTCTCCTTATTACTCCAGGGGTGTTTGTGTTCAGGGTTTATCCCTGATTTCAGGGTTTTTACTCAACCCATCTGTATTTTCATACTTCCTATAAAGTTATTTTTTGCTTTCATTGGTTGTTCATTTGTTATCCAGGTGATATGTGAATGAAATGTAAAAGGATTGAGGGCTTCTGGCCTAAACAGTTTAAGTGATATTTGGGTTTTTTTTAAATTTGAGGCTCTAATTTTCAGGGGTTTTACCTTTAAGTCACAATCACCCCTGTTACTCTCTCAGCACCTAAACACATTCATATTTGGTTGCTTGCTTACTGCTGACAAAAATCGCATGTGTGACTGAATGTGTGACTGAATTCCACGCATCTCAAATTTAGGGGTGGGAATCGATTAAGAATTTTAACTGGGTTAATCATAGTTCATGAATCGATTAATCGGTCGATTAATCGAATTTTTAATCGGTTTTCATTTTTCTTTATATAATTTTATTTCAATGAGGAATAAAACTCTCATATTGCGTACATATATATACACATATTATTCATAAGTTTGACTGAAAAAATTTGTTTTTTTTTTTTTTCAAAAATTTTTGTTTAATCAATTATATCTGTTTCATAGCTTAAATTTAAATCAATTTTTAGAGTAATAATTGGTGACTCTAAGTGTTAATTTTATATAAATGTTTTCACTTGTTTATTTTATTTATTTATTTAATTTTTAAGTAAATTATTTTTTTAATTCATTTTGAAAGAAACATTAAATGAATTTACACATGTTTTAGTTTTATATTTGCAGGCCTTGTCCATCTCGCTTGTCACTATTTAGTATTTTTAAATGAATTCTCAAAATTCCATATCATTATCATAAAAATCTCAAAATCTTATATTTTAGTTCTTCTTTGTCACTTCGGACTAGGACACAGAATGTTATTTTCTGTTTCTACTTCAATAGTTACTATCAGCAATTCTGAACAGACAATAAACGCTTGAAGATATTGTGAAACTCTGTTGACATTTCCCCCATCAGAAAGATAGTGGAAATCTCAATCCCTTCTTTTCTTTTCTTTTATCTTTAGCATTTGCATTTTTTGAAAGCTTCTTGTTTCTGGGAATACTATTACCCTAGCCAACACTTTCTGTAGAAGGCTAAAAAGAGGTAGTGTTGCTCCAGAATGCACATGAAGTGGCATTTTGTTTAATAACTGTCCTCCCCCTTTTCTCTATCAACAAAAGTGTAACAACTTCTTTTGAGAGGTTTTATTTTTATTTATTTCCTCTTTTTTTTTTTTTTTTTTTTTGCTTTTTCATTATTTGATGGATGTTTCTTAGAATGTTAGTTAGCAAAATATGTGAAAAAATATTTTGTAGGCAGAGAAGCATTTTTTACTTTAATTCGTAGTTTGAAAATTTTAATCGGATTTTGAAAATTTTTAATCGAATTAATCGATCCGATTAACTCGATTAAAAAAATTGATCGGGACTAAGCATTGATCGATTAACCGAACCGATTAATCGATTAATCGGCACAGCCCTACTCAAATTACCTTACGTCCATGAAAGGTTTTCTGTGTGGTTGACTCATCTCCAAGTTGTGCATTACATGGCCTTTCCTTTTGGTCAGGCCCTCACTGTTGACCTCTGCTCACAGTAGTTGCAAAGGGTGCTTCCTGCATTGTGGCTGAATGGATCACCATTGGTGAATTGCAATCACTGTTCCTGCTCAATGATGTCTAGACACACATGGCAAAAAAAATCCAGCAGATCATTCACTAACATGGTTGGTAAACACTATGCCTTGCACCAACAGATTTCAACCTGTTTCATTCTCTCGACAATCTCCTCCATAGAAGATCCTTTGCCAATAAGTGAGACCTCATGAATCCAAACACTTCTTTCTCATTTCTTTACGTACTGAAGACAGTATGATAAATGTTACCAAAACAGCTGTCCAATTTTTTTTCTTTGGCATTCTAGATGTTGAAGTTTTCCTCTGTTTTAATAATCCCACACCAAGTCTCCTTTTAATATTCTAACTTTTCTATTTACCTTGTAAAAATATACAATGCATAAATAAAATTTTAAAGCTATATGAAAGAGGGGAATTGACAAAAAAAATGTTTATTGTAAAAGACACTATTAATGCATTATTGAAATAAATATATTTTATTCATTTATACATAAGTATTCCTTTTAAATTTTATTTAGATGGCATGCTTAGTATTAGAGCAAAACCACCTCCTGAAAGGGAATTTGTAGATGTCCTACAGAAATTTAAATTATCTTTTAATTTATTGGTATGTATATATCATGGAATATATCTCATTATTTTTATGATTTAAATTCTTTTATTATATAAATTACTATACTTTAAATTTTCATTTTAAGAACTTTTACATATGTGTATTCTACCACTTAGTTTTTATCTAGATCTTTTGTCCCTATCATAATAAAATTATAAATTTTAATTTATAAAATTAACTTTTGTATTGATTGATCACATGTCTAGAAAGTACTTTAAATACTAAAGCAGGAAATGTGATTAAAATTGTTTCAGTTTTAGGTTTATAATTGTAGTAGTTAATTTGTTCTCAGATTTTTTTTTTTTTTTTTTAAATAAAAAATGCATTGAATTAATAATTAATTTGTGGGAGGGGGAAAAAAAAAACAATATTTGATAGCTATGTGAGTATTTTTAGTAAAATTTTGAGATTTAATTACAGATTTATTTATTTATTTTTTTATGTCTGAGTATCTTGTTCTTGTAGTGCAGCTTTCAAAATCCCTTTTTCAGATGGCACATTTCTATTGTTTAAATGTAACATCTAAATGAATTTTAGAATTTTTAATTCCTGGAAATCAAGTCTTCCAATTCTGCCCGAATATAATTGAGTTCTAATTTTTGCAAACAACTTGAAAATCTCATTATTTTAATTAAAATAAAGTATGTCTTGAAAATTCAACTTTAAATTTTTGAGCTGTTATTAACTCTATTATTTGCTTGAAACACAGTAAAGCACCGATTATAAGTTTTTCAAGGGACTGACATAAAAGGGTGTATTGACAAAAAGACGTATAATCGGAATAATAATAATAATAATAATAATAATAATAAATAAATAAATAAAACTTTGAATACTACAAATTTAATGTCACTGAAGCAAAATTTATGGGAAAATACTAATTAAAGTTTTGAGGTAAATTATACCACTAATGAATGACTTGAGTACTAATTATATATTTTCTATCTTGAATATTGTATTATATATCTTGAATACTATAGAACCCGTCTTAAATATTAATTATTTATATATATATTAATGATGATCTATTAAGCATAGTAAAAGCCAAGCAACAGATACAAGATCACTGAAACACCAATGACCAATAAGATTAAAAATTCTTTGAGAAGTTCAGAAAAATGAAAAAAAAATCAGGGGATGAAATACACAAATTTTAAGAAACCAGATATCTATATATTAATAGGCAAGCATAAAATTTGTAGTCCCTTTTTAACATATTAATTATGGGAGTAGAGGGTTGAAAATGGTATCATTCGAAAGGTATGGTTAGCCGGAAGGTGCGAATACAAATATTATTTTCTTACGATGTCAAGAAGGTATTTAAAAATACATTTATTTTTTATGCATTTTCCCCCATTTTTCCCTTTTATATACGTATTCCTTTACATTAAAAAATACCTAAAAGTAGAAAGTTGTTAAATCTGGCAATTTCATAAAGCTCAAATAAAACCATAGACACAGTCATTTGTATAATGTAGCATCACTATACGCAAGCGAAGTGATGGCGTCACTGTCTGTCCATGGAGCCATGAATCCGAATCCGATGAATTAAATTCCGATATTTGGGTATAGTTATATATAAGTTACTGTCTACATGTGTTTGATTGAGTTATTTTTTCTGTAAAATTGATAAAATTTTAATTTAAAATCACAAAACTCCAGAAAAAAATATTGGCAAGCATCCAGTTTCGAATGTAAACATAAACATTTCATTTCAAAGGGTGATATTTAAACAATAAATATTCAACTAATGTACTAAATAAAGGGAAAATGGATTTGTTACTAACTGCTGCATGTATAAGTAGATGATACAGAAAAAATTCCGATTTCCGTTTTTTGCTGAATTTACATGTTTTGAGCTTTCTTTACGTTTCAATTAACTGAAATTGGCTACTTATTTTTTAAAAAAATGTCTTTATTGCTAGCTTTTGTGGGTAGAAGAAGCAAGTAGAAGATACATTAAAAACTTTTGATTTCCGGTTTTCGATGAATTTACACGTTTTGAGATTTCCTTGCATTTTAATTAAGTGAAATTGACTACTTATTTTTATTTTTTAAAAAGTGGATTTATTGTTCTTTCCTCTGCTTATATAAGTAGAAAATATAAGATTCAGAAAAGTTTTAGATTTTCGGTTTTCTATAAAGTTACACGTTTTGAAATTTCCCGAACTCAATTCGACCATTTTTGAAAAATATCTTTTTTTTTTGTTCAAACACTGTACTTTATGAACCAATCGAATTAGTTTAACAGAATTTGATACTTGGTTGGCCCTTGGTTTGACATGGTACCTGTTAGCTTCTGGGCTGTATCACACAACAAGGGGCGTTTTCGCGTTGCGATTTTCTCTCATTTCAGGAAAGGCTAATATCTACAGAGAGAAATAGTTATATTAAGTAAAATTCTGATGATTCAGTTAGAGTGAATATCGGCAAACTATTGCCGCAGCTGTGTTGCAATTGCATTCCATTTAGGACAAGGCAATAACTTTGCTTTGCCTCGCTTTGTAAAAAAAATGGTCGAGTTTCGACCACTGGGCGATACTAGTATTAATTAACAGCCTGCAAAACAAACAAATCATTAAAGTAACACAACAAATCTTAACTTAAATCCATAAAAATTATCAAAATTTAAGAAAAAATTATTTAAGAAACTTAAGATAGGAAGGAAGGAGGCAGGCGGCAAGACTTGTGACTTGCCTGTGGGGTTAAACTAGTTTCACGCTGGCAACACTCACCCAGCCTACCATGACCAGAATAGGAGTCAAATGGATTTAAAAAAGCAAAATTTACATGATCCAGGTCCAGTGACAAAATACACTATCGCAAAACTTCACAACACTACAAGAATCATAATTTAAATTTTTTTATTATTAAAAAACTTATTGAAAAATTAGAGAAATAATACAAATTGTGAGAGCACAAATGCAGCTTTATACAAAGTGTATAAAACAAAAAATAGTGTTAGTGCCAATATAAGACAAATCTAAATATATGAAATTCATATATTATTTAATTTCAATGACAAAAATCAATAAGTGTTATTAAAGTCAGAGAGAGAGAGAGCGCATATCCTTATTTTTTTTTTCTTTTCTTGTCAGTTCTGCTTTTGTTAAACCCACACTCTGGCCAGTTTCTTTTTAAATTTAAAGTTTTATCTTTCAATGAAAGTGCCTTTGTTCTTTCGATGCCAGAGACATAGTAAGATTTTAAAGAACAACAATTAAAAAAAAAAAAAAGTTTATCCCAAGACTAAAATTTGAGAATTTCTTTACTTATTAATTTGGTTAACTACCTTAACTGACCCTTCCATTGTCCATTTCCTCTATTTATGATAAAGATCATCAATTTCGATCATTTCAGAGGTCTTTTAGGAAAAGCTTCGCTTATTTAGAATGGAAAAATAATGACAAGTAAAGAAGTTTTGTAAATTTAAAAAAGGCGAAAAAGACGTATAACCAATATTGAGCGGGCATGTAAAAGAAATATTTTTGCATTAAAATGAATAGGAATAAATCGGGACTTCAGTAAAAGGACATATAAATGGTGCTTTACTGTATTTATTATATATCTGTTCAATAAACAATTTTAATTATAGGCTAAATTGAAAAGTCATATTCATGATCCCAATGCACCTGAGCTAGTTCATTTTCTTTTCACACCACTTGCTTTGATTGTTGATGCTGCACGGGATTCTATTCACAGTGCCAATTTGGCAGCAAATGTAGTCAGTCCTTTGTTAACCAGAGATGCTATTGATCTTCTAAGTAACTGTTGTACATCTAAAGAAACTGATCTCTGGCATAGTTTAGGAGATGCTTGGATAATACCAAGGTAAGGAAACTGTCATTTGGAAAGCTTAAAGATATTGATTTGCATCCAGTAACATAGTTTAAATATGTCAGTTAATTAATAATTTATACTTTTATTGTTAGGCCTAATCTAAAACATAAAGCTGAAATCAATGGTGTTTTTTTTTTTTTTTTTTTTTTTTTTTTTGAGATATTTCTTTAAAAAGCTAATTAATTTTAAATGCATTTAAGCTTGTATAAGTTAATAACTTTCTTTTGTATAGATTTTTTTTTTTTTTTTTTGTCATGTAATGTATGAAGTTAAATAAATTTGGAATATGGATTGTACTTAGAAAAAACAAATACTATCGTAAGTTGCAAAACAAACTTATCAAAATAACACTTTAAGCTTTATGCTTGTTCTGTATAAAACTTGACAAATGATTATTTGCAGCTTAATAATTTGGCGTATGCTGCATATTTCGAGTGATTACATTCTAGTATTAATTTTTTACTTACAATCGGGTATATTGTTTGTGTAATAATGTAATTAATAGCTAATATTTTTAACCCTGCTGTTGTGTTAATTTTGAATGGACAAAAGGAACAGTCATTTTTTAATGTACCAAACGGAGTTCAAACAAACCCAGTGTTTTTTATTTCAATACTTTCATTTTCTATTTTTGAACTAAATTTATGTAACAACTCATATTGTTTTTTATGGAGTGTATTCTACATAAAATACAAATTTTCATACATGTTTATTTTGGGTCAAAATGGACCCGGACACAGCAGCAGGGTTAAGAAGATTATCAATTAACCATATTTTTATTTATAGAGCTTTGTTTCTTTCTTTCATTAAAAATAAATAGATAAAAGAAGTATTTAGGGAATGCACATATATTATGGGGAAGGGGGGGGGGGGTTATAAATTCTTCTCCTAAAATTAGAAAAAGTTTTTTATGTATTTGAAAATCTGTCTTGAGTTATTGAAAGGAGAAGAAGGGGTATTGTAAAATTTGAATGGCAATGGAAATTTTAAGTAACTTTTAAAGTATTATTTAGGAAATATTTGTGATAGTGATTCAATATTATAATTTTATTCCAAAAAGCTTGGAAATTGCCTTAGTTTTATGACACTAATTTTGTAGAAAATTAACACTTCCAACGCTCCAGGACCCCAAAGCAGAATATGTCAGAGTTTGAAATGTACGTTGCAGAACATATAGCTTCACTGCAGAACAATTGCAGATATTTTGAAATTAGGAAGAAAAATTTATGACTTATGGTCTCAAGAGTGGACATTTATTAAAAATCTTGTATTAATCATTGAAACAATTTATCAAAATACTTCTGAAGTTGTTAGTTGATTACATGGGGAATTTTCTATCCAGCCTTGGTTTATTTATTCCTTTTCTTTTATTATTCTTTTTTTTATTTTATTTTTTATTACAAGTTTCAGCAAAAATAGTTTTGATTGCTATTCTGCTATTATTACCATTATTGTTTTATTATTATATGCATGTATTATAGCACATTGAATTCTAAGATTTGTATTTGTATTGAGTGTGTCAATAATATTGATAAAGTAAATTTTTAAAATGAATACATGTCCTTCAGAACATTTTGATTATCTGAAACCTAGTTGCAGAGCATTTAAAAGTATTCTGCTTTTAGGGCTCCAGGATACAAAATAATCTGAAAAATTTCAGCATAAGTGTTTATCTGTGAATTTTCTGCGAGAATCTCTGATTAACCTTTGATACACTTATACTTAAATAAATTTAACTTTACAGAACAAACCCAATTATACCTATCATTTGTAATTTTTATTATATTTGAGTTAATCTGTTAAAATGTTTCTTGTGTATATTTTAACAATAGTATAATTGTAAGTAATTTAGGAATACTATATTTTTTTATAGAGAGCAGTGGAAAGGTTATGAAAGTAATTATAGACCTGTATTTTCAAATGGTTGGGCTCCTGAAAATCCTTTAGAAGATGCTCCCCTGAGTCACAGAATGCCAAGGCAAGAGGTGTGTTTTTAAAATAAAATAAAAATATGTGGGATTTTCAAATTTTAAGTGAAAAATTATATATTTTACATTTTCTAGAATTCTTTTCCAAGAATTACAAATATGCAAATCAAACAATTGTAAAAAATCTATTAAATGTTAAAATGGGAAATTTAATATATATATATATATATATATATATATATTTTTTTTTTTCACTTTTGTGGTGAAGTATTGATTCTGCTTCAATAGATATTCAAAATCTAAATTTTCACTAGAAAGGCAGAAGGAATTGCTCAAGTTCTTATCGCTTAATCTTTTTCAAAATTTGTCTTTTATTTGATTTTGAGTATTTAGAATTCTTGACAAAAGTATAGTAACTAGAATAACCAAAATTATTTTATATGTAATTGTAATCTTTAGCTTCTATATTGTGTAGTTGTTTGTTAATAAAATAAAATCTTCATATAAATATTCTTTAACAAATCTTTAAAATTAAAAAGTGTTTTATGATTTTTCTGCTTTATGTACTTATATATTTATAAAATCAAGAAATTCTAAAGAAGCTAAACATGGGATTGCAGACTTCAAAGTAATTAATACATTACCCAACGCAACTAAAATATGGATGAATTATATGAAACAAATTAAGGAGAGAATCCTTCTTGTGATATAATTTTTAGTGTGAATTTTTTTTTTAAATATAGTGGGTTTTTCGCAATCTCACCCTCTAATATGAACCCTGAATTGTATGAATTTTAAAATTTCTGTTACAAAAAATTATTCATTTAAAATGCTCTCCTGTAGTTATTTGATAAAATTAGGCAATTACAAAAGTTCATGCTGGATTTCATAGATGACTTTATTAGTGATAATCTATGGATTACCATTAAAAGAATTACTGAGAGATTAAATGCTGATAATTCTATTGTCTTTTCTGATTTAAAGAACTTGAATACACTTAGAAACTTAATATTTGGGTTCCTTATGTTTTGACCGAATGGAACAAACTGTACAGAGACTTCAATGTTTCTCTTCTTGCTGGCTAACAAATTGAATGTTTCTTAAATCAAGGTATAACTGGAAATGAAATATGAATTCGACATAACAACAGAAGGGGGGGGGGGGAGGAAGCTAGAAGAGCAGAATTTATGACAAAGTTTGAGTTGCATCCAATGAAAGTGTCTAATGGGATTACAGTAAAATAGGATTTTGAAGTGTATCCAAGTTTCTTAAATGAGGAAAAACAGTATAATTATCAAAGTTTAGTCTTGCTAATCTTTTTAATAGTAAATTATTTAAACCACAGATAACTTTATCTATGAAATCAGGCAAAACTTATGCAGTTGGTTTAGTGCGTGATTTGTAAAACTCTAAATCAGCATTTAAAAAATCCCAGTTACTAAGGTGATTAAAATTTGAGACCTGGAAGTGGCTGAATTGCGAGCATTTATTTCATTTATTATTATTACTATTTATTTTTTTTTTTTTCCTGACAATGATAAATTTAGTTAAAGGTAAACTAGATCTAATGTGCTCCACATATTCCTTGGCATTCCGGTTTCAATTTTCCCGAAATGCACAATGTCTAGTAAATTTTCATGTACAGAATATCACTCTGTGTCTTCCTTCACAAAAATCCACAAAAAAAAAAAAACTTTCATAAAAGCTTATAAACTAAAAATTGGGCTATTCACCAAAAAACGGAAGTTTTAAAGTTCCTTTTAAAATTCAGATGACAAAATCCTGTGTTTTAGTTTTCACGCAAAAATATGGCAATTTTTAACAGTTACATACACATAAAAACAGTAAAATAAAATTTTGCTGATTTGATGCTGAATTTCAGGAATTTCCTTTCAGAAAAGAAGGGAAATGCTTTAAAAAAAAATTCTCCTGGTACCTAACATTTCAAGAGATTTTAAAAAACCTCTGCTCTAAATGCACTTTTAAGTTTCATTTTTTCCCAAAGTTTGTATGAAATGCTAATTAACTGTAAATTAATATATTGTTTTTACTCTTTTTAAAAAATCTTTATGGAAGAAAATGCAAAATTGCAACTATTAAAATTGTCATATAAAACCAGTTATTGATTGTTTATTGCAGGGTGATCTCAGAGAACAAGATTATCAGAGAGTATTCAGTCATCAAGAGCGTGATAGTCGTTATGGTAGTGAATATTTTGGAAGTGAAAGAGATGATCATGAGAGAAATGATTCACCTGGTGTTCATGCTGATCATCCACACATGAGGTCTTATGAGCGTGCTTATGATCCCATGTCTCCGGAAGCCAGAAGGGAGTTTCTCGACAGGTATAACCTAGTTGACTTTGAAATGAAATTTTCAAGAGTATACAATATGTATCCTTTGAGAATTACTCATAACTAATGTATATTTAAAAATTCCATTTTCACTTTCAAAAAATTCATAATCATTAAATTGGTTATTGTTTCCTAAAAATTGATTTAAAAAATTTTTGTATTTTGAGTTTAAAAATGCAAAAAATTAAGGGAGTTCATTTTTCTCATTTGCTGTGAAATGAAATATATATATATATATATATATATATATATATATATATATATATATATATATATATATATATTTAAATACATTAGATAATGAGTACCTAATTTTATAAACACATTTTCCCATAGAATAATATGGGTTTTGGCTGTTGGTGAGGATAAGTACTGTACACTTTTATGAATGACAGTAAATTTTAAATAAAAATGTATGTTAATTATACTGTTTAAAAAAGGATTATATTTATAATCTTAACTAGATAAATTTACCTTAAACAATATCCCTTAAAAATCTTAGCATGTATATTTCGGGTAGCATCCTACCCATCATCACTGCCAAGTGAAAAGTCTGTTCTTCTAAGGTTGTTACTTTGTGGTGTCGTGGAAAACATGGTCCCGCTTCACTTCACTTCTTTTTTTCTTTTCTCTTGAGGATCTGTTGCCACACTGCCCTATTAATTTAAACTCCATCTATATTAATAAAATAGCCCCGTACAATAATCACCACTACACACTAAAACGGGAGGCCATAGAAATAATTACTAACAATCATGCTGTTAACGACCGTGAGCACTGCATTATTCCTGCAGTGTGGCAACAGATCCTCAAGAGAAAAGAAAAAAGAAGCAAAGTGAAGCAGGACCATGTTTTCCAAGACACCACAAAGTAATCACCTTAGAAGAACAGACTTTTCACTTGGCACTGATGATGGGTACGATGCTACCCGAAATATATATGTTAAGACTGTAGATTTTAGCACATCTCGGACGTGGAATTCTTGGTGAGTAGTGAGAGACAACAATGATAATAAAGTCATAATTAGTCCCAAGTATTTATTAAAATTTCTATAATGGGACACATCACAGATGAATTACATAATGAATTTTATGGTATTTACAATGCCATATGTACAAAAAATAAATTCTGGCTTATATTTCGTTCATAATTACTATACTTGCTGACACCAGCACACATCCTAGTGCTACCTTCACCCCCGACAGCACGACCCCCTCTCTCGAGAACTGCCTCTCGTCCCGAGAGTTGGGTTGCCATACTTATTTGTGGCGGCGCAGGTTTGCCAGATTTGGCGCACCTTACACGCCCCACCTAAACATAAAATTAGCCCACAGTGGCTGATTTTATCACTTTTAAAAACAAAAAAACACATATATATATAAATGCTATTACAAAACATATACTTTCAAAATACTATATAAATGCTATTACAAAACATGTACTTTCAAAATATTAACACACTATATAATTTCAATTTTAATATATATAGAATATAAAATAAAAATAAAAATAATGCAAGTACACTATTATTCCAGCCTTGACAGAGCGTCTGCACCTCTGTGCTGGACACCTGGCCTATGAGTGATGGAATGATTCCATCTTTGAAGAGCTAGAGCCCAACGGGTTAACTTGGGACTCTTAGGAGTGGTATGAGTTAAATACTTAAGTGGATTATGATCAGAAATGATCTCTACCTTAGCCCCATAAATCCACTTATCGAATTTGTTCAGTCCGAATAAAACTGCCCATGCTTCTTTTTCGATGCTTGCCCAATTTTTCTGCGTCGCATTGAATTTTTTGCTTGCGAACGCTATTGGGCGATAAGATCCATCAGCATCTTGTTGGGTTAAACAACATCCTACACCATAGTCAGATGCATCGCAATGTACTTGAAATGGCAAATTGGCATCAGGGGTAGCCAGGCTAGTTACCTCACACAATAACTCTTTTAGTTTGTCAAAAGATTTTTGTTCGGCCTCACCCCAACTGACTATGTTTGATTTATTTTTCTTGGTCAGCTCCGTGAGTGGAGAAGATATTTCCGCATAATTCGGTATATAAGTGCGATAAAAACCCATCAGTCCCAAAACAGACCTGATATCCTTTTTAGTGACAGGCTTAGCTAACTTTCTAATAGCTGATATCTTATCTTCTTCAGGACCATGCCTACCTCCCCCTATCACGTGACCCAAATATTTTATTTTCCGTGCAGCAAAGGAACATTTATCCAATCTCACCGAGAAACCTAACTTATGTAACTCGGTTAGAATCAACTCTAAATGGGCCAAATGGTCTTCAAAAGACCTAGAGAAAATGACCACATCATCCATGTATGCCTGTGCATAATCTGAATGAGCTTTTAAGATACGGTTCATTTCTCGTTGAAAAGTACCCGATGCCCCTGCGAGACCAAAAGGCATTGTCTTCCACTGGTACATGGCATTGTGAGTGGTAAATGCTGTTAATGGCTTACTTTCCTTATCCATTTTAATTTGCCAGTAGCCCTTTAAAAGATCTAAACTGGTTAACCAATGGGCTGATCGTGCAGTGAAAATTAACTCTTGCATATCTTTCGTGGGAAAAACCGGAACTTTAGTTACCGCATTTAAAGCCCTGAAATCGATACACATTCTTACGGAAGAATCTTTTTTCGCAACGCAAACAATTGGATGAACTATTTCAGATTCTGATGGCTCTATTAAACCTAGATCTAACAATTCTTGAACCTGACGTTCAACTTCCTTTCTATATGCCATGGGAACACTGTAACAATGGGGTTTTTTCCGAATTGCATTTGGTAATAATTCAATTTTATGAGTGCCCACCGAGGTTGGTTGAACAGGTTTAGTAAAGATATGTTTAAATTTTACGATTAAATTTCTAAGAGTTTTCCACTCAGAAGCATTTAAATGTTCAGCTTTAAGACTATCAAGAATTTCGAAGAATTTAGATTCCTTTGTAGCGGTAGGTAAAGTTTCAACATGACCGAATTCTTTTTCTTCCTCAAAAATAACATTTACAGAATTCGAACTAGCTATATAATGTTTTAATTTATTTTGATGAATATGTTTGGTCGCACCATCTGGTAATTTCACAATAAAAGAATGAGGATTACGTTTTTCAACAATAGTTGCGGGACCCTGCCATCTGGCAAATAATTTATTTGTTGAATCGGGTATTAAAACTATCACCTGATCCCCAACTTTGAATACTTTGTTAGACGATCTCAAATTGTGGTAGTAAGCTGTTTTTTCCTGTTGTACTGCCGAAACAAGTTTAGCTTGCTCCGCAGCTTTCTCAAGTTTTAATTTTAAATCTTCTAAATATTTAGCAACAGGAGTAGTATCTAACTGTATATTATTATGTCTCCCGGTCCAAGTAGACTTTAAGATGGACAAAGGACCTTGTGGTTGCCTACCATACAGTAACTGAAATGGAGACACACCTGTAGTTGAATGGGGTATTTCTCTGTACGCCCACAACACATAAGGAATTTGTAAATGCCACCCTCTACCTTCTTCCCTTATTACATTATGTAACATGTTTTTCAATGTTCTATTGAATCTCTCCACCAATCCGTTCGATTGTGGATATCCAGGGGTTGAGAATCTTGGACTGCTCCCTATACGTTTCTCGAACTCTTTAGTCAGTTCAGCTATGAAGTTTGTCCCGTTGTCGGACGCGATAACATTCGGTATTCCGGTCCTTGAAAAAAATGCTTAGCAACGCCTCACAAGTTGTTTTTGCATTTAGACTAGTCAATGGTATGGCCTCGCCCCACCTAGTATGTTGGTCGACCATACACAATATATATTTATGTCCCTTCGAACTTGGAGGATCGATCGGACCTATCAAATCTATATTCACTACCTGAAATGGTAATTCTGGTCTCGTCACGGTTGTGATTGGCGTTCGGTCATTTGTTCTAACTGCTTGAGTGAGTTGACACTCTTTACATGATCTACAATATTTTTTTACGTCAGCCCTCATACCTTCCCAGAAGAATGAGTATTTGATCCTCTCTAGAGTTTTTCTAGGACCCATATGGCTGCTAAACACTGAGTTATGAGCCAGTTTCAGTACCTCCTTCCGCCTACAATCTGGAAGTACAAGTTGCCCAACGCTCTCACCGAGTATTTTGTCCCTATGAAATAAGTAACCATCTACCTCATAGTAATTACCCTTACCTTCCTTAGCATGCTTCCAAGCAACTGCTAAATCGGTACACTGCTCTTGCTCAGAGCGAAAAGTATCAGCTACCATACTTTTCTTATTTCGCTCAGTGATTGCCTCACCATCCTTAGCGTTTACCGTTCCCACTTCATTTCCACATGAAGTAATTTCCCTTTGAGATTCCTCAAAAATAAAATTGTCCTGTGCTTTTCCTGACAGTGTCCCAGATGAAACTTCCGTCGTTCCATCTAAATTTCCTGAGTCCCCCCTCAGGTCCTGAGAGTTCTGAGCCAGTGAAATTCCTTCACTCCGGGCTCCTCCCAACATGTTCAAAACATCCGGTGGAAGTAATACGTCTTCCACCAAAACATCTGCCAAAGCACACAACACTTGCTGATGCACCACATTAACCTGGCCACCAGTAGCAAGACCTAATGGAACGTAAACTAATGGACATTTCACCGCCGGACCAAAAATACCCTTCAAAAAAATTGTAGACGCCCCTTCGACCGAAATTCCCGGAACTAGTTCTTTTCTGACAACCGTAATTTCTGTTCCCGAATCTACCAATGCGTCAACTAATTTACCATCTACACTGATAGATGTCTTTTTTAGTTTGCTTAATTTATCCTCAATAGCTCGCCTAGGGATGACTTCCCCTAGTAAGTCTACCCTGGCCGATACAGTTTCTTCCTTTGAGTCTGTACCCTCTGCAGAAACTTTATTAATATTAAGCCTCCTAGTATCTGACCCTTTATTTTTTGGACAATCCCATCTGAAATGTTTGTCGGACCCACATGTGAAACACGTTGGTTTTTTAATTTCTGAGAGCTTTGATTTTTCGAAATTTTTCTTGGGGAAAAAATTGTTAAAATCGGACCTTTTTTCACTAAACTGCGGTTTACCCAAATTAGAATACCCTTTTTTATCAAAATCCATCCCTTTGGCTCTTACTGACCCATCATAGGACTTACCCTTAGATGCATAAAATACATCACAATGCTTACCTAAATCCTTTGGCTTGAACCAATCTTCTCCTTGAAGAACTCCTATGTGGGTTGCAGTTTCTGCATCTAATGTTTGAAAGATTTTATCCGAAACAATAAGCTGATTCAGCGACTCAAAATCACTTACCTTCCTGGCCTTGCAGTAATACAGCCACATAGAGGTTAATCTGGACGCGAACTGAGAAAAATTCTCATCAGGATTACGTTTTGCCCTACGAAAATTTTCTAAACATAATTTTGGAGAAGGTTCATACTCTTGTAACACTAATTTTTTCAAGGTTTCATAATTACTTAATTCCTTTTCTTCAATATTAGCTAACAGATTAGTTACTTTTTCCCCTAACAAGCAAAGTAAAACTTTAGGTTTAAATTCGTCGTTCACATTTTCATTTACAAACGCTTTCTCTAAACTCGAGAAAAAATAGTCCCATCCATCTGATTTACTAGGAACCTTAACTGTTAAGAGTCTAACCATCCTAACTATTTCATCTAAAGATTTTATACGCGTGGTTTGATCACTATTTTGAACCAAATTTTTATTACTCTTAGATAATTCTACTTCCAAACGAAGTTTTTCCAATTCAAATTTCTCCCTTTCTCTCTCTGTCTGTAACATAAATTCCCGCTCTAGTTTTAACTTATTTTCATTTTCCAGTTTTTGTTCCCGTTCTATTCTTTCAGCTATGATAGCATCTAAATACTCTTTCGCTTCTTCCTCTTTATATCGCTTATTAGCTAAAATTAATTCCTTTAATTCCGATTTAGACAACTTTTCATCAACCTTTTCCCCATAATCTTGAGCCAGGCAAATTAAATCTGCTTTTTTACTTTTGATTAGAAAAGACATTTTTTTCTATTTATCTATTTTTCTGAACTACCCTAATGCCAAATTACCTTACAATAAAATGAAAATAAAAAGCAAACTATATCCAAAATATTCAAGAAATATCAAAAGAAACATTACTCTCTTTTTATACGATGAATTATTTTTATACGAGAACAAACAAAAAAAAAGATATAAAACATTTATCAGAAATGAACCAGAGCTGTTTAATTATACTCATGCCTTTGTCATCAAATAAACAAATAAAATATATATTTATTCATTCCTTCTTTTTTGTTTAAAAAAAAAACAATAATAATAATTACTTAGGAAAGAAATAATGATGCATTAAATCTATCTCTAATTATTCAGTTACCATGAACCAGAGAAAGAAAAAAAAAGTACTTTTAACTGTCTTCTCAAAAACAAAATAAAATAAATAAATTTATCATTTAAGTATTTCATAACCCACAGCAATATATATCTTATTTATATATATATACTGAGACAGGAAATAGATTTATTTTTCTAACTTTTACTAAGCAATAATAAAATAAGAAAAAAAAAAAAAACCTCTTTTTTCCAACATTGATGATCAAACAAAAAAAAAAAAGGAAAGAAATATCATTACGATCTACCGAAGATGACTCAATCTCAATTGGCACCATTCAGAACAAGAACAATACATGTCTGTCTGGCCACCTGCCTTACTTTTGTTTTCAGGGTAAAAAGAAACAAATCTATGTGATTATTATACATTTCACATATACTGAAATATTTTTAATAGACTAAATATATTCCTTTTTCTTTACTTTTTATGAAAATAAAAAAATATATATAATAATTGCACTAATTAAAAATTATTACCCCTTTATATTTCACATTAGAAATCAAATAACCATAATAAATATATATATATATATATATATAAATATTTCACATGATTCGATAATCAACTAAATTTAATACACTCTTCTTAAACTTGCTGATATTCCTTAACGATTAAAATTCTAATCGAAGAAAAAAATATATAGTACTTACAGTACCTTAGTGCGAAAGTAAAAGAAATTATGGAAAGAACGATTATACTTGAAAACTATAGATGCGGACATTCATACATGTCACTGTCCTGAAACACTCAGTTTAAGAGTTCTCACGACAAGGATAAATTTCGTGCAGATGTACGGACGTATGAATCTATGCAAAAAGAACACTTTCTAAAAGAACGCTTTAAAATCAGTGATGATGTGTGCATATTGCACCTTGAAAACACAAAATTTTCTTCTCTCCCAAATTTCCACTACCGGGAGTATTCAAAAATTATCATCCGACGATATCGAACACGTAGGTGCACTACATACACACCAAATACTGTTGATACAGTAATATACGTTAGGCTATAATTAGCCCGTCAAACACTTGAAACTTTAAAGACTTTAAAAACAACACATATGCTTTGGTTAGCACATAAGCTTGGGTTACCTCGTCGAACACTGAAGATTTCGAAAACTTAAGAACAGCATGTACCAATTCCGTCATCTTATATCGATGACCACCGGCTATTGTGGCCGTTCCGCTGTGATACCACAATCATTTTTTCGTCTCTCTTCACCATCCCATGTTCTGACACCAATGTAGATTTTAGCACATCTCGGACGTGGAATTCTTGGTGAGTAGTGAGAGACAACAATGATAATAAAGTCATAATTAGTCCCAAGTATTTATTAAAATTTCTATAATGGGACACATCACAGATGAATTACATAATGAATTTTATGGTATTTACAATGCCATATGTACAAAGAATAAATTCTGGCTTATATTTCGTTCATAATTACTATACTTGCTGACACCAGCACACATCCTAGTGCTACTTTCACCCCCGACAGCACGACCCCCTCTCTCGAGAACTGCCTCTCGTCCCGAGAGTTGGGTTGTCATACTTATTTGTGGCGGCGCAGGTTTGCCAGATTTGGCACACCTTACAAAGACTTTTAAAGGATATTGTTTAAGGTAAATTTATCTAGTGACGATTATAAAAATGTGTATGTGTTAAAAATTTAAAGTATAAAGCAAAGTTCCTTTTTCAGTTTTTTCAGTCTTAAAATTTAAAGTATTTTTTATGCTTGCATGATTTGGGAATAGTGAGTTATATTTGTGCAATACATATGATATATAATATATCCTGCTTTAATAGTTAATAAAATGGTTAATTAGTAGTGGTGTCACCAGAAATTTTTTCAGCTGGGAGCAAACTCAAATTACTGTATATTTTAGAAAATTAGACTCAAATGGTTGATTGAGATAATTAAGCAAGTATACGTATAAGCATCTGCAACAAATTCTTATGCATATAATTTAAGTTAAGACACTTTATTTACAAAAATTATGTAGCTTATTCCAAACCATTCCAAATTTGAAAAATGTATTGACAAGTCAACTTAAATTCTACTTGCATGAAAAGGTTAAAGCTGACCTGACCCACAAGTAAGGTTGACTTGATTCTAATTGGCTTTGTTATATAATTTTTGTATGACAATTTATATAATCATTAAAACTCTAGTTTTAAATGTAGTTTTAAAAAAAAAAATGATTAGCATTTTCCAGGAGGAAGCATATGCTGCATTGCCCCTGTGTTCCGATGGCCATTTAATTAATACTGATTTTGATAATACCTTTTTTATGGATAATTTAATTTTATAACCAATATTTTCATAAGTTTTTGCTTAAAATGCTCTACAAGATGTCCTTGGTTAAATACTTTTAAAAATCTATTGACAGCTACTTTTAATTAACTGAAAAACATTTATTTTTCTTTCAGGGGAACTGCTCTGTCTCCAGAAACTGAATTTCATGATCCAAGAGACAGTGATATGAGATCAGAATTTAGTTCAGATTCTATCGAACACTCAGACCTCCCTCTAAGTCCTGAGAGACAGTTTGATCGGCAGCAGTTGCAGTGGCTAGAGGATCTTAAAAATAGAAGAGCCAAAATAGTTCAGGTTGTATATCCCAGGACTGCCAATAATGAAAAGGAGCTGACTGTTATTAGAGGAGAAATTTTAGAGGTATTTTTACTCATATTATTTATTTTTAACATTTGTAATAAATGTACTATTTTCGCTGCACTTGTTTAATCCTCCCTGCATGTGATATGGATTTGTTATTTCCCTAATACTCTTGTGCTTTGGAAATTTTCTTAATTACTTAATCCAATCAAGCCTTGAAATAAGTGAATTGACAAAGTCCAACTTCACATATTAAAATCTTAATTACAAGGCTGAAAAGGGTGCACAAGAAACTGAATTTTTAAACTAAAGAAAAGTTATTTCTAAATTTAATGTCCCTGATGGCATGAGGGAAAATTTTTTTAAGTCTAAATTAACCAAATCCTATCCGTAATTCAAATAAAATTGTAGAAGCCGAGCTGGGTACTTCACAGCTTCAAACTTTATGTGATTGAAATGTAGAATAACTACAGGATAAGTTCAGTGCAAATTTTATTTAATATATGGAAATTGCTTCAACTTGGATTTAGTATCAAGAGATAGAGATACAACAAATAGATCAGATGCAACAGATACATTTCAGCTATAAATACAATTATTTATATTAAATCTCAACTACTATTGATAAATCACAGCAAGAATTTACAAGTTGCCATAATATAATAAACTAGTATCGCCCAGTGGTCGAATCTCAACCACTTTTTTGAAAAGCAAAGCAAAGTAATCGCCTTCTCGTAAACAGAATTAAATTGCAACACAGCTGTGCCAATTGTTTGTCAATATGCATTCAAAGTGAATAAGCACAGTTTTACTTAATGTATTTCTGTAAGTTTGGTACATTGTAGTTGCTGAGCCTTTCTTGAAGTGAGAGGAAATTGCAATGTGGAAGCGCCTTGAAATGAGAGGTTGATTCTACGTTGCGTGCCTCCTAACAGGTGATATAACCCAAAAGCTAATCGGCACCAGTTCAAACCAATGTCCAACCAAATATCAAGTTCGGTTAAATTAAGTCGATTGGTTCATAAAATACAGTGTTTGAACTCAATTAGGCAGATATTTTCTAAAAATGGTCGAATTGAGTTCAGGAAATCTCAGAAAGTGTAACTTCATCGAAAATCTAAAAATTTTTCTGAATCTTATACTTTCTTAAAAATAAGTAGTCAATTTCAGTTACTTCAAATGCAAGAAAATCTCAAAACGTGTAAATTCATTGAAAACAAGAAATTTTTTTCATATCTTCTACATTCTTCTTATACATGCAGAAGTTACTAAAAAATCCACCTTTAAAAAAAAAAAGTAGTCGATTTGAGTGAATTGAAATGCAAAGAAATCTCAAAATGTGTAAATTCATCGAAAACGGAAATCGAAATTTTTTCAGTATCTTCTACTTTCTTCTTATATATGCAGAAGCTAGTAACAAATCCACTTTTTAAAAAATAAGTAGTCAATTTCAGTTAATTGAAACGCAAAGAAATCTCAAAATGTGTAAATTCATCGAAAACCAGAAATCAAAAGTTTTTCCGGATCTTATAATTTCTTCTTATATAGAAGATATACGCAAGCGAAGTGTGACGCCACTGACCGTCGTTGGGTCCATATAAAAGATTTATTATGTTAATCGTCCATTGGTTTTTTTGTAAAAAATTATTAAAAATTGAGGAAAATTTTTTCCCGATTTTAATCCTCATATTTGGGTATAATTACAAATTAGTTATGGTGCACATGTGTTAGATTAAGTTATTTTGCTGTCAAATTGACAAAATTTTAAATTTCAAAACTCTGGGAACAAAATGGGCATAGATCTGTTCATCCTTGATGTTTTTTGTGTATTTGGCGATCAAAGACATAATACAAAAACATACATGCCTGCCAGATGTATATTTTGTAATACATATATATTTTACGAAATATTGTTTCATATTATTGATTGCTCTCTTAATATACATAATTAAAATAACCATGATTTTTGAAAGGAATTAAATATGTTCACCAGATAATTTGGCGATCTTTTATTATTATTTTTTTTTCCCTGCCAAGGACAACATATCAAATCTGTTCCTTTGAAATGTTTGTTTATATTTGAAAATGGAAGTCTGTCATTTTATTTTTCTAGAGTTTTGAAATTTAAAATTAAAATTTTATGAATTTATTTTACCAAAAAAAAAAAAAAAAACTATCTAACACACTCAGACAGTAACTTATATATAACTATACCCAAATATGGGGATTAAAATCGGGAGATAATTTCCCTTAAGATAAAAAAAAAAATAATAATAATAATAAAAAATCCAATTGACGATTAACATAGGAAATCTTTTGTTTGGCCCTGCAGACGGTCAGTGACGTCATCACTTCGCTTGCGTATAGTTAAATTATTATTATTATTATTATTATTATTATTTTTAAATAAGTAGCCATTTTTTGTTAATTGGAATGCATTTTGCTTTTACTTAAAAATATGTCTTCAAATTAGAGCTAGTGTAAATCACAGAAAAAAAAAAAAAAAAAAGAAATTAGATCTTAAAAAAAATTAGAGCTTTCATAAATCAAATCCTTTTTTAATTTTCGTATATTTTCAACAGCATAAACTTTCAATCTACCACTCATTTACTCAAATTTCTATCATACTAATGGCTTTTTTCTCTTATAATAAAAAATCTGTATTCGAGAGTATAGTGATGCTACATCTATACAAATTACGGTCTCTATGGTTTTATTTGAGTTTTAAGAAATTGCCAGATTTAACAACTTTCTACTTTAGGTATTTTTTAATTTAAAAGAATGTGTATAAAATGGAAAAATGAGTAAAAAATAAAAGTATTTTTAAGTACCTTCTTGACATCGTACAAAAATAATTTTTGTATTCTGCACATCTGGCTAATCATGTCTTTCGAATGATACCACTTTTAACTCTCTACTAATTAATATGTTAAAAGTGTACCACAAATTTTATGCTTGCCTATTAATTTATAGATATTTCATTCTATTTAAATTTACAGTTACATTCACTCACCTTTTATGATTTTAGCAACTTAAGAAATCTTGTCAATTAAAACAAACCTCATTTATTTGATCATTCAGACATTTTTTTCTGTGTATAGTCAATCTCTGGTTGATTATGTTTTGAACTGTGAATGTTTAATGTGCTTAATAACATGAATTTAATTTTTACTTTCAAAAATACTTCACAATTGCATTTAATATTTCTAGGACAAGTTAAAAAAAAAAAAAATGTTTTCCAATCACTTAGTCAAAATGTGAGTAGTAAACTTTGTTTACAATTCTAGTTAGGCTTAATGATATTAGTTACTTACTTAGAATGTATCTATTTTAATTTAACTTTATTTTTATATCAAAGAAATATAAACACTGGATTGAACTAATCCAAACTTGTATTTATCTTAGTACCACAACTCTTTTAATTCAAAAGTGCATAAATATAGATTCTCAGCTTGTTTTTAAAGTATGGTGGTCATTTATAATAGTCATGTTCATCTTTAAATGCATAGTTAGAATTTTAATTTCCAGCTGAAATAAATATTGTTTTAGTGCATCTAGTAAACATATTCAGTGAAAACAATATTCACAGCATGAGATTTTGCACTCTATTAGAACACTGCAACTATTATTGCACTCATTCTAAAAAAAATGGCTTTGCATTGGGTCTAATAAATACCCTACGTATTACAGTAAAAAAAAAAAGGCAATTTTTTTTTTTTTTTTTTTTTTTCAATTTTTTAAATAAATATTTATATCTGTATGAATATATGTGGTAGCTTCATGAAAATTTATACCGATAACAATTAAAAAAAAAAAAAAAAATCATAAAATTACATGCTACAGCTGAATACCTGTAATAATTTGAGGTTTTCAGAAATGACGTACCAAAAATACACTACCTTTCCATAAATGATTGGACACTTTTGATTTTGAATGTTTTATAAAATATTTCAAAAAATACTAGTTGAATCATCTTGAAACTTCAGGAGTGGAAAGAACATGTATCTGCCTGTCTGTATAATCTTTAAGTGCCTTGTATATTTCAGTGAAAGTTTTGCCCTGAAAGAAAAAGGGAATCACCCTGTAAAAAGTAATATGGTCAACTACACAATACTTTTTTTGAATTTTCATATAAGTAGGTCAATAATATTGGCTGTTATATTATGCCATTGAATTTTCTTTAAAACTTGCACATGCATAATTATTTAGTAAAAATGCTCATATTTCATTAGATATTTAATGTTTTTGTATCCTGATTGCAGTATGCTGTGTCTAATATAGTATGCCAAGTTTCTAAAAAATGGCTTTGCATTGGGTCTATTACCCTACGTGTTACAGTAAAAAAAAAAAAAATTACAATTTTTTAAATAGATATTTATATGTGTATGAATATATGTGGTAGCTTCACAACTCTATATTTCTTTTCGCCATCCAGACTGTCTTCGTCAACGCATGCAGCAGTTTTCTGCTGCACTTAGTTTTTATCAAGGAGATTTTATTTTATTTTATTTTTTTATCTCCTGCAGATAAATTTCAGATAAATTTCTCTGCTAACGTGGGAGAATCTTTGTATCTAAATTCTAAATTTATTTTTTAATTAAAAAGAATATTTTCTTTTCTGTAAAATCATTTTTATGTTTTTGGCACTTTCGATGGAGGTTAGCAACGGTTGAGACCAATTGCAGGTACTCCGAAGCAACTACGTTGACGTTGACCGATAACAATTAAAAAAAACAACTTCATAAAATTACATGCTACAGCTGAAATGAATTTCGAGCATTATTTTTTACAGGGTGATCCCAAACATTTTCAGTTTTCTTAACTTTTTATTGGTCTCTCTTTTGCTTTTGGGGCAAAACTTTCATTGAAATATACAATTGCCATAAAAAGTCTGCATATAAATGCACAGCAAACATTCGAGAGAAAGCAAAAGCATATTATAGTGATATTAATTTAATTTTTATTTTAGATATTTCTTGAACAAAATATCGGTAACAATTTCAGAAATATAACATACATTGTTTTGAAGTTATAATAGCAATAATTAAAAATAACACATAGTTACTAGACAATTTTTGCGTGCAGATGAAAAATTCTTCAAAAAATAACTTCCTTGGATTATCAATAAACCTTGGATTATCTGTTTAAATGCTTTTGCTTATTGACATCTGATATGTGTGGCTTTCTACAAACTACATGGCTACAATAGTCAGCCTTATTTAAACTGTCAGTGTGGTGTCATCATAAAGAGTTTTTTTTTTTTTTTTTTTTTTTTTTAAGTCTTTCTGGGATATCATTTACTATTTTAGAAAGTCTTTATTTATCAACCTTAATTAATTTTAGAAAATTTGGAGTGGAAGGATGATTTTTATACCAACTATGTGAAAAATACCAGAACCGGGAATCGAACCCGGGCCTTCCGCTTAACGCACGGATGCTCTACCACTGAGCTACCCTGGATGATAACCAGCTAGGCATTTCTCACATAATATTCGTTGGCAAGGTCACCGAGTCTGCAAACGCAGTTCACTTGATATGTCATTTGATATAGTTGCGTTTGCAGACTCGGTGACCTTGCAACGAATATTATGTGAGAAATGCCTAGCTGGTTATTAGCCAGGGTAGCTCAGTGGTAGAGCATCCGCACATTAAGCGGAAGGCCCGGGTTTGATTCCCGGCTCTGGTATTTTTCACATAGTTGGTATAAAAATCATCCTTCCACTCCAAATTTTCTTTAAAAAAAAATATTACTATTTGAGACATAGTTATATTTGGGTTTAAATGTACAGATTTCAGGATGTATCTCTTTTCATTGAAATTCAGCTAGACGGGCTGCCACTACGTGGCTTTGAGATTCAGATTTCAATGACTTTGTAAATATTGATCACTGTTTGGATAGAAGAATGAGTCTTTCCAACTACCTTGCCAATTGTTTCTTTTGATGTGAAGAGTGTTATCTTCATTCTCTAGCCTTAAGATAATTTTCTTTTCACTAGGAGTAATCTCTTTCCCTTTAGAATTCATTTTAACTCAATTTATTTTTCAAAAATTTTGAACATGTAATTTTAAGCTTATTTAACAAAACTGAATAATTGTTTGTAAGTGTGTATTTACGTCAGGGAGGCTAAAAATTGAAGATAAGTTTACAAATATCCTTTTATTTGTAACTGTATGCAAACTTTTTTTTTTTTAACTTTTTGTGTTATTTTTAATAATTATTATTTAAAACAATGCATGTTATGTTTCTGGAATTGTTATTGATATTAATGAATTGTTCAAGGAATACCTTAAATAAAAGTTAAATTAATAACATCACTATAATGTGCTTTTGTGTTCCCTCTTGAATGTTTACTGTGTGTTTGTACTCAGACTTTTTCTGGCAAGTGTAACATGTTATAACATGTTCTTTACACTCCTAAAGTTTCAAGATGATTCGTCCAGTGCTTTTTGAGAAATTTGTTGAAACATCTAAAATCGAAAGTGTCTGATCATGTATGGAAAGGTAGTGTATTATATACAATATGTATCCTATGAGTGTTTTTTTAAAACAATAATGTTATCTTAAAAGGGATAAAGATGTTGACATAACTGGCAGGGGTGTTTGTGTTCAGGGTTTACCCCTGATTTCAGGGTTTTTACTCTAACCATCTGTATTTTCATATTTCCTATAAAGTTATTTTTTGCTTTCATTGGTTGTTCATTTGTCATCCAGGTGATATGTGAAAAGATTGTGGACTTCTGGCCTAAATAGTTTGAGTATTATTTGATATTTTGGGTTTTTTCTAATTTGAGGCTATAATTTTCAGGGTTTTTACCTTTGAGTCACAATCACCTCTGCAGTGGTGATATTATGTTATATTAAAATTTTAAAAGTAATTCTCTTAAACTGATATATGGTATTTATTATTATTATTTTCCAAATATGTTTATTGATGTTTTCATATATCACTTTTGAAATGAAGGTGGTTTCATAAAATTATTAGAAGTATTTATGTAAATTTTTACTTCTTTAGGTAATAGATGATAGTCGTAAATGGTGGAAAGCTCGAAATATGAGAGGTCAAGTAGCTCATGTTCCTCACACTATTGTGACTCCATATCCTTCTGTAGATGATGATATCTTTAATAATCCAGTTTATGGATCAAGAGGAATGCGAGAAAATTTCTACAGCACTGTATGACAATTATTTGAATTTTTCTTAAAAAAAAAAAAAAAAAAAAACTAAATTAGTTATATTTATTAATGAATATTTTGTTGGATCATTTAATATGGAATGTATGTAACATTCAATTTAAAGAAATTTTGTATTAATTTTTAAGTTTGTAAATCAGCATTCTTACAGGCTTTAGTATTGATGTAAATCATTAAATTTATGCAAACTATTTTGATTAGAAATATCCAATTTTTTATAAATGTCCAATTTAAATTTAATTTTTTAATAGACATATGACACATCCAATTATTAAAATAGATTCTAATGCAATAAAGATTATTTTAATTGTGAATTAAACCAACAAATAAGAATAGTATTATATTAAGATTGTCAGAAGCTGTGACTTATAAGCCGTAGCTTCTGACAATCTTTACCTCATCTTTTAGCAGTATTTAATTTTTTTTTTTTTTTCAGCATTGTAGCAAATTTGTTTGAAGTGTTTTCTATTTTACTGCAGATACTCTTTTTTACAATGAATGTTTAATTCAATGTATTTGAAAACCTTGTTTAAGAAAAGTTTAGGTGGCTAGCAACCTAGAAATTAAGGAAATGTTGAAGAATTTTGCAGCATTGGATAAAGTCAGGGAAATGTCAAGAAATTTTTGACTAAATCTTGGAAAAAAAAAATAAAAATAATAAAAAAAACCTTGTAGAACTTCAATTACATTTGGGGAATATCGGACAAAAAAAAAAAAAAAAAAAAAGTTGATTTGTAAATGTTCCCACCAAAATGGAAGAAAGGGACTTGTAAAAGTCAGGGAAATTTATCTGTTCTCAAAAATTTAGGGAAAATACAAAATTGCTTACCTTTCTGAAAGTGTTTATTGCATTAAATTACAGGAAAATACTGACTGGTTGTACATGTTGGTAAAATTGTGCCTAGCCAGAAAGTGTTGAGTACAAACTGCACACTATTACAAAATATTTTTTACTGCAGTCAGGGAAAGTCAACAAGTTTTGTAGAAATGGAGCCATTATTGAAAGCCTGCTATTTAAAAGGAGAAGTGGGGGGGGGGGGGCAGTTAGGGAAAGAGTGAAAAAAAATTCATATGCTGGCCACTCTGTATGATATTTCTGGTTTGTTTTCTGATCAGTCTCTGTGTTTCTAATTCTAGACTATTCAAGAGTCGTCTTTGCACCAATTCAATCATGTATGATTTTATAATAAATAGAAAAAACGAAGTAAACTTATAATTAAAGACATTTAAATAAAAAACCTAACATTACTTCGTGCGTCGTTTTAGATCTTTCAAACCGGGTACCCGGTCCTCTTCAGAAACGGCAAAATTCTGTGTTGAAAACTTGAGACTGAGTGATCCTCTGTTGACTTTGTCAGCAGGTGGCTCCATGCGCAGTAGCCCCAGACAGAGAAAGTTATTAACACTTCTTCACACACCATAAATTTTAAGTCAGCACAACCGGTTTCGAAAGGACGTAGCCTTTCTTCATCAGGTGCAAACACGTGCTACTGCCTTGGAGGCAAAAGCAGTAATCGGTTTCGAAAGGACGTAGCCTTTCTTCATCAGGTGCAAACACGTGCTACTGCCTTGGAGGCAAAAGCAGTCTTGCTTTTGCCTCCAAGGCAGTAGCACGTGTTTGCACCTGATGAAGAAAGGCTACGTCCTTTCGAAACCGGTTGTGCTGACTTAAAATTTATGGTGTGTGAAGAAGTTTTAATAACTTTTTATTGATTGTACGCCAGTTTTTGAATTTAGTTTATTTCTGGGTTTTTTTCTGATCAGTCTCTGTGTTTCTAATTCTAGACTATTTTCAAGAGTCGTCTTTGCACCAGTTCAATCATGTATGATTTTTTTAATAATTTTTGTAGGAGGGCTCTGTAAAAGATCCATATCCTGAAGGTACCACACGATCTCAAGAAGCATCTCACTCACCCTCATCTGGAATGTCTCGTCCTGCTCCAGCTGATTGGGTACGCCGTGAACGTCAGGGTAAGAAGGGCGAATTCAGATATTTTTGAATCCTACATACAGCTCATTTGCAAACTGTCACAGACCCTGCTGCCTCCATGTGTGGTCATGCTTTTACTAATGTCCCCAAGAGAAATCCCTCTGTGCAATAACATTGTCTTGTGTTTTGTGTTATGTATGTGTGCTCTTAGTTTTATGCCTGGACTACAGCATCATTGAGCTGGACCTCAGTGAATAACGCTGTTTGAAATTTGTGGATTTTAAGAAGTGCAATTAATTTATTGGACAACAAATACATCTACACTACTCATATTTCAAAATTCCGTCCATTGGAAGTGGTGTGTATGTCGTCTAGTTTTTAACGTGTAACTAAAAGTTGGAATATTTGAGGACATTTTTCTTTCAGTGTTATATTTGTTGTGTTTTTGTTTTTTTCTCTCTTTAAATATGTTTTAAGATAGTAAATGAGTAGAAAAGTTGTTCTTAGGAACACTGAGAGAATAGTGTGAAAATATCGGATTTCATTATTTTAACTCTTTGTGTATAACGAAGCATATGAACTTATTTTTTAAAATAAATAACATTTTATTTAATCAATTTACATTAATATTTAAATGATATTACATAAATATTTAATAATAAAACTGAATATTTATTATTATTTTTTTTTTCATTTTGAATAACGCTAATGTTATATGAATTTTTTTTTTTTTTACATACACTTTATTAAACTTACTTTTGAAGTCTCCGTAACTTTGGATTAGACATAACAGAATAATTCTCAAGGCTTTAAAAGTAAATTTTATTGTTTTTAATAAAGTTAAGCTAATGTTGATTTAAAGAAGGAGAGGGGGGGAGATTAAAATTGCTTTATTGGATGAAATTTTGGAGGGGGAGGGGAGGGGATAGCATATAGAAAAACATCTTCAAAGATCAAAAATGTATTTTTTATGATTATGAGTTTTAAAGATTTTTGATTAAATTAATTTAGGATGGCTCAGTTCAAAAGGGTGATAATCGTAAGTAATTGATGTAGGTGGACTTTGCTCAGTTTTCCCATAATAAATTTAGTCTATAAATGTCTTTCATAGTTCATATTTATAACAATGGATGACAGCCAGGCTCCATTGGAGACAAATGTCGCACCTACTAAGCTACCTTTTCCCTGCTTTGACACATTTATTTTATCCTAATAAATTAATATTATTAGGGTCTCTTTTGTATTTTAGTTTTCACGCAATTCCATACTATTTTCAATGCAATCATCTCCATAATTCATATTTATGTAAAGTATTGCTCTATTATGTCATGAGAAACTTTAATTTTGAATACCTTATAAAGAAAGTAGAATGTTGATATTCAGTGATGATGTTCATTTGAGTATTGTAAATATTTTAAAACTGGTCCTGAAATTTTTTATGATGAAAATAATCCTTCTGAATGTTTATCTGAAATTTTGCCTTATTCTTCCATGTTTAGATAATCTTAATTTTTGAATAACTTTAGAAGTTTTCAAAATCAAATGATGAAATTCAAGTAGGGTTCTGGCCAGTATCATAAATATTTTAAAGCTGGTCCAGTCTCTTTATGATCATGTGTTTTTGAGATACAGATGGACGTAAGACAAACCTAACCTACCAATGGGGACACTACATAGGTTTTATGATTTGCTAATTCCTCAAACTTCAAAACGTGTCAAAAAGCAAAGGTAAAAAATTTTTTCCTATGTACTTCATTTGATGATATTTTATAGTATTATAGAGAACTAGAATTGGTTTTCTGAGTTAGATATACATTAAATGCTCTTTTGTCAATACATCATTGCTATTTTACTGTAATTTTTTTCTTACAAAATGCAGCCTTTTATTTTTGTTGTGCATATATTACTGATTTTGAAAGTGTTGAAAATGAATGTTGTGTGCCTAATACTTATTTTTTGATAAATATCTTCAGATAAAATTTATAGATTTCTGCAAATGAAGCGTTATATTGTAAAATTCTATTCTAAAAGTGCACAAAAGTTAAGTTCGTCAAAAAGCTAAATCAGTCTTCTCCGAAATATTTGAAAATTATTTTCAACAAAGTATTCATGTAGAATAAGATTTTCTATTTGCACCACAATTAAATGTAAAAAGAGAAGAATCTTTCTACATTTTGATATATTGACTTGAAAATAAGAGTTAACCTTTTAAATATTTTATAGTGTAACTACGTTCCTTAAGACTATCAGTGAAGATGAGTCCAAAGGCTTGAAAGGGTGCTGAATTGACCAACAGATTGGGATTTTGTAAATATCCAAATCATTCGGTGTTCCCTTATCACTTATTTTCTCTCAACGAAGGGTTATCACCTCTATTTTAACACTGATCTTGTTCAGTCTGCACCTGCACAAAGGCTCCCATGGTTGCAAGAAATACGATTACAGAATAACTTAATTATTATAGTGTAATTTTTAGAAATATATATATAGTGTGTACCTCCATTTATTTTTAGACTTTTAAATGTTCCCAAACTTCAAAAAATTTGAAAATCAATGCATTATACACGTTTAAAATTTGTTAAGTTAGATTTTCCCCAATAACATTAAACCTTAAAATGCCAATTTCTTAAAACTTTAAAATTCCTAGTTGCCTTTTTGAACTGGGCCATCGATAAATATTGTAGGTATCTATAAATAACATTAGTCTTAATATAGAAGAATTATTAAAAATAGTTATATAGCTTTTTTAAATAGAAAATGATGCAAATAATGCCCTAATGTTTGTGTGAAAAAAGGTTACCATTTAAAATGTTGAGTTATGTAATCTTAAATTAACTGTATTAGGAATAGTTTTTTATTTATAGTAATGAGGAGGCTTAATCAATCAGAAGAAGGTAAAACTTAATGATAATTTTTTATAGAAATTTTTATCATTTAAAAATGTATATGATATAGGGGAGACCTGTGTACCTAGGGCCATCATGTACCTAGGACCACCCCACTTTATTTGAATAATCTTTAATTTTAAGTTTTAATACTCAATTGGGCAAGTAACAACACCAATTGCTACTTTCACAACTACTTTGGAATTTTTGAGGAGAAAGTTTTGACAAGTTACACGTAGAAAACGAATTTACATGGTTTGAAGTAAAATTTTGCAGCTCATCTATCTCTTTTGCTATTTTACAAAGGCAAGTCAAATATTTTTCTTTCATTTCTAGTGTATAATTTTGCTTTTTATATTGAGCAATAAATGAGATATTTAATTAGTCCTCTCTGCCTGTGGATTTTTTAGTGGACAGCATTTTGAATGAAGTTACCAAAACTTGTACCTAGGGCCACATAGCTGCCTCGTACCTAGGGCTAGTGTGTTTGGACCTTTTTAACACTTTCGCAACCACATGTTTTTGTCTTTTTGACAGTAAGGTCCGCCTGTAGGTGTTTTTCTCATACGTTACAATTTTTCAAAACAAAATTTTCCGTATTCACATTTATATTCAAATGGATATGCATTATAATCATACTCTCTCTAATCAAAGTATTTGCATCCATAGTATACTGATTGTACAGTGTATGTTTTTTAGAAACAAATAACATACAAATTCCAAAAGAAGCGCCCACTTGTGGAGTTTTATATTTTCAAATGACGTGATTCTACGTCAGCGGTCGCGAAAGTGTTAACAGACACAGTACAGTCTGTAGTAATTGGATGCTGGCAAACACTGGTAAACCAATCACTATATATGACGTTGCTGAAAATGTTGGCAAGTCCTATCTGTCGGCCTTTCTTCCTGTAAACATTCTATCAGGCTTTCGTGTATCCGGCATATGGCCAATGAATCAAAACACATTCACTGAGGATAAATATTTAAGTTCAAATGTGACTGAAAGACAAGATCCCATGAATAAAAAAAAAAAAAAAAAAAAAAAAAAAAGTTTTTCCTAGAAGAAAGTGAGCCAACATCGATAGAACTGGATGGATGTCTCTGTTTCTTGTTCTGTTGAAATTTCGAAACCTTCAACATCTAACATATTTCCGTGTGTTCTGCTTCAATAGGTGAGCCTAAGCAAAATATTTACCTAAAGCAAAACCTCGTACATCAAAGAAAAGATGTGACCGAAAACCAGAGAGATCTAGAAATCCAAGAGACACTTCAGAAAAAAAAAATGAAGAAAAAAGACATTCTGTTAGAATATCCCAAAGGAAAAAAAATAAGTGAAAAATTCCGTGTTTCAAGCAACAACATGATAATTATTATATGATAAATAAATATATTACTTGATATTGTTTCTTTTATAAAATACATGTTTATATGCTTATTTTCTATTCATTACAAAGTGAAATCTAAATTTGAGAAAATGGCCCTGGCCCTAGGTACAATGAGGGTGTTGTACCTAGGGCCACGAGTGAAGTTTTTTTTAAAACCTTCTATTTGTCGGAATTTATTATTTTTAGGTATTTATATTAATCCCAATTGAAAGTAATTAGTCCTAAAGATATGTACATATCAGTTTGATAATTTTAAACAGGTTAAGGGCTCTGTTTTGGGGCATTGAAAAAAAGCGGCCCTAGGTACACGGGTCTCCCCTATGTTTTAGAGGGGGGGGGGGAAGAAAAATGTAGAAGGAAACAATCTTTAGGAAGGCTCTACAAAAAACAGAATTAAGAATTTTGATTCTTTCATGTAATATCTATAAAATGCAAAAGTATTGTATACCCATAAGTTTAAATAACAGAGTAAAGAACCTGCTACTGATTTGACCAATCCTTTAAAACAAACAGCTTTAATCAAATATTTATGAAGTGTTCAGTGACTGCAGGCAATCCAGTGATTAACAATAGCTGGGTTTAAAAATTGCTTCATCTTCTATTGTATTAGCATTTTTATAAAAATAAAAATGAGCAAATTTAAATATTTTTTTAACCTTGATTCTCACATTGATAAGATTTTACATTTTCTTCAACATTTTGAAATTTGCATTGTGCCTGAATGAGTATTAAAAAATATATATGTATCAGTGGAAGATTTTAATTTTTAGCTTGTATATACAAGATATTCAATGTAACTCAATGTCAATTCAACTCCCTTACATGTGTCAGCAATGAAACAGATTAAATGAACTTCCTGTACTTCCGAATACTAATCAGAGCTTCGTATTAGTTCTTGTGGCACCATCTATTATCCAATATTGGAACCTTTTCTGCAAACTGCTGTATAACAAATTCCAGAAATGCACAGCTAACATACCACTTATTTTTTTTTTTTTTTCACTGTTATGTCATTTCAAATTTGGAGAGTTCTTGAAACGCCCTGTATAAGCATATTAATTTTTAGCTAAATTGATAAATGCAAAAATGTTAAGTTCAGGTAAATGTACTTATGTAAGTATTATGGGGGATTTTAATTTTACAGAAGATACAAATTAAAAAAATAAGTTTTTGCTGATTTTTAACTTAAAGATTATATTTTAATTATTGATACAGTTCAAGTCAAAATTTCTGATAAATATACACTTTCAACATAAAATATGAACCTTTTTGGTTTTCTACAGTAGTGATTAATTGTTGCTAATTTCTCTCATGAAAATATATTTACTTATTTATATATTTAAAAAAAATTTATTCATCATGTAAATAAACTTTATTGGGTATTATTCTATATTACATTTTTCAGTGAAAAGAAATTGTGCTTGCTTTTGTAATATTATGTATCTTATGACTTTGTGTGCTTCTTTGCCATCTTCTTTTCTCTTTTATGCATTTTGTATGTATAGTAATGCATCTGTATTTGCCATCTTTAAAAATTATGCTTTATCATTGGCTGTTTGTGTCATTGCATTCATTTAAATGTAACTCAATAGTTATTAATTTTAATTAAACACTTAAATCTATTTGCGGTTTAACTTAATTTATTAATGTTTCTTTTATAGCTGAAAGTTAAAAAAAAAAATGTGCTTTTTAATTATTATTATTATTTTTTTTTTCTGTATTATCATACAATTTCTGAACTTGACTGACTTTCACGTTGAAAAAAAAAAAAAAAAAAAAAATATATATATATATATATATATATATGCTGCTTACTATTGAATGAGTTTAAAATTCAAATTCATAGAGATAGATAGAAATTAAATAAATTTAAGATCCAGCTGCAAAAATTCATCCCAGAAATTTTTTAGCAAAAATTTACGTTTATAACATCAGAAAAGGCTGGTTTTTTTAACCTTAAAATTTAAAATTTCTTTTAGTTTAATTTAGTTCAAGAATTCTGGTGGCAGTGTAATTTAAATGATCCGAATTGTCTTGCGCTGCAAGGAGTTAAAGAAGATTGCTCCCCAGCACATTGTTAGATTATGGTACATTGTTTGTTGTTTTGAGTCACCCTTTTTTTCTTTCATGGTAAGGTTAATTTTAATGTGTTTTGTTTCATCCAAATACTTTTTAGATTTATGCTCATAAGATATGCTTCAAAAATGAATGAAACTGAAAAACGTATCATTATTTTGACATTTGAAAATTTGCAGAGTCAGTCATAAGGTTCTAGTTACAAGAATTACTTTTTATTTTGGGTGTTTCACTGCATGTGTTTTTTTTTTTTTAATAAAAGGCTTTTTGTTTGAATTTTGGTGTTCTTAAAAAAGAATTAGCAAAAATGCTTATAAAATTATTAGGATTTGATTTATATATTTTTTCTCTCTCTCTGTCTTAGAATGGATGGTGCCATTAATTAATAATTTTTTAATGCTCATTTTTTAACTAAAGAAAGAAAGATTTTGCTTTAAAAAAAAATGTTGATGACTTAACTGTATTTTTTAAGATTACTTTTGAAATCATTACTTTTTTTTAGAGAATAAGTATCTATAAAAAAGCATGTATTTGGATTTTCTTTCGTTTGAACCACTCATTAACCTTTTGAAAGGGGCTGTGACAGCAACTGTCACGCTTCACCATAGGATTTCGTAAGAGCCCCTTTCAAAAGGTTAAAACAATTAAAATATGTAGTTCAGAAAATTTTATTGATAATATTATTAATCATGATTTTCAAAATATAAATATTTGCTTTTATTTATTTTTTTCACTACAGAAAACAGTTAAATCTTAGTGGATTATTTTTCCAAAATAAGTTTTTTTAATGCATTTCTCATATTATAAAATTTTATTTGTGTGTTAATTATTAATTTAGAAAACTTTAAAATTTACTAAGGTTATATATATGTTTTTTTTTTTTTTTTTTTTTTTTTTTTAATTTAAACACTAAGATTTAGTTGTACTTTTTAATTTTATTCATTTTAATTAATTAATACTTCTTATTTGAACATAATTTGGGTCTGACATTTTCCATCATTTTATTGCACTTATTTTTGTTTCATTTCTTCAAGAATTATTCATTAAAATCTAACATTGCAATCACTACATTGATTTTAGGAAAAGACATCATTGCTCACACAACATTATTAATTCTGATAAATGTATCGTGATAAATTTGATAACATTATTATTTTTAACATATTTACTGTTTATAAGAATTAAACAGAACTGTATATTTTAAATTGCAGTAAACTAGTTTTCTGCTCATTTTTTGAATGTAATTAACAATTTTGTAATAAATATTTTTATTTAGATTTGACTCTTTCTTTTGTGATATAATTTTGTTTTTATTAATGTGTTGTATGCCAAGCGAATGTATAAGGTAATTCTAGTCGAACCATGTGTGCTGTGTAGAAGTAAATTTTAAATACATTTTAAGTAATTAGTTTAAATAATGTAATTAACCTTCTAACTACCAAGACCAGATATGTCCATTCACTGAGTTGTTTTTCTGCAATATTCTTATGATTTAAAATTATTATTATTATTATTTTTATCTTGCTTGTATTTAGGTGTGAGGGTTATATATGTAATACATTAATTACTGGACAAGAGAGAGATGACAGGCGTAGCACACAATGACGACTAAGTTTTCTTTCAGGAAACATCTTTATTGCTTTAGTATTTCTAAGTTGAGACAGGGTAAGGCGAATGGAGTCTTAGTCCGACACTCTGACGATCCACGGGCGATGAGCAGCTCAAGCGGCACCCCGGACTGCAGAAATCTGTTGGGGAGTCCTGTAGCACCTACGTAATTTCAGAGGAAAACTGCAGCATGGAAATGTTTAACAAGTCAAAATCGTGGCAAGAAGTCTCCGTTTGTTTAATGTTAGGGCTTTTATACCTAATTTTCTGAGCTGCTGATTGGTTCTTTAGATCGTCTGGGCTCTTAAAAGGAATTTCTGGAATTAATTAATATGCAGCTCAATGCAGTGACAGTTGCAAATTGCACTAACGTCAGCAAATTTCGACTTATAATTTCGTTCCTTTTCTGATTTCTGAGTTAGAAAGTCTTCTGCTGGAAAAGAAACTTTAAAGGGGCAATTACGAATTATTTGCGATTATAATTTCAATTAGTGATTTTTATAATTTTAAATTGGGTCTTTTAATAATTTAATACTATTTATTTTTATCCCTTTCATATATAATAGTCATAAGGTTAACCTTCATATACATAGTTATGTTTTTATTGACCAGGTGCTATAACCTTCGCTTGATACATTATAAAACTGTGCAAAGAAAACATTAAAATTCTATTTTTAAATCAGGCTTACACCACTGTTCTGTAATAGAAAATTTTCATTTCTGTGATTAATAAAGTAAAAAGTTTTGTAAAAGTTTTCTGGTATAAAATATCCTGCCTGAATCGGATAACTTCGCAACTGTGATATTTTGTATTTCTACATTTTCATGGTATTCATTTTGTGCGATAAATTATGACTGTGTGTATTTTTTATGTGTGGTACTTTTTGTGTGCAATATCAATTTACGCTGTCAGCATTTGTAAGGTACATTTGATCCTTCCTTTATACAGCAACTTTTTATAGAGATTTCTTTTTATCCGATAAATTATTACTCAGTTTATGATTTTTATACTGAAGCCATATGGGATGGAGCCTCAGAGTTAATGGGAGGATGGGTGTTTTTATGAAATAAATATGCATTTAATAAACTTCTTTAAAGAGCATATCAAGCCATAAATTAAATTTTTCAGCAATTTAAAAAGAAGCAATATCAGAAAAACAATATGGTGTAGTCATTTGTACAACACTTTCTCATCATATCAATATGATAAAGACAGATTGCAGATTTAAAAGTGAGAAAACAAATACTGTATCTATGCTAAAAAGAATTCAAATTAGGTTTAGGAAAAGCTTTATTTGACAAATAACTCTGTGTGAGTGGACTATTGCCCTCTCCCCCCCCCCCCCCCAACCACCCATTTCAATATAGTACCTACATTTATATAAATATTAAGACTAATATTTAAAAAAAGAAAAAAAAAAAACGAAATTATTCAGACAAATTTCACCTACACCACTGTTTGAAACTTATCAATCTTGATCAAACTATTCAAGTAGCAACCTTATATGAACCTCAAAATACAGCATTTAATACTCCTGCAATTAATTATTTTTAAGTTAAGGTGATAATAGGTATACACAAATATCAATAGAACAGGTAATCATACAAAAAACGAGACATATTAAATAAAAAATACTTTATTTATCGTATGGGTATGAGGAATTAATTTTCCTTCTTGAGTACTTTTCCTGGACATGTTAAAATTCTTCCAATTACATTCAGTAAAAAAGAATGTTTTATCTTAATTATTGGTAGCTCTGTGTTTTTTGTAAATTATGTACACACCATATTGTATAATTAAATATATTCCTATATTAATAACACACAACACAACCTGAAATGCACTTCCAACAATTTTCATGTATAGTCCCACTGCGTTTAAGTTCTTTTGGGTCCCTATAAACAAATGGTGAAAATTTTTCATATTATTTTACACAAAACATATTTTTATGCATATAAAAAAAATGTACGTTCATTTCATTTTGATTAGTGCAGCCTATAGATTCAGAGGTTAATTGCACACTAAAATATTTTATAAGCTTCACTGCATCGAACACAGAAAAATACCCTCAATTTGAATATTTACTGGAGACAATGATAAATATTTAAGTAAACACCTACTTATCTTACAACAACTTAAGAAATAACTTAACTCGCCCATATATATGTGTTTATTTTTACAACTGTTTCATTTTATTTTTTATATGTATTTTAAAATTAAAAAAAAAAAAAAAACTGCTTTACGTATTTTAGTTAATTGTTCTCAAGTATCATTAATTTTCACAAACTTACTTGATGTTTTCACAAATTATTTTATAAATTCACAAATGGGGTACCATTTTTAAAAAGCTGGATTAATCCCTGAGATTATAGATATTAAACTGTACCTACCAAAAATTTCACCTATAGATGCAATGTATTTGAATTCTCTTGGACACCGACGATTTTCTTGATCTCAACAAAAATCCTAGTGTAGCATTTCTATATAATAGAGATTTAAAATGCTAACTTTGAACTTCTTGCTCATATATGTTGTTGAGATAGGCTGATAACAGAGACACACACAGACTGACCATTAAAAGCCTGATTTTTAGATTCAATGGACCTCAAAACATGTAAATTAACAAAAACTCAGTTTAAAACATTTGACTTAAAAACAATACTACTTTCTCTACTATATTATATGGTTAAGAAAAAAGTAAAAAATTTCACGTGAAAATTATTGCATATTTAATTGGTGGTGTTTATTGGCTACATGAGATACTTCACAAATTGAAACACACATTCAGTAGGAAAAAGTTCTTGTAAAAGTTGTCAGTTAATTTAATTTAATAAACTGTCAGTTATTTAATTTTATGATAATAAATCTGATTTAAAAATTAGAAACATTGGCAGCTATGACTATAATATTTTTTAGATATTGTTAAAATCTACACATTACAGTTTAATTTGAAGCTTTTAAAATAATTTATCTAATTTGCATTAATCTTAGTTTAATGTAATATATGAAATAACCTGTTAGTACCCAGTATCCTCATTTAAGGACAGATAATAAAATGACACGTATGTTTTTTGAAGTTTCTTGCAATGATTTCTGCTTTTTAGTGACAGTTTATAGCGTAACTCTAAATGATCCCTAAAAGTTTTATGTGCCTACTATTAATATTATTTCATAATTTGGATAGTTATTTTATGATTTTTCATTTGTCGCACATATATCTGCTTTTTGCGCAGGTATACTAACTTAAGTTGAATAATAATATATATTATAATACTTTACTTTCGAGATCTTTGTCAACATATAATAGGAAATTAATCTCTTATCTCAAAGTTGTTCTATCTCGAAGTTTCCTCGCTAGAACACTAAACGTCAATAAATGAGGATAGGCTTTATATATAAAACTATCAGAAGAATTGTTTAAGTTACTATATTTTACTGTCAGTTGTCTATATTAATTTAGAAGTGAAATAATCAGCTAATAATATTTTGCAAAATTAATTTGAGCGTTAACGGGTTAATTTAATAAAGGACAAGATAATAAAACAATATTAAAGTCTGTTTTAAGTTTAAATATACATTGCTGCTACATTTTCTTAGCTTATTTATATTAACTTCCTTATTAGTATCCTCATTACTATTAATAATGTACATATTACATTAAATATCTTTATGGCATAAATAGTTCAAAACTTTAAAAATATTTAATGATAACTTTATTAAATTTCACTTGTGTACTTTGCTTTCTTTCCATTTCAAATGCATTTTGCACAAAATTTCATCTTCTAAAACCTCAATACACACATGTATATTTTTTATTAATGCCTCCTCTCCTACCACCACACACACAAAAAAAAAAAAATAAATAAATAAATAAAAATAAGGGTAAATATTTTATAACAACTCAAAGTAAACATAGTTAAATAAACCATATTAAAAGTATTATTATAAGAAAAAACATTAAAAATTCTGTCAAAGACAGAATTTAGTTTAGTACAGAGAACTATTAAATTCAATCTGTAAAATTCTTATTTTTAATTTCTTTTTTCTCATATTTTCACCATAAAACTCGGCCATGTACTTTTTAAAATGACTGAAATGAATTAAGATGAAGTGTTGCCTCCTAACTTTCATACTTTAGTTAATTTTAAAAAATCTAATTGTTGCGTCGAAAAACTGTTTGCACCCATGGATTCAGAAAAATTATCCCTTTCATTTGGTATCGAATTTGTGATGTTAGGACTGATATTTCTAATTTATTTTGGTGTTACACAAAACTGGTCTACGAAAACTCAAGATTGAAACTAAGTGTCCTCTCTTCTAAGAAGAAAAAAAAAACACTGAAATTTCCACTGCATTAATAAAAAACGCACTGATTGCTGGATATATGTAATTTCAAATACAGTCGGACCTCTATTTAATGAAGTCACTAAATCCAGCAAAAAAGTTTGTTATATGGAAAATTCATTACAGATTCATGCTTTATAATATACAAAAACAAATTTTAAATTTATAAATACAAAACATCAATTAAAAAAAGTATTAAATCACATTCTTTTTAAATAGATCACATATTCTTTTGCTGTAATTAATTGAAAAAATAAAAAATAAATAAATAGAGGGATGAATAAATAACAAATAAAGATAAAAAAAAAACATTAAAGTCCAGAAAATACATCTCCTTGTTTTTAAACACTTTTTTTTTTAAAATACTGTTTACATAAAATTATTTTCTTACAAACTTGTATGATATTACCAGGGCCCGAAATTTCAACTTAGATTACACTCGCTGAAAAAAAAAAGTTACTCGCCACAAAATATGATTAACTTACTCTGTTTTGTACATATAAGGTGACCAGAATTTTTTATTGGAAAAGAAGAGAAATTATGCAATGTCTTTTATTTTATAAGAAAATAGAAGACATTCAGTTTTGAAAAAGTCATTTTAGTGGACACAAAATTAAATGAAAATGATTATAAAAACCGATTCAAAAGCTACTTTAAACAAGTGGTGCAAACATTTTTATCTCAAATGATGAATTTGGGTCGGTACACCTTAATTTAAATTAATAATATACTGATACGAGAGGAAAAATCCTTAAATTTTATAGGTGTCACTGGACAATATAGATTTTGTTTCAATTATTAATTTTTGCTATAGACAAAAACTTTTTTTGTGATACTTCCATGCAGTTACATAAAAAAAGTTGGTAGACATTTTTTTTATTAAAATCGTAATCATAAAAGAAAAAATAAAATTAGCAAATGAAAAAATAAAATTAATATTCGGCAGATGAAACGATTTGTTTTAATAAACAGTCATTTTTTATGAAAATTTTATAAAAATTCTCACAAGTATAGCCTAAATTAGTAGTTAATAAGTTTTTAAAGAAGGTGTATAAAGGGGATTTTTTTCACATGCCTACATTTTGTTCATTGAAGAAAACAGACGCTTTATGGAAGCATTTCAGCCAGGACAACATAAAATGAATTCAACTAAATTTTGCATATTTTTGTGAGGTGGTGGTAATATGTTATCATTAAGGCCAATTGTCTGCACTAGGGCTCTAGGGCTGAGTAGGAGAGTCTTCCTAAGAGGTCCTATCCCATATTTATGCTAATTTCCGAGAAAACCACGAAAAACTCTATAACGGCTAAACCAATGAGCGTGTCTGTGTATCGAACCCAGCACCTCTCGTATACCAGCTTTGAGGACAGAACCTCTCTGTCATTGGTGGGCCTATTTTTATGAGGAATATTATTCATGCAAAAGTGAGAATACGCGTAAACCCACCACGTACCAAACGAAGCACCACCTTCTTTTGATTTCATGACAATTTCAAAAGTGATTCAGTGTTCTGGACCAAAGAACCGTACAAATATAAGGAATACTTTTATTTCACCATGATTTGAAGAATCTGAATAGACAAAAACCATAATATGATTTGGCAAGTTTATTAGAAAGTTGTTCTTTTGAGAACCTAAAGCAGAAAAAAGTTAGTGCTCACCATTCGATACAGCCAACAGCTTCCCAGTTTTGCAAAAATTTTGAAATTAAGGACTTAAGCCTTTTAATTTGAAAAAGAGGACAGAGGACGAAAAATATAAAAAAGGGGACTTTTTAGTCCTGTAATGTTTTTTTTCGTTTAAGAGGGCAGAGCGTTGAAAAATAAGACTGTCCTCTTAAAAAAAGAATGTCTGGTTACATTACCTAAGATTAGCATGATTTTACGTTTTTAAATAGACAATTTTTTTTTCCTTAGCACCGCATATTGTAAGAATTCTATCTATATTTAGACCGAACTCTTACTCGCCATAGTAAAATTTCCACTCGCCGCTGGCGAGCGGAAATTTCGCACCCTGATATTACGGTCATTATATATAGCAATAATTATTAGGAATACATACCAAATGTGTTCATTTTAATTAGGGAAATAGTCCATTAATTTCGCCTGTGTTGTTCGTTTGAAAAAGTGTTTATTTTCCTAATAGGTTTCGCATCTTTGCAATACTATGACAGGGTTGCCAACATCTCTGCTTTCAGAGGAGTTGCTCCGTGAAATATGACTCTGTGAAATGCTCTATTTGCTCCGCAAATATTTCTCAAAATCTTATATATTCAATATTTTTCAGAAAAATGAACATAAAGTTTTAATAAAGCTGAAAATCAAAGATCGCTGCGCCGTATTTACTGACTTACTGCTTATCTTACTGCGTGCTAAGAACAGAACGATCAGCTGCGGAATGCGAGCCGAGCAAGCAAACTTTCGATTTCCCGTACTCTTTCATGGAGCACGTGGAGGAAAGCGGATATGCCTCTTCTCCTGTTTTAGCGCATGCGTATATTCTTCAGTCGCGGCGCGAGGAGGATTCTCCCGCATGCGAATGCGCGATCGGTACGGTAGGAAAGGGGAAGCAAAGCTTCGGAGTTTGAACGGAGTCAACTCGCGTGCTTCAATGTTAGCGTTTATTAAACAAGATAAAATGTCATCAGGTAAAAGAAAACATGTGCAGACTTTTATTAAGGCCTGCACTACTTGGCCAGTGTTAAAGAAATCTAAACTATCTCCGTATCACGCTTATTGCACAGCGTGTTGTACTGATTTTTTAGTGTCGCATGTTGGAGGAGAAGATTGCCGGCATCATTGTGAAACGGTAAAACGCATAAAGTATGCAACGGCTAAAGATAATAGTAATACTTTGGATTTTTATTCAGATGTAAATTCAGTCACAAGTTTGAATGTAATTAGAGCTGAAGCTCTTTTTACGAAGTTTTTGATAGAACATAATTGCCCTCTGGCAATTTCGTAGGTAAAAATTAGTTCAATATATGCTTTTTTAAATTATACCAATTGTGTGTGTTAAATTTTTTGTTTAATTAAAAAAAAAAAAAAAAAAAATGCTACGCTAAATAGGCAAAATGCTCCTTTTAATTTTTTTGAATACTCCTCTTTTTGTTCTTAACATGTTGGCAACCCTGCTATGAAAACTTTTTCTGGTGTGTTTTCTACAAATTGTAGTCCAGGTCGAGTTGTTTCAAAAGATTTCAACATTTCATCATGAGACTTTTTTTTAATTTGAACATTAAAAGTACATTAAATAGGGAATGCACTTCGCTATTTAGAGGATATTTCGCAAGGAAATTCTTAAAATATCCACACTTCCAAGGACTTCGTAAAATGGAGAAATTCGCAAGCAAAATAGAGGTTCGTTAAATAGAGGGTCCGACTGTATTTTTTAAAGTATTTGAAGTAGAGTATGTGAAAACTGCTTGGGATAAAGAAAAACTAATTCAAGATTTTACATAAATGTAGAATATTTTCATTAGACTCTGATGTAAATCCGAAAATGTGTTTTTAATAACATCAATTATTTTCTGAATTCAATTCTTTCCTTCTAACATTGGCCTAACAGCTGCATATCAATTTTACTGTAGTAACCAAATACATATGTTATAAACACATCTGAAAGAAAATTTATATATTAAGTTTAAAGAAATCAGTAAAGCCATTTCTGAAATCTAAAACAAACCTATCCAATCTGAACACTTATATAAACAAAATTCACATGGATTTTAACATTTTGTCTCAAATATTCATGCAGTGTCAGAAAAAATTCTTTTAAATTATCGTAATTGGTGAAGCAACATATGTTAGTATCTTGATTACACTTACATTTTAATAAGTTAATGTAAACTCTGCCGGTATGTTTTTGATACTAAATACTTTCTCGGACGATTGGAAAAACAAAATGCAGTTCTTCCGGACTCTCTGAAACTGCTGTAGTTAGGGTCTTTATACTTTGATCAAATTCTTTGTCTGCAATACTGTTTCAAAATGTATGGGTCCTAGACGATCAGTGGTGTCATTAGCTGTTGCTTATATTTTTAAATTTTACAGCGGATTTATCTTTCCAGCTCGGCTAATTTAATTCAGTTTTAGCCTGTTTGACTAAAGCTTTATCTTTCTGTACCTTTTTGATCATTTTTACTACACCTCTGACAAATTCTGAATCATATTTATAATTATCAGAATCATCTATTATGGTTTTTAAGTTCATAGCCTTTGTTTGGCTGGGACAGATAGGCCCAACTCTTCAGTGATAATTTTTAAATCTGGTTTTTTAAGTCTTTTTAATAAAATCATAGCTATTACAATTTTAAGTAATGCATATTCAAAATAACATGTCAATATCACTACAAAAAATACTTTAAAGTAGTTCTTATTCTTTTATTATCGCCATTATTATTATTTATTTCTCCTATCATAAGATACAATAATATATACAAGATAATGTGCAAAAAATACTTATTATTCCTTAATGCTCCGATACATTCTTCAACAGCAAGAAAATTGCAAAATTTTACCGCTATTACCTCTGCAATCCTTGATATTCAATAGATTTTGTATTCGTTTTATTATTCCAGTCGAGTCCCTAACGGTATTGAAGCCACCTTATTAATAAACATTGTTAAAGATGATCTCTTTTGTTTGATACATAGCACAAACATAAAATTATGATACAAAGGTGTCTTTTAATTATCAAAATCCTTTAATGTAATGGCCAGTTCAATCTGAATATATTTGGTTAAAGCATGCCTACTACTCGCATGCTTATGTTATGACAATTTGTTTCTGCCCTTCATTTCAAAATTTCACATTATTCCACTTCCATGGAGTCTGCATTCCAACTCTGCTCTCAGTGGCTGTTGATCAACAAATGGGGCTTTCCCAGGTGACGTATTTAGACTGCATTGTTCGTATAAGCTTCAGAGCAACCATAACAAACTGACTTTGCTTCCATAGACTAATCTCCTATGTACATACATAATATTACATAAGTACAAGAGATTTAGAATTCAGGTTAAACAATCTTAAGAAGAACATGAAAAAATAAAATTGTAAAATTAATTTACTATAATTATTTACAGGAAGCATACAAATTTTTGTTACAAGCTATTAAGCGCACACCCTTTGGAGTTTGTACAATTGCCTTTCTAATTTTCTTATGTGTCTACACATAACTAAATTATTCGACCTGTAGTTGGAGGACAAAACTAATTTGAGAACACTGTCAAAGGATTATGGTATTAAAAGGAATATTTTAAGAATTTTAATCATAACTTTTATATCATCACAAAGAAAAAAGAAAGAGAAAGAAATGATAATTTATTTTGATATTTTTTTTTTCAATAATTACTTTTTTTTCATTTCAGTTTATATATAATGCACAAAATTATTCTTCCAAATAAGGATAAGCAGCTAAATGTAGTACTCCTATGTCCTGTCTGTATGAATACATGGAAAAAGAGGCTTTTTTACCTTCCACTTTGTTCTTAAGTTAGGTTTGCCCTGAGCTTAGTAACCATTTATATGAAAGCAAACTGTCATTGTTAATTAAAATGAGAGAATCTAATTTTAAATTATTCTTTTCAAATACTCATTTAGATTGCTGTTGTAAAGTACTTAAGTACCCTCTGTGCAATAGTTTTCAGAATTACCTTTGTTGTCTTTTGCCATTTATTCAGCCTGTTATCATTTAGAATTGATAAATGTGGCTCTGTTAATGGATTATTAGTCTTCCTAACAAAAAATGAATTGGTGTTAATACATCAAAGTCATTTCCATCAGAAGATAAAAAGATCAAAGAGCATAAATTTAGAAGACCTTCAATGTGTACCTTAACTTTTCTAATTTATATTATGTCAATTTATCACTTTTATGACTCTCTTCAAATGATACTTCTGAGATTTCATCCATGCCTCCCACAGGTCTCTGAACTTAATTGACCTAAGGGGTAGAAATTTGCAATCAATGCTTTCTGAGGCAAAATAATTAGAGATTTTTTCATTGGGATTCATTACTAAATTATACAAATTTTTTAGTGCCGATAAAATTTGTTTCATTTTCAGAAAACAGTTGTTTAAACCTTTATAGGGGAGACCTGTGTTCCTAGGACTATCATGAACGTAGGGCCACCTCACTTTATTTAAATAATATTTAGTTTTAAGTTTTACTACTCAATTAGGCGAGTAACAGCACCAATTGCTATCTTCACAACCATTTTGAAATCTTTGAGAAGGGTTTGACAAGTTACAATGGAAAATGAATTTATATGGTCTGGAGTAAAATTTTGCAGCCCATCTCTTTTGGTATCTTACAAAGGAAAGTCAAATAATTTTCTTTCATTTCTAGTATATTAATTTTGCTTGTTATATTGAATAATAAATGAGACACTTTACTAGTCTCATCTGCATGTGGGTTTTTTAGTGGAAGACATTTTCAATGAAGTTACCTAAACTTGTACCTAGGGCCATGGATGGCCCTAGGTACAGTGGCAATCATATTCTTCATACTCACTATTTTACTGAATTTTTTTTATAATTAAACGGAGGGACATTGTTTTAACTATCTGAAGCATTTTGATATAGTCATGTTTATTATTATTAATATGTATTATTTAAATGGAAAACGGTATATATTTTGTTCTGGAACTTTCAATGGGCTTGACTTATAAAAAAAATATTTAAACATGAAAGCATCTTCACACGTCATAAAATTAGAGAAAGCCAGTGAATGAAAACGTATTTACTGAGGATGAATATTTAAGTTCAAATGTGACCGACAGACCATATCCCTCTATAAATTTCCAAAAAATGATTTTCTTCAGGAAGAAAGTGAACCAATAATGATGGAATTGGATGTCTCTGTTTCATGTCCTGTTGAAATTTCGAAACCTTCAATATCTAACTGTTGGAGAGAAATTGTTATTTTAGAGAGACTCTCCAATCTGTACCTTACACTGCGTTGATCTATTTCTAAAAATTAATAATCTAAATAATACCCAAGTTCATTAAATCTTTACTGGGTCATAAAATTAAATTTTGAATATTAAAAATTATCTCCTATTTTATTAAGCTGGCTTCTGGAAATAATTTCTCTAGAAACCAATGAAAAAAAAATAAGAATTCTTAACAAATAATCTTTTATTCTAAACATAAAATTCTTTATCAAAATTAAATTAAGGAGATATCATGGTTGATAATAAATCAATAACACTTTAAGCAGGACTCAGCAATAATTGAAAGAGGAACAAAAAAAAGGAAATCTAAAAATTTCAGCTATTTTCTTTTTTATAATTTAAAGTATGGACTCACCCGGCGACGAGCGCCCAACGTTATATCCAAAGGAATCCGGAATTAAAACATCAGGAGCATGATTTGTGCTACATATTAAAAGAACTTTCACTAAAATATTCCCAGAGCATCATATTTGCGGCGAGGGTCCAACCTTTTATTAATGGGATCCAGAGACTTTAAAATTTGGAGGATGATCTGTGCTAACTTAGGAAGAGGTTTGATGAGAGGATTCCGAGAGCATTATATTTCCTTTCCAGCATCATTCACCTTAGAAGGCTCCTTTATTTTAATCTCCATTTATTTGAATCCCCAGCTTCAATGTCTAATCCTGGAATCTTGAGCGTACCGCTTCCCGGTCTAGCATCCTAGCTTTCTCGTCTCGCCTTCCGGTTGCAGCATCATATTTTAGAGAATCCAGCTCCAAATCCCTGCTATATTATGAGTTTCATTTTTTTTTTAAATCTCTCCTTCAAAAATTTTCCTTTTTTATTTCTCACTTACAGGCCCATTTTGACTCTGTCTTCTGCCAAAATCGGGACTTTTCCTTTTTTTCTTACTGGTTGTTTTCTTCTCCAATGTACTTCTGTACTTCTCTCGATCCCCCTTACTCTTCTTTGAAATTCAGGTTCTCAAAAATCTGCTAAATCTCTTTTTAATAAACCATTTTCATAAGCTTTTGTCGTTTAATGTCAACTGTATTGTTCACTGTGTCGCCTGTCCATCTCGCATATTCATATCAAGAACACATTTCCATTCTTCCTCTTTCAATTTTACAGTTTATAGCTTTTCGCTTTTACATCTAGCTTGTTATTCTTCATATTTAAAAGAAACATTTTTACATGCCCATATTTATATACAGATCACTTTTTAAATTCTATTATATAAACATAAAATATTTATACATAAATACATATTTAAATTACACACATTTTTGTTTTATTTCCGTTTATAAATAAATGTGTAATTTTAATTATAACACTAACATCATTTTGTGTGTCATGCTCAAACAGGTAACGACCTTGTTCTAAAGCAAAACCTCGTACATCAAAGAAAAGAGGTGGCTGAAAACCAGGGAGATCTAGAATTCTAAACAGACATTCCAGGAAAGAAAGAAATTGAACTATATGTTATTAGAACAGTCAAAATAAAAAGAAAAAAAATAGGGGAAAATCCTGTGTTTCAAATTAAGGCAACATTAAGTACAATGAGGTTTGACCCTGGATACAGTGAGGTCTGGCCTTAGGTACAATGAAGTCTGGTCTTAGGTACAATGAGGGTGTTGTACCTAGGGCCATGTGTAGTCTATTTAAACACCTTCTGTTTGTCAGAATTTATTATTTTAAGTGTTTATATCAATCCCAATTAAAAGTATTAGTCCTAAAGTTATGTACATTTATAACAGGTCAGGGGCTCTGTTTTTGGGCATTGAAAAAAAAAGTGGCCCTAGGTAAAATTTGGTCTGACCTTAGGTACAGTGAGGGTTTTGTACCTAGGGCCATGTGTGAAGTTTATTTAAAAACCTTCTATTTGCTGGAATTTATTTTTTAAGTGTTCATATTAATCCCAATTAAAAGTATTAGTCCTAAAGATATGTACATATCAGTTTAATAAATTTGAACAAGTCAGGGGCTCAGTTTTTGAGCATTGAAAAAAGTGGCCCTAGGTACACAGGTTTCCTCTACATGTCTATTAAAAATTTCTTGAGGATTTCAATAAAGCTTCAGAATTTTATGTTGGACACTAATTCAAGATATGCTCATGTCACAAAACACACAAATACCCTTATGTGTATCTTAGTAAAAACATTTTTTTTTCTTCACTTTAGTGGTTCTTTAACAAATTAGTCCGTTCCAGAAATATGAAATGGAAATGTCTGATTAACATGCTCTGAGGGTAAATCCCTCATTATTTAGTTGATTGTGTCAGGCTTGGCTTTAAAACAATTTGTGTAATTTTTCTGCATAAAAATTTTCCCATTTATAGGTCAAAACCTTTGTTTCACCTAACGGAGTAAGGCTTATAGACCCACTTGAAAATACTTCTTATGATAATAATCAATAATTCCAGTTAATACATAGAAAACATGAAGTATAATTATAATTAAATACATTTTAAATAAAAAACCTAGTTATTTACTTCGTGCATCGTTTTAGATCTTTCGAAACCGGGCACCCGGTCCTCTTCAGAAACGAACTTCTGTGCTTGAAACTGAGTGTTCCTCTGTTGATTTTTCAGCAGATGGCTCCATGCTCCGTTTGGGGCTACTGCGCCTCTGTCGTTGCATACGTCATAATTCGTAGATATTTCGATCGATTCACGGTACATCGCATAATTATAATTTTCATAATCGGCAATTTTAATGGTTTTGTCAAAGTCTATTTTAATATTTTGTTTATTGTGTGTTTTGGCGAGGGCGGTATTATATTTTCCGGTTTTTATGTCATTTTTATGTTCGTTAATCCTAGTTTTAATCTTTCATTTAGTAACACCAATATATGAGCCGGGTTAATTGTTTTCATCTGTAAAAGGGATTTTATAAATGCCCACGGTTATTATACCACTTTATTATACTATTGTTAAGTATCCGTCTGCAAATACATTTTTGAAATGTTGATCAGCGAACATTTTAGAACTTTATGCATGAATGGAGAAAGTAGTACAAAACGCAAAGCTCCAATCAGGAACAGAGGCGTGGTGAGTGGGGTGAATGCAAGAGATTCTATCAGGCCCAGGTACCACTCTCAGAAGATTGTAAAATGGTCCTCAGTTTCGTTTAATGTATTATATTACTCTATATTTTACAGAGGGGACAGGTGTACCAAAAATGTACTATGTCCTGGTTGTCAGTTACACTTAAGGCTTGTTTACATAGTAAAAACGAACCCGCGTCAAATCCTCCTTCAATCCTCGAAAAAAGAATTGGTTCATTCACATAAGGGGAGGAGGAGTAAGGCAGGTTGAATAAATATATATAACAAATTGGCTGTAATTTCTTTTAAACATATAAAATCTAAAATAAATTGCAGCCCCATAACTATTTTTGGAGTGTTGCGCCTGCGCACTCTGTAAAGTTTGCTCCTTCGTTACGGAGCTCAGTTAGTTTGTAACTCCGCTCAAGGGAGGCTGGCATCTTTCTTTACTCCCATTTTTAAAGTTTTAAATAAATGTAGTAGTGATGTTTAAATCACCTCTAGTTTGTCAAGTTTTTATTACAGTCCACTATTTAAGTATTCAGAATGTTCTTATATAGTTTAATTCTCTGATATAACATTTTTTTGGTCCGTGCGACCACAGCGTAACCAGAACAGTTTCGTTTTCAAAAAGAAAACAATAATGGCTTTAACAGCATTAAATAGAAAAAAAGGGAATATCAAATCCCAATTCACAAAGTTACTCAACATTCCTAATGACGAATTAACCACAAAAGGTGAAATAACTTCGAGAATATCAATTTTAGAAAAACTTCAAAATAGATTTGAAGATTTAAAAATGGAGTACTATCAAATGGCAAAGGATGATGAGTTTCCTACAATAGAAGAAGAGTTAAGTGAGCTAGATTTTCAATTTCAAGAATTAGAGGTAAGATTCAATACCTTACTAATTAACTGTAGTGACAATATGAGTAATATAAACTCAAATAATAGCTCGTTAGGAGCGGAAAGAAACATTGTTCCAAATCATACTATGCATTTACCCCAAATACCGTTACCTGTATTTTCAGGAAAATTTGAAGATTGGAACACATTTAAAACGCAGTTTCTAAATTTAATGAATGATAATCCTTTATTAACTGCAAATCAAAAACTCTTTTATTTACGCGCTGCGTTGAAAGGCGAAGCAAAAACAGTAGAAACCACTGATGATACTTACGATTCTCTACTAAAAACATTAGAACAACGGTTTGAAAATAAAAGAGCTATAATAGATGCTCATATTAAAACAATTATTAATTATGAAAAAATAACTCATGAATCTGGTAAAGAATTACGAAAATTATTGGATTGTATTTTAAAGAATTTAAGAGCGTTAAAAGTATTGAAATATGAACGCGATAATCTTTCTAATATTATGTTATTAAACATTGTTTTGCAAAAGTTGGATAGGGAAACTCGCAAAAATTACGAACTTACATTAAAGAACAACGACGTTCCTGACTTTGATCAGTTTCTAGAATTCCTAGAAAAACAGTGTTCAGTTTTAGACAGTGTAAATCGAAATTTACCGCATAAGTCCTCAAAATATACTACTGATAAGTCTGGTTATCCCAGAAGTTTAGTTGTAAAAACCCAAGGAAATAATTCTAACTTGTGCATGTTATGTAAAAATAGTTCTCACACGCTATATAAATGCGATATATTTTTGAATTTTACAACAGAAAAACGATATGAATTTATTCGAAAAAATAATCTTTGCTTAAATTGCTTCGGATTCCACAAAATAGCAAAATGTAATTCTAAGTATGCATGCAGTAAATGTGGCTCCAGACACCACTCATTACTTCATAAAGACAAAGATTTATTACTTCCGTTATCAAAAGAGAGTGCAACCCCCCCATCAAGCCATGATAATAGCGATCGTCTGCTTGAAACAGCAGGTGCATCGACTGAAAGCAATGAGTCGGCGCCGATTACTTGTTTTGTTTCTGAAAATAAAAGAGTTATATTAGCGACGGCCACAGTATTTGTGTTAGATGAATACGGGTTTTATCACCCAGCTACTGCAATTCTTGATAGCGCTTCACAGTCTAATATTGCAACAGCAAAATTTGTAAATAAGTTAGGACTGAAAAAAGAAAAAATAAACATTCCTCTTTCGGCGTTGTCAGGAATTCCGATAAATATAAAAACAAAAACACAAGCACTGATAACAAATGAGAATAATTCGTTTTCAGCTAATCTGGAATTTTTGATTGTTCCAAAAATTATTGATGCGTTACCAATAAACTATTCTAATACATTAAAATTAAATATTCCAAGGGGAATTAAGCTGGCCGATCAAACACTATTCAAAAATAACAACAATGTTGATTTACTGATTGGGGCCGAAATATTTTTTGAATTAATGTTAACCAATAAAATCAAAATTCCTGAAACGGGTGCAATTTTACAGGATACTGTGTTTGGATATGTGCTTAGTGGAGCTGTTCAAGGCACTCCACATCCATTGTATTGTGCTATGATTTCCCAGTCAGATAACTCCAATTTAGAAAATATTATGAAAAGATTTTGGGAGATTGAAAATATACTAGATTCACCTAGTTTAAGAAATAAGGAAGAGATAGAGTGTGAAAAGCAGTTCGTGAAAACATATCGCAGAGATGATAACGGGAAGTACATAGTGAACTTACCAATGAAAAATAATTCTGAATTGGGAGATTCTTTCCATTCGTCCAAACAAAAGTTAAATAATTTATACAGACAATTAAATAGAAATCCCAACATTTCTGAATTGTATGTAAATTTTTTGAATGAATATGAACAGTTAGGCCACATGCGAGAATTAAATGATAATGAAATAAACACTGTTAAATATTTTCTTCCACATCACGCTGTGCTTAAACCTGATAGCAGCACTACAAAATTATTCAACGCCAGTTCACCCACTACCAATGGGTTATCATTAAATGATTGTTTATTAAATGGAGGTGTAGTACAAGAAGATTTGTGTGCCATTTTATTACGTTTTCGTACGCACAAAATAGTTTTCACTGCGGATGTTAAAAAAATGTATAGACAGATATGGGTTAATCCTGAACAATGTAATTGGCAATGTATTCTTTGGAATAAAACCCCTAAGGAAAAGCCTAAAATTTATAAATTATTAACTGTAACATACGGCACAAAATGTGCTCCTTACTTGGCCACTCGTGTACTAAAACAAATCGCTAGTGATGAAGGGGCTAATTATCCGTTAGCTTCTGCCGCCACACTTAAGGATTTTTACGTTGACGACATTCTAACGGGAACTGATGAAGTGTCGTCTGCTCTGGAACTCCAGAAACAGTTGGTGTTAATGTTATCGGCTGGTGGACTAGAGTTGCATAAATGGGTTTCAAATGCCAGAGAATTATTAGAACAAGTCCCTTACAGTGAGCAAGACTATCACTTCGAAAAAAATGATAAAACTTCGGTGAAAACACTAGGGCTAAAATGGAATCCCAAAGATGATAATTTCAGTTTCACGGTATCATCAGATTATTCTAATACAATCACCAAACGTGGTGTTCTGAAAGAGATCGCTAGACTCTTTGACCCATTGGGTCTAGTAGGACCAGTGATAGTACAGGCTAAAATATTTCTACAAAATTTGTGGCTTTTGAAAATTGATTGGGATCAGGAACTTCCAGCACAAGAAAAAAACACATGGATAAAATTCCGAAATGCTCTAAACGAGCTTAAAGATATTACGATCCCACGTTTCGTGTTCTCAAACTCTAATTGTCGTGAACTGCAGCTCCACGGCTTTTCGGACGCGTCACAAGAGGCATATGGCGCAGTGGTTTATTTACGTGTGATCACTAGTTCAAACGATGTACACGTGAGCTTACTGTGTAGTAAGTCCCGAGTTTCTCCTCTTAAAGTATTGACTATACCTCGCCTAGAACTTTGTGCGGCTGAATTGTTATCTAAACTGATATCAAAGGTAATCACATCATTAAATATACAATTAAGCTCTGTATATCTATACAGCGATTCTAAAATCGTTTTATCATGGATCAACTCATCACCCCACGTGCTCAAGGTTTTTGTGTCTAATCGAATATCTCGAATCCAGGAACTCACGAAGAATTTTTGTTGGAGGCATGTTAAGTCAACCGAAAATCCAGCTGATCTTGTTTCACGAGGAAGCCCTCCTCATCAACTTTCTGAGTTCTGGTTCAATGGACCAGATTTTCTTCATCATGAGCCTATACAATTTTCGAATAATGACATTACTGACTCTAGCGACGAATATTGTTCTGAAGCTAAAAAACGTCTTAATGATTCTGAACTTAAATTTTCCCTTTATGTAACTACCCAACCTTTCAATTTTGTTGATGACATTTTAACCATTAGTAATAGTTTTACTAAAATTGTGCATGTTTTAGCGTTTATTTTCAGATTTATCAACAACCTAAGACATCCAGGGGAAGGAAAAACTGGATACCTAGGTCCAGAAGAAAAGAAGGCTGCACTAAATTTCATACTAAAGACCTTACAGGAGGGAGAATTTAGGAATGATATAACAAGTCTAAAAATTAATAACTGTATTTCTCTTAGCAGCAGGCTTCGCCCCCTGGCACCGTTCTTAGATCCAGATGGTTTATTAAGAATTGGAGGTAGGTTGCATAACGCAGATTTGAACTATAAGAAAAAACATCCAATAATATTGCCAAAGGGTAAGTTCAGTGAGATAATTATTAAACATTTTCATGAAAAACTTCACCATTCAGGTCCTCAGACATTACTTTATAACATTAGGCAAGAATATTGGCCCTTAAATGGTCGAAATGCATGTCGTAAAATTGTCCATAATTGTGTCCAATGTTTTAGAGCTAACCCTAAGTTATGCTCTCAAAAAATGGGTGATCTGCCTAAAGAGAGGATAAATCCTGTTTTCGCATTCAATAGTACGGGTATAGATCTGTGTGGCCCATTTTTTATAAAAAATAAGCATCAAAGAAAAGGGGCTCCCATTAAAATTTATGTTGCTCTTTTCGTTTGCCTTACAACTAAGGCAATACACCTAGAAATCGTCTCTGACTTAACTTCAGAGTCACTAATTGCTGCCTTGAAACGTTTTATCGGCAGACGAGGTAAATGTGCTAAAATCTTTTCAGACAATGGGAGTAATCTTGTTCGAGCTAATAAAGACTTAAAGGAATTTTTTAAATTAATTACCCAACAAGATGAAAATTTGGCAAATTTCTCCTTAAATGAGAAAATAGAATGGAAATTTATTCCTCCCAGGGCACCAAATTTTGGTGGCTTATGGGAAGCCGGGATTAAATCTTTTAAGTATTATTACAAGCGTATTATAGGTGATGCTAAACTGACATACGAAGCCTTTCAAACCATCATGATTCAAATTGAATCCATGTTGAATTCGCGTCCATTAACCCCTCTCTCGGCAGACATAGAGGATTTGGAAATTTTGACCCCTGGTCATTTTCTTATCGGTCGATCGTTAACGGCCATCCCCGAACCCTCACTGACCAACATTCAAACCAATAAATTAAATTTGTGGCAACAAACTTGTAAACTAACTCAAACATTTTGGAAATTTTGGTCTAACAATTACTTAAATAATCTACAGCAAAGGACTAAGTGGTACTTTGAAAAACAAAACGTAAAGGTAGGCGATATGGTCGTCATAAAAGAGGATAATTTGCCCCCTCTAAAATGGTTACTAGGCCGCATTACTAAAACCTATATTGGAAGGGATAATATTGTGAGAGTAGTAGATATTCGAACAAAAAATGGAATACTGAAAAGAGCTATTTCAAAATTAGCTATTTTGCCAATTAATGATTATACAATATATTAATTTCATTTTGCTGCTTATATTCTATTGAAAAGAATGACAGTTTATATTATGGACATTTGTTTTATTCTTGTTTAGATATGAAAAATGGTATATTATAAAAAATATATTAAATATATTCTAAAAAAAAAAAAAAAACTATTAAAAATTGAGAAAGAAATAATACTGAATTTTCTTAATATTGCTATATAAGTTTTCCTTTGGTTTTATTTGCTTACCTTGCATATATAGATTGTTTCATGTATAAGTTAAAATTGTGTTAATTATTGTTTTTTATTTTCAATGTGATTAATCTATAATTCAGTTTGTATTTCCAACATATGTTTCTATGGTTATGTCTCATGTGTAATTTTGTGTAACTTTTTGAAATTTGCATTTCAACGCCGGGCGGTATGTTGCGCCTGCGCACTCTGTAAAGTTCGCTCCTTCGTTACGGAGCTCAGTTAGTTTGTAACTCCGCTCAAGGGAGGCTGGCATCTTTCTTTACTCCCATTTTTAAAGTTTTAAATAAATGTAGTAGTGATGTTTAAATCACCTCTAGTTTGTCAAGTTTTTATTACAGTCCACTATTTAAGTATTCAGAATGTTCTTATATAGTTTAATTCTCTGATATAACATGGAGTATCTGAAAACCCATGGATTTCAACTTGTGCACAACTTTCTGTTAAAACCCATCTTTTTTCTGTTATGTTATTTATCAAAGGAGGACACTTTGGTCCTGCCATTTATGTCATGCCACTTTGGTCATGCTGTTTTGGTCCCACTAATTTTTTGTTATTTTTTAAATATATATCAGTTTTTTAACCCTTTCAGCGTTAGCTGTTTTTTGGTATATCTGTTTAATGATTCATAAAATTAATACTATGCACAGTATAAATATGAGAATTGAATACTGTATACTACACATATTTATTAATCTTATTTTCTTGAAAAAAAGTAACATATATTTCAAAATTTAGCTATACTAGCCTTTTATTTTGACTCTGCATGCCGGAAAAAGACGGGCATAACGCTTATAGGGTTAATATGATAGCATATTTCTTGAAACGGGAAAATTGAAGTGCTCTTAGAATATTTTTAATTAAGGAATATCTTATAGGTAAATATATAAATTTTTGACATTACTATTGCTCCCTAGCTAAATTGTTTCCTAGCTGTTAAAACCCAACTTTTTACTGTTATGTTATTTATCAAAGCAGGACACTTTGGTCCTGCCACTTTGTTCCTGAGACATTTTAGTCCCGCTAATTTTTTGTTATCTTTTAAATATATATCAGTTTTTTAATATGATATCATATTTGTTGATATGGGAAAATTGAAGTGCTCTTAGAATATCCAGGGATGAAAGTTGGTCAGTAAAGTCAGTAAAAGTCGGTATTTTTCAGATTGGTCAGTATTTTTGGCCAAATTATTTCTAAACTCCCTTTTTAAGATATATATATTTTTTTCATATCCAAAATTAGGCCAAATAAAACATTCATCGGTAACATTGCAATCCTAAATTTCGCCAACATGGAAAACATTTAGAAATTTTATTCATAAATTTACCAACCGTGAAAATTCATTTTAAATAGTTTGGAGTGTAAAGTTGATTTTTTATATCAGCTATGTGAAAAATGCCTGAGACAGAAATCAAAATCAGGTCCTCCACTTAATATGTGTATGTTCTTCCACTGACCCCCCCCCCCCTTTCCCTGGCTCTGGCTGATAACCAGTTCTGCACTTTGCCAGTGGTTAGTATGTGAGAAATGCTGAGATGGTTGTCAGTCAGGGTAACTCAGTAGAAAACCATCTTGCATGTTAAGCACAGGACCTGGTTCGATTTCCAGCTCTAGCATTTTTTATAGTTTATATGAAGCTGTAGCATTTTTTATATAAAAAATCAACTTTGCCCTCCAAACTATTTAAAATACATAACATTGTTATTTCTTTAGGGTTAAGCACATGTTCTTAAATATTGCACATTTTGTCTTATTGTGCTTTTTTGGTACTTAGTGACTAAGCCAAAAAAAAGACTCACTAAGGAGTAGAACGAAAATTGGTAGATATGATGTACATGTAGAGAAAAACAAATGATTACTGTTTCAGAAATTTAGGATTTAATCAAGAGAAAAAGCCTCACAAAGTAAACAAGTCAATAATGTGTTGGCCCTCTTTTGGCCCTTATGTAAGCAGTTATTCGGCTTGGCATTAATTGATAGAGTTGACAAATGGCCTCCTGCGAGATATTGTGCCATATTCTGTCCAGTTTGGCAAAATCCCGAGCTGGTTGTAGGACCCTTATCATGATGCTCCAAACGTCCTCAGTAGTAGAGAGATCTGGCGACTTTGCTGGCCAGAATAATGTTGGGCAAGGAAGAAAGCAAGCAGTAGGAACTATCTTCGTACGAGGGCGGGCATTATCAGGTTGAAATATACCAGGTGTATAAGCTTAATTCCACTGTTTTTTAGTAATAAAAACACATTTATTTTTTATATAAAGCAAAACAAAATTTTATTCAAAATAGTTTCCCTCGCTAACTATACATTTTTCCCATCTTTCGGGCAATTGGTGAATTCCACGCCAAAAGAATTCCTTATCTTTTGAGGCAAACCACTCGTCCAGCCATTTTCGAACGTCTTCGTAAGAAACTAAGTGCTGTTCGGCGAGTGCATGGCCCATTGATGAAAACAGGTGATAATCAGAAGGAGCCAGGTCTGGTGAATTAAGCGGGATGGGGTAACACCTCCCAGTTAAGTGTTTTGAGATAATTTTGGACCAATTTTGACGTGTGTGCTGGCGCGTTATCATGAAGAAAAATCAGTTTGTCATGTCTTTGTTGATAATAAGGCCTTTCCCATGGCATGTAGATGGATAGAAATGGCTGGTTGAGTGACACCTAACTTCTCGGCAAGCATTTTTTGCGATTGGGTATCATCTTCGTCCAAAAGAGCCTGTAATTCATGGTCGTCAAACTTTCGGGGCCGATTTTCACGCTCTTTGTCATTAAGTCAAAATAGCCATTTTTGAACCGACGAAACCAGTCTCTGCAAGTTGTTTCTGACAAAGCACTGTCACCATAAGCTTCCACAAGCATTCTATGCGATTCGGCAGCTGATTTCTTCAAATTGAAGCAGAAAAGCAGAGCTTCCCGCATATGCTCTTTTTTTGGTACAAAACGAGACATGTTTACACGAAGAAAAATTAATGTTTTTATATGAAATCACTAACGATTTGCACTGATTTATGTGAACAGACGTCAAACTAATACAAAAACAATAAGACATTTAAATGTCCGCTGTTAATACACTCACTAGCGCCATCTATACGCAAACAGCGGATTTAAGTTTATACACCTGGTACAATCAAAATTTCGTGATATTAAGGAAAACAAAACAGAACATAGAATTTCTTTGACGTACCACTCTGCTTAAAGATGCTGCGGATGGCAACCAAAGGGGTCCTGCTATGAAATGAAATGACATTCAAGACCATCACTCCTGGTTGACAGGACACATGGCTGGTGACAGTCATGTTGGAATTCTCCCTTTTTTGGGGGCGTCTTCAGACGTTTCTTTGCTGGTCATCGGGGCTCAGATTGGAGTGGGATTCATCACTGAAGACAATTCTACCCATTCAGTAACCTTCCAGGGCAAACGTGCCCAATATCACTGCAAATGGACTTGTCAGTGTACAAAGTTTAATAGCAGTCGGCACAAGGGGCTCTCTGAGCTTAACCCCATTTCTCTGAGCCACCTATTAATGGTAATTTGAAGTCACTGAAGTACCAGTTGCACGTAGGATAGATAATAATGACGAATTTGGGGCTTTGAGTACCATTCTGGTGATTGATCGGTTCTTACATTCTGTCCTATCTCTAGGCCGACTGCTTCCTTCTTAACACTATGTTCAGCCATGGTTCATCCATTCATGCCAACATCATCTACGAGGGCATCGCTTCTATCCAAATGTCAAAGAATTCGCAGATTAGACAAACTGGCTTCTTTGAGCCCAACTACACTCCTCTCTCAAATGCTGACATCTGCACATATTGCTTGACATATTATCAAACTTTCGGGGCCGATTTTCACGCTCTTTGTCATTAAGTCAAAATAGCCATTTTTGAACCGACGAAACCAGTCTCTGCAAGTTGTTTCTGACAAAGCACTGTCACCATAAGCTTCCACAAGCATTCTATGCGATTCGGCAGCTGATTTCTTCAAATTGAAGCAGAAAAGCAGAGCTTCCCGCATATGCTCTTTTTTTGGTACAAAACGAGACATGTTTACACGAAGAAAAATTAATGTTTTTATATGAAATCACTAACGATTTGCACTGATTTATGTGAACAGACGTCAAACTAATACAAAAACAATAAGACATTTAAATGTCCGCTGTTAATACACTCACTAGCGCCATCTATACGCAAACAGCGGATTTAAGTTTATACACCTGGTACAATCAAAATTTCGTGATATTAAGGAAAACAAAACAGAACATAGAATTTCGTTGACGTACCACTCTGCTTAAAGATGCTGCGGATGGCAACCAAAGGGGTCCTGCTATGAAATGAAATGACATTCAAGACCATCACTCCTGGTTGACAGGACACATGGCTGGTAACAGTCATGTTGGAATTCTCCCTTTTTTGGGGGCGTCTTCAGACGTTTCTTTGCTGGTCATCGGGGCTCAGATTGGAGTGGGATTCATCACTGAAGACAATTCTACCCATTCAGTAACCTTCCAGGGCAAACGTGCCCAATATCACTGCAAATGGACTTGTCAGTGTACAAAGTTTAATAGCAGTCGGCACAAGGGGCTCTCTGAGCTTAACCCCATTTCTCTGAGCCGCCTATTAATGGTAATTTGAAGTCACTGAAGTACCAGTTGCACGTAGGATAGATAATAATGACGAATTTGGGGCTTTGAGTACCATTCTGGTGATTGATCGGTTCTTACATTCTGTCCTATCTCTAGGCCGACTGCTTCCTTCTTAACACTATGTTCAGCCATGGTTCATCCATTCATGCCAACATCATCTACGAGGGCATCGCTTCTATCCAAATGTCAAAGAATTCGCAGATTAGACAAACTGGCTTCTTTGAGCCCAACTACACTCCTCTCTCAAATGCTGACATCTGCACATATTGCTTGCGCACCTGTATGCCAGGCATAGTTACTGTCTATTTGAGTAGACGGAATAAAATTCTCTAAAAAAATAGCCCATGTTTGAGGAAGCAGCAAATAAAATTAAAGAAACTGCAGAATCTAAATATGACCATCTAAATGTTACAAAAAATGTTAAAATATTCACCCCCCCCCCCCCCCCCCCGTTTAATGAGCTAAAAATTTCAACTTAGCAGTACATTAAAAAATAATTGTTAGATTTGATTTAGGTAGCTTTTTTCTTTTTCTGAATTCTGCCACTGATAAGTTGTCAAGTACTTCATATTGTATTGTCATTGACTATGGAGTAATGTGTAAAATCAGTTCGACAGAAGTGTATTAAATATGGAAGCAAAATTTGACACAGCAGAGAGATTTTTGCCCTGAAAGCTGTGCCTGATCATATTAGAGTCCTACAAATAATGATGTAACGTATTATGATCGACTACAGACTCATATGCAAAATTTAAGTAAACTCATTTCAGCAAAAAGAATGAAACATTAATCACTGGATATTTCACAGCTAGACAAATTTTTTGCTTCTGGCAAAATAGATTCTGAATATGCTTGCATATTGTTCTTTGACTATTCATTTATTTCTAAAATTTGAGTAAAATCGGTTCTACAGAGATGCATTAAAAAAAAAATGCCTAGATTGTACAAGCTTAATGATATTCGCCTCTGGAACCTGCTCTTGGTAAGATAAATCCATGAAAATATTTGCATATTATATAGCAATTGACTGTGAACATATGACTCTTTGAGTAAGATATGTTGGATGAATGGCAGATTAAAAATTAACGAAAGCATTTGATTCAGACAGATAGAAAAATAACCAACCTAGTTATATAAAAAGTGTTTTTTTTTTTTAAACTTTGATTTTTTTTTTTTTTTTTTTACTTTAATTATTTAAAACGAAGCATTTTCAATTTTAAGGAAAATGACCTTACTTAGCTGCTCCATTATACTTTTATAAGCCGCTTTTAGTCTTGGGGCCCCAGACGTCCTCAGTCATGGCTTGAGTGGCAAGTGGCCATTCTTTCAAAGGTTCGTCGTCGCCTGTGATCAGGTGGTGCCACTGTGTGTCAGTTCCGGTTTTCGATTCGTGGTCATAACCGTGATGCCATAAATGCAAAAAAGAAATTTTCAAAAACAAAAGTTTAGAATTATGTGTATGGTGTAAAGTTGGAAAATAAACGAACTATCTCTTGCAATTAGTGTATATCATATTACTTCAATTTTGTAAAATTGTTTTCTTATCTGCAAATTTATGTTGAAGTAATGCTAACAATAAGAGGTATGTTTATGATTTGCAATCAATGGAAAAGAGCAGGCAAGAATAGTCTTAAAATCAATAAAACTTGAGCCAAGCAGTCCCTTGCCTAATTTTTATATTTATTTCTTGTGGGGTTCACCCAAATCCATCTTTTATCCTATAAATTATGAGTTTAAATCTGCCATAAAAAATCCGTAAACTGAAATAACTGTTAACTGTAAAACGCTCTCCTATATTATGAGATATATATAGTTATAACTGTAGATAGATATTTGGTCACAAACGCGCGCAGTAAAATCCTGCATTACTCACGAATTTTTTTGTAATATCTCCTATATTTATAAGGGAAAATATGTGCATTGTAAGCGAAATTACTAAAATCTGTAGGTTTTGATTTTAAGTTGTAATTGCTTTATTTATTTATTTTTTTTTTTTTTACGTTGGGCCAGGCCGAACCTGGATCTAAATTGTAATTTTTACTTTGGGTCAGGCCTGGTGCAGACGTCTATAGTGTGTATCTCTCCTTACCTGTGTGAAATTCGAATGTTTTAAGAATCGAAATTGCAGTATCTTTATCAGGAATTGCTGTTTTTTCTTATCATTCCTACTATTAAATTATTACTTTATAGGGTTTTTCTTCTGTAGAAAACTATAAAATGTATGTATTTGTATATTATATCAATAGTTGCGGACTTTGGCCGCTTTTTACTATACTTAATTGGCTGATTAATATAAAATCCTGTGAAATCAGTGAAAATTTTAGTCCGAATGCTCACTGTCCGAAGAAGTTCCCTACCTACGTGCGTCTTGTGCAAATTTGTTTTAAAAAAGAAATAACCAAAATAATCGGGAAAAATTAAAGAGATGGGATAATTTTCGGCGAAAAAACAAAAGTCTATTCCGTTGGGACAGCATGAAAAAAGCTTTTCAATAATGTATAGTAAAAGCAGTTAGTATTAGCCGATGAGTAGATATTAGCAAAAATGTTGAAGACAGCGACCCTCGCTGATGGAGATATTACAGTGGTGGACATAATTATAAGACACCTATCTAATTTGACAAATAGTGAAAGAAAAGATTCAGAGCTTAAAAATGTTTTATCAAATACATCAAAAACTTAAATTTATTCTGTTATATATAATTATTTTATAATAATGATATTTTCATACAATTTAATGAAAAAACTTAAAAACATAATGGGCAAAATTATAAGACACCAACCGTTTTTTCCAAATACAGTAGTCAACATAATTAGCAGACACTAATGGTCTAAAAGAAAATCCTCTAACATGGTTATTCAATATTTGGTGGAGCCGCCATTGTTTTTTATAACATGAAAGATGCGATTCGGCATCAAATCTATCAATTCTAACAAAATATCGCAAGACAGTTCTTCCCAAGCACATTTTATAGCATTCTTTAGGTCTTCGACACATATAAACTGCCTCCCATTTCGGTAAACCTCACGAGCTAAGATTCCCCACAAGTTTTTGATGGGATTTAAGTCTGGAGAGCGAGAAGGCCACTGAAGTACATTGATACTTTGCTCTCAAAGTCACTTTTGTTTTGTGTGATGCATGAATCTGTGCGTTATCGTGCTGGAAAGTGTAGTTTTCGCCACAAAGAAGGGATAGTTGATCTTTAAGAAGATTCTTATACTTTTCGGAATTCATTCTTGAATGCACAAAAGCAATATCTGTTTTCCCTTGAGCCGAAAAAGGAGCCCAAACCATTACTGAGCCTCCACCCATTTGGCGGCTCATTAGCACATGAGGAGACTTCCGTAAATCATGCCAATAATATTGAAACCCGTCAGGACCATCCAGGTTAAACTTTTTGTCATCAGAAAATAACACAGAGTACCATTTGGAGGTCCAGGCCATAGTTTGTGTAGCGAAGTTTAGACGTTCCATTTTGTGCTGGCTTAGAAGCGGTTTTTTATTCAATTTTTTATATTTCACATAGGAAGCATTATGTAACACCCTGCGAATGGTTCTCCTTGAACAATTCAGTTTCAAAGCATTTTTAATGCCTGTATCTTATTCTGTGTAGCGAGCGAAAGCACATGGCGTCTGTCTCTCGAGGGCAAGCAAGGAGTATGTCCAGATCTTTTAATCACCGATCTATTAATTCCTCGTTTCAAAACATTTCTAATTGCACATCTAGAGCATTTAATAACTTTTGAAATATTATTAATTGAAGCACCAGTTCCATTTAATCTCCAAATTTCGCGAATTTCACTTTCTTTTAATTCTGTACCTCGTGGCATGTTTGTAAATGCGTAAAGTCGGTTATCGTCTGTTTTAGTTAACTGCTGACGTCATAACAGCGTGCAGAAAATTTGCATATTGCACATTATTTTCGAAAAAAAAGCAGGTGTTTTAATTAAAATGTTAGGGTGTCTTATAATTTAGTCCATGGTATTTTTAATTTTTTTTATTAAACTTTATAAAAATATCATTTCTGTAAAACAATTACGTGTGATAACAGAATAAATATATGTTTTTGACGTATTTGATAAAACATTTTTAAGCTCTGAATCTTTTCTTTCACTATTTGTCAAATTAGATAGGTGTCTTATAATTATGTCCACCCCTGTAGAATGTATTCATAACGTTCGGTTACTTCAGAGTTTTCATATGATGTAAGCAGATAGCCGATGAGGTGACATTAGCAAAAATGTCAACAGTGCCTTTGTGTTAGAAAACTTAGAGTGAGTTCATAATGTTAGTTGGACTAATTTTGGGGATTCTGTAGATGTTTAAAATAATGATCGGACAAAAAGGTTTCAAGATATAAAGGAAAGGAAAGATTAAATAATGAAAATAAAATTTAAAAATATGACTAGGGGGAAAATGCTTATACATACTTTCCAAATCTCCCTCATTTCAAGGAAGACCTTATTTTGGGACTGTCTTCCACTCTCCCTTATCCTCATACAGTTCTCCTTTTATTTTCTGAACATTTTAAAGTCATACCTATCTATAATTTATAAGAAACTTCAACAAATCTTAAATTTTTTTTTTAACAAGATTTTTGCTTTAGTTGCCCAAAAATTCTTTCTTAACCCTCTCGCTGCGCATCCCGCGATTTCCACGAGCAACGTAGAAGTAGCAAAATTTGCGCAACCCGCGATTATCGCGGGGATGCGTTTTTGCCGTCTATTTAAGTGTGCAACCCGCTCTTTCCCCGTTCATGGTTTCATTTCGGCTTTTCTGTAATGTTTAATTGTTTATTTAGATGTCGACTAACAGATGGCGTTAGTTGTCCACGTTTCTCCGAAATATAAAAAGAATTTTTTTTAGCATTTTGCGCGCGCTTTTCAGAGCTCAAGGATGTCTGGCAGGAAGCGTTTCGCGAGTGATATGGCCTATGTTCCTGACGATATTTCCGACACTGACAGTAGTTCTGACTCTGATTCCGAGTATATTGATGATATTTATAGCGGAACTGATGAAAATTTCGAGGATTGCGAGGTCAGACTTTGCCTCGAGCCTTGTTTCGAAATTTATCATACAAAACTTCATTTCTAATAAATGTTTTGTAAGTATTTTGCATATTTTCATGAGTATATACTTTTTACCTTTGTATTTTATAAAATAAATCATAATTTAACCAAAATTGATTTTCAAAATTTTGCTTTTATATCATTATTCTTCAATTTCAATATTCTGACAACTTTTTTCTATGATCTAATTCTATATTGAAAAAAAACTCTTTTACAAAAAATTTTTGTATGTTTTAAGTCTAAAATATATGTAGATTTGAAATATGTAATAAAAAAAAATACGCAATTTTTGAACCTATTTTGATAAAAAAAATACGCAGCGAGAGGGTTAATAGATAGCACAATTTTAAATTAATAATTGCTCGATTTTTACTTATTGATTAAATTTAACTTAAGTACTTAAAATGTCCACAATTTAAGCCACGGATTAAACTGTTAAATGCTGTCATATGTCAGAAACCTATCAATGTTGTCTAGGCCACTTATGAAATCTTCCTTATTTTGATCCTTCAATGTTGGCATGTATCCTTATAAATCGACTTTTAAAATTGTTAGAACATTGATTGCTGAGTAAAATAGATAAGTATTTTGGGAATAGCTGAATTAGTTACTGATATATTTGCAAACGTTTATAAAACAGCACCTTCTAGAAGCAGAAAGAAAACAGCTCAGTTTTCGACTAATTACTGAGATTTTTGAACTGCTGAGTGATAATCATTGCTTATGGTCTATTTCCAATTTTTGTTAAAACTATCTAAAATTCGAGATTTTACAGCAAAGCAATTATTGTCCCAGTTCAAGAATCGAGTGACTAAAATGTAATTCTCATCCCCGACAATTGTTTTTTTTATCGTGTCTGGCGAGTTGGATGAGCCGGCTGTTTTTGAATGGCCGCAAATTCAGTTTTTGGGTTGAATTTTTTTTTTAAGTACATAACTTTGCACTGTAAACGCAAACATTTTAAATTCAGTTAAAAAAGTATCATAAACGGATGGTCATATTTTAAGGAAAAAAGTCTTACATTTTAAGACATCTTTTTGCATCTGAAATCGACGTATTGTAAATGTCTTAAAACACCGCCATGTTAGGCTTAAAAACATCGCCATTTTTAAGGCTTTTTAATAAATATATAAATAAATAAAGGTGACGTGTGATTCTGTTTTTCTATTAAAAATAGAGTTTAGAATTTTCTAGAGCATAAATAAAATATCGATAATTTCAGAAATAAAAAATATTCTAGTTCCAGAAGTCGAATCCACTATACGGCAGACGAGCGCTTCTGCCGATCACGTCACCATGTTATACGATATTTCTACGATAATATTATTGTAGTAATCACGAAATAAATTGTAGTTTTATATTATAATCGATATTTTTTGCCTCAAAATTCTCGAGGTTATATTTAAAGCTCTCAATATGCATTAATTCTATTAAATTTTATGGGTGAAAGTTTAAAATTTTGTAAAATATAAATATATCAAAACCTCAGCCTATGATGTTTAGAAAACTATTTCTGTCTATAAACTGATATTTAAAAGAAAAAAAAAATCATGAGCATGAAAAACAGAAAAAATATCGTTTTACAAATGTGGAAGAAAAATATTTTAAACGGACCAAAAAAAAAAAAAAAAGGCAGCTATGCACAAATTGTTTATGGTTGGTTAGAAATTCTCTTTCTTAGCTACAAATTATTCTTAAGCCATATGTTATTTTTAGTTACAAGTTCATCTTAATATTTTTTCATTTAATTATATGAGATAGCTTTAATTAAAAACTAACTTTTTTTTTTTTTTTAAACCAAATAAGTTTTGCGTCTAAATGTTTTTTTATTAAGTATTTCAAACACAACTCCATGCACATAAGATACAAATCACTTACCATTTATTCACATCTATTATGTTAAATCTAAAATTTTTATACTGAAATTATTTAAACTTCGTAACTAAACATTTTAATATAACGCAATTTTTGTTATTTATTGCATTATTTTAAGCATATTAAAATTGTGTCTTGATATTATGAAGAGGATCTTAGCTACAAGTTCATTTTAATATTTTTACTTTCTCTTACCAATAAGGTAGAGAAAGTATTGTTTTGGGGTCAAATTTTCGAACGCGAGATTTTGTTATATTTACATGTTCTGAGGTCCCCTGAATACGAAAATCATAATTTTAGCAAATGGTCTGTGTGTTATCAGCATATCTCAAAAACAAATTATAGCAGAAAGTTCAAACTTGGTATTCTAAATGTGTATCATATAAGGATGCTACAGTAAGCTTTTCGTTAAGATCAAGCAAATGGTTCGTGTACAGGGACAATCGAGAGAATTCTAATACGTCTATGGGGGAAATTGCAGGTAAGTAGAGTTTAACGTCTATAGACTGCACTAAACCAAATGAAACGAATATATATTTTTTGTAATAGAGATAGTCAACAGGGAAAAAAAAAATTGTGTATGTAGGAGCCACGCCTTCCCCCCGGGGAGTAGTCCCCCCTCGAGGGGAGTAAATTTTCATGATGGGTATCTTTCAAAAGAGCTCGCCAATACCTTTAGAACGAATGGTTGAACCATCGATCTGCGATAATTTAAAACAAGTTTATCGATTTTTTTTACTTTTAACGAAAAAAAAAAAAAAATGGTGTTTTTTTAATTATTTTTTTTTTATATTGAGAATAAAATGAACTGTTTTTTGGATATTTAGTATTATACTACTTCTCTAATATGGAAATCGTCTGCATTATCATAAAAGATTTTTTTTTTTAAATAATAATTTTAATAAATTATTTTTTAAAAACAGAATTATTTTTTAATAGCCGAATTAACTTCAATATAAATGTTGGTGCATTAATGAAACGGGGGGTTGAGGGGGGCAGCAGCCCCCCTCACACAGAACTAATTATCATATAAAACTCTTCTTAAGCGTAATTTGAATTGTTAAACACAGGTTTACATAACAGTACTCGTTATCTTACCTATTAATCTGCAACCTGTATTTATAGTATTAAATTTCAGTGTAAGAGAAAGTCGTGTGAGTGATACACCAGATTATTTCATTTAATTATATGAGAGAGCTTTAATGAAAAACTAACATTTATTTATTTATTTTTATTTTTATTTTTTTAACCAAATAAGTGTCGCGTCTAAATGTTTTTTATTAAGTCTTTCAAACATAACTCCATGCAAATAAGATACAGATCACTTACCATTTATTCACATCTATTATGTTAAATTCAAAATTTTTATACTGAAATTATTTAATTTTCGTAAATAAACATTTTAATATAACGCAGTTTTTGTAATTTATTGCATTATTTTAAGCATATTAAAATTGTATCTTGATATGAAGAGGATTTTGATTTTCATCAATAGATGGCGCCACTACTAGTCAATGATGGATTGCGAAATGTTTTATTTTAAGGCATTTTAAAATTTAAGACGCTCGCCTTAAATGATCTCTATATTAACTAATGCAAATTAACTAATGTAAAGTGTCTTAAATTAAGATATTTATTATGTCCAAGCTCTATATTAAAGCATTTAAATATATTAATTGTCTTTTCAGACGTTTATTTGTCGTACTTTGACTCCTTTATTTGCAGTGTGTAATCTAATATCTTTTTAATTACTTAATGTATACAGTATACTTACAAAAAAATTTCTACACTGGAAAGTGTTTATATAATCTTAGCAAATGACATTGATTTTTTTTTAAAGGTTAAAATTTATTGAAGGTTAAAATTCCATATTGTTTTCAATCGTTTGAAAACGTCGTGTCATTTCGTAAAAGAAGATCACAGAGAAAAAAACATAGCTCTAACGATTGTTTTTTACGATGCTATGCAAATCCAAAATAAAAAGGTCTTATAACATTCATCTAAAGTAATCTCATCATGAGAATTAGAAGATGTAATATTATTAAAATTTTCATTCTATCTTATTCTACATTTCTGTCGCCTTGTCATTATCTGTATCGATTTTCTAACCCTTTTCTCCCTTAATGTTTTTGAGCATTTTACCCTTTATGCTCTGTTGAGGAGAAACTTTTGGGTCCAGATTCGATAGATTAAAAATAAGTGTGTATGTATATGTATCTGGATTTGTGGTTAAGAAGTGGGATAAGTATCTATGAAATAGTAATAAAATGTACTTTCAGCATATCGCATAATTTTAATTTAAAAAAAAGTTTATTCCGACGTTTCGGTTAAAACTCATCTTTAACCATCTTCAGGGAAAAATGATGTTTAAAAAACTATAAACATAGACAATTTAAAGCCATTCTATGATACAATAAATACAATTCTCAAAGAAATTAATAGGTGATTACATAAATTATAAAAATACACTATATACTTTATAATTTATGTAATCGCCTATTAATTTCTTTGAGAATTGTATTTATTGTATCATAGAATGGCTTTAAATTGTCTATGTTTATAGTTTTTTAAACATCATTTTTCCCTGAAGATGGTTAAAGATGAGTTTTAACCGAAACGTCGGAATAAACTTTTTTTTTAAATTAAAATTATGTGATATGCTGAAAGTACATTTTGTTACTATTTCATAATTATTAACAGCATATATAAAAGTGGAATAAATATTTCTGTGGGATAAGTATTTAATGATTGTATTATATACGATGTTTTGAAAATATTTCTTGAAAATAAAATTAAATTTTAAAACTTTTAAAAGGATTAATCCTCTTTTATATGCGAAAGGATTTTGCTATCTCTATTGAAGCTGAGGTCGGACAAAACTAATATATTGTGGCACCACAAAACGTTCTTCTATATGAATTTAAGCAGTACAAATTATTTATTAAAATTATATTCCATGATAAATGCAAACAATTTTCATCCCAGACACGTATCACACTAAATGCCAAAAGAAAGTCAATTTTGTGCTGAGAACAAAGGAAATGCTTTTTATTTTATTTTTTGCTGCTGCTGTTGTTAAAAATGGGGGAGGGGGGGGGAGGCTGAGGGGGCTGCAGCCCCGGGCCCAGTGAACAAGGGGGCCCTAGATAGGGGCAAGAAAACCCAGTAAATAAGAAAAAAAAAAAGTTTTTTTTTTTTTTTTTTTTTTTTTTCTGTTTTTACAGTCAGAAATTAAGTTCTTGATACTGTTATGTAAAAATATTTTTAAAAGACAAATTTTTGAAAATTTCTTTCAGTACTTAAATTTAAAAAAAAAGAATAAATTTTAAATATTTTTTAAAAATGCATTAAAATTTGAAAATTTTAAGTCGTTCAAGAGATGGAGGGGGTGGGGGTGGGGAGAATAATATAATCTGTTTCCTTCCGCCACATAAAATTATATCGCTTATGGAAATCAAAAGGAGAAATATAATAGTGCGATGCATATTTAAAAAAAAAAAAAAAGAATTTTAAGAAAAAAATTTACCGATGGTACTCTGGAATCCGAAACAACTAGCCATGTAACTCTTCAAGGATTTGAAAAACTTAAAAACTTTATTTGTGATAGTCGATAGATTAAATTCAGAAATGATAAAACGAATTGATGCTTATAACTCAGTATGCAGCATTTTCAATTTCATTACTAAATTAGATCTTGAACAAATAAATGAAGAATCAGTTAATAATTTTCTTGAAGTTTATGAAGGAGAAGTAGATTTTGAAGCCACAAAATCTGAAGTCATTCAATTTTCACGATATTTGTTAAGCTGTAGCTTAGAAAAAAATCACCGATACATATTTATGATCAATCATGTGTTTAAACAAGTTAAGTGAGATTTTTCCAAATATGTTTATTGCATTACATATTTATTTAACTCTACCGATATCAAATTGTAAAGCTGAGAGAGCAAACTCCAAATTAGAGAGAGTTCTATCTCTTCGAAGAACAAAAATGCAGCAGAATAAGCTGCAATGTTTGGCTTTGCTGTGCTCAGAGCAAACTGGATATTAAAGATGTAATTGAAATTTTCAGCACGGCAAAGGCTAGGAAGAAGCCAATTTAATTTTTTTATTCTATTAAGTATATTCATTAAAGTTTTTGACGCAGCAACTTCTCCTTTGGTTGGTGAGTTAGATTCTTTTGTTAATATATATAATATTGTTTTAATTAATTTTTTGCAAACAGTTTCAGAGTTCATTTAAATGGTAATGAGAATCTTATTCTGACATGACCATTGTAAAAATTTTGTCTAATGATGAACATTCATATTAAAGAAAAAGAAAAATGTGTGTGTGTGTGGGGGGGGGGGGGCTCCGCTATTATCACAGCCCCGGGCCCTTAAATAGGTAAAGTGGGCTCTGGGAGGGGGGGGGGGAATTTGGTGTGAAACAACTACACGATTATATGCACTTACGTTTTGGAGATAATGTGATCGGAACGCATAAAATTAATCCAATAAAGTAGACACCTAAAAATTTTCTGGTAAGAGAAAACTGATACACGTGTAGAGAAGAAAAAAAAAATATATTGGTAGGATTATTTTTTGAAGCACCAATTTCTGAGATCTAAAACTGACCTACTTAAGCAGAATGATTTTTAAATTTTTTGTAATGACCACGTAATACAAGAGAAAGGATATCTAAAATGGATTCATGTGACAATTTTGAAGAAAATCATTAGAACTGTTTTTGAGATACCAAATTTTACCAAAATTTGGCATACTCGGTTATTGATTGGAAAACAATAATTACATACAAAAGGATATTTAAAAAGGAGTTAATATGGCGAGTTTGGAAAAAAAAAAAATGTACAGACGTGTTTAAAGAAACGCACTTAGTCCTGACACTGAGCTATTTATACAGGACACTTAGGAATTTTCCTGAACTAACCAACTATATCATTTGAAAGACCATCTAATAGAGTGTTTATATAGCAACTTTGAAGAAAATCGTTGGAGCTGTTTTTGAGATACGGACTTAGGTCCCATTTCCGGTTTCAGATGTCGCACTTCCGATTTTCCAATTTTCACCAAGATTTAAAAAATTCATCTGCGCACCAGACCTGTTTCAATTCTGAAGTTTCGTAGTTCTATCTTTATTAGTTTTGGAGATAAGATAATAGAAGTTACCGCACATACACACACACACACACACACACATACTGATCAATTGCCAAAAACTACTTTTTTGGACTCAGGAGACCTTAAAACGTGTAGATTGGGTGAAAACTCGAAATCGAACTTTTGGACCGAATACAATATTTCCATTACCTACGGTAGTAGGGTAATATAAGTAAAAAAAAACTATTTTATAAAACACACAAATCTGATTCAACCATTCTTTTAAAAGTATTAACGAGTTCTTCTGAAAAACACCCAGATTGAAAATTTACATCTCTCCCCCGAGAAGAATAAGAGATCATCTGCTTTTAGTCTCTTTCACTCCCCACCCCCAAAAAAAGGGGGCTATTATTTTTACCGGGTGAGAAAATTTAAAAATCCATAAAAAAATAAAGGAATTGGTAGATTTGAACGCGGTCTGCGGAAAAGTTATTCTCATGAGAGGGTCTCTCTTCCTTTCCCTTTTTTTTTTTTTTTTTTTTTTTTTTTTTGGGGGGGGGGGGGTAGTAAAGAAAAATATAAGTTAAAATTTTCGTCAACAGATGTCACTTTGCGTGAGCAAATCACGAATTTCCATAAAAAACTATAATTATGAAATTTTTTACAGACATATAACAGTTACATCCAGACTGCAACGCTCGCTCGCTCGCAATAGAGTGATCACAAATCCGAAATTTGTGATCGCCAAGAAAGTTTCATTCCAAACGGAACAATTTCAGTCGCTCACAAATGACAGCGGCTGATCGCAAGTTTGTGATTTCCGGTTTCCAATACATCGATTATTTTAAACGATAAGCCGTAATGATTGGCTAGTGAGAAACATCTGACCTAGCATATGCTTGCGTTTTTGTTTATATTTATTTATTAGCGTATCTGTAATTAAAAATACGGAAGTGTTTAAATGTAATTATTTTTCTGAAAATGTATCTCCCTGTGTATTATCAGAGGGAGATAAAATACAAAATAAGACGATATTCACACTTATATATGAAGTTTAATGCAGTTTTTGTGCTTTAAAAAAAATTAGTTGAACTTTTTTTTTTTTAATAGATTGTTTACATGCAGCTTTTTTAAACTTAGTTTAAAAATATTAATGTATTTGTATATATGCATCAACTAGTCTAACATTTAATCTATATTTTAAGCATTTACTTTAAAAAAATTCTAAAATTGTTATATTTGCCTAGTATATGAAAACTAGATTTTATTTTAATTGTTTAGTAGGTGGTTTTCAACAATTAAAAGCTTATACAAAGCTTTTGTAAACTGATTGATTTAATTTTCGATAAACTATTTTCCTCATTTGTAGTAACATTCATTGGTTAGAATAATTAAAATAATAAGTAAATAACTAGCTGTATAAGTATATAATGTTTTGAAAATAAAAATTCACATTAATAAAATTCAGCAGCTTAAAAATGTTATAGTTAGTACTTATAGATGTGAGCATTAAAAAAAAAAAAAAAAAAATCTTTTTCGTAATGTTTTATATAATGTTAATAGATGTAAAATTAATTTTCTACACACACACACAGATGCATATATATAGATAGATATAGATATTAATTTTGTTTCATATTAATATCCACAATTCTTTAATTCAGAAATGATTTTAATGAAAATGGATTTGAGTTTTAGTTGTGTCAGGCTCTTTCATATTATTTAATGACTAGAAACAAGTAATACATTGCTCAATTAAAAAAAATAATAATAATAAGGTTTATTATTGTCGGTACTTTTCCATTTCACTGGCACAAAAATGTTAATCATGCTCCAAATCTCGCCAAGCAAACTTTTCTGTCGAAAGCACATAGTATACATATAAAATTTTTTAATAAAAGTTAGTTCTAAGAACTTTTTATCACAAGCAGTAGTTGTCTTTTGCTTGAAATAAACTGACAGATTCTTCCTCTGTTTGGGCAAATCCCAAATTTTTATTGATTTTGGTTTCTCATCCATTTTTGATGTATTAGGAAAAAGATGTGACTGATAAGAAATAACTGCAACTTGTTTTGAAAATGTAGTGGTAAAAAGTTACCAGTAAGGATATTTCATTTGGTGTTGGTAGTATCATTTTTGGCGACCTTTATCGCTTGCACCGGCAAAATGGAACGGTACTTTACTATAATTCATTATTATAGACAAATATCCATTTCCCTTCACTATGATTACATCATTAGTTATATAGTAAAGATATGGAAGCACTTGGGTGCAGACAGCAAAAAATTTTGTTTGTATAAATAGGGTAATGTGGAGGTATTTGGGTTAATGACATTTAATAATGTTATGGGTCTGAGTGAGGTTCCTTTAATAACAATCTTTTTTAGCAAATTCATAGCTTAGAATTTATTAAAAATCCTTTGAGTATAGATGAACTACTTTTGTTCTCTTTGCCGAAAATTAGAGGTGAAAAATGATACACTTTACCGAAACAATTAATTCAGTTAAAATTGAGAAAGGATTTACTAATTCAGGCTATCCTGAAACAATATTTGTGCCAAATTTGATCGCTCATCTTGCAAAGTTTGTAGCCAATACTGATTTTGGTCTTGGCATCAAATTTGGCAAAAATTTGTAGTTTAGGGTTGCCAAAGTTTGGAAGTTCTAATTTCAATAGGAATAGAATTCTGGAAAGATCCACTGGTTTATAGCACTAAACTAAATTCTTCGAAAATTCTTTATATGACAAACAAGACTAAAACAAAATAAAGGGCATTTGTCGACTAGAACCTGCTTACATACTAAAAATTACCTTCTTCACTGAAAATGTTGGCAACTTTCAAAACAATATCATTACATGCTCTATCTACGTGCTCAATATTCATTAAAGTGCATTCGTCGTCTAGAACCTGTTTTTGCATGTCGGCAACTTTCATAAAAATATCATTACATGTTCTATTTACGGGCTGAATGTTCCTAAAATAAAATGCATTTGTCGACTAAAACTTGCTTATGTCTTTACAAATTACTTTCTACATGCAAAAATGTCAACGACTTTCATAATAATACAATTATGGGCTCTATCATTAGCTTATTTTTAAATCTCTATGATGGTGGGTCATGTATTAATTAAAACCTTTGTATATTTGGTTATTATGAATACAGTTTTCGTAAATATCACCAAAACGAAAAGTCACAGAAAGACAAAAAAAAAAGGGAGGTGCACAACTAGATGTTATAACAAACTTGTATACCAATTTTCAATCTTCTATGTCCAACTGTTTTTGGGGGCCGCTGTAGCCCAGTCGGTAAAGTGCCAGGCTTGTAATTGGAAGATTGCAGGTTTGGTACTCAAGCCGGCCAAAGACTGTTGTATACACTAATGGTGGCTGGTGCATGTAAACTGTCATGAATGCAATGCCCTACATGTTCCCATAAAAAATTATACCTTTGGTGGTCACCAAAGTGGGAGAGCCATCCCTTCCGTGGATGATCAAAACTGTTATGGCATGTCTCCGGACCACCTCTAGAGATGAGTCCCAGACCGTCGCCAATTGCCCATTACACAGCACTAGTGCGATGCAAAACCTAACCAATCAGCCTACTGTTTTTGAGTTATGCGAGATACATACACACATACAGATAGCACGAAAAATGGTGTTAAGTCGCTGATATCTCTAAAGCGAAACTTGCAGGTTTACAGTTGGACATCATGACAATGACACATATAAATTTGCAACATTCTATAATGATTCGTTTTTGAGCTATGAGAGATACAAAATCCATTTCGCAAATCGGGATTACAATACTTCCTTATACATTGTATAAGGAAGTAAAAAGAGATTGTTTGTAAGTAAAATTTTAACTTATTTTAATTAATTACGTTTTTCATGCATTAGGTATATACAGTCAAACCTCACTAACAAAACATGAACTGTTTCCTTAATCCCTGTCAAAATGAAGATTGATTACTGATAGCATGAACTACTGAAAACATGAAAAAAAATGTTTCCTCTAGAGATTCATGTTAACGAGGTTCGATCATATGCATTTTTAAAAAGTATTTTTTTTCTTTCTTCTATATGTAATATAGAGAAAGTATTGGATTCGCGAAAATTTTCGAAGTCCACTTTTTGATGGATTTACATGTTTTGGAATGTGGAGAACACGAATTAATAGTTTTTAGAAAATGTCTGTCTGGTCGACTATTTTAATACATTTTTGGAACATCTATAAATCAGTAATCAGGCAACAACTGTTTTCTGCTGATGCTTCACTGTAAAATTAATTGTGGCACAAATCTGATAAACCATGTAATTTTTACTTACAAGGAAACATTCAAAAGGTGTCGCCTTCAAAAAATATGTGATTCTACTCTTTATAATACACCAGGAAGTGAAAAAGTTATCGGCTGAAATGAATTACAGCGACCACAAAAAATTATCAAAATTAAGCATATTTGGCGATTTAGCACTGTTAGGCATTCAGTTCGCTAGTACCGAGATTGCTATGTAAGAACAGAACCGTGTTTTGTTTCTCTGCCAAGTACTCAAAATCAATCGCCAAATATTCTTAATTTTGATAATTTTTTGTTGTCGCTGTAATTCATTTCAGCCGATAATTTTTTCAATTTCAGGTGTTTTAGGAAGAGTACAATCACATACTTTTTGAAGACGACACCTTTTGAATGTTTCCTTGTTAGAAATATCATTCATGAGCTATGAATATTTATTTTGAGAAATTGGAGTGTAAGGTTGATTGTTTTGTATGAACTATGCGAAAAATGCCTGAGCTGGAAATCAAACTCGAGCACTCCACTTACAGTGCAGACGCTCCACCACTAAGCCACTTTGGCTGATTATCAACTTGGCATTTCCCACATGATATCTGTTGGTAATATCACTATGTTTGCAAATGCAGATTTAACGTATAAATATATAAAGATTAATTCATGGCACAACTCTGATAGACCCTGTAATTTTTACTTAAACCATTCATGAATCATGATTTATTAAATTTAGAGAAATTTGAGTGCAAGATTGAATTTTGTATACAAACTACGTGAAAAAGACCAGAGCTGGGAACTGAAATTGAGTACTCCACTTACTGTATATCAATGAGCTACCCTGGCTGATAACCAACTTGGCATTTCCCATATATCTGTTTAAGTGCCCAAGTTAAATTATCAGCTCTGTCGTTTTCATATAGTTGGTATAAAAATTTAACTTTACATGCTAACGGACATTATGTGGGAAATGCCGAGTTGGTATTCAGAGTCAGTTGCTAACCAGAAGCCAAACTCACGTTCTTCTATGGGGAAATTTGTTTCTACAATTACTCATTGTTTAATGCATTTTTTAATAATGTATTCATGTTCTGAAAATTTATAACCGTTCAATTAGTATTACTTTTTTAAAAATTAATATTTTACTTTTGAGTTGAAAAAAAAAAAAATATATATATATACACTGATGGAAAAAAAATCCCAACACCAGGAAGGAGCTGTGCTAGATAAACGAAATTTGGTAGGCGTGTTTATACATCTGAAAGATGACGTCGATTCAAATTTCGAGCTACGCGCATAAGTGTGGCGCTAGTAGCGACTCTATGAACATGCAAATGAGGTTTGCTTTAAATAAGCACAGTAAGGTTCGTGATCGTTATTTACAGTTGAGATTTGACGTAGTGGGTTAATGTTAGTCAAGCATGCATCTAAGAAGACGAAGAAGCCATTATCAACAGCTCACTGAGTTTGAACGAGGTCGTGTAGTAGGGCTACAAGAAGGTGGGTTTTCTTTCCGCGATATTGCAGAAAGACTTGGCAGGTATGTATCCACTGTGCATGAGTGTTGGCAGCAGTGGTCAAGGGAAGGTACAGCCTCAAGAAGACCGGGTTCCGGGCGCCCACGTGGCACTACTGAGAGGGAAAACCGCCGTGTTCGGCGTATGGCTGTGGCTAATCGTACTGCATCTGCAGGTGAAATTCGAGCTGCATTTGGCACCACAGTGACACAACGAACTGTTACAAATTGGTTACTTCAAGGACAGCTCCGAGCCAGACGCCCTGTAGCGTGCATTCCACTGACTCCAAACCACTGCCGTTTGCGACGTGAGTGATGTCAAGCTAGAGCTCATTGGAGGACGGAGTGGAGATCTGTTGTATTTTCTGATGAAAGCCAGTTCTGCCTTGGCCGCAGTGATAGCCGTGTGTTGGTTAGAAGGAGGCCAGGTGAATGCCTGCTAGCGACCAGTCTGCGGCCTAGACACACACGGCCTACTCCTGGAGTTGTGGTTTGGGAGCAATTTTGTATGACAGCAGGAGCACTCTCGTGGTTATCCCATGTACCCTGACTGCAAATTTGTACGTCAGTCTAGTGATACAACCTGTTGTGCTGCCATTCATGAACAGCATTCAAGGGGGTGTTTTCCAACAGGATAACGCTCGCCCTCATACCGCTGTTGTAACCCAACATGCTCTACAGAGTGTCGACATGTTGCCTTCGCCTGCTAGATCACCAGATCTTTCTCCAATCGAGCACGTATGGGACATCATTGGACGACAACTCCAGCATCATCCACAACCAGCATTAACCGCCCAAGTGCAACAAGCATGGAACTCCATCCCACAAACTGATATCCGATACCTGTACGACACAATGCATGCACGTTTGCATGCTTGCATTCAAAATTCTGGCGGTTACACCGGTTATTAATATACCAACATTTCACATTTGAAATGGCTCTACCTGTGATCTTGATACTTTAATCAATTAAATATGTTACCTAGACAAATGTATTGCTGAAATTTCATTACTGTACAATAATTTTTTCTTGGTGTTGGGATTTTTTTTTCCATCAGTGTATATAGTATATATAAGTGTATTTTTCAGTTGAATAAAATGTTAGAATATTTTGTGAAAACAAGTAGTAGTATGCTTATAAATTTTCTGAAGGTAAAAAAAAAAAGAAAAAGAAAACATGACCCTTTGTCAGGCGAATAAAGTAGGCATGAGTGTTTGTTTGCAGCACTCTTGCCTACTTTGTTCGCCCGACAAAAGGTAGTGTTTTCTTTCGACCCAAAACAACTGTTGTGAATTATTACATTTTATGGTGTTTATTCAAATTTTTTATATTTTTTTAATCACAGTTCCATGGTGCAACAAGGTTTATCATTTCTTGGAAAAAATACTAAAAGCTTTCAATGATGATATATGTCAAGTATAAAAATATGGATATGATGGTTTTGTATGTTCGCTTTTTTGTAAATGGATTAGTACGCAGAAAATTATAAATGTAACATTTAGATATTTTATAAATTTTAGGCTTATTTAATGTACATCAAACATCATGTATCACATTTGTGCAATTGCTTATTTATTACTTAAAATAGCGTAATATATTGTATAATAATGAGATAACTACAATATTCGGTTAAACAATCTTGTGTGGTAATATTTGCTTAAATATTCATATTGTAAATAACCGCTATCACATTTAATTGTAACTGTCTGATTAGTCAGTTATTTATTTATTTTTATTATTTATGATATTCTATATAGCTGAAAAAATACAAGCCACATTCTTTTACTATTAATGCTGTAATTGTGTTTTGAAAAATAAAAGTATTTTTATCAAATAATTATGCATAATATATATAATTAATAGCTGCAGCTATTTCATTATATTTAAATTCAATATCAGCTGTTAGTAAGCTTTGAATTTAAAATTTTGCTATTAAAAATATTATTAATGTTTCTCTTTCAGGCTACAATGCTTTAATTCAAGGCTAAGTAATTGGTTAATGCTTGTGTGTTGTATTCAATCGACTGTATCAAGTTATTTAGTCATTTAGCTAAAATGAATGTATATGAAGAAAAAAATTCAGTAACAAAGTAATAAGCAATTGGGAAAAATTAGATCCAGCAGCAGAGAATCCAAACACAGTGAAGAAGGAAATATAAAAATATAGAGAAGAAAATGTATTGAAGGGGGGGGGGGAAATATTCTGTGATCTTGTAACCATAAACAAAGTAATGGGAGGGGCAGCAGCATATCTCCCCCCTCCATTTTTAATGGACAAAATTTTGTAATTTATAGTGTTTAAACATGAAGTTTTCATTTAAAGATTACAAACAGTTAAATACTGAATTTAAATGTAATGAACCAGCTGCAGATAAAAATTCCACATATGTATAGTTATTTGAGAGTAAAATACTTTTATTCTTTAAAACTCATTTTCAACACTAATAATAAGTTGTATATTTTCATCTACATATAGTTTTACACATAATAAAATAAATAATTGACTAATCAGGCTTTTATAATCAAATGCAGTAGCTGTTATTTACAATAAAGAACTTTTATGGTTTACCGCACCGAATTCTAAAGTTTTACCAAATATTGCTGTCAATAGTATAGATAACTATAAAAATAATTGACAAATCGGGCTTTACAAACGAATGTTGTAGCCTTTATTTACATTTAGAAGTATATTTATGTATATCTGTATCACAACAAATTGTAAAGTTTTACTGAATATTGTAGTCATCTTGTAAAATAATACAATATATTATGTTATTTTAAAAAATGAATAAACAATTACACCAACATGATATATCACGTTTGATCTACATTAAATAAGCCTAACATTTAAGAAATATACAAATGTTACAACCTATAATTTTCAGCATGATCCATATTAATATTTTTAATATCTATTCTTACTTACGTGAACAAATAAAATCATCAGATACCGAGAAAGTGTCATTTTCGTGCAAAGAAAAGCTTCGCCATGTTAATTCATTGAATGAAAATCATTATTAATTTCTAACACAGTCACCAGCGGCCATGTTTTTACAGACGATAGCAGACCTGCGATCGACTTGTGAGAGCTCCGAGGCAGTCGCAAATTTTCCCCTCATCGCTCACAACTTTGCGATCAGTTTTGTAAACAAATGTTGCGTTTGGATTGAAACACAGCCAGATTTGTGATTGTTTACCTATTTGTGATCACAATGTTTCAGCCTGGATGTAACCGTAAATTCTATTCCATGTGTTCGCTATCACCACAGATTACAGTTTGCAAACGAGTTATAAGATCTCTAATTACAACTTCTGTCGGCAATTCTTAGTTCAGGGTTTACCAAAAACACTTTATCCATTAAGTCAGAATCGCAATTAAAACTTCATGTATGCATGCGTAAGAAGCAAAATAAGAAATAAGTTGTGTTAATTGTAAAATCGTACGATTTATGGGACTCTGATTTGCACATTTCTCGTTTCGTGTCCGTGCAGCGCCTTCTATCGACGAAAATTTTAACTAATTTTTCTTTATTTACAAAAAAATCAAAAATCATCTCCCATCTCGAGAACAATTTTTCCGTAAACCGCGTTCTATTCTACCAATTCCTTCATTTTTTTTATGAATTTTTAAAATGTCTACAGACTTATGGGACGCCTGGTGATATATATAACATTGAAAAACTGAAAATAATTCTCATTATGTGCATTTATTCAAAAATTTTTCCTATACTGCCGTATTAAAAATTGCGAAAGTGTCTGTGTGTGTGTGAGGGAGGGGGGATTGTAATTGAATGTGCTGATATTACTACCTGTTAAGTGATTGATCCTCATATGCAATCAGCATCACTTTAAGTCAAAGTCCAACTAAATATATATCAAGTTTGGTTAAATTTTGTCGAATGGTTTGTGAGATAGAGCCTCCACAAAATTTGATACACACATAGTCAGGCGCCACTTTTATAATGGTCGTGTTTTATTTCGAGTTAATTGATCCCTTGAGCGTGAAATGCTGCTCGACTCTTTGAAAAGTTATGCACTTCCGTACCATGATGTACGGAGAATGTGTCATTGTTTTAAAAGTGCGATTTTTATTATGTCGGTTACATTTTCGTTATCAGATCTGCTTGTTTTCTTTAGCTCGAAATAAGTTAAACTTGACTCATCAGAGAGATCCATTTAAGCCCAATAATTAACTAATCATTTTAAAATTATTTTAGCCTTCTGAGGTCTTGCTTTCCTAATTCTTTTCACTGAGAATAGAATTTTTTCAGATTTTCTGTCATTTAAACCTGCTTTGTTTAATAGTTGTTGCTAAACACTTTTTCTGAATCCCTTTTTATGTTCTAAATGTAATAGAAACCGATTTTATAAGCAGTGGCTTTTTAACTTGCGGTCATCCCGCTTGGATGAGCAACTTGGCCGCCTAGGAACAAATTTCCAGTTTAAATAGCCAAAAAATTTTATATCTTGCTAAAAACCATTTCACTAATATTTCGTTAACATTTAATTATTTTGCCATCTCACGTATTAAAATACTTTTTGATATTTATTCTAAAATTAACACTTTTTGTTGCATCGTTAACTGCCTTATCCTTGCCATTTTTGAAATAGTTTCTAAAATTTCAGTTTTCCTGACAATTGCATTTTGTTTTTAACACTGGGCTCAACCCTAAAGTGTACGTGGAGGACGTCGTAATAAAACCTGTTCGAAAAATTGCTTTTTAAACGATAAAATTAGCGGTTGCAGAAAGAGAAAAAAGAAAATATCCAAGTGCGTTTTTTTTTTTGTCCCTTAGTGTATAATAAGTTGGTAATATAATGATAAGGCTATATGCTGAAACATGACCTTTGCTAAAATTGCAGAAAGCGCTGTATAGCAGCACCGCCTGTTGAATGATTGGCACCAAAATTTGATGGGCACTTATACACTGCTCGACATTGAAAATGCAACACCAAGAAGGAATGATAATAACGGAATGAAATTTGTAGGACACATAGATTATAGTAGGAAGAACAATTGATTAAAATTTCAGGAAATTTGGAGTAATATGTACTAAGAAAACTACATAAAGCAGCGACCTCCGTGAGCAATAACAGCACATATCTGCCTAGGCATTGAATCGAACAGCGATTGGATGACATGTACGGGTAGAGCACTTCATGAAGCTTCAACACGATGCCACAATTCATCGATCGAAGTTACTGGTGAGTGGTGGGAGGCCAGTCGCTTTTCAATGATTAAACAGTCATTTTCATTGGTGCGAGATCGGGAGAACGCGTTGGCCAGAGCAACAGTCGAACATATTCTGTATCAAAGAAGGTCCGGACAATACAAACAACTTGCGGTCGTGCATTATCTTGCTTAAATTTTGCGCTACGGAGGCCTCGAATACAGGGCAGAGGGGCGGGCCTTAACTCATCAGAAATTTAATGGCCGCTGTTTAGAGTGCCAGGAATACGAACATGAAGTAATCGATACGTGTATCCAATGGGAACCCATAACATCATTGCGAATGATGGACAGTATGGTGATGTCGAATCCCAGCTGGCAATGTGCATTATTCACAATGCCGTTAAATACGGATAAGGCAATCTTGATACTGTAAACAGGATTGTGATTTGTCTGAAAAGTGATTTCACGCCATTCCTGCGTCCAGGTTCATCATTAATCACACATTAATGGTGCCCATATCAGTGATGCAGTTTTGAGGGTAATCAGAATTTTGGTAGCCGCATACTGAGTCACCACCTGGATTGATGGCATGTTGTACCATTGGCTACACGTCCCGTTCACCTCTTGTTTTCATTCCCGCCACTCTGAATACCAGCCATTACATTTCTGACGAGTTAAGGCCCATAGCTCTGCCCTATGTTCAAGGCCTCCGATGCGCAACATTTAAGCAGGACAATGCACGACCGCAAGTTGTCCATATTGCCTGGACCTTCATTGATGCCGAATGTGTTTGACTGTTGCTCTGGCCAGTGCGTTCTCCTGATCTCGCACCAATGAAAATGACTGTTTAATCGTTGAAAAGCGACTGGCCCCCAACCACTCACCAGTAACTTCTATCTATAAATTGTGGCATCGTGTTAAAATTTCATGAAGTGCTCTACCTGTACATGTCATCCAATCGCTGTTCGATTCAATGCCTAGGCAGATATGTGCTGTTATTGCTCACAGAGGTCGCTGCTTTATCTACTGTTTTCTCAGTGCATATTACTCCATATTTCCTTAAATTTGTGGTGCTACTGCATATAAATTTATATGCAATTCTGTGCAGTATTTCAGAGATACGGTTGGAACAGAATTTTTGTGTCGCACACACGTATACATTTTTTTTTTTTTTTTTAAATAAATGATTAAATCGGGTTCTGGACCTTGTGGAACGCTTAAACCCATCGAAATTTTTTATGTATCTAATACTTTTTTCTATTGGATATAGAAGAAATACAGGGAGATTAGTTCATTCGTTTGATTATTTAATGCTGTTTAAATCTCATTTTGTTTTACTTAGAATTTAATCGTTTTGAGACATTCATAAGAAAACACAAAAGCAAGAAGGAAAAGAAACTAAAAGCTTCAAACTAGTAGGGTTATGGCTATCACAAAACTTTCTTATATATATATATCACTCGATATAACAGTGCTACGTACTGTTTTAACCTGCACAGAAGAAACTTAATTATAGCTTCTCACAATAAAGATTTTAGGTATGGATTTGGTGCAATTTTAATCAACATATTTTGAGATGTAGCCATGTGGAGAATCACAGAAGGCGAGGAACAGCTGCGCTGCATGTTGGTTGATATACACCCAAATTAAGCCAGCATTCGTTCTCATATTTATCTCCCATATCAAGTTAAGCGCAATTAAGTGCTATAGATGTTGAGATTTAATTTTCCTATTCACAGAATAAGTTGCAGCACAGTAGTGCGACCTATCGGCTGATATGCACCAAAATTGAATCAGCGTAATGTTTTATAATAATATCCCTCCCGCATACCAAATTTTGTGTAATTATAGACAAAAGAATCTGAGATATAGCTTTCCCATTCACGGGAAAATTGCAATATTGTAGCATCACTTATCGGTCGATATGCACCGAAATTAAATAATGTTATTTCATAATGGTCCTGTGACATACTAAGTTTTGTTTAATTATACACAATAGATGCTGAAATATATTCTTTCTTTAAATGAGAGCAAAAACAGTATAGCAGTGCCACTTGTTGAGGGATTTGCACGAAAAGTTATATGGGCATTTTTTTTGTTAAAGGTGAAACTATATGTAAATTTATATGAAATTCTATGTATTAGTTCTTGGACTAGAGCTGCTGCAAAATTTTTGTCACACTCATTTTCTAAAAATGGTAAAATTGTGTTCTGGTTTCATCAAAACGTGTAAATCCATTAAAAATTTGAAGTTGAAAATTTTTACGAATCAAGAACTTCTTTCGATTTAATATAGAACAAAGTAATAATTCAAAACAAATTTATATTTTTTCTTTATATACTGTTTACTTATTTTATATTTTTTGTATTCTGTACAGATAAGAAAAATTTTAGATTATTTATTAAAATTCTTTAATTAACAGTAAGTATTAAGTTTTTTTAACGTACAAAACCAAAAACTTTAATTGAAAACAAACATTTCTTTCTTCTTTAACAGTCTGAAAGGGGCCGTGCCCTTAGCGACAGTGCCTTTAGCGTAACTCTATGAACCCGTGTCCTTAGCGTAAGTGTTATACCCCTTCGGTGGCGTGGTTTTAGTGTAAGTGCCTTTAGCGCAAATCTGTAATAAGTTAAGGGGAAAAAAAAAAAAAAAAAAAAGATCTTTTCAACTTTCCTTCAGACTATATCCAGACTTAGGACTGGCCATTTGGTTTCAGAAGTGAACTATTGCAAAATAGGGGCGTTTAAAAATTGAAGGAATGTCCTTTGTTGTCACACTCATACAATAAAATATTCTGGTGTGTCAATCACACAACTTTCTCTTATCCGGCATTTCAATACTATAAAGTTACATTGCAGATTAAGTCGTAAAATCAATAAGGTAAGATTCAATTTACTGTAAAAATAATCTAAATTAGTATTAATATTGATATGCAATAAAAAATTGATGGACTGTTAGTTATCATTTCACTGTAATTTCTGTGTATATGTAAATTCTCTCAAACAATTTCCCAAGTCTCCATTTTCTTCTAATTTACTGAATATTGTTTTTATTTTTACATCGACATAAATATATATGGGTCATTCTCTGAAAAGTGGGCTTTTTTAAAAAAAAAAAAAGTTAGCCCAAATAAAATTGCTCCATTATTTTTGTATTTTTATTTTCTTTTTAATTTTGTGTATATACACATACGTTACAGTTAATAAAAAATAATATAAACCAAACTGCATCTGATAATTTTTTGAAATAGTATTATTTTTATTAATTAGAAAAATGAGGGAATGACAGTTTTCTTCTAGAAACTACTTTATAAAAATATGATTAGGTTTTGTTGTATTTTCAAACACTAAATACTTATTAAAACATATTTTTATTACTATAATAACATAAAAAAGCAAATTTGATTTCTTTTAGTTAACTTTATAATGAATGAGGGAATGACATATAATAAAAATACTGTATTTCAATCTAACGTTTGAGAGCCTTATGCAGGTGGCGTGCTAACTCCGACGTGCCATCTCCGGACATAGTCAAAGTCCCTCTTTGTAAGGGATTAAAGTGTTGAAGGAATGTGTCTTAAAAGGATTATTTTACACTTGGCCCACTCCCTAAAGTCTATTGACCGGAAATGTAGCTAAGTTGAATTTTGGCGATAAATTTACTAGTTTTAAGTAATTTGAAAAAATCCCATTTGCGCGAATAAAGTAAAAATACAAGAATAGTACGAGTTACATGCGTTCTCAGATTCATACACAGCTAGGTTGAAGTGTCCAGTGATTTTTTTTTTTTTTTTTTTTTCTGGTTTTTATGTGATCGAAGCGAACATACGTGCGTGATAGTGATGGCTTCGAAAACGAGTTACATGCGTTCTCAGATTCATGCACAGCGAGGCAGGGGTGTCCAGTGATGTTTCTTTTTGGTTTTCATGTGAGCGAAGCGAACATACGTGCGTGGTACTGATTGCTGCAAAAAAGAGTTACATGCGTTCTCAGATTCATGCACAGCGAGGCAGGGGTGTCCAGTGATGTTTTTTTTTTTTTTTGGTTTTCATGTGAGCGAAGCGAACATACGTGCGTGATACAGATTGCTGCAAAAACGAGTTACATGCGTTCTCAGATTCATGCACAGCGATCGTAGGGGTGTCCAGTGTTTATTTTTTCTTTTTCTTATTACGTCCGTGGTAGGGATTGCTGCGGAACAGACTTACAGGCGTTCTCAGATTATCAAGTCAAAAAGGACGAAATCCCCTGCAAGCCCAGTCTTGCAATTTCTGGGCGCGCAAATGGGAATTTTTCAACACTTTAATCCCTTAAGGGCGTATCAGATTCAGCAACTTTAGAAACAACCAATTTTTGAGCCGACTTTAGCGCCGATTTTTCATCGACGAAAACACCGTTGAGGTTACAATAGTCGGGTGAAAAGTTGGATGAAAGAAAACTAACTTCTGACGCTTATCACTTTTCTTGGCGTGAATAAAATACGCAATGATTAGCGTTAAAATTCCCTTTCATTTGTGTAAAATATCGCATTATTATTTCTATTTTGATATTTTTTACAACCATTGTCATAACACCATACGAAAAAAAAAACGATTAATTGAAAATTCTTATCATTTAACGGTAAAATAAACGTGCTTAACGATAATATTTCTTCTTCAAATTTCCACTTGAAGGGATTCCCGTGTTCCGCCATCTTGGAAATATGACGTATCAAAATAGCGCATCCTGATTGGACGAATCCGAGGAGAAATTGAGTATACTGACAATTTTATCAAGGCAGCTCTGAAAAAGTTGGACAACTTCGGTCTGCGCTATCACACTGGGATTAGAGACAATTTTTTCCGAAAAATCGGCGCTAATCAGTGGTTGGCTCTAAAATCGCCTGTAAAGTCGTTGAGTCTGATACGCCCTTAACAAAGAGGGACTTTGACTATGTCCGGAGATGGCACGTCGGAGTTAGCACGCCACCTTTTACTTTGCTGCTATACAAATTAAGTTTGACTTATATAAAGCACGTGCTGCCATTAATGGAGTAAGTAAGGGTGTAATTATAGTTTGATGAGGGAATGATATCAAAATACCAGGGACAACAATAAAGTGTGTTCTAATTTCTTTCATTGCATAATATATAAATGTAGTATAATGGATAAATATTTATTAAAGTGTATGCTTAATAAATTTTCAATTAAAATAATCTAAATATACATACTTTAATACCATAGAAACCATTTTATTTACTTACATGTGTGAATGGGGACACAGTGAGGGAATGATATTTTGCATTTCAAAAAATATTTTAAAATTATATTTAAATTCCAGTAACCAAAGAATTACAGTTTATATGCATAACTAATTAATATTGATAGTTCTGACAGCTTTTTGTTTTTGGGATTTTAAAAATATGCCCTCAAGATTACTGGGACATGAAATGACCACTTTTCAGAGAATTACTTATATACATTGTTTTTCTTATAGTCTGTTGACCACCCACTTTTGCATATCTTATTATGTATGCTCAATTTCAATGTAGTGTTAACTTGCAATACCTGCTTTTCCCAGGATTATTATTATAGTACGATGACTTTGCCCATGCCCATATGCATTCCATAAATACATGTATAATAGAGAAATTCTAGGATTCTCCATTATTCACTGAAATAGCCGTGAAATTTGGATAATTATTATTTATGCTAAGGGCACAGCTTCTTCTATTCCTCCTACCTTAATTCAGACCCCTTACGCTAGGGGCAGGTTACACTAAGGGCACGTCACCGTCTGAAAGTACAGACTTTCTAAAAAAAAAATATATATATATATATATATACTTTTATTTTAAGTAATTTTAATTTTGGGGAATATATCTATGCAAGGCAACGGGGAATTCTAAATTCAGGTGCTTTAGCAAGATATTCCTTAAAAAGTGCAAATTTCTATAAATTGGATTTTTTTTTTTTTTTTTTAAATCCTAAGCAGAATTAAATAAGTAGATGGCGCAAGCAATGACAGAGGATCTGCTTGTATAAATATATGGTCACAAAAACAAAACTTTCTTGTGTATGGCAAAGTGAATTATAAATAAATAGGCAGGTTCTAGTCAATAAATGCATATTGTTTGACTCATTCTCGAAACAATCTAAAACTTTTAGTGATTAAACAAAAGTCATAAAAACAGAGTTATATACACTGCAAAGCATGAATGTTGTCGAGAACCACAATCAACGGCTTTTCTTATTGTTGTGGGAAAGATTAAAGAAAATGTTATAGATCATTCTGGAAAAACCTAACAAATTCTGTACGAAATTAAAATAGGTCTTGCCATTTCTTAGACCTGAACCTACTACTTTTGGTGAAATTTGTTTGTTAAAATGGCCGAATTCGACTTTCACAAAAGCAATCTTAAAAAAAAAAAAAAAAGTTGCAAAATTTTTATTTGAAGGGAGTTTAAACCTGAACTTTCTCCTTCTGATATCCAGTACCCCGAGTGCTGATATCCAGTACCCCGTCGGTGATTTAAAATTGAGCTCGATAGGCAGGATATTTACCGGATATCCGTGTTCAATTTGTATTTTCGATTCTAAACAGCATTGGGAATTTTTAATAAAAAACCCTGAGTATTTTTGTTTTCTAAGAAATAGGTATAAAATTCTGTACAAAACCGTAATTTATTAAGATAGGATTTATTTTAATCTATATTCTTCCACATAAAAGTATAAAGTAACTGTGTTTCATTCCCTAGCGTCGATTACTATATATATTTCAGAAAATTTCGTCGGTATAGCTTTAACATAGGAGTCTTTTGGCGACTTTTAAATTTTTGCTATCCTTTTGGCGATGAATTAAAACGGCTGTTGCGTAAGTAAAGATCTTGGCGATAAACGTCCGAGATACTTCAGTGCCAAATTTTAAATTTTGCCAAGGGGTTAAGTACGGAAGCTGTTCCATTGCTTTAGCACGATTTTTCTCAGATTTATATTAATTATTTAAAAAAGAAAAAAAAAAAAACAGGCTCTGCAATCGAAAGATAAGGCTTCACGCTGCACAGCTGTCGGTCGTACGATTTTGGCTCATATGTAGTTCATCTGTAGCAGCAACAGTCTCGTTATTTAATAGCGACACCTCGTATACAACACATCCGTGTTTTTGAGCTAGAGTATTTTTTTTTTAATGTCATTTACCTCTCATTTCAAGTCTATTTGCGGTTTATCTGCGATTTTTAATACCGCGGATAATCTGAAGTATACTGCACTTAGCAATTGAGTCATGTATCATAAAATATCAAAAGTTATATTTAAACGAAGATGGATTTGGCTATTTGGCATAAATGTAAATATAACTTTTTAACGTTATCTTGTGTTGGCTCATAATTTGTGCACGACCCACTGAAACACGATCTGCCGATACGATACGTCTTTAGCTCTTAAAAAAATGTATGTCCAAGACATTGCCATATCTGTAAGACTTTTCGTGATACGATGTTAAAATTTTTTCCGAAATTCGTTAGTGCATGAGGCACTTTCACTCATTGGATTTTTTTTTTTTTTTTTTTTTTTTTTTTGTATACGCAAGCGAAGTGTGACGTCACTGACCGTCCGTGGATGCAAGAAAATGATTTCCTCTGTTAATCGCCCATTTGATTTTTTGTAAAAAATTATTAAAAATCGGAGAAAATTATTTCCCGATTTTAATCCCCATATTTGGGTATAGTTATCATGTGCATGTGTTAGATTGAGTTATTTTGCTGTCAAATTGACAAAATTTTAATTTTAAATTTCAAAACTCTGTTGTCCTTGACGTTTTTGTTTTTGGCGATCAAAAATGTAATACGAAAATATACATGTCAGATGTATATTTTCGTAATATGTATTGTACGAAATATTGCTTCATATTCATTACTCTCTCTTAATAATAAGTTGTTGAAATAACCATGATTTTTGAAAGAAATTAAATTATGTTCTCCAGATAACTTGGCGATATTTTTTTTTCTGTGAAGGATGACCGATATCAAATCTATTCCGCTGCAACATATTAGTGTCTTATATCAGATACTTTATTTAGACATTTGAAAATGAGGCTCAGTGCCTGGCGAATTTTGTAAACGCTTGTTGAATTCTCAATAAACGTTCGGAGCAGTTCTCTCTGTCTCGGACACTTGTTGCCCGAGACACTGAAGCGCTCAACATCGCTCCAAGAGCGATGAGCGGGGACTGTCCCCTGTTCAGATATTTGAAAACAAAATTAACTTCAAATTATGATAGAATATTTATCATTTTCCTTTTAATTAGTATATTAGTTGAATATTTATCGTGTAAATACCATCCTTTGAGATGAAATGTTTGTTTTCAATCAAATGTGGAAGTGTTTGCTATTTTTTTTTTTTTTCCTAGAGTTTTGACATTTAAAATTCAAATTTTATCAATTTTACAACAAAAACAACTTAATCTAACGCATGCACATGATAACTGATACATAGCTATCCGCGATTGTAATGATCGATAGATGGCACTTTCTCAACACTGCAGTTGTTAGTAAACATTATAGCCACGTGTGTTCCATTAGTGTTCTTTGTTATTCTACTTAATATTCGTACTATAATTTCTCCGCCATTACATCATGGAAAATTGATTTCTTTTGGAAAAAATACTTCAGTTTATTCAAAGTTCGATCGGAAGTAGATTTTTAACTGAAGTTGAACAAATATTAATTTCAAATCATCTGATTAATTCTTTACTTCCATTAGCCGAAGCAACTGAAATTTTAAATTTGTCATTTGGAAATAAATGGAAGCTCAATTCTGGATTTCTTGATCCTTTGGAGTTAGATTGTAGCACACAACAGTATGTGTTATCTTTTTTACCGTATTTATTCATTTTTATTCAATAAATATATGTGAAACTAAATATCGGCAAGCAATGGCGGCTGTATGGAATTCGAATTAAACCATGTTTATTGTAATTTCACCTTAGCCCACCAGAGGGCGAGCATTTCATTACAATCGCGGATACCTAAATATGGGGATTAAAATCGGGAAATAATTTTCCTCGATTTTTAATAATTTTTTACAAAAAATCCAATGGGCGTTTAACATAGGAAATATTTTTCTTGCATCCACGAACGGCCAGTGACGTCATCACTTCGCTTGCGTATGGGACCGTATAAACATTTTAAGTTTGTTTGTCTTGAAATTGAATCCCCTAAAATTTTGAATTTTATAAAATTCAATATTTATTTCCTTTTTTAAACTTTGCAATTTCTAATGTTACTTACGATGACTTGGCACCGTTGACATGGATCCACTGAAGGTTTCATACAAAAGCTTATATTTCCGTTTTATATTTATAAATTAAAATATAGTAGGTTTGTTCCATGGAATATATATTCAGGCAGCAAATCTTATGGTTTTTTTTAATTTAATTTTTACAGATTTAACATCTTTGTATTGCATTTTCTCACGAATTCATGATCTTCAAAATGCTTGGACGTCTACAAACATTAAAGAAAATACTTCATAGTTTTTTTTTTTTTTTTTTTTTTTTTTTTTGTTTTTTTCCCCCATGTTTAATAGAACCTATTTAAAACTAGTTGGCGTAGGTGGACTCTGCTCAGTTCCCCATCATATTTATGTTCTCAGAAATTTCTAGTGCGAGACATATTATAATCATGTTAAAAGAAATGAATTTGATCAAAGCTTGATAAAGTGACAGAATGAAATCCCCGCCTAATAGGCTATCCACCGTTCACTTCGATATATTTATCTTATTCTAATTTATTAAATTTATTTTATCAGGATCAATTCCATTGTTTAGTTTTCATGCTACTATTTCCAATGCAATAATTCTCAAAATTCATATTTATATGAAAAATTTACAATTTCGCTATGTTGATAAAATCGTAAATTACGAATAATTTACGAAATATTCCTAGTAGAATATTTGTATTCAATCATGTTCAAACAAATATCATAAACGTAATTTTGAAGTTGTCTAATGTATTTAGGATCCTCAAAATGGAAGTTTATGCTCAATTTTGCCTTATTCTGGCATGTTAAGTAAATCGTAAATTCCAAATTACTTACGAATTTTTTAAATTGGAAAAATCATAGTCTATGATATTCATGCCAGTACCCTAAATAATATTTCGAAAGTGGTTTGACATCTTTACGATTAAAATATCCCTCAAGATTGACGTTTATGTGAAATTTTTTCTATTCTGCCATGTTAAGAAATTCGTAAATTTCCAATAACTTACGAAGTCTTTATACTGGAAAATTCATAGTCATTAATATTCATGCCAGTGTCCTAAATAATATTTCAAAAGAAGTCTGACATCTTTACGATGAAAATATCTCTCAAAATTGACGTTTATGTGAAATTTTGCCCTATACTGCCATGTTAAGAAATTCGTAAATTTCCAATAACTTGCGAAATTTTCAAAGTAGCATATTTATATTTAATAAAAAAGCACCACAAAACTGGCGTTGTAAAAAATATTACATACAAACTTTGAATAAACACCATAAAATGCAGTAAACTCGCAACAATTGTTTCGGGTCGAAAAAACACACGACCCTTCATCAGGCGAATAAAGTAAGCACGAGTGCTGCAGTCAAAGCGGCTAAGTCTTCCCGCTTTGACTGCAGCACTCGTGCTTACTTTATTCGCCTGATGAAGGGTCGTGTGTTTTTTCGACCCGAAACAATTGTTGCGAGTTTACTGCATTTTATGGTGTTTATTCAAAGTTTGTAAAAAAAAAAAATCACAAAAAAAAAAAGTGTTTTTGGAAATATCCTGAAGAAAACACATGGCTGTTTTCAATACCTTTTTAACATCTTTAGTAGAACTCTACTAAAAAATTCGAAATCCCCCCCCCCCCCCCACGAAAAACGATCCCCCCTCCTTTAACAATGAAGAATTCCAAAATCGTACATATTGTTTTATTTATACTCAAGTCTAATTTCACCATGTGGAATTTCTTCACCGTGAAGTAATTTGGGGCCGAATTGTGCTTACAAACGTTTTTTTTGCTTCCTGCTCTCCAGGGGGGAAGCGGGGTTATTTCGATGAATCCCGTTTCTTTAGGTGTCGGACACATATAAACAATCTAAACACCAAACTTCGTGACCGCATCTCATAAATTTCCAAGGACAAATTTAGCGCTCAAAAGGGTATCTCGAATTTGCCATTTGTAACCCCCCCCCCCCCCCCCAATTAAAAAAAGGCAGATCACAAAAAATCAAAAACGTATTTTGGACATATCCTAAAGAATTCGCATGGCTGTTTTTAACATCTTTGTTCCATTTTTGGCAGAGTTCTACTCAAAAATTCAGAATTTGCAAAATTTCCCGCCAAAAATGGCTTTTTCTTTTCACTCCCCTTAAAATTCGAAATTTCCTAAGTCACAGATAATATTTTAATTGTACTAATGTGTAGTCTCTCCTTGTGCAATTTCTTCAATATGAAGTAATTTTGAGTCAAGTTATGCTTACAAAGATGTTTTTGCCTTCTGTCTCCCCTTGGAGAAGGGGAGGTGGGGACCGAGGTAATTTTGATAAATCTCGTTACTTTAGGTGTCGGATACATATACACAATCCAAGCACCAAAATTCGTGACCGCAGCTCCCATAGATTTCTGAGAACAAATTTAGCGCTAAAATCGGTGTCTCGATTTTGCTTCTTCGTAACCACCCCTTCCACCCCCCGAAAAAAAAAAAAAATGTTTTTGAAAATATTTTAACGAAGTCGCATAGCTTTTTTCAACATCTTTGTTCCATTTTTGGAAGTGTTCTACTCAAAAACGAGGAATTTTCGATATTTCCCGCCAAAAATTGATTTTCCCCTCCCTTTCCTTAAAAATTGAAAATTCCTAATTCGAAGATAATGTTTTATTTGTACTCATGCCTAGTCTCCCCATGTGCAATTTCTTTAATGTGAAGTAATTAGGAGTCGAATATGCTTAGAAACGTGTTTTTGTCTTTTGCCCCCTAGGGGGGAAAGGGGAGTAATTTCGGAAAAGTTGATAGATATAATTTTAAATTCGGTAAAGACCTAAACTCTTGCGAAGCACCGTTGAATTCCTTACAGCCGTTCTCAAGTGATACCCAGACAAACGTGTTTTTGTCTTTTGCTCCCCTCCCGGGGGGGGGAACGTTGGGGAATTTCTGAAAAGTTAATAGATATAATTGTAAGTTGGGTAAAGTTCTGCAAAGCGCATCTGAATTCCGTCCAGCAGTTCTCAAGTGATACCCGGAAAAACGTGTTTTTGTCTTTTGCCCCTCCCCCAGGGGGGAACGTAGGGGGAATTTCTGAAAAGTTGATAGATATAATTTTAAGTTGGGTAAAGACGGGTTAATTTAAGTTGGTTAACTTAAGTTAATTTAACTTAAGTTGGGTAATTCCTGTGGGGCGCCGTTGAATTCCGTCCAGTCGTTCTCAAGTGATATTCGGACAAACGTGTTTTTGTTTTTTGCCCCCTAGGGGGAATGTGGGGAAATCTCTCAAAAATTGATAGATGTAATTTTAAGTTGGGTAAAGACCAAAATTCCTAGGAAATTGAATTCCGTCCAACCATTCTCGCGTGATGCCCGGACAAAAATAGCGACATAGACACGATGACACACACACGCACAGGCAAAAATTTCTGAAGTCATTTTCGGCTTTCCTGGTGTGTGAAACGTGAAGATATCGCAAAATTTTTTGATTCCGACAAATTTACAGACAAAAGTCTGATGTTATTAATATAGATGAAGTCTTTTCTTAAAGTATCTGTAGAAGTTTTGGCATTTTCAAGGCCACAAGTAAAGAAAAATGCAAATTGAGAAATGAAATTTGAAGTTTTCAAATTTATAAAAATACTAGCAGGCTTTGCCCGCTTCGCTGGACATTAAACTTAAATGAGTTGTCAAAATCCCATATCTTTATTAATAACCTAAGTTCTCGCTGTGATTGGTAGAGGTTTTCTCGCTCGCAACGTGAGGAGTCTGGGTCCCCACTGTCTTCGGCACAACTTACCCACTTCTTACTTCCCCTTGCTCAGCGGGTGAGTTCGAAGTTTTGCAAAATCCCACTAATGTACATAATGCGTGCACTTAATCAATATCCACACACCAAAGTTCGCCATTCTAAGGTCATTCAAAGCGAATTCAAACGATAAAAAAATGTTTTTACACATGTTTATTGCCCTCCGACTCCGAGAAGTGTGTGTGTGGGGGGGGATTTCGAATTTCGTGAAATCCAGTTACAATAAGTGCCGGATGCATACAAACAATTTACGCACCAGATTTCGTGACCACAAAAGTCTTTAATAGAAAATATTATAAATAAATAAATACAAAAAGCACAGCTTAAGTATGGGAACCCTTTGGTGACTTTAAATATTTTAAGCCATTTTTGCGATGAATTGAATTGGCTATCTCAATTGTGCAATTAAAGATCTTGGCGAGAAACGTCCGAGCTATACTTCGGTGCCGAATTTCAAATTTTGCCAAAGGGATCCAATACTAAAGCTGTTCCATACCGAATCTGGGTTGAAAACGGAAAAAGGGTAAAATAAATTAGAAATATCAGGCCTATATTTATAAATTTGATTCCAAATGAGAGGGGCGATTTTTCTGAATCCAGGGTTGCGAACAGGTTTTCGATGCGACAAATAGATTTTTTAAAAATAACTAAAGTATGAAATTTAAGTGGCAACGGAAAAAGGCAAAAATAAATTAGAAGTATCAGACCTATCGGTACAAATTCAGTACCAAATGAAAGGGGTGCTTTTTCTGAATCCTGGGGTGTAAACAGTTTTTCGATACGACAATTAGATTTTTTTAAATTAACTAAAGTATGAAACTTAGATGGCAACACTTAATTTCAATCTTTTCATAATTTGTAGTGCGAATCACACGAATAAAAAAGTTTTTATCTTAAAAATTTATTTTTATATTTTATTTTTCCATTCAAAGCGTTTTAGTGAAACAATATTTATGGCGCATGCGCAGGCGTTTTTTACCCACAATTCAGAAACTAATCATAATTTTGAAAATTTCTATAGATATAATTTTAAGTTGGGTGAAGACCTAAGTTTCTGCCAAGCGCCGTTGAATTCCGTCCAGCCGTTCTCGAGTGATGCCCGGACAAACGTGTTTTAGTCTTTTGCCCCCCGTTCCCCCTGATATAATTTTAAGTTAGGTGAAAACCTAAATTCCTGCCAAGCGCCGTTGAATTCCGTCCAGCCGTTCTCAAGTGATGCCCGGACAAAAAAAGCGACATACAGACACACACAGGCAAAATTTTCTGAAGTCATTTTCGGCTTCCATGGGGTGTGAAACGTGAAGATATCGCAAAATTTTTTGATTCTGACAAATTTACAGACAAAACTCTGATTTTATTAATATAGATATCATAATCCATAAGAATTATTGCCTGAATATATATTTAAGTGAACAAACCTAGTTTAGTTTAATTTATAAATATTAAATGGAAATGGAAATTTTTATATGAAACCTTCAGTTGTGCCATGTCAAAGGTGCCAAGGTGCAATCTATATATATATAAATGAATGTTTGTCTGTATGTCCTTTATAAAATCATAAACGGCTTGACCGATTTCGATCATTATTTTTTTGTTTTTTTCCTTATAGGTCAGGGATGGTTTAGGGGAAAAAAAAATTGAAAAAATTCGCCCCCTAAGGGGGGGAGGGGGGCAAAACGTGAATTCAAAAAATTCTTCATATCTCAAACAAAAAAACAGATATCCGTAAAATTTTTGCTTTAAAATATAGCTAATATAAATGTCTAAAAACAAATTTCTGGAATTTTCAAAATTCGGTCCCCAAGGGGGGTGGGGGGCAAAACGGGATTTCACATGCGTAAAACGCGATTTCGCATAATCCTATATATCTCAAACAAACAAACAAACAAACAAAAAAATATATATATATGCGTGAAATTTTTGCTATAAAATATAGCTAATACAAATATCTAAAAAACAATTTCTGGAATTTTAAAATTCAGCCCCCAGGTGGGGCAGCATGGGGGGGAGGGGCAGCAGGGGCAAAAACAATTAGAAATACAGTTAGGCCTTTCAAAATTGGTACAGATAGGTTTCAATAGCCTGCAAGTCGAATGGGGATATTTTCGAAAGTGTAAAGTTATTAGGAGGGGAGAGAAGGGGAAGGGGAAAGGGGGGGAAATAAAAATAGAGTTAGATCGTTCAAATTTGGTATATAGAGGTTTTCGATACTTACAAATCGATTGCTGATATTTTCGAATTTGTAAAATTATTAGGAGGTGCGGGAAGGGCTATGGGCAAAAACAAATAGAAATACAGTTAGGGCATTCAAAATTGGTACAGATAGGTTTTAAAGGCCTGCAAGTCGAATGGGGATATTTTCGAAAGTGTAAAGTTATTAGGAGGGGCGAGTAGGGGGGAGGGGATGGGGGGGGGGCAAAAAAATAAAAATAGAGTTAGATCGTTCAAAATTGGTACACAAATGGTTTTCGTTACTTAAAATCGAATGCGGATATTTTTGAATTTGTAAAATTATTAGGTGGGGCAGTAAGGGGAGGGCTATGGGCAAAAACAAATAGAAATGCAGTTAGGCCGTTCAAAATTGGTACAGATTGGTTTTAGAAGCCTGTAAGTCGAATGGGGATATTTTCGATAGTGTAACGTTATTAGGAGGGACGGGAGGGGGGCGGAGGGGCAAAAAAAATAAAATAGAGTTAGATCATTCAAAATTGGTACATAGAGGTTTTCGATACTTACAAATCGACATTTTTCCTAATCAGATTTTGTTTCGCTTTTTTTTTCACGTGATAAAAATTAATGCAATTTTGAGAATTCAGTAATTATAGTGATTCATTTAAAAATAGGGTCCAGCGAAGCGGGCGAAGCCTGCTAGTATATTATAAATGTGTCAAAGGTGTAATCTGTATATATATATAAATTACGTGTCACGATGTTTGTCCGGGGTAAACTCCTAAACTAAGGAACCGATTTTAATGAAATTTTGCACACTGTGTGCAGTTTGGTCCAACTTGAGAGATAGGATAGTTTTTATCTCAATTTATTGTCACAATATTGTTTTATTGCAATTATTTGTTAATTATAGACCTTTATTAAAGTTGCTCCAAAATATCTGTGAGTTCCATTAATTTAATTGTTGCCAGAAAAAAAAATATACGAGTTCATTTTCTTCCGACATAAAAATAGATACATTTAATCAAACGTGAACGTTAAAAAATTATAAAAAGTTAAATTATGCATCTCACGAAAATTGACGTCATAATCAATTTAAAGATTTTATACACATTGTTAAATTGCTAATGTAGTTCTATCATAGATATAGTAATATATATAGATCTCTCATCCCCATGTTATCGTACAAAGATTTTTGATGCCGGAAAAAAAAAAAAAATAATAAAAGCTTTGGAAACAGCCATTAAGTGGTATTGAAAAAAAAAAGAAAAGAAAGAAAGAAATATGAATTTGAAACTGTATCTGGAGTCTTCCATTCCCCTTTAGCAAATAAATTATTCATAAATTTTATTTGCTAAAATATTAGTATGTATTCCCGTGTGTATTCACTCGGGGAAAGACGGCCATATTTTGGTAAAAAAGTCGTCTTTTCCCAAATGAAAAGGAATAACTTTTTTCTCCCCAATGATCACTCTATTCTATATATGCTATACTATATCTATGAGTTCTATACGCAAGCGAAGTGTGACTCACTGACCGTCTGTGCAGCCAAGAAAAAGATTTCCTATGTTAATTGCCCACTGGATTTTTTGTAAGAAATTATTAAAAATCGAGGAAATTTATTTCCCGATTTTAATCCTTATATTTGGGTATAGATATGTATTATTTATCGCGGGTGTTAGATTGAATTATTTTGCTGTCAAATTGACAAAATTTTAATTTTAAATTTCAAAACTCTGTCGCCCTTGGCTTTTATTATTATTATTATTATTATTATTTGGCGATCAAAAGCGTAACAGGAAAATATACATGCCAGATGTATGCATGTACGAAATGTAATATGTATTATTCATTGTACGTATGTATGACATGTAATATGTATTGTACGAAATATTGTTTCATATTATTCATTACTCTTTTAATATAAGTTGTTAAAATAACCATGATTTTTGAAAGGAATTAAATATTTTCGCCAGATAATTTGGCGACATTATTATTTTTTTTTTCGCCAAAGATGACAGAAATGAAATCTATTCCGCTGCAAAATATTAGTATCTTACATCAGATATTTTATTTAGACATTTGAAAACAAATTTGACTTCAAACTATGATAGAATATTTATCATTTTCCTTTTAATTAGTATATTATTAGTATATTAAAATTTAAAAGCATAGTATATAAAAAGTTTTTTTTTTTTTTTTTTTTTTATCTTATAATTATTCTTATCTTAGTCCTCAATGTTTCCCATCTTTATTAACTTGAATTTACTATTAAAATTTTAACATACTCAAAAACTTCTCATCACTTCGTTAAAATACACTAAACTTTTCCAAAATCTTTTTCTATTTAAAATGATACATGTATTTACTTTAAATGTCCAATATTTCATAAGATTTCCAATTTTAAAGTTTTAAAATATTTATCAAATTTACTTATTTTTCTGGTTTAGCCTTATTGTTTTCCTTTTTATAACTACAGCTGTTGCCCTCTTTAAAATATTTAAAATGATGAGGTCATTTTATAGTAAAATTATCCATTATAGCATATATTATATTTCACTCCTCCTTAAAAATTGATTTTAAAATCGTCTGTTTCTTTTATACTTTTATTTTAATAGAATTTTAGTAGAATTTAATTTATATATTAGTCATTTTAGCAATTTTATCCAAAGTAGCATTAGAAATAATATATATCACTTCTCCATTAAAATTTATAGGACCCTACAATAAAATTAATTTGTGCTTAATATCAACACTACGAAAATTTTTATCAATCGCTTCCAAATTTTGACCTAAGTTTCAAATCTCAACCCTGTGGGTTTTTACATCAGCTACAACGTTTTCGTCTTTGTTCGTAAATAATAATTTGACTGTACTAAATAGTTTACAGCCGTATAATTCAACGTATAACTTAGTCACAGCAACGCGTGGCCGGGTCTGCTAGTATACTATAAATAGCAAAGAAAAAAAAATCTGGAGTGACTCCACTCGACTTTCTGGACATTGAGTAATTAACAGCTTTGTAGATACAGCAAAGAAAGAGGAGGAGTTAAACAAAAGAGAGAAAACCATAATAGTGTTTCAGTATTTTTAACCATATATTACGCGATGTTTCATTTAACGCTACTGAACTTTGAGCCCATAGATCATAATGATAAAGAATGTTTCGTTGTTGTGTCCCTGTAAAAACCTATAAATGCTAGATTCACCAAAATGTTTATAATTGGTGCAACAGTGATTTTATAATATTCATATAAATTTTCAGCTCAATTGAATAAGGCGTTTAGACGCTATCGCACTTTTAAAAATTTGGTCCCATAGGCCATAATGATAAAGAATTTTTCTTTGTGCCCCAGTAAAAAAAAAAAACTAGAAGTGCTAAATACACGAAAATTTATATAGTTCGTGCAACTGTGACCTATGACATGTGTACAAATTTTTTGCTCAGATTAATAAAGCGTTTAGACGCTATCGCATTTTTAAAAATTTGGCCCCATATGATAAAGGCCCATATTTGGCCCCATAGGCCATAATGATAAAGAATTTTTCCGGTGTCCCTGTAAAAAAAAACTATAAGTGCTAGATTCACCAACATCTATAGGGTTCGTATTATGGTGATTTACAATATACGTACCAACTTTCAGCTTATTCGAACAAAGCCTTTAGACGCTAACGTGTTCACTCACAGACATACACACACACATACACACATCATCGTAAAAATAGTGAAAACGGACTCAGGGGACCTCGAAACGTATAGAAACATCAAACTCTCAAATTCGGTTTTTTGACATGATTACAATACTTTCCTCACTATAGTGTTCGGAAAGTAAAAAACTTTAGAATTTCATAAATTAGTAGTGTCAAATGAAGGTGCTAAGTACCCTTGAGATAAGTATTTGAGGAATTAAAGTCAAAGTCATTGGAACTTATTGTCTTATCTGTCTAAATTTAATGACTTGTGAAGATTATAGTACATTTATTGCAATTATCATATATAACATCACATATATAGTATATTCATTGTCAAACTACTTTACATTAAAGTTCCAATGATATAAAACACAGTGTTGCTAAACCTTACTATACGCTTTATAAGTAAAGAAAATGAATTAGATGCCATTTAATTTGAAATGATTGAGAGATCTGTTATTTAATTTAAAAAACAGTGTTAGAAAAAGAAATAGAAATATATACATACGCGCGTGCGCTTCTGTTTTAAGTATAGCTTCGTCCGTTAATTAAAAAATGTGGCACAACACTAATTTAGTTGGGCTGCGGATTATAGGCGTGAAAATACGATACTTTTGTAGGATTGCTGTTTTTAGGACGCGTATTACAAAGGCCATCACTGCATGAGAGCTACACAAAAGAAACTGTTATATGGTTTTTCTCTAAAATAAAGAAAAATGTATGAATATAATTTTTTAGAAGTTTTCTTTTTGTAATTAAAAGAGTTTTTTTAAAGGTTCATTATGGAGGCAAAATGCACTGAAAGTTACACAATTCAACGGATACGTATACAGTTGAGAAGTATTTATAATCTTTGCAAACTGCATAATTTTTCGTTTTGTTTCGTAGCAGAAACAGATTCAGTTAAACTGACATGCGGATTATAGGCGTGAAAATACGATACTTTTGTAAGATTGCTGTTTTTAGGACACGTATTACAAAAGCCATCACTGCATGAGAGCTACACAAAAGAAACCTGTTATATGGTTTTTCTCTAAAATAAAGAAAAATGTATGAATATATTTTTTTAGAAGTTTTCTTTTTGTAATTAAAAGCGTTTTTTTAAAGGTTCATTATGGAGGCAAAATGCACTGAAAGTTACACAATTCAACGGATACGTATACAGTTGAGAAGTATTTATAATCTTTGCAAACTGCATAATTTTTCGTTTTGTTTCGTAGCAGAAACAGATTCAGTTAAACTGACATGCGGATTATAGGCGTGAAAATACGATACTTTTGTAAGATTGCTGTTTTTAGGACAGTATTACAAAGGCCATCACTGCATGAGAGCTACACAAAAGAAACCTGTTATATGGTTTTTCTCTAAAATAAAGAAAAATGTATGAATATAATTTTTTAGAAGTTTTCTTTTCGTAATTAAAAGCGTTTTTTTAAAGGTTCATTATGGAGGCAAAATGCACTGAAAGTTACACAATTCAACGGATACGTATACAGTTGAGAAGTATTTATAATCTTTGCAAACTGCATAATTTTTCGTTTTGTTTCGTAGCAGAAACAGATTCAGTTAAACTGACATGCGGATTATAGGCGTGAAAATACGATACTTTTGTAAGATTGCTGGTTTTAGGACACGTATTACAAAGGCCATCACTGCATGAGAGCTACACAAAAGAAACCTGTTATATGGTTTTTCTCTAAAATAAAGAAAAATGTATGAATATAATTTTTTAGAAGTTTTCTTTTTAGTTCCCCATCATACTATAGGTATGGGGAACTTAAGTAATCGTGAAAATTTTCGACCTCGGTTTTTTGACTTTTTTACACGTTTTTAGGTGTGAGGAATCCGAAAAGGACAAAATTTGTATGGTGTCTGTCTGTAGGGTGTCTGTTAGTGTGTCAGCGTGTCAGTGTGTCAGTCCGTTAGTGTGTTAGTCCGTTAGTCTGTTTACACGATATCTCACGAACAAATGATCGCAGAGAGGTCAGACCAGTTTTAAAATATTATTTATAACACTGAGAAGAACCCTATTTATTTGCAATATTCTAATTAAAAAACTTCAGAAGTTATTCGAAATTTACGATTTTCTTAACATGGGAGAATAGGGAGAAATTTCAATTAAACGTGCATGAAAAGAAATATTTTTATCGTAAAGATGTAATAACAGCTCTTAAATATCAGTTTTGATGCCGGGATGAACATCATTAACTATAAACATGCGATTTTGAAAATTTCGCAAGGCAGAAAAATTCGTGTTCGCTGTTAGAGAGGGACTTTGACTATGTCCGGAGATGGCACGTCGGAGTTAGCACGCCACCTTTTACTTTGCTGCTATACAAATTAAGTTTGACTTATATAAAGCACGTGCTGCCATTAATGGAGTAAGTAAGGGTGTAATTATAGTTTGATGAGGGAATGATATCAAAATACCAGGGACAACAATAAAGTGTGTTCTAATTTCTTTCATTGCATAATATATAAATGTAGTATAATGGATAAATATTTATTAAAGTGTATGCTTAATAAATTTTCAATTAAAATAATCTAAATATACATACTTTAATACCATAGAAACCATTTTATTTACTTACATGTGTGAATGGGGACACAGTGAGGGAATGATATTTTGCATTTCAAAAAATATTTTAAAATTATATTTAAATTCCAGTAACCAAAGAATTACAGTTTATATGCATAACTAATTAATATTGATAGTTCTGACAGCTTTTTGTTTTTGGGATTTTAAAAATATGCCCTCAAGATTACTGGGACATGAAATGACCACTTTTCAGAGAATTACTTATATACATTGTTTTTCTTATAGTCTGTTGACCACCCACTTTTGCATATCTTATTATGTATGCTCAATTTCAATGTAGTGTTAACTTGCAATACCTGCTTTTCCCAGGATTATTATTATAGTACGATGACTTTGCCCATGCCCATATGCATTCCATAAATACATGTATAATAGAGAAATTCTAGGATTCTCCATTATTCACTGAAATAGCCGTGAAATTTGGATAATTATTATTTATGCTAAGGGCACAGCTTCTTCTATTCCTCCTACCTTAATTCAGACCCCTTACGCTAGGGGCAGGTTACACTAAGGGCACGTCACCGTCTGAAAGTACAGACTTTCTAAAAAAAAAATATATATATATATATATATACTTTTATTTTAAGTAATTTTAATTTTGGGGAATATATCTATGCAAGGCAACGGGGAATTCTAAATTCAGGTGCTTTAGCAAGATATTCCTTAAAAAGTGCAAATTTCTATAAATTGGATTTTTTTTTTTTTTTTTTAAATCCTAAGCAGAATTAAATAAGTAGATGGCGCAAGCAATGACAGAGGATCTGCTTGTATAAATATATGGTCACAAAAACAAAACTTTCTTGTGTATGGCAAAGTGAATTATAAATAAATAGGCAGGTTCTAGTCAATAAATGCATATTGTTTGACTCATTCTCGAAACAATCTAAAACTTTTAGTGATTAAACAAAAGTCATAAAAACAGAGTTATATACACTGCAAAGCATGAATGTTGTCGAGAACCACAATCAACGGCTTTTCTTATTGTTGTGGGAAAGATTAAAGAAAATGTTATAGATCATTCTGGAAAAACCTAACAAATTCTGTACGAAATTAAAATAGGTCTTGCCATTTCTTAGACCTGAACCTACTACTTTTGGTGAAATTTGTTTGTTAAAATGGCCGAATTCGACTTTCACAAAAGCAATCTTAAAAAAAAAAAAAAAAAGTTGCAAAATTTTTATTTGAAGGGAGTTTAAACCTGAACTTTCTCCTTCTGATATCCAGTACCCCGAGTGCTGATATCCAGTACCCCGTCGGTGATTTAAAATTGAGCTCGATAGGCAGGATATTTACCGGATATCCGTGTTCAATTTGTATTTTCGATTCTAAACAGCATTGGGAATTTTTAATAAAAAACCCTGAGTATTTTTGTTTTCTAAGAAATAGGTATAAAATTCTGTACAAAACCGTAATTTATTAAGATAGGATTTATTTTAATCTATATTCTTCCACATAAAAGTATAAAGTAACTGTGTTTCATTCCCTAGCGTCGATTACTATATATATTTCAGAAAATTTCGTCGGTATAGCTTTAACATAGGAGTCTTTTGGCGACTTTTAAATTTTTGCTATCCTTTTGGCGATGAATTAAAACGGCTGTTGCGTAAGTAAAGATCTTGGCGATAAACGTCCGAGATACTTCAGTGCCAAATTTTAAATTTTGCCAAGGGGTTAAGTACGGAAGCTGTTCCATTGCTTTAGCACGATTTTTCTCAGATTTATATTAATTATTTAAAAAAGAAAAAAAAAAAACAGGCTCTGCAATCGAAAGATAAGGCTTCACGCTGCACAGCTGTCGGTCGTACGATTTTGGCTCATATGTAGTTCATCTGTAGCAGCAACAGTCTCGTTATTTAATAGCGACACCTCGTATACAACACATCCGTGTTTTTGAGCTAGAGTATTTTTTTTTAATGTCATTTACCTCTCATTTCAAGTCTATTTGCGGTTTATCTGCGATTTTTAATACCGCGGATAATCTGAAGTATACTGCACTTAGCAATTGAGTCATGTATCATAAAATATCAAAAGTTATATTTAAACGAAGATGGATTTGGCTATTTGGCATAAATGTAAATATAACTTTTTAACGTTATCTTGTGTTGGCTCATAATTTGTGCACGACCCACTGAAACACGATCTGCCGATACGATACGTCTTTAGCTCTTAAAAAAATGTATGTCCAAGACATTGCCATATCTGTAAGACTTTTCGTGATACGATGTTAAAATTTTTTCCGAAATTCGTTAGTGCATGAGGCACTTTCACTCATTGGATTTTTTTTTTTTTTTTTTTTTTTTTTTTTTTTTTGTATACGCAAGCGAAGTGTGACGTCACTGACCGTCCGTGGATGCAAGAAAATGATTTCCTCTGTTAATCGCCCATTTGATTTTTTGTAAAAAATTATTAAAAATCGGAGAAAATTATTTCCCGATTTTAATCCCCATATTTGGGTATAGTTATCATGTGCATGTGTTAGATTGAGTTATTTTGCTGTCAAATTGACAAAATTTTAATTTTAAATTTCAAAACTCTGTTGTCCTTGACGTTTTTGTTTTTGGCGATCAAAAATGTAATACGAAAATATACATGTCAGATGTATATTTTCGTAATATGTATTGTACGAAATATTGCTTCATATTCATTACTCTCTCTTAATAATAAGTTGTTGAAATAACCATGATTTTTGAAAGAAATTAAATTATGTTCTCCAGATAACTTGGCGATATTTTTTTTTCTGTGAAGGATGACCGATATCAAATCTATTCCGCTGCAACATATTAGTGTCTTATATCAGATACTTTATTTAGACATTTGAAAATGAGGCTCAGTGCCTGGCGAATTTTGTAAACGCTTGTTGAATTCTCAATAAACGTTCGGAGCAGTTCTCTCTGTCTCGGACACTTGTTGCCCGAGACACTGAAGCGCTCAACATCGCTCCAAGAGCGATGAGCGGGGACTGTCCCCTGTTCAGATATTTGAAAACAAAATTAACTTCAAATTATGATAGAATATTTATCATTTTCCTTTTAATTAGTATATTAGTTGAATATTTATCGTGTAAATACCATCCTTTGAGATGAAATGTTTGTTTTCAATCAAATGTGGAAGTGTTTGCTATTTTTTTTTTTTTTTTCCTAGAGTTTTGACATTTAAAATTCAAATTTTATCAATTTTACAACAAAAACAACTTAATCTAACGCATGCACATGATAACTGATACATAGCTATCCGCGATTGTAATGATCGATAGATGGCACTTTCTCAACACTGCAGTTGTTAGTAAACATTATAGCCACGTGTGTTCCATTAGTGTTCTTTGTTATTCTACTTAATATTCGTACTATAATTTCTCCGCCATTACATCATGGAAAATTGATTTCTTTTGGAAAAAATACTTCAGTTTATTCAAAGTTCGATCGGAAGTAGATTTTTAACTGAAGTTGAACAAATATTAATTTCAAATCATCTGATTAATTCTTTACTTCCATTAGCCGAAGCAACTGAAATTTTAAATTTGTCATTTGGAAATAAATGGAAGCTCAATTCTGGATTTCTTGATCCTTTGGAGTTAGATTGTAGCACACAACAGTATGTGTTATCTTTTTTACCGTATTTATTCATTTTTATTCAATAAATATATGTGAAACTAAATATCGGCAAGCAATGGCGGCTGTATGGAATTCGAATTAAACCATGTTTATTGTAATTTCACCTTAGCCCACCAGAGGGCGAGCATTTCATTACAATCGCGGATACCTAAATATGGGGATTAAAATCGGGAAATAATTTTCCTCGATTTTTAATAATTTTTTACAAAAAATCCAATGGGCGTTTAACATAGGAAATATTTTTCTTGCATCCACGAACGGCCAGTGACGTCATCACTTCGCTTGCGTATGGGACCGTATAAACATTTTAAGTTTGTTTGTCTTGAAATTGAATCCCCTAAAATTTTGAATTTTATAAAATTCAATATTTATTTCCTTTTTTAAACTTTGCAATTTCTAATGTTACTTACGATGACTTGGCACCGTTGACATGGATCCACTGAAGGTTTCATACAAAAGCTTATATTTCCGTTTTATATTTATAAATTAAAATATAGTAGGTTTGTTCCATGGAATATATATTCAGGCAGCAAATCTTATGGTTTTTTTTAATTTAATTTTTACAGATTTAACACCTTTGTATTGCATTTTGTACAGATAGGTTTCAATAGCCTGCAAGTCGAATGGGGATATTTTCGAAAGTGTAAAGTTATTAGGAGGGGAGAGAAGGGGAAGGGGAAAGGGGGGGAAATAAAAATAGAGTTAGATCGTTCAAATTTGGTATATAGAGGTTTTCGATACTTACAAATCGATTGCTGATATTTTCGAATTTGTAAAATTATTAGGAGGTGCGGGAAGGGCTATGGGCAAAAACAAATAGAAATACAGTTAGGGCATTCAAAATTGGTACAGATAGGTTTTAAAGGCCTGCAAGTCGAATGGGGATATTTTCGAAAGTGTAAAGTTATTAGGAGGGGCGAGTAGAGGGGAGGGGATGGGGGGGGGGGGCAAAAAAATAAAAATAGAGTTAGATCGTTCAAAATTGGTACACAAATGGTTTTCGTTACTTAAAATCGAATGCGGATATTTTTGAATTTGTAAAATTATTAGGTGGGGCAGTAAGGGGAGGGCTATGGGCAAAAACAAATAGAAATGCAGTTAGGCCGTTCAAAATTGGTACAGATTGGTTTTAGAAGCCTGTAAGTCGAATGGGGATATTTTCGATAGTGTAACGTTATTAGGAGGGACGGGAGGGGGGCGGAGGGGCAAAAAAAATAAAATAGAGTTAGATCATTCAAAATTGGTACATAGAGGTTTTCGATACTTACAAATCGACATTTTTCCTAATCAGATTTTGTTTCGCTTTTTTTTTCACGTGATAAAAATTAATGCAATTTTGAGAATTCAGTAATTATAGTGATTCATTTAAAAATAGGGTCCAGCGAAGCGGGCGAAGCCTGCTAGTATATTATAAATGTGTCAAAGGTGTAATCTGTATATATATATAAATTACGTGTCACGATGTTTGTCCGGGGTAAACTCCTAAACTAAGGAACCGATTTTAATGAAATTTTGCACACTGTGTGCAGTTTGGTCCAACTTGAGAGATAGGATAGTTTTTATCTCAATTTATTGTCACAATATTGTTTTATTGCAATTATTTGTTAATTATAGACCTTTATTAAAGTTGCTCCAAAATATCTGTGAGTTCCATTAATTTAATTGTTGCCAGAAAAAAAAATATACGAGTTCATTTTCTTCCGACATAAAAATAGATACATTTAATCAAACGTGAACGTTAAAAAATTATAAAAAGTTAAATTATGCATCTCACGAAAATTGACGTCATAATCAATTTAAAGATTTTATACACATTGTTAAATTGCTAATGTAGTTCTATCATAGATATAGTAATATATATAGATCTCTCATCCCCATGTTATCGTACAAAGATTTTTGATGCCGGAAAAAAAAAAAAAAAATAATAAAAGCTTTGGAAACAGCCATTAAGTGGTATTGAAAAAAAAAAGAAAAGAAAGAAAGAAATATGAATTTAAAACTGTATCTGGAGTCTTCCATTCCCCTTTAGCAAATAAATTATTCATAAATTTTATTTGCTAAAATATTAGTATGTATTCCCGTGTGTATTCACTCGGGGAAAGACGGCCATATTTTGGTAAAAAAGTCGTCTTTTCCCAAATGAAAAGGAATAACTTTTTTCTCCCCAATGATCACTCTATTCTATATATGCTATACTATATCTATGAGTTCTATACGCAAGCGAAGTGTGACTCACTGACCGTCTGTGCAGCCAAGAAAAAGATTTCCTATGTTAATTGCCCACTGGATTTTTTGTAAGAAATTATTAAAAATCGAGGAAATTTATTTCCCGATTTTAATCCTTATATTTGGGTATAGATATGTATTATTTATCGCGGGTGTTAGATTGAATTATTTTGCTGTCAAATTGACAAAATTTTAATTTTAAATTTCAAAACTCTGTCGCCCTTGGCTTTTATTATTATTATTATTATTATTATTTGGCGATCAAAAGCGTAACAGGAAAATATACATGCCAGATGTATGCATGTACGAAATGTAATATGTATTATTCATTGTACGTATGTATGACATGTAATATGTATTGTACGAAATATTGTTTCATATTATTCATTACTCTTTTAATATAAGTTGTTAAAATAACCATGATTTTTGAAAGGAATTAAATATTTTCGCCAGATAATTTGGCGACATTATTATTTTTTTTTTCGCCAAAGATGACAGAAATGAAATCTATTCCGCTGCAAAATATTAGTATCTTACATCAGATATTTTATTTAGACATTTGAAAACAAATTTGACTTCAAACTATGATAGAATATTTATCATTTTCCTTTTAATTAGTATATTATTAGTATATTAAAATTTAAAAGCATAGTATATAAAAAGTTTTTTTTTTTTTTTTTTTTTTTTTTTTTATCTTATAATTATTCTTATCTTAGTCCTCAATGTTTCCCATCTTTATTAACTTGAATTTACTATTAAAATTTTAACATACTCAAAAACTTCTCATCACTTCGTTAAAATACACTAAACTTTTCCAAAATCTTTTTCTATTTAAAATGATACATGTATTTACTTTAAATGTCCAATATTTCATAAGATTTCCAATTTTAAAGTTTTAAAATATTTATCAAATTTACTTATTTTTCTGGTTTAGCCTTATTGTTTTCCTTTTTATAACTACAGCTGTTGCCCTCTTTAAAATATTTAAAATGATGAGGTCATTTTATAGTAAAATTATCCATTATAGCATATATTATATTTCACTCCTCCTTAAAAATTGATTTTAAAATCGTCTGTTTCTTTTATACTTTTATTTTAATAGAATTTTAGTAGAATTTAATTTATATATTAGTCATTTTAGCAATTTTATCCAAAGTAGCATTAGAAATAATATATATCACTTCTCCATTAAAATTTATAGGACCCTACAATAAAATTAATTTGTGCTTAATATCAACACTACGAAAATTTTTATCAATCGCTTCCAAATTTTGACCTAAGTTTCAAATCTCAACCCTGTGGGTTTTTACATCAGCTACAACGTTTTCGTCTTTGTTCGTAAATAATAATTTGACTGTACTAAATAGTTTACAGCCGTATAATTCAACGTATAACTTAGTCACAGCAACGCGTGGCCGGGTCTGCTAGTATACTATAAATTGCAAAGAAAAAAAAATCTGGAGTGACTCCACTCGACTTTCTGGACATTGAGTAATTAACAGCTTTGTAGATACAGCAAAGAAAGAGGAGGAGTTAAACAAAAGAGAGAAAACCATAATAGTGTTTCAGTATTTTTAACCATATATTACGCGATGTTTCATTTAACGCTACTGAACTTTGAGCCCATAGATCATAATGATAAAGAATGTTTCGTTGTTGTGTCCCTGTAAAAACCTATAAATGCTAGATTCACCAAAATGTTTATAATTGGTGCAACAGTGATTTTATAATATTCATATAAATTTTCAGCTCAATTGAATAAGGCGTTTAGACGCTATCGCACTTTTAAAAATTTGGTCCCATAGGCCATAATGATAAAGAATTTTTCTTTGTGCCCCAGTAAAAAAAAAAACTAGAAGTGCTAAATACACGAAAATTTATATAGTTCGTGCAACTGTGACCTATGACATGTGTACAAATTTTTTGCTCAGATTAATAAAGCGTTTAGACGCTATCGCATTTTTAAAAATTTGGCCCCATATGATAAAGGCCCATATTTGGCCCCATAGGCCATAATGATAAAGAATTTTTCCGGTGTCCCTGTAAAAAAAAACTATAAGTGCTAGATTCACCAACATCTATAGGGTTCGTATTATGGTGATTTACAATATACGTACCAACTTTCAGCTTATTCGAACAAAGCCTTTAGACGCTAACGTGTTCACTCACAGACATACACACACACATACACACATCATCGTAAAAATAGTGAAAACGGACTCAGGGGACCTCGAAACGTATAGAAACATCAAACTCTCAAATTCGGTTTTTTGACATGATTACAATACTTTCCTCACTATAGTGTTCGGAAAGTAAAAAACTTTAGAATTTCATAAATTAGTAGTGTCAAATGAAGGTGCTAAGTACCCTTGAGATAAGTATTTGAGGAATTAAAGTCAAAGTCATTGGAACTTATTGTCTTATCTGTCTAAATTTAATGACTTGTGAAGATTATAGTACATTTATTGCAATTATCATATATAACATCACATATATAGTATATTCATTGTCAAACTACTTTACATTAAAGTTCCAATGATATAAAACACAGTGTTGCTAAACCTTACTATACGCTTTATAAGTAAAGAAAATGAATTAGATGCCATTTAATTTGAAATGATTGAGAGATCTGTTATTTAATTTAAAAAACAGTGTTAGAAAAAGAAATAGAAATATATACATACGCGCGTGCGCTTCTGTTTTAAGTATAGCTTCGTCCGTTAATTAAAAAATGTGGCACAACACTAATTTAGTTGGGCTGCGGATTATAGGCGTGAAAATACGATACTTTTGTAGGATTGCTGTTTTTAGGACGCGTATTACAAAGGCCATCACTGCATGAGAGCTACACAAAAGAAACTGTTATATGGTTTTTCTCTAAAATAAAGAAAAATGTATGAATATAATTTTTTAGAAGTTTTCTTTTTGTAATTAAAAGCGTTTTTTTAAAGGTTCATTATGGAGGCAAAATGCACTGAAAGTTACACAATTCAACGGATACGTATACAGTTGAGAAGTATTTATAATCTTTGCAAACTGCATAATTTTTCGTTTTGTTTCGTAGCAGAAACAGATTCAGTTAAACTGACATGCGGATTATAGGCGTGAAAATACGATACTTTTGTAAGATTGCTGTTTTTAGGACACGTATTACAAAAGCCATCACTGCATGAGAGCTACACAAAAGAAACCTGTTATATGGTTTTTCTCTAAAATAAAGAAAAATGTATGAATATAATTTTTTAGAAGTTTTCTTTTTGTAATTAAAAGCGTTTTTTTAAAGGTTCATTATGGAGGCAAAATGCACTGAAAGTTACACAATTCAACGGATACGTATACAGTTGAGAAGTATTTATAATCTTTGCAAACTGCATAATTTTTCGTTTTGTTTCGTAGCAGAAACAGATTCAGTTAAACTGACATGCGGATTATAGGCGTGAAAATACGATACTTTTGTAAGATTGCTGTTTTTAGGACAGTATTACAAAGGCCATCACTGCATGAGAGCTACACAAAAGAAACCTGTTATATGGTTTTTCTCTAAAATAAAGAAAAATGTATGAATATAATTTTTTAGAAGTTTTCTTTTCGTAATTAAAAGCGTTTTTTTAAAGGTTCATTATGGAGGCAAAATGCACTGAAAGTTACACAATTCAACGGATACGTATACAGTTGAGAAGTATTTATAATCTTTGCAAACTGCATAATTTTTCGTTTTGTTTCGTAGCAGAAACAGATTCAGTTAAACTGACATGCGGATTATAGGCGTGAAAATACGATACTTTTGTAAGATTGCTGTTTTTAGGACACGTATTACAAAGGCCATCACTGCATGAGAGCTACACAAAAGAAACCTGTTATATGGTTTTTCTCTAAAATAAAGAAAAATGTATGAATATAATTTTTTAGAAGTTTTCTTTTTAGTTCCCCATCATACTATAGGTATGGGGAACTTAAGTAATCGTGAAAATTTTCGACCTCGGTTTTTTGACTTTTTTACACGTTTTTAGGTGTGAGGAATCCGAAAAGGACAAAATTTGTATGGTGTCTGTCTGTAGGGTGTCTGTTAGTGTGTCAGCGTGTCAGTGTGTCAGTCCGTTAGTGTGTTAGTCCGTTAGTCTGTTTACACGATATCTCACGAACAAATGATCGCAGAGAGGTCAGACCAGTTTTAAAATATTATTTATAACACTGAGAAGAACCCTATTTATTTGCAATATTCTAATTAAAAAACTTCAGAAGTTATTCGAAATTTACGATTTTCTTAACATGGGAGAATAGGGAGAAATTTCAATTAAACGTGCATGAAAAGAAATATTTTTATCGTAAAGATGTAATAACAGCTCTTAAATATCAGTTTTGATGCCGGGATGAACATCATTAACTATAAACATGCGATTTTGAAAATTTCGCAAGGCAGAAAAATTCGTGTTCGCTGTTAACCCTTTATCGGCCACCTGTATCATATAGGAAAAATTGGGTTTACTCGGAAATGGATATAGCGATTTTCAAAAAAGTTTGTATTTAAGTGTTTTTCGGGGTGCTTGGTTTAACCCTCATCTTCAGAAAAAATTGCGTTCGCTGTTAACCCTTTATCGGCCAATGGCAACATATGGCAGAAATTGGGTTTACTCGGAAATGATTATAAGGATTTTGGTGAAAGTTTGGAATTAAGGGCTTTTAGGGGTGCAAAACGATTGGAATTGTCCTCATTGTCAGAAAATACGCGTTCACAGTTAACCCTGTAAAGGGCAATTGCAACGTATGGCAGAAATTGGGTTTACACGGAAATGGAGAAGGCGATTTTGATGAAAGTTTGGAGTTAGGTATTTTTGATGAGAAAAAACGATTGGATCTCATCTTCAGATAAATTCGCGTTCACAGTTAACCCTTTATCGGTCAATTGCAAAATACAGCAGAAATCGGGTTTACTCGGAAATGGATATAGCGATTTTGTTGAAAGTTCGGGATTAAGTGTTTTCGGGGAGGTGCTAAAATGATTGGATTTACCCTCATCTTCAGAAAAATTCGCGTTCTCAGTTAACCCTTTATCGGCAAATTTCAACAAATGGCCGAATTTTGGTTTACTCGGAAATCGATATAGAGATTTTGGATGAAAGTTTAGGGGTACATTAATGATTGGAAATATTTTCATCTTTAGAAACTTTCGCGTTCGCTGTTAAACCTTTAAAGGCCAATTGCAACGTATGGCAGAAACATGGTTTACACGAAATTGGACATAGCGATTTTGATGAAAGTTTGGAGTTTCGGATTTTTTGGTGAGAAAAAGCGATTGGAAATATGGCAGATCAAATTCATTTATAAACTTGGTTGAGACCCTTAAATGGTCTATGCATACATCGCCACTTGAAAACAAAATTGTGGAGCAACTTGGTTAACGAACTTATCAAGGATATTTATAAGATAAATTCGCTGTGTAAATTTGGTTCGATTTGGAGTATGATTTCGGGAGTTACCATGATGATAAGATTTTGATTATATATATATAGAGAGAGGGAGAGAGATAAACGAAGTGATTGGAATATTTCGATTTCCAAAGAAATCAACCTAAAATGGCAAATTTGGGTTTATGTTTTGAAAAATGCATATAAAATGCTCCCAATGAGCGCGGAAAACGTCACATCTATAACTCTCAATTCATCCACCTGAGAGGCATTCATGTTAGTTTTATTATAGCCAAGTTTTTTCTTTATACCATCTATAAATTGATTCTTCTCAAATATTGCATTTTAAGTTGTGTCCTTTTTCTTGCCGATATGCGATATGTCAATTTTACTTTGATAGTTTTTAACAATAATTAAAATGTGTGGAAACAAATACGTGATGGGGAACTGCGCGGAGTTCACCTATGCCAACTAGTTGTAATTAAAAGCGTTTTTTTAAAGGTTCATTATGGAGGTAAAATACACTGAAAGTTACACAATTCAACGGATACGTACAGTTGAGAAGTATTTATAATCTTTGCAAACTGCGTAATTAGAAGGTTTTTAATTGAAATTGACTTGGTCATCGTGTCTTCGTGTCACGCTAGTAAACAAGGCGCTTTCATTTTAAAGTAAATATAAGCTATTTCGTTTGTCGTTCTGTGGCTCAGTTGGTAAGAGCGTCCCGTTAGTAGCACGTTGGTCATGAGTTCGGTCCCCGGAAGGTCCAGCGTGTTAATTTTTGCAGATAATTAGTGGAAAATGTGTCAATTGATACAAGAAAATTTTTCGTTGCTTACACTAAGAATTTTTTGAGGAGTTTTTTTAAGAAACATTTTTTATTTATTTATTTATTTATTTAGATATTGGAAAACAAAAAACATTTTAGATATTAAAAAAGCACAAAATAAAAAGTTTTAAGTAAAAAATACATAAAAAAATATTTTTAGAAGCTTTATATGTATATTATGTATGACTATTATATGAAATTGGATTTGTCATCGGCTTTTTGTCACGTTAAAAAACCAAAACGCTTCCATTATATATATATTTAAAAAAATAAAATAAAAAAAAAATAAAAATGAAAGCAACTCATTGTATCTTTTGATGAATCAGCTGGTTACAGCTTCATGTTGATAGTGCGAGAGTCGTGTCCGGTCCTCGCCGGGCCGAGGTGTTACTTTTTGCAAATAATTAATAGAAAAAGTGTCAATTGATAAAAGAAAATATTTCGTTGTGTACACAGTATCCTAATAATGTTTGAAGATTTCATTTAAATAGCTTTTTATCTAGTAACTAGAAAGCAAAAAATTTAAATTTAAATAAATAAATTTTTTTAGAAGCTTTTTATTGAAATTGTATTTTGTAATCGCGTCTTCATTACACGCTAATAAATAAGGCACCTCAACTTTAAAATAAATATCAGCAGTCTTTATAGTCACTCGTTGGCTCAGTTGGTTAGAGCGTCAAGGTGCTAATACGATGGTAATAAGTTCCATCCCCGAAGGATTGATGTGCTAAATTTTACAGATGTAATGTGTAATAGAAAATATGCCAATTGATAAAAGAAAATTTTTTATTGTCTACACAGTATTCTAAGAATTTTTGAAGAGTTTCTTTAAAGAAGCCTTTTTTTAGATACTAAAAAACACAAAATATAAAGTTAAATATATATATTCTTTTAGAAGCTTTTTATTGAAATTGGATTTTTATCATCGTGTCTTTGTGTCATTCTGAAAAAGAAGGCGCGTCCACTTTAACGTAAATTTAAACAACCTTTTTCGTCGCTTGTTAACGCATTTAGTTAGAGCGTCATGGTGATGACACGATGCTCGTGGGTTCGATCCCCGCAAGCCGATGTGTTACTTTTTTGCAGATATTAATAGAAACTATGCCAATTGATAAAAGAAAATCATTCGTTGCCTACACAGTGTCCTAAGGAATTTTGATAGTTTTTTAAAGAAACTTCTTTTTGAGTTACTAAACGCACAAAATAAAAATAAATAATTAAATAAAAATATAAGTAAGTAAATAAATAAATAAATAAAAATAACACTGAAAGTTTTTTATTATTTTGAAACCCTAAAAAGCCTAAAATTAAGATTTATTCTTGCAGAGACATGCTATAAAATTATAAAATCATAAAAGTTTCAACAACAAGAAAATTTTAAAGAAATATATAGGTATTTCTTTTTTGCAAAACATGAAAATTTTTAAATATTCCAAATATTTTAAAAAGCATTCGAGAACAATATTTCTTTTGTATAAGGATTTGCTAGATTTTTCTAGAATGTTCTATGATTTTTCTTGACAGTTCTTAGACTTTTTGTCAGAGCGTCATGCTGATAACGCGATGGTCTCAACTTCGGTTCTCGAAAGACGATATAGTACTTTTTTTGCAGATAAATAATAGAAAGAAATGTCAATTGATAAACGAAAATCTTCCGTTGTCTACAAAATATCCTAAGAAATTTTAATTAGTTTTCTTAAGAAGCCTTTTCCTTTTTTGTAACTAAAAAGCACAAAATAAAATTTAAGTAAAAAATCATTTTTTAAAGTAAGAAGCTTTTTATTGTGAAGCCCTAAAAAGCATAAAATAAAATGTATTCTAGTAAAGACATGCTACAAAGAAATGAAAGTTTCAACAATAAGAAAATTTTATAGAAAAATATAGGTACTTTCCTTTTGCAAGAGATGAAAATTTTTTAATGTTCAAAATATTTTAAAAAGCTTTCGAGACATTTGAGATTTCTGGAATGATTTTACAAAAACTAATAACTAAGAATATTGGTCTCGAAAGCTTTTTAAAATATTTTGAACATTAAAAAATTTTCATCTCTTGCAAAAGGAAAGTACCTATATTTTTCTCTAAAATTTTCTTAGTGTTGAAACTTTCATTTCTTTGTAGCTTGTCTTTGCCAGAATACATTTTATTTTATGCTTTTTAGGGCTTCACAATAAAAAGCTTCTTACGTTAAAAAATGATTTTTTACTTAAATTTTATTTTTCGTTTTGTTTCGTAGCAGAAACAGATTCAGTTAAACTGACATGCGGATTATAGGCGTGAAAATACGATACTTTTGTAGGATTGTTGTTTTTAGGACACGTATTACAAAGGACATCACTGCATGAGATCTACACAAAAGAAACCTGTTATATGGTTTTTCATTAAAATAAAGAAAAATGTATGAATATCGTTTTCAAAATGAATTTTCAGTTATTTAAACTTAAAAAAAAAAGGGGGGGGGGGGGGAGGGTGTAATAGGTAGGACTCCATGCGAAATTATGGGGTTTATAACAAAATTGTAGAATGCAAGAGAAACATATGATCAAACGCCAAATTTACCCGCAAGATCCAAAATAGAAGTATCTGGGAAGATTTAAAAGAATTTTAAAAATTAATAAATAATATACATGCTTTAATGAACCCGAAATACCCATATACGAAATACCAAAATAATGAGCAAGTTAAAAATAACATATTGATAACAAAAAGAATGTTTATCCAAACTGAAATCTTTAGTAAACTAGTTGGCATAGGTGGACTCTGCTCAGTTCCCCATCATATTTATGTTCTCAGAAATTTCTAATGCGAGACATATTATAATCATGTTAAAAGAAATTAATTTGACCAAAGCTTGATACAGTGACAGAATGAAATCCCCGCCTAATAGGCTATCCACCGTTCACTTGGATATAATTATCTTATTCTAATTTATTAATTTATTTTATCGGGGTCAATTCTGTTGTTTAGTTTTCATGCTACTATTTCCAATGCAATAAACCTCAAAATTCATATTTATATGAAAAATTTACAATTTCGCTATGTTGATAAAATCGTAAATTACGAATAATTTACGAAAATTTCCTATTAGAATATTTGTATTCAATCATGTTCAAACAAATATCATAAACTTAATTTTGAAGTTGTCTAATGTATTTAGGATCCTCAAAATGGAAGTTTATGATCAATTTTGCCTTATTCTGACATGTTAAGTAAATCGTAAATTCCAAATAACTTTCGAATTTTTTTAATTGGAAAAATCATAGTCTATGATATTCATGCCAGTATCCTAAATAATATTTCGAAAGTGGTTTGACATCTTTACGCTGAAAATATCCCTCAAGATTGACGTTTATGTGAAATTTTGCTCTATTCTGACATGTTAAGAAATTCGTAAATTTCCAATAACTTACGAAATCTTTATATTGGAAAATTCATAGTCATTAATATTCATACCAGTATCCTAAATAATATTTCAAAAGTAGTCTGACATCTTTACGATGAAAATATCTCTAAAAATTGACGTTTATGTGAAATTTTGCCCTATACTGCCATGTTAAGAAATTCGTAAATTTCAAATAACTTGCGAAATTTTCAAAGTAGCATATTTATAGTTACTGATGTTCCTTCCGTCATCAAAACTGATATTTTAAAACTGGTCTAACATTTTTACAGTGAAAAGTTTCCATTTAATGCACGTTTAAGTGAATTTTTGTCCTATTCTCCCATGTTAAGAAAATCGTAAATTTCTAATAACTTACGAAGTTTTTAAATTCGAATGTTGCAAATAAATAGGGTTCTTGCCAGTGTCGAAAGTAATATTTTAAAACTGATCTGACCTCTCTGCGACAATTTGTTCTTGAGATATCGTGTACACAGACTAACAAACTAACGGACTTACATACTAACAGACACCCTACAGACAGACACCATAGAAATTTTGTCATTTTCGGATTCCTCACACCTGAAAACGTGTAAAAAAGTCAAAAAACCGAGGTCGAAAATTTTCACGATTATCTAAGTTCCCCATACCTATAGTATGATGGGGAACTAAAAAAAAAGTTGATAAAGTTGCTAAATTTACCCACAAGAACAACTAAATGTACGATTGATAATGTGATTATGGCCGAGGAAAAAAGTATAAGATCGCAAAATATGCTAAAATATATATATATATATATATATATATATATATACACTAAGCGACAAAAAAAAAGCCGCACTTGGATATTTTCCTTTTCGCTTTCTACAACCGCCAAATTTATCGTTTAAAAAGCAAATTTTCGAACAGATTTCATTATGCTGTCCACCACATACACATTAGTACTCAGTCCAGTGTTAAAAACAAAATACAATAGTCAGGAAAATTGTAATTTTAGAAATTATTTCAAAAATGATAAGAATAAGGCAGTTAACGATGCCACAAAAAGTATTAATTTTTGCATGAAAATCAAAAAATATTTTAATACGTGAGATGGTAAAATAATTAAATGCTAACGAAATATTGGTAAAACGGTTTTTAGCAAGTTATAACGTTTTTTGGTCGTTTAAACTGGAAATTTGGTTTATGGCGGCCATGTTGCTCATCCAAGCGAGATGACCGTAAGTTAAAAAGCCATTTCTTATAAAATCGGTTTGTATTACAGTTAGAACATAAAAGAGATTCAGAAAAAGTGTTTAGCAGCATAATTTCTTTAACTACAGTATAGCAACTATTAAATAAAGCAGGTTTAAATGACAGAAAATTTGAAAAAATTCCATTCTTAGTGAAGAAAATTAGGAAACCATGACCTCAGATGGCTAAAAAAATAAAAAATGATTAGTTAATTATTGGGCTGAACTGTTTCTCTTTGATGAGTCAAGTTTAACTTATTTCGAGCTAAAGAAAACAAGCGGAACTGACAACGAAAATATGACCGACTTAATGAAAATCACACTTTTAAAACAGTGACAAAATCTCCGTACATTATGGTACGGAGGTGCATAACTTTTCAAACAGTCGGACAAATTATTATGCTCAAGGGATCAATTAACTCGAAATAAAACACAATCTTCATAAAAGTGTTGCCTGACCGACTATTTTGGAGGTATCTTGGACATTTCCGTAAACAGCATTTTACGCTAAAAATGCACCTTACTACGCGGCGTCTGTGGTCAGTTTATTACTTCAAATTGTCAAAATTTCCTATCCATTCCAATGAGAACCTATAATTCTGTAAGTAATCATATCTTTTTTCACTTTAAGTTAAATCCCACAAAAGATATAGTAAAATTTCTTCTTTACCAGACATGAGAATAGTCCTAATCGCGATCCTCTCGAAAATGTTTCGTCAATAAAAAAGCGGGGATGAGGGGAGAGGATTCGAAATTTGCAGCCTATAACTCTGCCTGAACTAAAAAAAATTATTTGTGATATTTTGCACGTTGAAATTTCTGAGATTTATATTAAATCTCAGCCATTGCGCATTAAAGCAGTAATTCCATATAAAGGTGGAATTAACCCCATGCAGAATACATATTTTAAAAAAAAAAATTGCTTAGATCTAACAAAAAAATAGTTTTATGTCATATATTAAAATATAACTTGTTTATTTTATTTAATAAATCATAACAGAATACAAAGTGTATGGTTATTGCATTATGTTCAAAAAGAAAGTTTTATGCACATTTTTAAAAATTACTTCGTAGTGTGCAATAATGCAAATTATTTAATCGAAAATGTACATAGGTATCATTTCATCCCTTTGGTATTACGCAAATAAGAGAGTTTCATTTGTTTCAAACATTAATTTTAAAGTTATTACGAATAAAAAAGGTATAAGTCACTTTTTCTGCAGTGCGGCTTTTTTTTTTGTCGCTTAGTAAAACTTAGTTAAACACGAAAAATTTAATATCTTTGTTTTTTAGAAATGAAATTAAAGAACATAAACCTATACTGTAAGAAATATGTCCTATTATCTGCCAGAAATTCTCTGTAATTTGAGAAAATACGCGCAATTTACGAAAAAATTCTGTTGTCAGAACGTATTTTCTCAAATTGCAGATAATTTCTGGCAGCAAATAGGACACATTTTTTACAGTGATAGCTTATGAACATATGTAAAATATAATCAAAGCATTAAAATGACAATTTAGTAATCTGATGGCTCTTCATTTAGGAAATAAATATAAGGTCGAGAAGTTGTGTGAATGAAAATACAAAGTCAATATCCTACAAACTAACCTTTTTTTTAACACGCTTTTATTAGCTTCACCTGTATGTATGTTTGTATGTAACCGCTCTCGGAGCAAACAAAAAATTTACATTGTAAAAAAAGACTTTCCCTACGTGAACGCCGTGGCGTTGAGGTATAGCTCCGCGCCACGAACCTAAAGGTCTAGCGTTCGATCCCAGTCAGGGGAGATTTTTTAAAAATGGTTTTTGTTTAATTCTAAATTATTTTAATTAAAGATATAAATTTTCTCTTACCCAGCATTTTAATACTGAGATAGATATTTTGTGCTTTTTAGTTCACATTTCTATGAAAGCGTGTTCTTTAATTTTTTAAAACTATAATATTATTTTTTTTTTCAGTGACTTTTATCAGTCATTCAATCATCGTTGCAACAAGTCGAGATAAAGTATCTTTTTTGATACTTTCCCTAGCATTCCTGATCGCATTGATGAGTTCGTCTTTTCCTCGATACTGTGTCACATGCCCTTATAAAAAAATTGCGCAAGTATGCCTCAAGTATTTTCCAATGGGTTTAAATCCGGACTGCAGGATGGTCAATGAAGCAGACGGACCTCATTTGTTTTAAACCAAGTTTTTGTTGAATAAGCAGCATGCATGCTGGCATTATCCTGCTGAAATGTCCAATCTTCTGATGTAACTAGTGGGGCATTAGGAAGCAAAGTATCGTCCAGCATATCTAGAAAATTTTCTGCATTCATTTTGATATCAATTAGCACAATTGGTAACGTGCCATTAACAGCAAACGCTCCCCATTTTATTACTGATCCACCTTCATACTGCCGCTTGTGAAAGTAAGGTTTTATTTTCTTTTGTAATGTCATGCCAGTATTTTTTAAAGCCGTCTGGACTATCAAAAATTTTTTCTCATCCGAAAAAACTATATCTTTCCATTTATCTCCAAGCGAAACATATTTTTTAGCAAATTGTAAGCGAGCTAATTTATGCTTTTCTGTCAAGGGCGGTCGAGGTTGTAATTTACGAACTGGGCCCTCAGGTTCAAACTTAAAGCATTGCGGACAGTTCGGCTAGTACATGAAATGGTTAAAGCATGATCTATTTCAGAAGAAAACAATTTTTTGTCGCGCATCCATCGAAAAATAGTTGATTTTTGATACATTGAAAGTGCACTTGGTTTTTCTGGGTGCTTGCATTTAACATACTTTGAAAAAAAAATTATATATATATTATTTTAGACCTACCGATAGACCTGGAAATACACTACCTTCACCACTCATTCCACTCGCTTTTATTCCAAGGATTTTCTCCCGTTCTTCATCGGACAATTGTTTGTGCCTCGGCATCGTTGTTAATAGCACACAGAAAAATTAAAATAACCCTAAATGGGTTGTTAGGTTCGTTTTTATATTTCGTCCTTTCTCAGACCGCAGAAAATTAGCTTATTCCTCCAAAAAATTCGATGACTTTATACTTTTTTCCATTAGTAAATAAGATTAATATCAATATGGTAATTAGGTAGTTCGATTAATTTAAATTAGATTTAAATTAAAGTGTATTATAATTAACGAATCCTTTGCATCCTTTGTATTTTCGTTGCTTTCCTGTCCGACAAATTTGCATAAATCCTAGTTTAACTGCCTATTTAATCGACATTATAATTTTTTCGACTACAGATAGATTTTCATGTGATATGTCATCATTTTCTAGCCAATGCTAAGCAGCAATTACATATGCATATATTTGAAAGGATTTTCCGTTTTTTACAAATTTCTTGAGTGTTAGAGGTCAAATTTCTACAATTGTGTTAATGTAAAAAGAATTTTTTTTTAAATTCCTACTTTACATAAAATCAGCTTTAATTTGATCAACAAGGCAATAAATTTGAAAATTTTCCACAGTCCATTATTAAATGGAATGGTCGATATTATTTATACACTCCTTCTCATATTTATAAGGACACTTTATGTTTTCAAATAATTAATGTAAAAATAATTGTGAACAAGATTATACTAAGTGCACTTAACCTTCCTACCCTGTTCAAAAAATGTTACGCTTTACCTGTATGGGTCTAATCGACCCAGGTAGTAATATGCTTACTTAGACCGCAAGAAATTTTTTCTACACAATTTTTTTTTATGTGTATTATTACCATTTACTGTTCAGAATTAAAATCTTTGTGGGATATCACAAAATCTTTTTTAAAAATGGGTCGAATCGACCCATACAGGGTAGGAAGGTTAATATATCTAGTATTCTAAAAACCAGAACTGCTATAATTTTTTTAATATGAAGCAAAATTAATAAAAAATAATGCAAAATATTTTTTTCTCCACATTTTTAGATGTTCATAATTATAGGTACAGTCCAGATTTTTTTCGTTTTATTTAACTTTATAGTGGATAAATTACAGTTGACATGCGAATTTGTTAACTACTGGGCTAGATTAATTCATATATAAGCGTTCAATTTTTCTTGGACGGACATTACTGATAATTCCTCGAGAAAAAGAACGTTCATGTAGTGAAGTATGATAAATGTGTTTTTTAAGTGGAAGGATAATTTCAATCTGCCGAATTTCTAATGAAATTCGAAGATCTAAAATTGCTGAAAGAAATGTGATCAAACGTTGAACTGCTGGTTCGATAGAAGAGAGATCTGATGCAAAATCAAAGTTGTTTTACAGAGATCGAAGACTCATAATTCCTGTTACTGTTCTACTCATAATGACTGCTGCTTAATTTGCTCGTAATTTTTAACGAAAGGTTGGGGTCCACATTTATGCATGTTTAAAATAATTATTAATATGTTAAAATGAATGAAAAACCCTGTAATAATCAATAAGTATTTAATGGGGGAAAGAACGTCTGTGTTAAATTTGAATAAAGACAATATTAAACGGTAAAATGTTGCATTTTCGAATGAAAAACATTTTATTCTTGATTAACCAAATGGTTTTAACAGTTACTGGTACGATCTGAAGATAGCGAAAGACAGAGCAGATTTTTTTAAAGGCATATATGAATCGGGCATTTTAAAGGTGGATCTATGGTGCTCTGGGGAGCTGTTTCTACTGAAGGTAGTAGAATTTAGAATGAATTTAGTAATTTTTTCTATTATTATGAACATCAAGAGAATATCCGCAAATTTTAAACGTGGAATTCTCAGATTTTTGTTAGATTTTGGGGGGTAATAATATTTTTTTCAACAAGACCTTACATTTTTGCTCTATTTCTAGAGCAATAGGAAATAAGTTTGAAGAAAGAAACTTCTGTATTATTGTCTTTTCCGTGGCCTAAAAGTTGAAAAAACCTTAAGTTATCATATTAGAAAAGTGCATGCAAGTGGAAAGCAATTTTAAGTAGTTTAAATGTATTCAGAATATCGTCTATGCTGTATGAAATAGTATTGAAACTGAATATTAAAAAAAAAAAAAAAAGTATGTATGTGTGTGTGTGTATATATATATATATATATATATATATATATATACCAGATAGAATGTCTGACTGTTTCACCCTAAAAAGAGACCCCATAAAATATTAATTTAAAGAATAACTGAAAAAAATTACTAAGATTCCAGCTGTCCTTATAATTGTGAACACCTGAAAAATCATCTTTTTGACCATATTTAAAGTTTTTTAAGATAGAAAACCGATAAAACTTTTTAAATATAGTCTGTTAATGAAATTCACATTAATAAAAAATATATTTGTTTAAATAATAGTGTTTAGTTAATATAGGAAAACGAGTGTCCTTATAATTATGAGAACCAGTGTATATAATGAAGTTTCAACATTGTAGTTATAAAAAATCACGTGATTTTTTTTAAATTTCTAATATATGTGTGTGTGTATACCACCGCATGTCAGGAAAACATTTGTAGTTATAATGATCATAAAAACATGCAGTTTTAATGATCATAAAAACAAATAAACATTTCGTAACACTCTTAAAATGCATGAAAAGTTGAATATAACATAAAAATCATGATAAACTGTAATCGATATCATAAAAAAAATATATTACAGAAAGAGAAAAGAAAGAAAGAATTAGTTTAAAAGAAAGAAACCTTACAATGAAAGAAAAAACGATGAGTCAGTAAAGTTTGAAAATAATGATTAAAAAGCCAAATATCTCCCAAAACACAAAAGTAACTTTTCTTCAGGATTGCTTTTGTTTGCAGGGATAAAGAAATGTATGCGGTTCTGGTACGATGTAAGATATTTGGAATTCAATGCACATGGTCAAAGATAGTGTTCAAAATTTCGTTTACCGACTTCACTGCGGTGCTCATTGATTATAAAAATGATCTACATTCATTATTAAAAGGAATAATCACATGATTTCTTTTTATTTCTAATATGTATGTTTGTATACCACCGCGTGTCAGGAAAACATTTGCGACCCCGCACTGCTATATGATTCTGAATCGTTAAGTCCGGTTTCCACTTGGGCTCATTCTTCGGCTTCTATTCAGAATCCTTTGATGTGGTCACCCTAGCTCACCGGAGCTCAAAACCCTCGAACGGGGATGGAAATGGCTGTTTCTAACCCCCTGCTGAGATAATTGAGGGGCCGGGGAGTAGATATCTTTGTCAATTTTGCATGCTTTCCTTTGAGGTAACTGCGCAATCTGATAAAAAAGGGTTACAACTGATGACAAGACATTTGGCTCTTTGTGTCGGAAGCGTGATTAATGACGTTTTGAGCGTTGATCTTGAGCCCAAGTGGATACTGGCCTTTAGGATGCCCTCTACCAATTCCTAGAAGTTCTGAAACACTTTGTATGTACAGTCGGGGGGAAAAAAACGCAACACCCGCTGTAATTTCGTTATTAATTGATGCAGGAACAAACATCTAATAGACATAATTCAGCAGGAAATTAAATGCACTTTCTGAAAATGTCATCGAATTTTGAATAAGGGGTCATCTACATATTGAAATGAGCGCCAACTTTTGATTTTTTTCAATAGCAGCACGCAATTTTGACTTCATATTCGAATTTCTGAGAGTCTGGCAGTGCGGAAAAGTATACTGTTTGTATACTTCATTTTTATTATTTATAGAATTATAATCAAAAATGTGTTAGGGAGTTATCTGTAAATGTAGAAAAGTAAAATTAGGATCCTATAAGAAATAGACAAAATTTTAATGTTTTACACCGGAAATCTTTCAGGAAAAAAAGAATTATAAAAATTAATAAAAACATTGACCCTTTTCCATTTCCTTAATTATCCTGAATTCAGTTTTTTAGATCTGTATATACTTCAGTGCTTTTTTAGATAATTTTAGGTCTATTTAAATACATTACACTTGCGATTGGTCCAGACAGTATTCTTTGAAAAAAGTGCAATATTTTTAAAGTAAAAGTGTGTATTATGGCTGTACTGATCACCAATAAAGCTTAAATTTTCTTTCGTAGGTGTAACATATTATACAAAATGAAATAATATAAATGTATTTATCTATATACAACAACGCATAAACTAAATCTTTTCGGATAAATTATTGTAAGGGTTCATGAAGTAAATATTAAACAATTTTAATCTAATCGCACTTACCATTTTTGGGTCAGTTGAAGTCTTTGGAACTGTACGATTCGTTTTATAATTTCTATGAAAATATAATTTCTTAATTAACCCTTTCGCGACTGCTGACGTAGATTCACGTCATTTGAAAATCTGTAACTCTGTCAGTGGGCGTTTCTTTCGTAATTTGTGTGTTACATAGTATTTCTTAAGTGTGTGCCCAGTGTTCATATTTTTGCAATAAAATATACTATGGATAGAAATATATTGATTAGAAAGAATATAATTATAATGTATATTCATTTGTAATATAATTGTGAATACAGAAAATTTGTTCTGAAATATTTTATTTTGAGAGAATAACGCCAGTAGGCGGATCTTACTGTCAAAAAGACAAAATCCTGCGGTCGCAAAAAGTGTTAAAATATATTTATAAAAGTTAAAGTATATTTAAAAAAAAATAAATTAAAATATATTAATAAAATTTTAAAGGCTAAAGTATCCTTAAAATAATAATCCTCCCCCCTACAAAATAAATAAATAAAAATAAAACCAGTAATCTATGAAGTAAATACCACTTGTGCCTATTTTTGTCAACATAAAATAAGGGGTTAAACACGAATAAACAATGTTACATTTACTTTTCTTTTCTGTATTGTTTTGTTTTGAAGAACGATGGAGGCGGGGCTTGCCTTCTTTAGAAAACAGGAATTCTTGATGCTAACACTAATGTCTAAAAATCATCATTTTTGTTTCATTTCTTTGCGCTTGACGACGTTGTTATATAGTTTGACCCATAAATAAAAATAAAAATATTTTGTTTAATTTTGTTTGTTAATTTTTAAGATTTGATTCGTTATCTCATGCAAAACTTTATAAAAAAGTAATGATGGATTATGTTTGTGTTTCTTCACTGTATCTCGTAAAAAAAAAAAAAAAAAAAAAAATTATATCGATCAAGTTATTTTTTGTGAAGATATTAATAAAAGTTTGAAATATGAATTTATCATTAGCACCTTCAAACTTTGAACGCTTATAACTCTGTGAAAAAATAAGTAAAATATACAACCAATATACTTTTTCGCGTTGTCGCGATCCCAGGAATTCAAATATAAAATAAAAATGGGGCATTACCATTGAAACAATCAAAGTTGGTGCGCGTTTTAATATGTAGACGACCCCCAATTCAAAATTTCAGTTCATTTTATGAAACTACTCTCAGTTCCCCGTCAAATGATACCTATTACATTTTTCTACATAGATTAGCAACGAAGTTACGTTGAGTGTTGCGTTTTTTTCCCCCCGACTGTACTTTAGGTACGTGCATTTAAAAGTGACTGAAGAAAAGCGTTCGAAATAGTTTAAATTTTCAGATATTTTGGTGCATTGTTTCCGTTTCATATTTGTTGACTATTAAAAAGATTAAATTAAGGTTTTCTTTGTCTTGTAAATTCAATGTAAAGTTTGAAACAATAGCTAAAAATAAACTGTATTTTCTGTAACATTCTAGGTGATGATGAAGCATTTGAAGTCGTTCGTAGAACCAAAAGTGATTCTTTTGATGAAGATGGCTTACCATTGCCATCTCCACCCCCAGAGCAAGTTACGTTCTCTTCTCCGTCTTCACATGAAACGAGCTTGTCACCCCCAAATTGGTTACCCCCTCCTCCTGATGTTGCCATTTATACAGGTAAGTTTTAATAATTATTTAAGCAGTAATATTTTTTCAAAATCTTGCGCAACCAATTTTCAAGATTGTTGGAAATATCAGTATACACCGTCCTCTTATATACAGGGTGGTTATAATTAAACTTCCCCTATCAACTGTATTCTATAGCGCAAACGGGTGAACGGAATGCAACGAAATCTGACACATAGACTATACACGAGATGCCCTCATAGAATTTCGAAAAAAAAAAAAAAATCCAAAATGTCCACTAGAGGGCGTCTTTTCCGGAGAAACATTAATTTTAACTCAAAAAACGAAAACAATATTAACAATCCAGAATAAGAATTATGAGTAATAAAATGTAAAATCGAAAAACTGTCGGCTCTTTAAAAAAAAAAAAAAAAAAAAAAGTCGCGATTTGTATGCTTGCGAAGAAGAGGAAACTTTATGCAAAACAGGTTAGGGTATAAAACGTTGGCAGACGTCGTCATGTTTTATGTCGATGTTTCCGGCTGTAATGATGACGGTATCTTTAGTTGAACGTACGTTATTGGTGAAGCTGTTTTACGAAAACAAGAGGAATGCTTCTGCTGCAGTTCGTGAATTTTGTCGTATAAAGAACTTATGGCGTGGAAAGGCCTAAAGGTATGCGGGCCATGATTAAGTGATTCTAGGAACGAGGACATTAGGAGTTACACCTGGAAGAGGCCGTAAACCTGTCACACCGGTACTTACTGTTGCCGCACAGTCACAGACATCAGAGTTTCGGGGCAGTAGCGCGCGTGCAGTTTATCGACAGACAGGCTATTCTTACTGCACCGTCCGAAAAGTGCTCAGAAACATAACGCACTACTTCCCATACAAAATCCACCATACCCAAGAGCTGCTTGGTAGGGACAAGCCACAACGTCTCTCATTCGCAGTCAGTTTTCTCAACAGAATGACTATTGATTTGTCATGGCCTTGGAATATTATGTTGAGCGACGAGGCTCATTTTTACCTCAATGGAACAGTCAACACACAGAATTGCCGCATTTGGGCTTAGGAAAATCCGCGGATGCACACTGAAATTCCCCTACATTCTCCAAAGGTGACTGTCTGGTGTGGATTCACGGCGACATTCATCCTTGGGCCATTCTTTTTTGAGGAAATAACTGCACGTGGCCATGTCACATGTTCCGTTACGGGCCGTCGGTACCATGACATGCTGCAGACGTTTGTTGTGCCGAAAGCATAGCAAAGGTGGTCTTTACATCGACCATTTTCATGCAGGATGGTGCGTTCCCACATATCCATGAGTCCGTGAAGGCGCTGTTACTCCAACAATTCACAGACGAACGTTTTATTAGTCGCTTCTATTGTAATCCATGGCCACCACGTTCGCCAGCTCTAAATCCGTTCGATTTCTGGTTATGAGGCGACTTAAAAAGTGTGGTGTATCGTGGAGATGTTGCGACGTTGAATGACTTAAAGAACTCCATAACTCTTCATGTGCGAAGCATCACAACTGATCAGTTACCATCTGCTGTTGAACACACTGTCCGTCGACTTGAAATTTTGCAGGTTGTTTCTGCAAACTTAACTATTTTTTTTCCCCTCAAACTGTTATTTTTTCCTTACCTTTTACTTAATGTGGTTCAATGACAAGGTGATCACAAACTAGTCAATAAATGTGAATATTGTTCCTGTATTTCGTTTTGCTCGTGTATTGTGTTAAATTTAATGTTTTTCCGCAAAAGGCACCCTCTGGTTGACGTTTTGGAAATATTTTTTTTTTTTTTTTCGAAATTCCGTGAGCTCATCTTGTGTATAGTCCATATACCAAATTTCGTTGCATTCCGTTCACCCGTTTGCGCAGTAGGATGCTGTTTATAGGGGAAGTTTAACTATAACCACCCTGTACATGTTAAAACATATTGATAAAAAAAGTTACGTTTATATTATATATATATGCAAGAGAAATTAGTTTTATATTTATGATGCGATAGACTGAAAAATTTTTAAGTTTATATAATTTTTTTTTCCTTGAATAATTTAATAGGTACAGATATTATTTATATTAGATTTAATAAGTACAAAAATACTTTTTGATAATTATTTTTTTGAATTTGAGTTTTACATAGTGAGTTTATAACTTCATACAATAACCTTTTTTTCTTCTTTTTTCTGTGGGTGTGTGAATGTGTAAGGAGAGGAAAGGGATAACAATATCAAAGATCCTTACAACAAAATTTAAAATTATTCTTTCAATAAATTATCGCAGTTTAGATGATGTACATAAGATATTTCTTGTGCATCTGGTGTTATTTATGTTGAACTAGCAGGCTACGCCCTTTTCGCTGGTCAATATTTTTAAATGAATCACTATAATTAATGAAGACTCAAAATTGCATTAATTTTTATCATGTGGAAAAAAAAAATCTGATCGGAAAAAATGTCGCACCGAGTCCCCACTGCCTTCGGCAGCGCATGCCATTGTGCGCTGCGCGCGCGCGCATTTTCGACACTCTTAATAAATCACTTTATCGTAAGCGAAAAACATAAATATAAAAAAAAAAAAAAAAAAAAACTCTTCACTCGTCGGTGGAATAATCGGTCCGCGCCCCCATTGCCTGCGGCTCGGTATACGCGCACGCACGGCGCGTGTGTTTCGTCCTAATTATTTTACACTTTCAAAAATATCCGCAATCGTTTTCATGGGCTTTTAAACCTAATAATACTAATTTCCAACGTTCTATCTGAATTTATTTATTTTTGCCCCTGCGCCCGCCCCCTTCCCGCTCCTCGTAATAATTTTTTCCTTTTGAAAATATCAGCATTCGATTTGTAGGTCTCAAAAACCTGCACTTGCCAATTTTGAACGGTCTAACTCTATTTGTATTGTTTTGCCTCTTCACCCCCCCCCCCCCCTCCATCTTCTTGGCTCTCCTAAAAATTTTACAAATTCGAAAATATCCATAATCGATTTGTAGGTATCAAAAACCACTATGTACTATTTTTGAACGATCTAACACTGTTTTTATTTTTTTGCCCCTCCGCCCCTCCCCCCTCCTAATAACTTTATACTTTTGAAAATATCATCATTCGACTTGCTGGCCTTCAAAACTTTCTATACGGATTTTGAACGGTCTAACTGTATTTCTATCTTTTTTTCCCCATAGCTTCCCGCCCTACCTGGGATGAATTTCTAAAATTCAAGAAATTGGTTTTTAGATATTTGTGTAAGCTATATTTTAGAGCAAAAATCTCACATATATATATTATATATATATATTTGCGATATAAAGGTTATTTTAAATCACGTCTTGTCCGCTGCCCCCTTTAGGGACTGAATTTCTAAAATTCCAGAAATAAGTTTTTAGGTATTTGCATTAGCTATATTTTAAAGCAAAAATCTCACATATGTTATTATTATTATTTTTTTTTAAATATAGGATTATGTGAAATCACGTTTTGCCCCCCCCCCCCCCCCGTCCCTTAGGGACCGAATTTCTAAAATTCCAGAAATTGGTTTTTAGATATTTGTGTTCGTAAAATATTTGCTTCATACCCCACCCTCTTTCAGGGGGGGGGGGGGGCGAATTTTGTAAAATCGCTTCTTAGTGGATGTCTACGTAATAGAAGGAACATTGTCACGAAATTTCATGCTTCTAGGTCCAGGGATTTAGCTGGGCGATGATGAATCACTCACGCACTCACTCAGAACAAACGATTTTATATATGTAGATTGTGCTAATTTTTGAGGAATGATATAAGAGGAGATGGCATGTCCGGAAAAAACATGAAGTTGAAATTGTAACCTCAGAAAACATTTAGAAACAGTTATACAACAAATTCTGCATTGTTATTGTGAAATTATGCGATATGGATCATTCTAGATAAAAGTCATTGTTATTACACGGCCCTACTATATCACTCCTCGGCGCCAACGTCGTAAGCGGCCGTAACAAAACTGCAAAGATCAATGCATGCCGCGGAATAAAGTAGATGGCGCTCGCTGCCAACCCTGAAAATCAGTTTGTGTTATCGATTCCAATTGTAAACAAACGTGAAAATAAGCATTGTATCTTGTAAAATGGTGTACTATTGTATACCTTGCTATCCATCAAGAAGGGGTAGGGATCTGTATCCTCTTAATTTTTTTTTCCTTTAAAAAAATTGTTAAACGATTGTTTTTTTTTTTTTTCTTTCTAGTCCTTATTTCATTTCTTTCATGCAAAACAAAAATTTGAAAAAGAGTATATTTTATTTAGGAGAAAACGACTAGTATCATTTATTATTTTTCAATGAATTGGTTTAAAATTATTGCCACAATTATTTTTATGATTCATATGGTTTTGCGTATCGGAAGACTGCATTTTAAATTTAATTAAATCAATTTAAATGCTCTGCAAACGGAAAAATCTAATGCAATTTCATATACAAGACTAAGTTAGTTCTGCCGTGCCGACCCTAACTTCCAATGCATTTGATTCCGGAAAAATTGTCTGTTGTTACGGCCGCTTTCACGACATTGGCGCGTTGGCGCCGAGGAGTGATCTAGTAGGGCCGTGGTTATTATAAGTCTCAAAGTAAAATATCAGTAAAATAACACAGTACTAGCCAGTGTCTTGTTAGACTGAATATGGTTCCTGCGGTAGCCTTGGCTGCTATTGCGACAGCCATCTTGATTAGACGACATTTAACATCATTTGCCCTGCATGCTGACACGCCGTATACCAACTCCTCTTGTTATCATTCCTCCAAGATGATAATAGCTGCTAAGAATGAACAAGATGCTATGATGCATACTAACTATTTTCTCCAAGAAAAATTCAAAAAATATTTGTTAGATTTCGGTAAAATTTTGTCAGGAAGTACATATGAGGGTGACTACGAAATTAAAACAGGAATAAACTACTACGTCAGAAACGCCAAAGAAAAATTGAGGTGCATACAGCCGTTTCGGTAGCCTAAAGCGTACCGTCATCAGTGCATCCGTGCTTCTTTTTGCACTGATGACGGTACGCTTTAGGCTACCGAAACGGCTGTATGCACCTCAATAATTTTTCTTTGGCGTTTCTGACGTAGTAGTTTATTCCTGTTTTAATATTCCAACGCCAAGTCTCCTGCTATTATATGACTACGAAATTGTCCTAGTGCGGATGTCATATTCATTTGATGAAGGTTTTCGTAGACTACCTAATTAGAATTCAAAGAGCAAATCATTTTTTGCACTTTCTCATAGATAAGTATAATAAAATCGATATGAATTTAATTCAGTTGCATAGAAAAGTTCGATTTGTTTTCTATTGCAAGCAAATAAACAAACACATAGGTAAATGTAACTTAATATCCTAGTATATAAATTTATTATAAGCAGTTCATTTCTTTTTTGTTCTTAATGTTTGAATTTGTACCCTTATTTAATCCATTAACGGTAGCATTTCATTTTCTTCCCTTGTCAAAAGTTGTTAGCAAACGTATGTTCTCGGAAAAATCGCTTCAGTCTAATCCCTTTGAAGAATGGCATATTATTTCTGTATCAGTTACCAATAATTAATTCTGCATTTTCATGATAAAGTAATAATAATTATAAGATAAAAACTTTTTATAAACCATGTTTTTAAATTTTCTGTTGAATCATAGCTATAGAACTAACTACATTAGCACTTTATCAATGCGTATTGTGACGAAATTGTAAATAATTGTATTTATTTTTGTATAAATTCTTTCAAAGCGGCTTAGTAAGTTGATAAAATGTCAATTTTCTGCATTTCCAGCTCTTTTTCGCGTTAAAATAGCTTCATTTTCCCTTTAAACCGCATTAAAATTCTCCAATAGGCAGGTAATGGAATTGGCGCCAAATTTGACAACTTTTTGCCCTTCGCGACTTTTTTGGCGACTTTTGGCGAGAAAACTCTTATTTTCGATATTCCAAAGATGGACGTTCTAATGTGATTGGTTAAAGAGTTACCGGAAATTTGAATTTTAAAAAAAAAGTTGGTTTTAAAAATAAAATATTAATCCTTTCCGAACAACATATATTTGCATCATGAACTACATTAGCACTTTATCATTGTGTAGAAAATCTTTAAAATGATAACGACGTCAATTTTTGCCAAATGCATAATTTAACTTTTAACAATTTTTTAACGCTCACGTTTAATTAAATGCATTTATTTTTAGGTCAAAAGAAAATGAACTCGTAAATTTTTTTGGCAACAACTAAATGATAGCTAATATTTTAATGACTATTTTTATTGCTATTAGGAGCTTATCATTTTCACATTTTAATTAATTAAAAGAAAACTATTCGAAAATTCGAAAATCTGACTTCGAAGTATTGTGTTGTCACCGGGTTCTGAGCTACTGTGAAAGTTTTAAATGTCTAGCTAGTCGGGAAGTTAGTTAAAAATCGATTGCAAGATTTGTCCTTGACAAACACACAAGAATCGAAGTTAATAAAAACATGGTAAAATACAAGTTTCTGAAAAAAAAATGTATTTAAATTGAAAGAAATTGATTCGTACATAACGTAAAATGATAAAATGTTTTTACTTTCAGAACCATTCGGGAGCCTGAATCGTCCAATATCTAATGCAGTTAAGGCGAAAGAGGAACTCGTTCGTAAACGTTCTTCGCTGATCAGAAAAAAACAGGCAGAAAAGGTTTCGTCCAACAAGTTAGCGGAGCCGATATCGGATCGCAATAACAGGCCTCGTAGTGTGCCAGATTTTAGCCACATTCAAAACAAAGCTGAGGAGAGGAATTTGGAACCTGTCGATACAGTTAGTGAACAGTTCCAAGAAGAACTGAGAGCATCACTTGCCCAGAAGAAAGGACAGCGAGTGTGGAAGAAGATAACGTGCCCTGAACACAATGTTACGGATTGCTTCTACATCGCTTTAAATTCTTCCAGGGATGAAGTGGAGCACTGGTTAGAAATTAAAGGATTCACTGAAAGGTAAGGTTGGGATAGGAATTATTAAACTTGGTATTTATTTATTATCACTTGATGGAAATTGCTAAGTTTAAAAATGATTTGACTTGTTGCTCCGCTGTATGGTCATTTTTCATTTTTTGTAGATAAGGCTGATTATAACTTGGCCTTTCTACAGCTTGAAGTTGATTTCAAACTATTATGAAAGTACATACCTCTACCAGGATTAAATCACAGCACCTGGCAATTAATGGCGGTTAAAAGAAAAAAAAAAAAAAAGTACCCATTTCTGTTAAATAGGGTTATGTACACTACATAAAAAAAGCAGACGGTCACTTTTTTACAACTTTTCAAAACTCCATATTTGTCTGGTATGAGATATAAAGTTGTTTAGCGTGCTAATACTCATCAATATTCATTCTTTCGACAGATTAAAACCAGTACTTGTTTAGCGTTTTAATGAAGATAAATGGAGAAAAATGAAAACAGTGCACATTTTCACTATAATTTACCTTTAAAAAAAAGTAGATGGACATTGTTTAAAAACCACAATTTACTATTTTACATTTTTCAAGGACCTGATTAACACATGGGCTGTGGCCCAAGAGTTTTTGATTTTTGATTTTTTTTTTTTTTTCTTTTCGTCCGAAATCCCGTTTACATTTAAAACTAGTTGGCATAGGTGGACTCTGCTCAGTTCCCCATCATATTTATGTTCTCAGAAATTTCTAGTGCGAGACATATTACTAGTGGATCTGCAGATCAGGAGCCTCAACGTCCTATTTGCATCAGACATTATTCAATAGGTCATTTTTATTTATTCCTTATTATATAATAGTATATATTGATTCGATCGACTTATTACCAAAATCAAATACATTCCTGAGGGGGGCGGCAGCCCCCCTCAACCCCCCGTTGTATCTCTCTTTGTATACCTATTTGTATATGATATAAAGTGTTACGAAATTGTAAATAATCGCAATTATTTTTGTATAAATTCTTTCAAAGAGGTTTAGTAAGTTGATAAAATGCTAATTTTGTGCCTTTATAGTCGTTTTAGCGTTAAAATAGCCAAATTTTCCTTTAAAAACGCATTAAAAAGCTCCTATAAGGGAAGAAATAAATTTGGCGACTATTTCCTTCCTTGGCGATTTTTTTGGCGATCTTCGCGAGAAAATCCTTATTAGGGATATACCAAATATGGAAGCTCTAATCTCATTGGCTGATGTGATACGAGAATTTTCCAGAACAGTCTGTTTTCGATAGAAAAGTATAAAAGGAGCATTATTTTCGCCAAGGCGGTCAGTCTCAGATCTATATCAGTTTCGTCAAATGCTTGCTCAATGGGCTCATGAATATGTGTACCAAATTGCAAGTCAATAGCGTTATTTTGGGGGCCGCTATCGCGGTACATACAAATTCTTCCCATAGGCCATAATGGTAAAAAAAACTTTGGCGTGTACCTGTACACGAACTTACAAATGGAATGCACACCGAAAACTATACAGCTAATTTCGTGGGCATCATGAACATGTGTACAAAATTTCAAGTCAATAGCGTGTTTTTTGCGGCCGCTATCGCATGACAGACAGACAGACGGACGGAATCCAAAATCCTTTTGAGTCTCAACAGAGGGCCTCCATTCACATTTCGGCAAAAATTGGAAGTCAATAGCTTGATTTTTGCGGTGGCTATCGCGGTACATACAGATTCTTCCCATAGGCCCTAATCATAAAAAATCTTTGGCATGTCCCTGTACACGAACTACAAATAGAATACACACCTAAAACTATACAGCTGATTCCGTTGGGCTCATGAACACGTGTACCAAATTGCAAGTCAATAGCGTGATTTTTGTGGCCGCTATCGCGGTACATACAAATTCCTCCCATAGGCCGTAATGATAAGAAAAAATTTGGCGTGTCCCTGTACACAAATTACAAATGGAATACACACCCAAAACTATACAGCAGATTTCGCGGGGCACATGAACACGTGTACCAAATTGCAAGTCAATAGCGTGATTTTTGTGGCCGCTATCGTGATACATATAAATTTCTCCCATAGGCCGTAATGATACGAAAAACTTTGGCGTGTCCCTGTATACGAACTACAAATGGAATACATACCAAAAACTATACAGCTGATTTCGTGGGGCTCATGAACATGTGTACCAAATTTCAAGTAAATAGCGCTTTTTTGGCGGCCGCTATCGCGCGACAGACAGACAGACAGACAAACACAGCCCAAAACCGTTTTGAGTCTCAACAGAGGGCCTCCACTGACGTTTCGGCAATAATGTTAAAAGAAATCAATTTGACCAAAGCTTCATACAGTGACAGAATGAAATCCCCGCCTAATAGGCTATCCACCGTTCACATCGATATATTTATCTTATTCTAATCTATTAATTTATTTTATCAGGGTCAATTTCGTTGTTTAGTTTTCATGCTACTATTTCCAATGCAATAATCCTCAAATTCATATTTATATGAAAAATTTACAATTTCGCTATGTTGATAAAATCGTAAATTACGAATAATTTACGAAATTTTCCTATTAGAATATTTGTATTCAATCATGTTCAAACAAATATCATAAACGTAATTTTGAAGTTGTCTAACGTATTTAGGATCCTCAAAATGGAAGTTTATGCTCAATTTTGCTTTATTCTGACATGTTAAATAAATCGTAAATTCCAAATAACTTAAGAATTTTTTAAATTGGAAAAATCATAGTCTATGATATCCATGCCAGTATCCTAAATATTATTTCGAAAGTGGTTTGACATCTTTACGATGAAAATATCCCTCAAGATTGACTTTTATGTGAAATTTTGCTCTTATTCAGCCATGTTAAAAAATTCGTAAATTTCCAATAACTTACGAAATCTTTATATTGGAAAATTCATAGTCATTAATATTCATGCCAGTGTCCTAAATAATGTTTCAAAAGTAGTCTGACATCTTTACGATGAAAATATCTCTCAAAATTGACGTTTATGTGAAATTTTCCCTTATACTGCCATGTTAAGAAATTCGTAAATTTCCAGTAACTTGCGAAATTTTCAAAGTAGCATATTTATAGTTACTGATGTTCATTCCGGCATCAAAACTGATATTTTAAAACTGGTCTGACATTTTTACAATAAAAAGTTTTCATTTAATGCACGTTTAAGTGATTTTTTTGTCCTATTCTCCCATGTTAAGAAAATCGTAAATTTCGAATAACTTACGAAGTTTTTAAAATCGAATGTTGCAAATGAATAGGGTTCTTGCCAGTGTCGAAAGTAATATTTTAAAACTGATCTGACCTCTCTGCGACAATTTGTTCTTGAGATATCGTGTACACAGACTAACAAACTAACGGACTGATCCACTAACACACTAACAGACTAACAGACACCTTACAGACAGACACCATAGAAATTTTGTCATTTTCGGATTCCTCACACCTGAAAACGTGTAGAAAAGTCAAAAAACCGACGTCGAAATTTTTCACGATTACCTAAGTTCCCCATACCTATAGTATGATGGGGAACTAAAAATTTTAATTAAAAATAAACAAAAATTCTCTTGAAAATAACACTTCATAAAATTTTACTTCTGAAAGCAAAATAAAAAGTTTTAAAAACGTATTCTTTCACTGAAATAGTCGGAAATTTTAAAGGTTTTTTTTTTTTTTTTTTTTTTCCAGAGTGGCAAATACAATTGGAAAAATGATAGGCGGACCGAATCTGTACTATAGGTCCACTTTTGGCTTGGCAGGGCCCTGTATGATGCTTGTAAATAGAAGCTGTACATATGTGTATACACCGGCATTTTGCCAACTTTTAATGTGCTCAAAAAGTTCAATAGTAAAATACTTTTTTGGAGAAAAATACAACACGCTACAAAGTATTCCTCTAACCGATTATCAGAAAGAACGTACTATAGCACTGAAAAATGTTCTTAAAGGAGTCAGAGAAATTAGTATTACCCTTTTAATAAGCAAGATTAGTGTCAGCGAATTTCTACTTGTAATTATTGCATGACGTAAAGAAAATGAGTGGACAGCCAAAGAAACTTTACCTTGAAAAACACAGAAAAATTTAGGTTGAGCATTAAAAATTTTAGGCATCAATTCTTAATGTTCCAGTAAGCACAGAACTTACTAATGTAGTTTCTCCGACAATTTTTAACACGCTTTTATTAGCTTCACCTGTATGTATGTTTGTAACCGCTCTGGGAGCAAACAATAAATCTACATTGTAAAAAAAGACTTTCCCTACGTGAACGCTGTGGCTGTGAGGTAAAGTTCCGGGCTACGAATCTAAAGGTCTAACGTTTGAGCCCAGTCAGGGGAGATTTTTTAAAAATGGTTTTTGTTTAATTCTAAATTATTTATTTCTCATTCCTTCCTCCTGTTATTTATTGAGTTAATATTACGTAATTTCTAGACTTTTTAACACGTTCTTATTCATTTGACATGATGTAACTATTAATGTATGTAACGGAATCTTGGAAATCAATTTTCGGTTACTTCTGGTCGCGCGATTGACCTGAAATTTTGCACACGACTTCATTATCGATGACAATACTATATGCAAGTGTTTCCAGGCGCCTATCCCTTCAGGGGCAGGTTCCAGGGGCAAAGTATTAAGTAAAAACCCCATTTTTTTAACTTTAAAATTATTTAAAAGGGATAAACAAACTGATGCCAAAAATAAGTGATTTTTTAGTTTGATGTGCTTTAAAAGCGTATTTTTTAGTTTTTTTAAACTATATTAATTATTAATTCTATTAAACGCTCAGAGAAGGAGGAGACATTAAAGAGGAGACATCATCCGTGCTCGAAGGATCATCACGTTGCAGAACAAACACCTCCAGTGGATTTTAACCCATATGTCTTGGACTACAAAATGGACGTCTGCAGTTTTTGAGAAAAGAAGAAGAAAAAAAAATCGCTTATATGGATATTGAAAATATTGTCACTATTTGGAGAAAGAAGACAAAAGGTATTTTACTCCGCAACTTGGTGGCGGTTGTGTGTAGGCATAATTACAGCTTCAGTGAAAAAAGCCATTTGAGTATTTCCGAGTGAGAATCAAAATCACAAGAATTACATTGAAACACTATATAAGCAGTAAACTTTCGCCGTTCGCTTGTGACCTCGGGGGTGAAAGCGACCTTTTCTAGCAAGATGGAGCTAGAATACACTCACCTTTCATGAATACAATATGAATGTTTCATCCTGTTCATCCAAAAATCCGGATATGAATCTTGTAGAAAATATTTTGGCTATATTTATTCATAATATCTATAAGAGTGAATATCAATCTCAAAGAAACGCCACTTGAAAAAAGTTCTAATATATGGGGAAACTTCTTCCAAAACGATATTCAGAATGCTGTTGATTCTATGACTAAAAGTATACATGAACTTTTTAAAGAAAATGACAAAAGAAACTTCTAACTAAAAAAACTTTAGTTTAGCGATACAAGGTGCGTCCGTTTACTTTTTTAAAGAAAAATTTCGGTGCAAATATGAACTATTTTTGTATCCTGAATTTTCCTACTTTTTATAACTCAAAAGAATTGAATAAGTATTTTTTTAATATTCAAACTAGGAAGACTGAGTAGTAAGATTATATTAAAGAAATCAATCTATTTGGTACTACAGAATAGAGGGTTTAAAAAGTCAGAAAGGCGTCTACTTTTTATGTAGTGTAGTTACCAGGATGTTAATGTGAAACTTAAAATGCTTTTTATCTGGAAAAAACTTTGGCGGCCACCTGATTCTGAAAAACTACAAATCATGAACAGATGTGTTCCTCACCCAGACTTAAAGGGGCAATAAGAAACACATATGAATATCAAAAACTGTTTAATATCTCAAAATCAAAACATTTTACAGTAAATATAGGAAAATGGGTAGCCAAAACTTTGGCTACCATAAAGTAATCACATATGTGTAACAAATAAAAGATGACAAAAAGGTGAATCAGTTATTGAATTTTGGGCCCCTTTTACATCAACGACCTTTAGCATACGCATAAGATTTATGTATAATGGTTTCCTTATTGAAATTCTTTGCGCATCTCTCCAGAGTACGAACAGTTCCAGAGAGACAGTTCTTTCCAGTCACCGTATTACTTATCGCTATATACATCCTCCTCCATTAGGTATCACACATTCTCAATGTTCAGATCGCAGCTACACGCGGGTCAGCAATTTTATTGAACTTCAAGTACTCCAGCATTTTTTTACAGTGTGAATACTCGCATTGTCTTGTTACCAAATCCATTTGTTCTGGCCAAATTATCCGTGACACCACGGGATAAAGGTAGTTCGTAGATCATCAAGATAATTTAGGCTGTAATATTTGTCTTCAATAATCTGTGTCACGATATTACCAAAGCAGAAGATGACACCTAAAGTCATGACACCGCCACCACTCATTTGACACTTCACTTGATGAGGTGTGAGGACGCTATCACCTCTATGTTCGACGTATGATCTGGCGTTGCTGGATCCATCGAGACAAAAGTGTTTTTTATCCGTGAAAACAACTTGTTTTGGAGTCTATGGATTCGATTATGTGTTTGCGCTCGAATTTCAGACGATGGTTCCTGTGTCTCGGCGTTAACGACAGTTGTTTCTCGATTCTTTCGTAGCTAAAGTCTTATTTAGCTAACGTTTCACAAATAGTTCAGCGTGAGGCTGTGGCACCGGTTTTATTCTTTATGATACGGCTGGTGACCAATTCATCTTGTCCAATTAATTGACGTGTCGTCCTCCTAATTATCCTTTTATCACGGGCCAACAAAGCTTCAAAATGCCCGATCTTATTGCTTGGTTTTCGGTTCCTATTCTTGAGCACCTTGATGAATGTATCCTTGGAAACACTTGCTTGGACGGCTGTTTTCCTGAGACTTTTAAGCTGGCAATACAGTCTGATGATTTTGTCAGGTTTCTCTCCTTGAGCACCTTGATGAATGTATCCTTGGAAACACTTGCTTGGACGGCTGTTTTCCTGAGACTTTTAAGCTGGCAATACAGTCTGATGAATTTGCGAGGTTTCTCTTCTTGAGCACCTTGATGAATGTATCCTTGGAAACATTTGCTTGGACGGCTGTTTTCCTGAGACTTTTAAGCTGGCAATACAGTCTGATGATTTTGTCAGGTTTCTCTTCAGTGATCATCCTTAATGTTTTCAAGTTACTGCACACTTATTGCGCCTTTTGTAAGTTATTCAACTGATAAAGAAGCATTTATCTTTATATTACTAAATACTTCCAAAACTTATAATGGTGGCCAAAGTTTTGATCACCTCATTTTCACGTTTTTCATTATCTTTATTGTTTTTGCGATAACATAGTTGTAATTTGATGTTCATATGTGCATTTTATTGACTTATCATTTTATTTTACATAGCATACCTTTTTATTAATAATACGTGTCGAGATTCAGGTGGTCGCCAATTTATTATCCAGCAATGTATATGAATTGTAGCGCAGGTAGGCCAAAGATATTGGCCATTATTTTGAATATCGCAGAATGTCAAGCACATCAAGTTTCCAATATCTACTGATATTGAGAATTGTAATTCAAAATTAACGATAAAAGAGAGCTTTTAACAGAATTGTTTGCATTACTTAAAACACTTTCATCTAGATATAATTTAACAACTCTGCTTTTTTAAAAAAGACTTTTTTTTCCCTGTCTTATTTTTAAAATCTGGTTTACATCAGTCACTGTCATAAAAATGATATTATTTGTTTGCCATCTAGCAATACTTGTGGATATTCGTAAAAGTGCATTTTATTCGGTATTTTTGTATTACATTTTGTAGTATCATATTACTCTGCGTTCAACATTATGAAACTAAGATATTTTAAGATGCTTAAAAGCATATTTAGTTTACAAAGCTACACACACAAAAATAAATAAATAAACCGAATGGACTGTGTATTGTGTGTTGTAACTACCGGATGTGTATTCTCAGTAGTATAAAAAGGATATAATTGGATATAAAAAGGATTAATTGGATATAAAAAGGAAATTTTCAACGAGGGGACAACAGTATGTATTGTGCGCTGTAACTACCGGATATGTATTCTCAGTAGTGTTATATTGGATATAAAAAGGAAATTAATTGGATATAAAAAGGATAGAATTGGATTTAAAAAGGAAATTTTCAACGAGGGAACTTGTAGATACTCGTGGCATACTGTGTGGATACTTGAGCAATACTTGTGGATATTCGTAAAAGTGCATTTTATTTTATATTTTTGTATTGCATTTTGTAGCATCATTACTCTGCGCTCAACATAATGAAGCTAAGATATTTTAAGATGCTTAAAAGCATATTTAGTTTACAAAGCTACACACACAAAAATAAATAAATAAATAAGCCGAATGGACTGTGTATTGTGCGTTGTAACTACCGGATGTGTATTTTCAGTAGTGTTACATTGGATATAAAAAGGAAATTAATTGGATATAAAAAGGAAATTAATTGGATATAAAAAAGAAATTAATTGGATATAAAAAGGAAATTTTCAACGAGGGAACAACAGCCTTCCTTACGCAAAAATATTTCTGATTATTAGATTAGTTTATCTTATACAATATAAAATAAATAAAAATGAACTGCTCTGTAAAGCATAATAGAAAAACTGTACAT